>CAWUFW010007225.1:0-600000 GCA_963921515.1 Calotriton arnoldi | reverse complement strand
TAACTTTTAAACACACATCTTATGTTTCCCTATAAGCATTTTCATTATGATTCATATGCAAACACTGAATTACATGTGCAACTTTAATATGGTGCACGTTTAAACTACTGCAATTACATTACACATACGAACTAATTTCCCTATGCATTAAGTTCACACAATTTAATAAGCATTACATTACATCAATATCCTAGCACCATTATACTGCCGAGTTCACTTTGTCTCAGTGAACTACTCATTCTTTACTAAACATGCATGGGTATACAATGGAATATAAACGAATATATGTCTGAATACATATGGGTGCGGCCTATCAGTGATTATGATGCACCCCTACAATTCACAAGAACATTTCGCTCTATCATATGCACAAATGTTGGTTTACACTTTACATAAATCCCGCCTAACTTACCTGCGGCAGGAAGGAGACCTTTTACCTGGTCATTTCCAAGGACCACCAACTGTTACTGAGCACTTCAAGTGGATGTTTGTGCACAGTCTACTTGATGTGACATTGAGTTGACAAGGTTTGTGACCTGGTATTTCAAAAGACCACAAGAGGGCAGCGTTGTACCACTAACTGCACTAAAATTAAAACGCAACTTCAATGTTATCGGGCCAAATTCACAAAACCATTTATGTACCAACATAAGGTAACTGTAAATCTATCTGTAATTCCATTTATATAGTGTTTGCTAACCCTGACGAAGGGTTGAAGCACTTTACTTCGAGTAGCACGCTACTCCGGAATCCAAGATTAGTGGTTATTGTTAGTTATTAGGATTAGTCATATGCTGTCAGGAGCCCATGCCAAGCATTTACTCCTGTTTCTTTGTGATAGACTAAATGAATAGGAGTTAAGTGTGATTCCAAGAGGAGACTATGTGGCTTCATGCAATGGCTAGTGAGATGAAAAGATAGGATAGCAGAGATTAGGTATTGTTAGGTTGCAAAGAAGGAATTTTAAAGAAGGTGAGATTGTGATCAATGAACTAAGCTGCTAGTGAGTGGCAGAAACACAAAAATAGAAATGAAAGCAGATAGGCATGCGACTGAGGGAAGGCTGCACTCAGAAAGGGGTGACATGCAGAGCATGGAAGGTAAGGAGAGAGCCACTCTAAGGAAAGGAGGAGAGAGGAATCCACCAAGAATTGCAAGTCAAGGCAACTTTTTCAAGCAGGGTTTTAGTATTATCTAGCAGAAGGAGGCTTTCTGAGATAGCATGGAATCAGAGGATGTAAAGATGTAGAAAGAAACAACATTAACTGGTACTTTATGTAAAGGCAAGATTGCATAAACATGAGAGTCAGAGTGTGCAGTTCATTTAAACATTGAGAGTTTGAGCCCGTTGTGTGCCAAGCCTGGGGCAGACCTTTTAAGCACAGTCTGGAGTACCCAAGCTTAGTACATGGTCTGTGCACTGCACAGGGGGAGGCGGTGCAGGCTCCTTCTTTAGGGACAAGTCTCATTTAATGATCTTTCCTCACTGTTCTAACATAACTTCACTAAGCGGTTGTTTTACCCCCTATAAAGGAGCTATACTGCACTGGCTGAGAGCATCTCGCCAACACGTAGTCAGATTTATAGTTTGTTACCTAATCCCATTCTAGGTTGTTTTTACAACAACGGAGTTGCAGATACAAAGGTACCTAGCGCAAAACCTCCCAAGTGCATGTTGTGAATTTGTATACATAGCCTGTGTGGTACATTCATTGTGTGCATGATTGACCCAGATTAAAGGAGGCCCTTGGGTTCCATGTGGAAGCTCCTGGCCTGCTCCTGTGCACAACATGGAGGTGAGGTTGTTTTACCAGACAGTGGAAGCTTACTGCTGACATTCCTTAGCTCAAGGGAGGAGACTCAGACATTCAAGTAGGGGCAGAGGAGACAGGGCTCCCATAGCAATTCAAATGGACCCTCCGCTGAGAGGAGCTAGTCTTCCTGCAGCACTGTCATTTGGTAGATGAAGGGCGGGAATGCATTTCTGGATGTCAGGGTCTGTGTTGAAGAGTCCTTTAGTGGGGGTCGGCCTTTTGACTTTTCCTGATCACAGTCAGAGTGGCTGTGGGCAGCCAGGTGCAGATTTGGGCCCCTGTTATGGGTGCTCCAGGCTGGAGACTACCCATCTGTGAGGAGCAACACTCTAAAGAAAGACCATGACTGTAGTGAGCCACCCGGCCACTGCATTAGTTTGTTGCAAATGCAACTCCCTGGGCCGGGCTCGGTCCAGGGGGGTATAAATAAATGACGACGTCAGCGCACGTGGCTGACGGCGTGAAGCAAGTAACCGAGTCAGAGTGTCTTAGTGTGCTCCGCCGTATCCCGTTAGGCCTACCCCTTTTGCCCCCACCCGAGAAGACGGTTGATGCCCCGACCGCACCCCCAGGGATTACCACCCAACCATTACATTGGCGACGAGGGTCCGGACCCGCGTGTGCAACAGCGTCGATCGAGGGGACGCGCGGCGGCACTGGAGAGCGGCCGCTGTGACACGCGGCTGTGTGCTGTGGCTGCCGCTGCACTCTCGGTGACGCGGACGGAGCGGATGCCCGTTGGCATCAGTGAACGCGGTAAGGTGCCGGCGCGAGGGGGCTGCGAGGGCGTGAGGCGTCCCTGACGGCCGCGGGAGTATCCCGCAGCCGCGTTGGCGGCATTGGCCGCGGAGGCAAGAGGAGCGTCTACGCTCGTGTGTGGCCGAGAGGAGGCTGTGGAGTGACGCACGCCCGATCGGAGTGCTGAGGCCCGATATCGGGTGGTTGGTGTGTGCGGGACACCTGCAGGAGGCACGGTGCATGAGGGAGCACGTCGGCGCTGGCAGAGCGCGAGGCCTCAGTGTGTTCCTCTGGCCAGGCCGTAGTGCTGGCTCTACAGGGGAATTGCCTACAGCGCTGGCATTGCTGGGAGCTGGGTGGTGACGATCGGGCCGGCAGTGCCCATACCCAGTTGCCTGTGAAGGCGGTGTAATAGTCAGGGGAGCGGACGACAGGAGTGCGCCCGTGGGTCCTGCAAGCCCTGGGCAGGTGGGTGGCAGATCCCAAATGTCGCTACAGCAGCAGGCGGCCGCGGCGCCGCTGGACGCAGGAGCGGCGGTGGTGAGACCGGGGCGCATGGCAGTGAAGGCCCTCCCAGAGTTCAGCCAGCTGGCGGACCCGGCGACGGCGGCACCGCGTTGGCGGAAATGGCTGGGCCAGTTGGACAATTACTTTGTGGCCACCAGGGAAACGGATAACGCCGTGAAACGGTCCACCATGCTCTTCATGGGAGGTGATGAACTGTATGACTTGTTCCAGGACTTACCGGACACGGGAGACGGCAACGACTACGACAAGGCGGTGAGAGCCCTGAACCGCCATTTTGACCCACAGGTCAACCCGGATTTCGAGCACTTCAAGCTCCGACAGGCCAAGCAGAAAGAGGAGGAATCCATCGACATGTTCTTTGCACGCCTGAGAAAGCTAGTGAGCACGTGCGTGGGGGTGGATCGGCAGTTTGAGACGAGGGCACAGCTAATAGTGGGGTGCAAATCGTTGGAACTGCGCAAACTGATCCTGAGGCAGCCGGGAATATCGTTGGACGACATACTTGTCCTGGGGAGGTCGCACGAGCTGGCAGACGTCCGGGCTGGAGAGATGGAGGTGGCTTTGGCCAGGAGACCGGTGAACACACAGCCGTTGTATCCCGTGCCAATCAAAGAAGAGAGGGTGGATGCCATCCGGAAGACATACAGCCGCGGGGCGAGTAATTACGCCACTCCGGAAGAGCGGCGGACGAAGCAAGGGTGCCGGAACTGTGGGTTGGCTACCCATTCCCAGAGAGGATGCCCGGCACAAGGGAAACAGTGCCTGAGATGTAACAAATATGGACATTTCGCGAAGGTATGCCAGAGCGCGGACAAAGCCGGCCCGTCCAGGCCAAAAAGCGACAGGTTCCAGAGGACCGCCAAAGCGGTACGGGAGGTGGAAGAGCTGGAGAGGCGGTGCCAGAAGCTAGAGGTGGCGGAGGACGATGACGAGGACAACGTGTTCGTGGTCTCGAATGTCAGAGGGGCCGACTCCACTAAGAGACCTCCCCCACTCTGCCAAGTGTGGATTGGGGATAATTGTGTTAAAACGCTCATCGACACGGGGGCGTCGGTAAATTTATTGGACGCGGCACAGTACAATGTCCTACGGCCGCGACCGAGACTGATGCCCACGTCAGCCAAGATTCTCACCTATGGGGGCACACGCCGCTTCAACTCCAAGGAGCAATGGATGTGGAAGTCAGGCACAAAGATAGAGTAACGCCTACGAGGTTCTACGTTACCTGTGACCGGGCAGGGTCGTTGTTGAGTTGCCACACGGCGGAGGACCTGGGATTAGTCATGTTTGCCAGGCATGTTCACCAGTCGCAGGCGGACAAGGTGTTGATGGAGTTTCCTGTGCTTTTTAAGGGTCTAGGTTGTTTGAAGGGTGTCGAAGTTCAACTCCACATCGATGAAACCGTCCAGCCGATTGCTCTCAGACATCGGAGGGTACCTTTCCACCTCAGGCCGTTGGTGGAAGCCGAACTGGAGCGCTTAGAGAAGGAGGGGTGATTGAGAAAGTGACTGGACCAACGCCGTGGGTGTCTCCATTGGTGATAGCGCCAAAACCTAAGCAACCAGGGGCTATCAGGCTATGTGTGGACATGCGGCTGCCAAATAAAGCAATACGAAGGGAAAGACACATCACCCCCACAATCGATGAGATCGTGGCAGACATTAATGGGGCGCAATGGTTCTCCAAAGTGGACCTCAATTCAGGGTACCATCAGCTAATGTTGGCCGAAAAGAGTCGTTACATTACAACATTCTCGACGCATGTGGGGCTACGCCGATTCAAGAGGTTGAGTTTCGGCATATCGTCGGCAGCGGAGGTGTTCCAGGACGCGGTGCGGGAAGCACTGTCGGGACTGGTGGGGGTGATCAACGTGAGTGATGACATCCTCATCTTCTCGAAGTCCCTGGAGGATCACCATACACGGCTGAGGGCGACCCTCCAGAGGTTAGCGGAACAGGGATTGACGTTACACAGAGCCAAATGCGACTTCTATGCCAAAGAGGTGGAATTCTTTGGGTACCGCTTCTCAGAAAAAGGCCTACAAGTCGACCCTGCGAAGGTGGAGGCCATCAGAGCGGCGGCCATTCCCCAGACACAAGCAGCGGTAAGGAGCTTTCTGGGCATGGCGAATTATTGCGGCCGTTTCATCCCCCATTTGGCGACGCTTTCCGAACCACTCAGGAAACTGACGAAGAAGGAGGTGCAGTGGCAGTGGACGGATGTGGAAGCACAGGCGTTCAACAGCGTCAAGAACGCGTTGCTGAAAGGTGCCACAGTGGCGTATTTTCAGCCGGGAGTAGCTACGGAGCTCATTGTTGATGCAAGTCCCGTGGGGCTAGGAGCGGTGCTGCTCCAGAAGACCAGGCAGGAGGAGTGGGTACCAATCGCCTACGCCAGCCGAGCGCTCACCGCAGTGGAGACAAGATACGCCCAGATCGAGCGGGAAGCGTTGGCGATTCGATGGGCGTGTCAGCATTTTGACATTTATCTGTGCGGACATACGTTCACAGTGGTCACCGACCACAAGCCTTTGGTGCCTCTTTTCAGTGGCACAGCCCGGAATGGTCCCCCGCGGATTGAACGCTGGGCGGTACAGATACAAAACTACAAGTTTGAGGTGGTGTATCGTCCGGGGGCATCTAATCCGGCGGACTACCTGTCAAGGCACCCCATGGCCCTGCGAGCGGGAGATGCGGAGGAGGTGGACGATGGCACCGAATCTTTTGTGCGGCAGGTGGTAGAGGATGCGTGCCCCCAAGCGTTGCTGTTGGAAGAGATTCAGGAGGCTACAAGTCAGGATGTGTGTTTACAAGCTGTGCAGCGGACACTCCGTGGTAATCAGTGGAAGTGGTTTCTGCAAGGCAAGGGCCAGCGGACCGATGACGAGAAGGAGTATTGGGAAAGCGTGTGGAGGTGCCGCGAGGAACTAAGTGAAGCTGACAACGGCATAATTATCAGAGGCACCCGGATTGTGATACCAGCAGCCCTGCGGAAGAGAACCATAGATCTTGCCCACCAAGGTCACCAAGGGGTGGAGAAAACGAAAGCGCGGTTGAGGTCAAAGGTGTGGTTTCCCGGAATGGACCGGTTGGTGGAGCAGAAGGTGCGAGGATGCCATGCCTGTCTAATAACGAGAGCTGACCCGCCGGCGGCACCGATCATTACAGAAGGGCCGAGCCGGACACCGTGGGCTCATGTGAGTTTGGACTTTGGCAGTTTTCCTGACGGACGACACACAGTAGTGTTGGTGGATAGTCACTCGAAATTTCCGGTGGTGGAGGTAGTCGCATCCACAGCATTTGATCACATCTGTCCGGTGTTGGAAAAGGTGTTTGCACTCCTGGGGATGCCGGAGGAAATACGAACGGATAATGGGCCACCGTTTCAGGGCCAAGACTTCAAGGACTATATGAGCCAACATGGTATCAAGCACCGGAGGATCACCCCCAGTGGCCCCAGGCCAATGGGGATGTAGAAAGATTTATGAGGACTCTGAATAAAACACTGAGGATCGCGGTGGATCAAGGGGGCATTTGGAAAACTGTTTGCACCAGTTCCTCCGAGCTTATCGACACACACCCCATTGCACCACCAGGTGTGCGCCAAGTGATCTACTTATGCGACGGGTGGTGCGGGACAGTATCCCTACCAGCGACCAGTGGATTCCGGATGTGCTAGATGTCGGGCAGTCTCAGGCTCGTCGTCAGCATAACAACGAGGTGGCTAGCCGGAAGAAGGGGAGCTACCAAGGAGCTCTGCACCTGGGAGACTACGTGGTGGTGAAGGACCGCCATCCGGGATCAAAATTTCGGACACCGTTTGAGAGGGAACTGTGGCAGGTGGTGCAGGTAAAAGGGACCATGATCACAGCCAGAAGGGGCAGACAGGTGTTAGCCCGGAATGTGTCGTGGTTCCGGAAGGCCCAGACTCAGGTGGAGAGAAGGATGGAATCCGAGGTCCCGGAAGGGGGCGAAGCAGAGGAAGCACCGGTGGGAGAAAGTCCCCGAGATGAGGAAATTCCCGCGAGCGGACAGGAGGTGAATTCAGAGGAGCAAGGGGAGATAAGTGCGAGACCTGTGGAGCCCCGTGACGGTGGCGAGGGCCATAGCCGAGGAAATCAACATTATCGCCTACGTAGTAATCCCGAGCCGAGTTCAAGGCTGCAAGACTTTCTGTGTTAAGAAGCTGGAAAGAGGGGTCGCCCCTTGGAGAACACTTATTGAACTTTCAAATGATTGTCATATGTTATGTGTGAATTGTTGTGGTTATTGGTTGCCCAAAATTCCGTGGGTTGGTTGGGATGTAGTGAGCCACCCGGCCACTGCATTAGTTTGTTGCAATGCAACTCCCTGGGCCGGGCTCGGTCCAGGGGGTATAAATAAATGACGACGTCAGCGCACGTGGCTGACGGCGTGAAGCAAGTAACCGAGTCAGAGTGTCTTAGTGTGCTCCGCCGTATCCCGTTAGGCCTACCCCTTTTGCCCCCACCCGAGAAGACGGTTGATGCCCCGACCGCACCCCCAGGGATTACCACCCAACCATTACAATGACTACAGAACAGGCAGCAGAGGATGCAGCATCAGCCTCCCTTATTCAAATATGTAGACCACGTTTACAAACGCTGTGTACTGTATTGAGTTTTTCAACTGTTGCTTGCACATGAACACATGACATTATAGTTAACAAATAGAAGAAATTGAAAGTTAATCCTGACCTCCATGCGTGACCAGACTGTGTGATCCTGGACAGACCACCTTATCTCTCGAGGTTCTAGAGCATTTAGAAACCAGTTGAATAGCATTAGTAAGCGCTATTGCTTCCGAGTTCAAGGTCTGTGTGACTCCCACTCTATTCTGATGAGCCTGAGATCCGGCTAAAAACCACCTTGTCCGAGAAGTGCTAATTCCATTACTCAATTAAGAACGGGATGCTTGAACTGTTGGAGGGAGTGTATTGTCATGAGGGGGATAACAAGGGCCAAATTAATATTTTAGGGATGGCACCCCGAACAGGACCAACCCATCTCCACCTGCAAAGAGATGCAAAATGCCAATCAACTGTTACTTTCTAGGACTAAGCGCATCGCCTCATCGTCAGGAGTGTAAGCGCTT
The DNA here is from genome assembly GCA_963921515.1 of Calotriton arnoldi. NCBI lineage: Eukaryota > Metazoa > Chordata > Amphibia > Caudata > Salamandridae > Calotriton > Calotriton arnoldi. The sequence continues at coordinate 591,809 of CAWUFW010007225.1, read as the reverse complement.
TATAAATTATACAATACAGAGATGACAAGGGTACTATGTTGTCTCAAATTAGAGACTAACGGCCAAATGTATGACCCTTAGTGTTTGCGACTCGCAATTTGCATTTTTTTGAGACTTGCAAATTGCCGATTTCCCATTTGCAACTGCTAAAAACGGTCGTACATCTGGCCCTATGCTTCGAAAGCAAAGGCAGCTGCCACCCAAGCAAGGATTGGGGAAGAGATGTAAAATATCAGTCCAAACCTGGGAAGTGTGGGTTCTCCCTCATGGCATGCAGGGCTGCGCCAAGAGGCCTAACAGTTAGCAGGCTTTAAAGTTTACAAATGGCACCTGAGAACACCAGCGACCCTAGAATATGTCCTGGTCCCGAGGCCTTGGTTGGCACCATGCCACAGCCCCTTGGTAAAGAAAGCTAGTGCAGAACCCTAAAAACCTACTGTGCGGAACCATAACTGCCCCTTGGTGCGAATCATCTTTCCAAGCATGGAGGGCACTGGCACTGCATGGCATGGTGCCTGCGCATCAAAGCGCCATGACTTGATCTGCGATCCAAACTACTTTCAAAGAGAAATGAACAAGAGGAATCCAGTTACAGGATGCCATTCTTGCTACCTATTGTTCTACAGTTCTGAGTCCTGAGAAGAACCCCGGAGTGAAACTGGGTTTGAAATGCGTCTGCAGCTTTAACTAGGGAGTGTGTCTACAGAAAGAGGAAATTATAAGCATACAGGGAATTGTTTATGCAATTAATTCAATGTTAATATCCCTGTTCTAAGCCTTAAATTAATTTAAAGGTTTGGTTGCCACCCCAAGGTTATTAGCCATCAAAATCAGGGGCTTGTTAAGGGCTTCTGCTTTGCTTTAGTACCCCATGGTTGTTGTTAAATTCAGAACTGGGATATGCACTGTTACATGTTTTAATTGTCTATTTGGATATTGTGTCTATTGATTTATAGTTGTGATTATGTATTGATGTTCATTAGAGGTGGGTCGCAAAATGAATGTTAAGTGATTTATTCCTTTGTGATGTTGCGCCACTGTCAGTGACAGTTGTATGTAAATTGGAATGATTCTTATGAATAACAATGACATTAAATGGTGATCACAGTAATTAAGTTGTGTGAACACAAAATTTAAACTACGATATCAGTGACATTGAGTTAGCATTGGCGTTTGATTGTTGTTATATTTTGGTAGTGGCCTAGCCTTGCTGGCACTAAAGTGGCCCAACCCCTTGTTGTTTAGAAAGTTGGCATTTTTCTGCTCTCAAGCTCTGTGTGCCTGCTGCCTGTCTCCAATACACGTCTGGAGTGGGTGACAGCTGGGCCTTGTGCATTCTCTCTAGACAGTCACACACACAGGGAGCTTAGGTGTGTCTGATGGGTCATCTTGGGCAGGATGGGTGGGAGGAGCTGACACTTACACCTGAATGGGCTGTGTCCTGCTCACACACAAAGGACTGCTTAACCCCCTGAAGGGTGTCTCGAGCTAGGGCAGGAAGGAAGGACTTGTGTGCACTTCAAAGTCCCTCTTTGAAGTCTCCCCACTTCAAAGGCACCACTGGGTATAAGAACTGGACTTCTGACCCTATCAATTCAGTACACTTCTGAACCTGTGGATACTCTGCCAGGAAAAAGGACTGCTGTGCTGCTGAAGGACTGACACTCTGCTGGACTGCTGCTCTGGAAGAACTGCTTTTCTGCTGTGTTGACCTGCCTGCTGCCCTCTCCCGGGGTGAGAAGGACTGGACCTACACCACTAGAACCCAGAGTGACTCCAACGACTTGTCTGCTTGCTCCCTGTTCTGAAGTCTCAGGGATATCAAAGACTTCCAGAAACCCTGCAACACCACCTGGACTCTGCCATCTGTAAGTCCTACCCTGCCAAGTGGTGCCAATCCAGTCTTGGTCCCTTGGAAGTGGGTTTTCTGTGCTAAAACCAGCAAAATCCTCTCATCGCTGCCGTTGTGCCAGTTGGAACCAATGCATCTCCTTCACTGCTTGAGGACATCGCATTGCTGACTCAGCTCGATGACATTGCATCGCTGTTCGAGGGCATCACATCGCCGGCTTGGTGGCTCGACGACGACGCATCACCTTCATAACAAAGGTGAGTTGCCGCAGGAGAGATAAGGGGCAAGGGAGACTGACTCCAGACTCTTCTTCAGGATGCTGGAGGTTAGCTCATAGAGTTCAACGTTACATATATAAAGTGGTAATCATGCAATAAACACATGCCATGTCAGTAATTTTTAGCATAAAAGGCTATTTATTACGACAGGATTGCAAACAATTATTTAACTTTGTTAACCTTTAAAACAGTAACATCAAAACTTCAAAATATGAAACTCCAAATCCTCCCCGAACCATTCACACCTCACACAACCTTTCAGCCACAATCCCTCATGCCTTGCTTCATTCTTCCCCCCTTGAGCTCACTGATCTCCTTCCATACACCCAGTCTCTCCTTCACTTGCCCTGTCAAACACCCTCCAATGAAAACTCTTTGACCTGATCGAATCCTGCACACCATCTTCTTTACCTGTACTCCCCCCCCAAGGAGTGGATAGGCCCGCATGTGACTCTCCACCCCCTCAAAATAACACCCACACCCTGCAACCTGTCTTATCTTGGCAGACGCTAGGTGAAATGACACCACCCCCATTCTAACAACATGTAGGGTGGGTGGTCTTTAGCTAACAACGACCTTCCCGGTGGTGCTAGGAGTCAGGAAGAGGCTAGACCCACTCTTCCTGAACTCCTTTATAGAACTAATTATCCTGCCCCCTCCCCTTAAACCTAACCTATCCTGTCCTATAGCTAAGTTTCCCTTGCCCAAAGCACTCTGGGGGAAATCTATTCTGCGACCTTCCCTTCCCGCAGGAGCCATTATTGTGCAATAAACACATGCCATGTTGGTACTTTTTGTGTAAAATGCCATTTGTTAGTACAGGATTGCCAACAATGATTTAACTTTATTAACCTTTAAAGCAGTAACATCAAAACTTCAAAATACGACACTCCCATTCTCCAAACCATTCACACCTCACACAAGCTTTCAGCCCCAATCCCTCATGCCTTGTTTCATTCTTCCCCCTTGCACTCACTGACCTCCTTCCATATACCCAGTCTCTCCTTCACTTGCCCTGCCAAACACCCTCCAATGAAACTCTTTGACCTGATAGACGACTCCTGAACCGTCTTCCTTACCTGTGCCCCCCCCGAGGGGTGGATATGCCTGCATGTGACTCTCCAACCCTCCCCAAAATACCGCCAACCAGGAAAACCCTGTAGGGCTTTTTACTGCTGCCCCCCACATCTAGGCGCATACCTACTCAACAAAATCACTCAGCTCCATCATATAAAAAGCAATCCCCAGTTGTAAAAGTTGCACCTCGTCATCCCGGAAAAGACACTGCTCCTCTTCCATGCGACACCATTGTAATATCCTTGGCCATTCAAAACACCCTCATGGCTCTGTTGAGCTTCCTCCCAGCCTTGTTGATTGCAGCGTGTTTCAATGCTCCCCTCCAAACCCAGCATGGCAGAAATTCAGTCCAAACCAAGCATGTCCCTGAAAAGTTTGCTTTGATAGCTTCTAAATCCCGTTGCATATGCTGAAGCAGCGTCAGGCCAGAATGCTGAACCAAATCGTTCTCCTCCAGATGAATCAAGAGCATATCCCTCTGCTGAAACAATTTATTAAACCACGGCAACAAATTGCCCCATTGCATCGCATCCCCCCAGAGCACATCATGCCGGCTGCTGGGCAATCCCAGGTTTCGTCCATACACTTGTTGGTCCGCATATTTTGCTGCCCAGTGCAAAAAAGAATATCTCACACTCATGGTCACCGTCTTGCTCTCCAGGCCACTCACGGATCCTGCAGTCGAGAAAAAGGCAATTAGCGCTGGCCACACTCCCCGAACCCACCAGTCACCAAGAATCTCAATAACGTCCAGCATAATGCTCACAGCTCCTGGATTTCCACCTCCCAATCTGATTAATCCAATCCTAATCCCACCAGAAATGCTCGGCTGCCGTCGCCACCCCAATTCTAAAGGAATGCATCCCAAAACAGGCAGGACCCCTCCCTAGCCTGCGCAAAGCCATGCGCAACACTGCCAGCAACTGGAACGCCGCAACCCTGCTCCTTTCTTCATGGCAAAACACAGCTGGCTGACGCTGCCCGGGCCACTCGCGGAACCTTTACTGTTCCCAGACCGGACACACCTCCAGACTGCCCCCTTCACTCAGCCATACCGATTTGCCCATCCCCACCCAATCTGTCTTGGAACGCAGCAGCCAAATACTCAGTCACCCCTGTTCCAATCGCATCTCATCATACAACACCTCCAAGTCCTTAGCCAACACAGAAAACATAGACACTCAAAGTGCCACAAAACATCCAGAGCATGCCTAACCGGAAAATAGACATCTCAAAACGGTCATTACAACAAATAGGCAACACCGCTAACAAGTCTAGCTGTAAGTCAAACATAACTGCCTCCCTCAATACAGACCTCTCTGCACCCCTCTCCATACCCCACCCCTTCAGAAACCGTCCTAGAATCTCATCCCTGGCTGGGTCAAAACCCCAATACAGTTTGCCATAGAATTAAACACACGCTAACTTGCCCGCAAAGGTCGTGGGTGACAAACCCTTATCAATACAGAATAACACAAAACATAACACTCTACCTTCATGTTCCTTGTGGTCCTGAGTCAACTCCTCCAGCAAGAGACCCTCAAACTGCCCAAACTCGCTTCATGCCAGGTGCTTGTTCCTCCTAGTGGCTTCAGTCACCGATCTCTTGACCAGACCCACTACTTTCGCTCCCCCAGGCCCAAATGTCTGCGGGCAACCGTGTCCTGACTTCTGCTTCTGTCGCCAGTCTGTGAAATCGATGCCACTGCGAACGAGTTAATGAGTCTGCAATTTCATTGTTGACACCCGGCACATGTTTAGACCTGAAAACAATGTTCAAATGCAGACAGACCAACATAAATCTCCTCAACAAAACCAGCACTCTCAAATCCCTCGCCTGTTGCCTGTTCACCAAGTCCACCACTGTCATGCTGTTCACATTGAACATCACCGTCCTGTTCGCCAATTCACCACTACACACTGCCAATGCCCCCAACAATGGCAAATACTCAAGAAAAGCAATGCTGCGTCCTTGGCTCAACCAATGTGCCAGCCTCTGTTCCACAAGGCACCTCCCGTCCCAAAACAGACCAAAACCCTGGGCTGTTACCGCATTCAAAAAAATCCGGACCTGCCAAACAGTGTTCTCCTCCAAAAAACACATGTACACACCATTGAAGCCTTCCAAGAAGGTCATCCATATGCAAAGGTTCGTCCTGACAGCCAATGAGATCTGTGCCCTGTGATGGGGCAACACTGCCCCCAACATAGCCATGCCTGACCTCCTGCAAAAAGTCCGACCAACCCTCACCACTCTTCAAGCGAAATTCAAATACCTGAGCAACTTCTGCACTGCCTGCAACTCGATTGGCCTTGCACCAATCACTTCCAACAGGAAACCTTGAATCTCTTGCACCTTTGCCTGCGGCAAGCAAGCCACCAACTGCACAGTCTCCAGTTCAATGTCCATGAATGTCAAAGCCTCACTACAGCCCTCCATCTTCTCCGGGGCCAAAGGAACCGCAAAAACCTGGGACACTGACTCAAAATGCCGAAGCACCCATAGACAGTCCCAAAAGGCCTCCCTGCCAACAAACAGAAAATCATCAAGGTTGTGAGACACTTCCCGATGTCCGCTTGACTTAGTGAAGACCCATTGCAAGAAAGTATGGAAGGCCTCTACAACGCACAGCCCATCGGTAACACCCTGTCTATGTAAATGGCACCTCTAAATTGCATGCCCAACAAGGAGAAATCAGTGGGTGAATCGGCAAGAGTTGGAAGGCTGATTTGATGTCACATTTCACTAATTTGGCACCCTGACCCTACTGTCTTACCAGATGAATGACATCATCCACTGATGTATACAACACCCTGGTGTCATCCTTCGCAACTAAATCATTTACCAAAGCTCCCTCCAGCCAGGACAAGTGATGAATCAGTCTGAATGCCCCGCCCCTTTCTTAGGCACTACACCCAGTGGAAAGATGATCAAATCAGCAAGAGGCCACTCTACAAATGGGCACGCTATCCTCCCTTCTGAAACTTCTTTTTCCAATTTCACTGCCACCACCAAAGGCAGTTCTTTGGCAGACCTCAAATTATCTAACCACCTGCGCCCCCTCTGACACTGGTAACTAACCCTGAAACCTTCAGTGAAACGTCACTCCAGCAGCAAAGCTGTCTCCCTGTCTGGGTATATGGAAAACCAAGGTACCATGTACCAGGGCCTCCACTTTGATGGGTGTCCCAGGCTGTCCCTATTGGCCCTTGCCCCTGGAAGTCCTCTATTGCTTGGCGGGGCGTCCCTTGTACTGGGGGAGGCGCATTCATCCGAATATGGCACATTTTCCTTGTTTGCGCCGGGCGCACCTTTTAAAAGGTGCGCCCGGCGCAATCAAGGAAAATGCACCGTATGTGTGATACGGCCCCAGTTGTGTGTTTTGTGTAAGAAGCGTGTTCTGTCTTGTGTTTTTTGGGTGTTGTTTCTGAATGGTCAGAGCAGTTGTGGGCACAGTGATACATAACTGCATGGCATAGCTGTGCTGTGTGCATGTTTCTCATGTGATCCCTTGAACTTTTTGTGCGTATGTTGCACAGTGATCACTTTAACTTCTGGGTCAGCATTATACAATTTCCCTTTAGTTTCTTATTGGTACCAGAGACCATAGATTGTGTCTTTTGTAAGTTGACTTTAAGATTGTTCTTTGAGGAATGAGTATGAAGTCAGAGGCAGCCCTGTTGCAGATCCCCAAGTCATCAGAATAGTATAAGGCTCTAATTTTACCAGGGACAAGCTTTAGGGAGATTTTTTAACAGCATTCAATGAGTTTAAATCACCCATAAAGTGCATAAAGTGGGAGTGAGCGTGCATCCATGGCATAAGTCTGATCTATTAAGAACACGAGTGTTCCCATCAGTAATATCTGGTGAAGACATGGCCCAGTTTCCACTTTGAAAACTCCTCAAAATGGAGACCAGCAGGTACGTTACTTCTAATTTAGATAACTTCCTCCATTATGGCGCAGTAAATGGTATCAAGGATTTAGACAGTGGCACTGACTCTTCAGCCAAAGGGTTACTGGCCCGGAGTGTAAGTGTGACTGCATTGAGTGTCGCGGACATCCCTTTTCGAAAGCCAGATTTGGGCGGGCGAAAGAGATTTTTAGTGTCAATATACTAACGGAGCTTGTCATATAATATATATGCAAATGATCTATACCAGCAGAGAAAAGTAGTCAGTATGGTTTGTGTGTTTTTCCTTTTTAAATATTAAACCATTAATAAATTCGTCCACTTATCAGGGATTGATCAAATTTGAAGGGTTGTATGCTGTAATTGGATTAAGATCACCACACACAATATAGGGTTCTTCTTCACTATTTTAGATGTAAACCTGTGTGAGCACACATGCAGTGAGCTGTAAGATTCTTCTTTAGATCTATTACAGAATTAAAATTGAGAACAGATGTATGGCTGGATGAGACATTGAACAGGTTTGTGACAAGCTTGCCAAACACGAGGACCAGCACACTTGGAGGCCATGGCCCCACATAGCTTTATATCATTATTCTCTGTTGCCAAGGTCATCTTGTTACAAGGTGTTAGGCTTCAGATTTTGTTCAATTGAAAAAAATAAAAATCACTTTTGCTGAGGGATGCATAGAACTTCCTAACATACTGACACTGCTGCTTTGTCACCATCGAGGCGCCCCTTCCCCTCTTGCTCGCATCACTTCAGTATTGCTGATATGTCAGATGGATTATGTTTCACGATTATAAAAATATAGCAGCCTGTGCCCTGACATGAGAAAATATAACAACCTGCTGAGAATGTGCAATAAAGGTATAAAGGTGTAAAAGGGAAGCGCGGATACTGCCCTAGAGTATAGCCGTGCTGCTAGGAGCTGTAAGACAAAGTGTGGCAGTGTCCTAATTGGTTCCTGAAATGCCCAGAGTGTCTTTCATCATGAGCCTTGAATCGCTGTTGTCACCCTTGATTACCTATCACCACACCTTGATCTTCTCTTCCTCTGTTCTGGACCATCCGACTTTCCTTCCATGTCCTGTACTCCTCTCCCAGGATGAGCGGTCCCACTGTGGGAGACGCCGGCCATTGACCCTTCAGCTCCTCCTGAGACATAGCTCTTTTCTCCTATCTAAGATGATAGTCCCCTGAGTTTCCATTCTTGCCACTGGGGAATCAACCTTAACCACCACAAACAATTCATCCTGAAAGTGAGATATTGGATAGCAGCAGTGAGCCAAAAACCGGGGAAATTTGATTTTTCAATGATTTTCCGTTCCCTTGATAGCGCATTCCTGGCAGCCTTGCGTAAAAGTAAAGACTCTATCTTCTTCTTATGATATTGCAAGGACTGGCGCGGTCCGAGTCTTCCGGGTTTACTAGCAGCAGGAGAGCACTTCCTGCTTCTCCCATTACATAGACAGCAAAGATTGGAGCCTTCCAAAGTCTCGCGGGACCTCCCCTATGTTGGGAACAGGAGAAGCAATCCTGCTGTGTCGGCCTCTCAGAGTGCGACACAAGTAATCTGAGAACGCTACATTTGAGCTTACTTTGAGATAGACGAATGTCACACCTTTGTATGTTCACAAACAAAAAACAGGAACAGGAATGGGTTATTACTTCATGCAGTTTTGTGGAAGTTGAGGAGGGGTTCCTTAGCCTGTAAAATAAATCAGGGCAGTTCATTTTAATTTTGGTAATGCAGGTGGATACTGTGCACTTATGAACCTCATGAAGTAAGGCCTGGGACAAGGACAACCATTTGTCTGCCGAAAACAAGGTGAAAGTTGGTGGTAGATCTGGGGTAAGAAGTAAAAAAGAGTTTACTTTTTGAGCGATTTTGAGGCATTAACAATTGCTTGGATAGTTTCTATTTCTTGCTGCTAGGAAGAAAGAGCCCAGCCAATTAGGTATGAAGCCTTGATGCTGGTTGATATGTGCTTGTTATATTGCTATGGCTCTTTCCAGCGTCTTTCCCTGTTGGACTTGGCCCTTTTTGCAGGGTCATTCCTGAACTTTTTGCTTTCCTCCTAGCCTTTCTTCTGACATGGTGTTGGTGGTTTTAGGACTCTGGGCACTTTAGCACTGCTGTCCAGTGTAAAGTGCGTGTGCTCTCTGTGGTAAACATGGTAAGATTGGTCTACACCTTTTTGGCATATTTAATTTACCTATCAGTCCCTTGTAAAGTGGTATCTCAGATACCCAGGGTCAGTAAATTAAATGCTACTGGTGGGCTTGCAGCGCTGATTGCGCCACCCACCAAAGTAGCCTTTCAAACCTGTCTCAGGCCTCTGCCATTGCAGGGCCTGTGCGCGCAGTGTTACTGCCGTTGTGACGTGGCACCTAAAGTGTGTGCCATGTCTGTGACCCCCCTTTTACTGCATGTCAGTCACCCCTAAGGTAGGCCCTAGCTAGCCCTGTGGGCAGGGTGAATTGTAGGTAAAAGGTAGGACATGTACCTTAAGTGTGTGACATGTCCTGGTAGTGACAAACAGCCATTTTGGTTTCTCACTGCTGTGAGGCTGCCCTCCCATAGGAATGCATTGGGGATTCCCTGATAAGTGTTTCAGTGGTAATTCCTGATATGAGAGAAGCAGCGTGGTCAAGTTTGGTATGGTTGGAATAGTAATAATAAATGCTGCGCAATGGTGTGCGCAGATTTATTATCACTATTTTAGAAATGCCACTTTTAGAAGTTTGCATTTCTGTGTGCTATGTGACTGCCTGCCTGATGTCTATTGCATGTCTGGCTCTGGAGTGACAGGGGCTGGTGAGGTGTGTGTGGCTCCAGGGAGGGCAGGGTGAGTCAGCGCTAGGCTGAATAGGGGATCTGCATTTGGAGTAGTGGGAGGAGTAGTCCCCTGACCCTGAATAGGTCTGTGACTGCCTGAGTGAATGCTGGCTCCGCCCCCCTGTGGTGGTCTGATGACCGAGCCCCCACCTGACAAAGGGGAAGAGGAGCCCTGTAAACAAAGTGCTCCAATACCCCCCAGAACCAGTTGGGACTGGTTCCCCCAGCCCAGTGCCAGTGCAGAACAAAGAGAAATGTGTTTTATATGTGCTTTTTGTGCTTCCTGGTGACTTGCTGCTGCTGGGCCCCAGGAGGAACCGCCATGAGGGTCTGCCTCCCTGCTGGAGGGCCCTGTGAGCTGGCCTGCCTGGGCCCAGCCTTTGCCCTGGAACTGTTGGGGGTGATCCAGCGCAATATTAGCCAACAACATTTATACACCATATACTCACTTGGGCCCATACATTCACACTACACTAATACTTACGCTGGGTGTCAGGTGTACTCTTTTATCAAAATCCCTGCTACCAATTACCTTCTGATTGAAGAGTAATAACTTACCAATGGATCCTTTGCTAATTGGGAAGTTTAAAATGAGTGACATTCATTATAGTACATAATCCTGAAATAACCACTGAGTCAGGACGTTTTAAAATGTTTATCTAAAGTTTTAGCAGAGTAAAATACAGAAAACACGGTACTTGATTGAAAATACCCAAGAAAAAGCATAGAAATGATTTTGCTAATAAATGACGGTGTTTAAGGAAGAGGAGAAGATAGAAACAGCAGCGCAACTAAAGGTTGCAGTATAGTTACCTAAATGCGAGAACCAAGCCCCTTAGCCAAGGAGTTGGAAAAGATAGGACCCAGGAAGGATGAAGAGCAAAGACTTCTTCCAGGATCAGGACAGGACCGGTGACCTCTCTACAACGACGCCTGCGCCGTTCCCCTCTCTGATACTCGACTTCTCTCGATTCTCCCATCTAATGGACTCCGCCGCCCCCTCCTCAGGACCTCTTCCGGACAGGAATTCAGTCAGCAACCGATCAGCTGGGCAGTCTGGAGTTGAGAGCGCTCTGGCAGTATGGACGCCTGTTCTTCGTGAACGCATGCTCTTCTGACTAATTTACTAATGCTATATTCTATTATACCCTTCTACGCCCATATACCTCCCCTTAATGTTGCTAAAAATATGGGACCACTACTTCTGATTGGACAGGGACAGGAGGTGGATTCTCGCACCATGTCAATTTGGCCTAAATTGTAAAGCCTATTGTCTTTACGTTCCCTCCCCTTCAAATTAATACATTCGCTTTATTTCCCACCCGTCTCATGACAAATGTTATATATTTTACAGGAGAAAAGTAACAAATTGTTCCGCCGGAAACATTGGGTACATCATCTTCGGCCAATAGGTCGTGGCCTTGGGAGACGTCCAAGTTGACTTCACTTGGCAGGCATACAGGACACATGCGCAGAACCCTCTGTCTCTCGAGTTTCAAGACACCAACCCAGGCCCAAGTTTACGAATTACTAAAAGTGCAAGAAGAAAATATTAAAATCACAAATAAAATGTTTCACTGTATACCCACTTTCCCCACTCTATTCCCATTTAATCATAATACTATCCTGCATTAGTAGCGTTAAGAAAACGACAATTTAATAAAGACATAAGAGCAAGCTTAAGCATGTGAAAACATTTAGCGGCCATTTTAATACACACTGCGCAGAAGCAGAAGTTTCCCACCAAGCAAAGAAAGACGTCACACCAGGTTGTGACATGCGCAATAAAATCCCGCGCTTTTAGCGGCCATCTTGATTTATGGACAAGCGTTATTCATTAGTAAAACACATAGGCAAGCGTCTATCCCTTTCGTGTTTGTGAATGCAAGGATTAGTTTTGACAGTACAAATTTTAATATATTAATACTATGAGGAAGATTGCATACAAGCAAGTTTCAATTTTGAAACCTTGCTCCATCAATCCCTCTCTGATGGCGTTTCTTAGCCATCAAAATACTACCCTCAATCAGATGCCAACTTCTAGCAATTCGTTTCATTCTCAATTTTACTTTTTCTATTCTTACACGCTCCTTTTAATTTCTTGTATAAATCACTTCTCCATTCTTCTAGTTCGATTTCATCTAGTTTTATCTTCTTTCCTTTTCCTGTCACTTTATATGTCCCATTCTACAGCATTTGCACCATATTGTTATTGCTAAAATTATTATTGCTATCCCTGCTAAGGGTACTAATATTTGACCTATATGTCCTTTCCCTATATTAGCAAACCAAGTTCCAATTGACGATATACTATTTGTCAATCTTTCCCATACACTATCAACTTCCAGTGGTTTAAGTTCTTTCTCAAGTTTAGTTATGTTCTGAATGTATGTTCCAATTTCTGCACTCTTATCAGGAATATAAGTGCAACAATGTTTCTTCTTCAATAATTTACAGACTCCTCCCTCTTTTGCCAATAGAATGTCAAGAGCAAGTCGATTTTGCATCACCATAGATCTAATCGCAACCATCTCCGTATTAATCATTAGAAAACCTCCAGCAGTATCCGTTGATAAACGATCAACCACTGTAGACAATTTACATATTTTCCTTGAGTTCAGAATTATTCCCACTGAAGGTATTAATGCACCAAATATATCACCTACAATTTCTGAAAAACTAGCTCTTTTACTAATTATTAATTAATTAGTGTTTTCATTGCTTCCAGTGTTTCTTTTTACGTGGTATATCTTTGGAAATACTATTCCGAAATAACAACTTCCATACCACCGTGCAGGAAGCCTAAAGTAAGCCTTATTCCCACATACATAATAGATTCCAGGAAAAACTGAATTGGTTCCTCCTTTCAGTCCCCAACCTCCAATAATTAAGAAATTGTGTTCACATTCACTGGTACCGATGAAAACATTGTTATAATCAGTCTTTAACCTATGAAGACAAATTTTCCCTTTCTTTACGAAATCCAGAGCCATTGCAGCTTGAACTTTACCAGGTGTATAACTCCCTTCCTTCTCCGCCCAAGGTGGCAACTGAGCCTTATGCTCTGAAGCTTTCTTTTGAAAATCATGTCTTCTATCTTCTACTAAATTCAAAAATATCTTTTCTTCTTCTAGTAAAGAACATGTTAGATTGTGTCTATGTGCATGTGTTATGTCTATCGATTTCATTGTTAAGAAAAACTCTCCCATAAACTGTGCGTCTTGACAAGTAAGCACTGGGTTCATACTCTTACGAATCGGAACCTCTGAAAATATCACATCTAAATTTGAATAATAATACTGTAGCCTACCTGTTCTATAAAACAAACTTGTTAATACACTACATGAGATGCCATATGTCAGTGGTAAATGATGGTATGTTAATCCTTCCGCTACTGATTCAGGTAACTTCATACAGACATAACAATCACTAACTTCCATTGTGTCTACATACTGAAACAATAACTTTGTGAAAACATTTAAACTAGTGTCGTTATCAGCTATTTCATGATGAATTTCTGCCTCATCTTCTGCCATTAATTCTACTCTATTGCCCTTCATGTTTGCTGTCCTCCCTTTAGTTTCATTATTAATCTTCTTATCTATTATCATAAGGTAAGGAATTGCTACAATCAGGACTAACCATACTATAAGCACCAATACTAGACTACATATGCAGATTGCACAGCATCTCCTACAACAATTTCGTTTTGGTCTCCCAGTAACTCTATCCTCAGGCATTTTTCGACAAGGAAGATTTCTCTTCTTATCTCTTTTTCTTTTCTTTAGATGATTCCTTTGTTTGGTCAGGGTGGTCTTGTTTCTTCTTCGTATGTTAGTTCTGCACTTGTTCCTTCGCCACCACTGTCACTTGACTCTGAGCTTTCAAAATCTTCAAGAATGATATAAGTCCAGTCAGGACCCTTGAATTTGTTATTCACAAGTCTCAGCCTTTTACTTTTTCCTGACTTTTTCTCTTGTTCAGTTTGACTTGTTACTTCAGGTACTTGTTCTGGATCTTCACTTCTGGTTGTTATGTGGTATTTTACTCTTTTAATGACACTTGGCCAATGATCTCCTTTTCTTGTTTTCTTTGTTGGCACTGTTTCTCTGTTTACGTCTTCAAAGATCTTGTTATTTTCACTACTCAATACTGTTTTGTTTTCTTTGATTACTGCCTCTTTTGTTTGTTCTTTTTCTGATTGGTTTCTTTTCAGTAGCTCCACAATGACTTTCAAGATGTTGGCTTTGTTCCTTTTTTATTTCTTTATGTTCATTTGTATTTACTCCTTTTTCTTTAGTGAATTCTTCTTGATCTAACTTCTTCTGATCAGGGCTTATTGCACTGTGAACTTCTGCAGCCTGACCTGATTCTTCTAAACCTGTCTTTCCCTGTGTAAAGTCAATTAAATCTTCACTGTTTTTAGTCCAATTTTCTTTCCCTATCTGATTTAGTTCAGGATCTTTTACTATCTTTTCTTCTTGATCCTGAACTTCTTCTTCTTCACCTATCTGATCTTCTTCAATTTCCTCCAATTTTGTTTGATTTCTCGTTCTGTAATATACTTCAGGAACTTCTACCACTGGTATCCAATCCTGACTTGTGCTCGGTTGTTCTCCGTCAGCTTCTCTCGAACCTCTAGCCTGAGATTCCTCAGCTGGGCAACCTTCAGCTTCTTCAGTGATTGGCGTTGTCTGTGTATTCTCTTCTTCAGGTTCTGGTACTCTCTTTGTGTGGCTTACATGAATCCAATTAGGAAATCTTGCACACTTCACTGCTGTATTGGTGGTCAATATGACTTGACAAGGTCTGCTCCACCTGGGTGATAGACACGTTTCTCTGGTGTGATTCTTCACTACCACCCAATCACCAGGATTCAGATCATGTTCTAGTTCAGGCTGCCTGGAAACTGCGTCTTCTCCAACCTGATGAGAGACAGAACGCACTAGGTCAGCCAATCCTTTGCAATAATCCAAAACCATATCATCAGATATATTCACCATGTGTTTGTCTCATTGCTCTTCCCATCATTATTTCGTGGGGGCTCAATCCTGTCGTTCTGTCAGGTATACTTCTGAGTCCCATCAAGACAAGTGGCAATGCGTCTGGCCACTCTAATGATGTTGATGCACACATTTTTCCCAATCTTGACTTTATAGTGCCATTTAATTGTTCAACCACTCCAGAAGCCTCTGGGCGATATGCACAGTGCAATTTCTGCTTGATTTGAAATGCTTCACAGATTATCTGGATCACTTCGCTATTAAAATGTTTTCCTCTATCTGATTCTAAAGATACTGGGAAACCATACCTAGGTATGAGCTCACGTAACAACAGTTTTGCAACTGTAATACTGTCATTTCTCCTAGTAGGGTAAGCCTCCACCCACTTTGAAAACAGACACACTATGACTAGTACATATTTTAGTCCTCTGCATGGGGGTAACTTTATGAAGTCGAACTGGAGTCTTATAAATGGGCCCTCTGCCTTTCCAATCTTTCCAAACCCAATTATCGTTTTCCTGCCTGGATTATGCATTTGGCAGGTTAAACATCTCTGGCAAAGACTCTCTGCAACAGCCCTGAATTTGGGATTGTACCAATTTTGTCTGAACAGCCTAATCATTGCATCTCTCCCTATGTGTGTGTCTCCATGGTGCATTCTAGCCATTTGTGAGAGTAAACAGTCTGGCATGACTGGTCTGCCATCTGCACTGATCCACACTTCATCTTCTCCTCTTTGGGAGCAACCCACTTTGATCCACAAATTCTTCTCACTTTCATCAACCTCATCTTGCAATTTCTTCACTTCATTCCAAGTTTCAGGTGGCATATACAGCATAAGTTGGCAGCTGATTCCCATTCTTTCCACCCTCTTATTGACTGACGTTCTGGTTTTGGCACAATGTTGAGCCACCAAGTCTGCATATCTATTGCCGACTACCACCCAGTCATCTCCTGACTGGTGTGCGGCACATTTCACCACAGCCAATTCTTTTGGTGATTGTATTGCTTCTAGCAATTCCCTTACAAATTGTCCATTTTTAATGGGGGATCCTGAAGAAGTCATGAAATCCCTCTGCATCCACAGTTGGCCAAAATCATGCACGACCCCGTAACCATATTGACTATCAGTAAATATGGTCACTCTCTGATTCCTCCCAATTTTGCAAGCTTTTATCAAAGCAATCAATTCAGCTACTTGTGCAGATTTGACTCCTGGTAAATAGGATGCTTCAACTATTCCAGTTAATTCACATACCGCATAGGCAGCAGTTAGTTTACCATCTTCATGTCTTTGACATGAACCATCGACAAATAGCTCCCTGTCTGGCTTTTTAAGAGGCTGTTCCTCTATGTCTGGGCGTGGTTTTGTACATAATTCTGTAATTTGTACACAATCATGTTCATCTTCTTCGTCATCTTTATTTGTTTCATGATATGGGTCTGGCAATAAAGTTGCTGGATTTATTATTGTACACCTTACCATGGTCACATTTTCAGCACCCATTATTATCCTTTCATATTTAGTCAGCCGACTAGGAGTAAGATGCTGAGTTCGGGTTCTTGTCAACAGAATGACAACTGCATGTGGAACATACACTTTTACAGGATGTCCCATCACAATTGACTCGCTTTGTTCAATGCTCAAACACGTCGCTGCTACTGCTTTTAAGCATCCTGGCAACGCGGCTGCTACTGGGTCCAATGTAGCAGAAAAATATGCTATAGGACGTCTGTCTAGTCCATGTCTCTGAGTTAGGACAGAAAGTGCACAATTTTCTCTCTCTTGACAGAATAATGCGAATTCTCTTTTATAATCAGGCATGCCTAAGGCAGGTGCTGAACAAAGTGCGTTTCTCAATTTTACAAAAGCTTCTACACTTTCATCCTCCCATTCAACAGGGTCCTTTGCTTTCTTTTTCGTCATGTTAATTAAGGGTTTAGCCAACATGGAAAAATTTGGTATCCATTGTCGACAGTATCCTACTATTCCTAGGAACATTCTCACTTGTCTTTGAGTTACAGGCATTTGCATTCTCTTTATTAATTCTACTCTTTCAGAGGTTACTCTTCTTTTTCCCCTCTCAATTTGGTGTCCCAGATATTTAACAGCTGTCCTGCAAAACTGTAACTTTTCAGGTGAGACTTTATGCCCTTCCTCAGCCAAAAGATTTAATAATGCTATGGAATCAACAACACAGTCTTCTCTGGTGGTTGAAGCTACTAACAAGTCGTCGATATATTGAACTAAAACTGAGCTTCCTGGCATCACTAGTTTTTCAAGGCACTTTTTCAGTATCTGATTGAAAATTGAAGGACTTTCTGTGTACCCCTGAGGAACACGGTTCCACACATAGACTTTGTTCTCAAATTTAAATGAGAAAAGATACTGGCTGTCTGGATGCAATGGTATTGAAAAGAATGCTTGACACAAATCAATTACTGTGAACCATCCTGCATTCCAAGGGATCTGGTATAGAATTACTGCAGGATTTGGTACTATGGGACAACATGGTTCTACAATTTTATTTATTTTCCTCAGGTCCTGAACAATCCTATATTTTCCACTAGGTTTCTTTAGTCCCATGATTGGTGAATTACATGGGCTACTCATTACTTCTTTTAGGATGTTTTGTTTTACCATTCGATTGATTTCTTCAATGACTCCTGCTTTTACTTCTGCACTCATTTTGTATTGTTTAGTATTTGGGAAAATTGCACCTTCTTTTACTGTAATTTGAACTGGATCTATTTTTGCCATAAGTCCTACTTCTTTTCCGGTGAAATCCCATACTATTGAGTTTACTGTACCTTTTAATTCTTCTGGCAACTCATCTTTTGTTATCAACGAAAACATTTCATCTATTTCTGTACCTTGTTTTGCAACCATAATTTTATATACATGGTCCTCATCTGGTGTCTGAACTGCCACACCATCCGGCGTGCAGAAAATTGTACAGTTCATTTTGCACAATAAATCTCTACCTAATAAATTCACTGGGCTAGAATCGCACACTACAAATTGGTGCATTTCTCTGAAGTTTCCTATTTTAACTTCCATTGGTTCTGTAAGAGGTGTTCTAATTCTTTGATTAGCTACCCCTACTACTTGGATATCTTCACCAGAGAGAGGAAGGTCTGGGATGTCTGCTGATCTCACAGTAGACCTGGTAGCACCAGTGTCCAAAAGGAAAGTAATATCATTACCTTTCACATTTCCTTCAACATATGGACCAGACTGATCTACCTGTAAGGATGCGCCAAGTATGCACTCCTTCTTCCCCTCTCCTAGGCACCGTCATGAGTCGAATTTACAATAATTGTCCTGCAAAAGAAATTGTGATGTCATATAATCATTCTTACCACTCCCTCCTGGGTATCCAATGTCTGTACCATGTTTTGCTCTGCTTACATTACCCTGAACAGGTGGAGGTGGTAATTGACTCTGGGGATTTACACCCTGTTGTGAGTCATTCTGCGTCTGTGGATTTAAGTTTTGATTTGGGCCATTATTATTCCGAATCTTTTTACATTCATCCTTCCAATGCCCCAATTTTCCGCATCCATGACAAGGAAATTTCTTTTTAGCTTCTTCTCTACTCATTCGTCCTCTAAATTTTCCACCATTTCCCGTATCACCACTCGTTCCAGAATCTTTTCCTGGATTTTCACTCGGATTTTCCAAATTAATTCCCTGCTTCTCTGCCATTTTCACCTGAGCCCACATCACTTTTTCCTGCAATTTCTTGTGTCTATCCTCAATATCGTCTCCACAATATTTTGCATACTTCAGAATCTCATCTATGGGCTTTCCCTGCCAACACAGCATATGTTGTTTAATCATCTGGCAAATCTCTGGCTTCAGACCGTAAACAAACCGATACACAAACTGACTCATGTTTTTGTCTCCAATGTCCTCGAATCCACTATACTGTTTAAACACCTGCAATAAACGCTCATAATAGGAATGTACTGTTTCACTGGCTTCTTGGGTTGTTCGATCTATTTTCACCCAATCTGTTTCTTTCGGGGGTATTTTCCCTTTCAGGTATGTTATCACCTGCTGATACTTTTTCATTACATCATTTGACGGGGCACCTGTTTTCGGATCTCTAGGATATTCATCACTAGGCCAATCGACTGTGATCTTACAATCTGTCCATAAATCGGCAGGTACCACTATGTCAAACAAACCATCTAAATCCTTCAACAATACCTTTGACACTTTCACAAACCTTTCAACCTGCTTGTACCATTCAATTGGTTTTTCTCTCAGCTTTGGAAAATCATTCGTAAATGATAAAATATCCTGTCTGCTCCATGGGACATGTACATATCCTCCTCCCGCAACTTCTCGCATTGGATACATCTGGTCTGCTTTTCCTGCTTCCTTCATCACATATTCTGATGCTGTTCTACTTGTTCGTGCTTCTTCCTTTTTCTTGGCCCATCTAGATCTCCATTTATCTAGATCTCCCCATTTTTGTAAAACTAACATTAATTCTCTTATTTGTAGTCTTCTTCCAGATGCATTCATATTTTCTAAATCTTTGTCTGCAAATTCTGCTCTATAGGGTTTCTGTAATACTTTTGATCTCCCTATTTCGATTCCCATCTGTAATGCTAAGTTGGACAATTTTTCATGGAATATCTTTACATTTCTAGTGATACTCCTGCACAAGAATAATAATTCTTCTTCATCATAGGTATTCAAGCGTTCTACTCCTACATTTCCTGCTATTATTTCTTCTAATTCAACTTTCAATTTATGGATATCCAGTACTTTTGGAGGTGTGCACTGTTTAACTGACCCTTGTACCCATCTTTCTAGATCTTCAGGTGTTACTATGGTAGCACTTTTTGCTCCTGATGAAGTTACTAAACTTACATCTTTTGAACCTCCAGGCACATCTTTTCTTGGAGTACTATTTACAGAACCTCGAATAGGCAAGTCCATAAGTGATATTGTGGATTCACAGTCACTAAATTGATCCTCAATTATAACTGGAGCTTCAGGTCTGGGATTACTCACAGGAGTAGGTGCAAGTATGGGTTGAGGACAATTTCCCTGAGTACCATATAATGGAACTACTGGACCAATTGTTACTGGTATGGTCAACGAATCAGGATGTACTTTTATCTGAGTTATTTTCTGTATTAATTCTGCTCTGTTCTTTTCTAGGGCTTCTTTTTCTTTGTCATGAAGTATTCTAGTCGGGGTGAATTCATGCATTACCTTTGGTACCATGGGAGTTTGTGGTGGTGCACTAGGAGGGCATCCACTTGTCCCTTCCTGATATGGTGGGGGATTTCTTAACATTTCTTCCATAAATTCGTCTTCTGAATCCTCATTTCTCATTAAATGTTTTGTCTTTTCTGTACATTTGCCTCCTGATTTCTCTCCTTCTGTGAATAATGGATACAGTCCCTCTGTAATCATTGTCCTTCTCCATTGTTTCATCTGACCCTCTCTCGACTCACGTAAATATCTGGGGTAAAATCCTGGATAACTCCTATTACTTCTAGATCTATCCCGCTCAAATGCCTCGGTTTCCCATTCTTCTAGAGCTTCGTACTGGGTTAATCTAGGTCTGGGTTCTAAGTCATTCATCCTCAATCTCAAGTTTTGAAGAATTCTTCCATTGAAGGTACCATTCTCGGGAAATGCTAATACTCCATCATTTTTGGTGTATTCTATCCAATTCTCCATCCATACACAAGTATGGTAACCTCTCTCCATCATCATAAATGATGCTGGCGTTTTAGCTGGTGGAATAATAATTCCTTCTCTAGTTTTGATTGGTTTGTCCTTTTTAAAATAATTCTTAATCTTTTGTAAGAATGACATTTTTCTCCTTTCTCCGTACATTCTATCTAATCTTCTGTGTACAAAATTATATTCTGCAAAACCTAGGAATCTCCTATCCGGACGAGTTCCTGTTAAAGTCGGATCGCGTTTTAACATGCAATCCTTATCCACTAAGAATTTTGCTTCTATATTGTCGACCAATCAAATGTCTGCTATCTTTTATTTCCGAGCCAATCCTTGCGCTGCCTTTTGGTGACGTTTGTCTGTCAACCCCTCCTTTACAATCTGCTCTTTTCTGTCTTTGCTGGTTTAACCAATCCCAGCGCGGCACCTGTGACGTCAGTACTACTCCTGACTACTGACCCCTCCTTTACAAGGGTTTCTCCACACCCGCTGTTTCAACCTACCACAGCGCGGCGTTTTGTGACGTCAGTTCCCTCTCCGGCAACTGACCCTCCCTTTACAAAAATGTACGCAAACTTATTTTCTCTATAAATCTTAATTAAATTTCAGTAACAACATAAAACATTCGCTATCGTGCCAGTTTCCACTAATTTCGAAAAAGATAGTTTCTTCCACACTTTAGTAAAACCTTTCCGTTTACTAATACATACACTACGAGTAAAACACTTCCGTCTACTCTTCACACAAGCTCCAGAAGTACCTGTTACTTCTCCAATGTTACCCTTACTAGGTGATATAACATCAAATTTTTATCAGCGTACCCTTTTTGCTATTACTCACACGCATAGAGTCCCTAACGAGTACTTGAAGTCCTGCTTAACTTCTCAGTACTATTTCTGCCTGACAGATAACCTCACTGCAGTATGGCTTCCACTTGCCACCCACTATTCTTTTTACCTACCCCGGGGTATTCTGGACAACATGTAACAAAACTCAAAAATAAGCGGATGTTAGTTCATAAAAATACAAATAAAATTCTCATTACCCAATTAACAAAGAGTAACAACAACCGTCCTCTGCTTACCAGAAAACTGATCCAGCGCAATATTAGCCAACAACATTCATACACCATATACTCACTTGGGCCCATACATTCACACTACACTAATACTTACGCTGGGTGTCAGATGTACTCTTTTATCAAAGTCCCTGCTACCAATTACCTTCTGATTGAAGAGTAATAACTTACCAATGGATCCTTTGCTAATTGGGAAGTTTAAAATGAGTGACATTCATTATAGTACATAATCCTGAAATAACCACTGAGTCAGGAAGTTTTAAAATGTTTATCTAAAGTTTTAGCAGAGTAAAATACAGAAAACACGGTACTTGATTGAAAATACCCAAGAAAAAGCATAGAAATGATTTTGCTAATAAATGACGGTGTTTAAGGAAGAGGAGAAGATAGAAACAGCAGCGCAACTAAAGGTTGCAGTATAGTTACCTAAATGCGAGAACCAAGCCCCTTAGCCAAGGAGTTGGAAAAGATAGGACCCAGGAAGGATGAAGAGCAAAGACTTCTTCCAGGATCAGGACAGGACCGGTGACCTCTCTACAACGACGCCTGCGCCGTTCCCCTCTCTGATACTCGACTTCTCTCGATTCTCCCGTTCTAATGGACTCCGCCGCCCCCTCCTCAGGACCTCTTCCGGACAGGAATTCAGTCAGCAACCGATCAGCTGGGCAGTCTGGAGTTGAGAGCGCTCTGGCAGTATGGACGCCTGTTCTTCGTGAACGCATGCTCTTCTGACTAATTTACTAATGCTATATTCTATTATACCCTTCTACGCCCATATACCTCCCCTTAATGTTGCTAAAAATATGGGACCACTACTTCTGATTGGACAGGGACAGGAGGTGGATTCTCGCACCATATCAATTTGGCCTAAATTGTAAAGCCTATTGTCTTTACGTTCCCTCCCCTTCAAATTAATACATTCGCTTTATTTCCCACCCGTCTCATGACAAATGTTATATATTTTACAGGAGAAAAGTAACAAATTGTTCCGCCGGAAACATTGGGTACATCATCTTTGGCCAATAGGTCGTGGCCTTGGGAGACGTCCAAGTTGACTTCACTTGGCAGGCATACAGGACACATGCGCAGAACCCTCTGTCTCTCGAGTTTCAAGACACCAACCCAGGCCCAAGTTTACGAATTACTAAAAGTGCAAGAAGAAAATATTAAAATCACAAATAAAAAGTTTCACTGTATACCCACTTTCCCTAACTCTATTCCCATTTAATCATAATACTATCCTGCATTAGTAGCGTTAAGAAAACGACAATTTAATAATGACATAAGAGCAAGCTTAAGCATGTGAAAACATTTAGCGGCCATTTTAATACACACTGCGCAGAAGCAGAAGTTTCCCACCAAGCAAAGAAAGACGTCACACCATGTGATCAGGTTGTGACATGCGCAATAAAGTCCCGCGCTTTTAGCGGCCATCTTGGTTTATGGACAAGCGTTATTCATTAGTAAAACACATAGGCAAGCGTCTATCCCTTTCGTGTTTGTGAATGCAAGGATTAGTATTGACAGTACAAATTTTAATATATTAATACTATGAGGAAGATTGCATACAAGCAAGTTTCAATTTTGAAACCTTGCTCCATCAGGGGCACAGCGCCTCGTGAGCGCTGCACCTTTATTGTTGGTGACTCCAGGACAGGAGGAGTGCCTGTGCCTCTGCAGCGCTGAGCTGCGATCGATCCCGAGGGAATCCCGACGTGGGGATTCCCCCCCATTGCTAAAGGAAAGCGGGAGGCCACCCCGCGTTTGTGCGCCTGAAAGGCGGGAGCCTACCCCGCATTGTGCGCTCATTGAGAAGCGGGAGCCCACCCCGCATTGAGGAACTGCCGCCGAGAGATCGCTGCCGCGATCGGCGGACCGGACGTCGGGCATCTTGCCTGGTTGGGGGCGTGGCCGGAAGAAAGACGCCGGGAGCCAGGCCGAACGTGCCTGGAGGGAGGCGGGGCCCCGTATGCCGGTGGGAGGCCCGCGTGTGGAAGCAGAATCCGAGCCTGGCGTGCTCCATCCCGTGACTAGAAGCCAGGCGGGAGCCTACCCCGCGCTAGCGAGTGGACAAGCGACGACCGAGACTCCATCCCGGTGAGCGAGGCCGAGAGGAGGAGGGCGACCGGAGCCTCGAGGGCTCCCAGTGCGGAGATGTCCCCCCGCAAGTGAAACGTCCCGGTAAGTGAGGACGGGACGGAGGAGTCCAAGAGTGCCCCGGTGAGTGGGGCTCAAAGTGGCACCCTGTTGGTGCCAACGCCTGTTGCCTTCAGCTGTCCCGCAGGGGAGCGGGCAGCTACAACGTTGGGGAGCATTCTGGATCTGGAGCCCCAGAGCCGGTCCCCTCAGGCACGGAGAGTGCCAGTGTTGATTTTGAGTGGCCGCATTGTTGGTGCTGAGAGCGGCACCGGAAGGCCCCCTAGGCACGGTTAGTGCCAGAGCGTTCTCTGCTACACAACTGCACCGCGAGAGCGTGGGCAGCTGCACCGTGGGGGCAAAGTTGTATTTAAGAGTCCCGGAGTGGGGCTCAGAAGGCACAGTGGTGCCAGGCCTAATTTCCAGCTGCACCGCGAGAGAGAGCGGGCAGCTGCAACACGGGGGCATTTTGTTTTCATAATGATAAAGGAGTGAGATACGCTCCTCTGCCCCAGCGCATTGCGCACTTTGCTTTGGCTGCATTGGCAGCAAAAGGGCACATGGAAAGCCCTAGGATCGCGCCCTGACATTTTGGACAAAGGGCATTTGAGCCCCTAGAGAAGGCCAGTTGCCCTGGGGTCATTTCAGTGTGTATACTAAGGTGCTGTGTGCCCTTTATCTGTGGTGCTGGGGTGCAGTACTCCTGTTTTCTGCATAATGTGTTTTATGCCTAATGTCATGCCATGATGTTTTAGGATGATGCCTATTACGTAATGTGTTTATGCTTATGAGGTTTACGCATAATGTGTTTATTCCTAATGTGGTTTATTCCTAATGTGTCTATGCCTACTGTGATGCCTATGACATAATGTGTTTATGCTTAGGATGTTTATGCATAATGTGTTTATGCCTACAGCGATTGCATAATATGGTTATGCTGATGATTATGCCCCAATGCTAATGTGATAATGCTGAGTACAGTATTTTGCCAGTAGTTACTGGTTGTGATATTTTTACTACTAGTGCTTGTGATGGTTCTGACAGTGGCCTGATTGGCCTTGTCATGTATATAATCCCCTGTAAAATATTGCCTAGTGCCAGTTGGCACAGTGTATATGTGTGATTATGATTCTAATGTGTTTTGGATAATACAAAGGCTATTTTTTATATAAACTTGTGTGGAGTTTCTTTTGTAGTGCGCCTAGTGTGTTGCTGGTGTGTGTGTGTGTGTTGCGCAAACGATTTACACATTGCCTCTGGGATAAGCCTGACTGCTCGTGCCAAGCTACCAAGGGGGTGAGCAGGGGTTATCTTCAGTGTGTCACTCCCTTGCCCTGACTAGAGTGGTGGTTTCTGCCTGGCTTAGGCGCTTGCCCTAGCCAACCAGAAATCCATTTCTAACCTCCCCTGTGTTGGGAACAGGAGAAGCAATCCTGCTGTGTCGGCCTCTCAGAGTGCGACACAAGTAATCTGAGAACGCTACATTTGAGCTTACTTTGAGATAGACGAATGTCACACCTTTGTATGTTCACAAACAAAAAACAGGAACAGGAATGGGTTATTACTTCATGCAGTTTTGTGGAAGTTGAGGAGGGGTTCCTTAGCCTGTAAAATAAATCAGGGCAGTTCATTTTAATTTTGGTAATGCAGGTGGATACTGTGCACTTATGAACCTCATGAAGTAAGGACTGGGACAAGGACAACCATTTGTCTGCCGAAAACAAGGTGAAAGTTGGTGGTAGATCTGGGGTAAGAAGTTAAAAAGAGTTTACTTTTTGAGCGATTTTGAGGCATTAACAATTGCTTGGATAGTTTCTATTTCTTGCTGCTAGGAAGAAAGAGCCCAGCCAATTAGGTATGAAGCCTTGATGCTGGTTGATATGTGCTTGTTATATTGCTATGGCTCTTTCCAGCGTCTTTCCCATAATCAGGAGGTCAGTGCTTGTGCTGTATTGACAAATTAGCGGGGAATATGTATATTGTGAATTCAGGCCTGTTTCTAATGTTTTTGGTGAGAGAAGTTTGATGATGGAAGAAGAGATTTTGATGACTTTATATGTGGTACCTTTCAGGGAGTTTACGTACACAAGGTTGTCTATTGTCAACGGCTTAAATGTTTGCCTCTTTGGTATGACTTGGTGAGGTCTTGTTGCCAGTTTTATTGTTGCTGAGGTTGATGTTGTTTCAATGAAGTATTTGTTGATGGCATTTTATTCCTCTAGACAGTGTGGACTGGCAGGAGCTAGTTGTATATTCATGCAGGCTGGCATGAACAGTTTGATTGCTGTCTTGAGATTGTATGCCGATGGAAGTCAAATTTGGCTTGGGTGATTTCACATTTTCAAGTTGTGCATGCTGCTTTGAGAGGGGTGAGGTCTCCTTGTGTGTCTGTTTCTTGCACCAGTGCTCTTATGATCAGTGAACTATTTTATCAGAGGTCACTTCTTGGCAGTACCAAGTGTTTCAGGGTTTGGGTTTGTTGTTTTTGCTTCAGAGAGTGGTGTACCGACCTGTGGGCCGATGTAAGGTTTGGTGTCTTCAGCAGTGTGCTTGGAACTCATGTTGGTGCATCTGGGATTGATGTTAGTGACCCAATGGGAGTGTGTCGAAGGTTATGGTGTTTTTCTGTTCGTTTTATGCAAAATCACATCATCAGAAGTGTGCTTTCTATTCAGCTTACCCTGTTAGTCTGTCTGTCTCCTGCAGTCTTCTTTTTTTATCCTGATTTAATTGCTGATCAGCATGTTGATCTGTCTCTCTCCTATAGGTTCACCCTCTTGATCCTGAATTGCTCAGCTTATCATGTTAGTCTGTCTCTGAAGTAGTGTTTTCCACACCATAATCTTCTATTTTTTTAAGACCATCCTATTGCACTGTCGCTCCCTGGCAGGCTCCCTTCTTTCTGATCACACGTTTCCTCAGCTTATCCTGTAAACCCTTTTCTCACTTGAACCTTACATTCTGAATTTCTTCAACTCATGCCTTAGCTTCTCTGATGCCTTCTTATCCTCTCTCCCTTTCTACTGCAGGAAGAAGACACGCCCCAGGCACAGTCATGAATCACTGTGTGAAAAGCTTTGATAATGAGACCTTGGTCACCTCGTCTGTCTCCAGTATCTCAGGCACTGTCGTACTGCTGCTCGCTGCTCTCATTGGAATACCTGGCAATGTCTTCATTATCTGGAGCATCCTTGGGAAGATGAGGGGCAAGGAAAAGTCTGTCACTTGTATTCTTATCCTCAACCTGGCCGTGGCCGATGGCACTGTGTTGATCCTGACACCGTTCTTCATCACATTTCTCATCATGAGGACGTGGGTCTTCACCCGGGTCACGTGCAAGATTGTTTATTACCTTGCCTGCGTCAATATGTTTGCCAGCATCTTCATCATCACCTTGATGAGCCTTGATCGCTTGTTGGCCATCTCTCGACCCTGGATGGTTCAGTCAATCCGCAAGAAGCATGTGGCCAGGAAAGTCCTGCTGGGTATTTGGGTAGCATCCATGCTGCTGTCCATCCCAGCCTTTGCTTACCGTGAAGTAGTGGAAGAAGCAAACACCAAGATGCTGATCTGTGAGCCTTGCCATCCCTCTAGCCGCCACACCATCTTCCACTACTCCTTAGAGACTGTGGTAGCATTTCTAGTTCCTCTAGCAATTATTTGTACAAGCTATGCTCTCATCTTACGGAAACTGAAGGCCACAAAGTTCCGGCGGCGGATCCGTACTGAAAAACTAATCCTGGCCATCGTGTTGACCTTCACGTTGCTTTGGCTGCCTTACAATGTGGTCAATGTTATTCAGGTGGCCTCCCGAGTGGCCACAGGGAACATGGCAGAGAAGCTTAAGCATGCCTGGAAGGCAAGCCGAGCTTTAGCCACCACCCTGGCCTTCATCAGCTTCAGTATTAACCCAGTGCTTTATGCCTTTGCAGCCAGCAACTTCATCAGGGTGTTTGGTATGAACTTCATTGTCAAGTTGCTTGAGGGCACAGTTGGGGAGCTGCACCGGAGAACCAAATCCCAGAGGGACCTGGAAAAGGACTTTGTCAACGATGCCAGCAAGGGAGGTGAATCGCAAGAGTTTAATAGAGACAACATACTAGACATCTCTCCATCTACCAAACTTCCTCCAGCTTGAAGAGCCAACACATATGGGAACCATCACACAACTTTTACATCTCAGACAGAGATAAATACAAAAACATTTTCTTTCACCCATGTGCAAAAGTCAATAGCAGAGTATGTGTCTGAGAAAGAGTGAAGTGGAAATCTCAAGCCCATAGGCCTTTTTCAAAGAGGGATTTAACTTAGTATGGTACCTGATGGAATGACAGTGAAATCCTTGATTACATATTTGTGGCTGGAAAAATAGACATTAGTTAACACTATCGCCTAAGAAAGTGGGAGGGAAATGCCAGAATATACCTATGGTCTGTCACTGGAAGGGCGGTCTCTTCTGAGATACTGATAGCGAAATCCTGTACAGAATTGTTGAGCCTTTTAAATTGACCTTGCCATATAACGCACCAAGGGACAGTAGGATATAAACATTGTACCAGGCAATGGCCCTCCTCTGGAGTGGGTGTTCTCTGTCTAACTTAGAATACTGATGATAGTGGATGTTCTCTCTTAAAAATCATTTTATCTCACAGTACATGTCTTGGAACAATGGCAGATTCCAGACACTCCACCGATCCTAAATTGAACGCTGGGAAATTCTTAGAATTGCTTTGTCTCACACAGTGCTACGTGGGACAGTGATATGACCTTCAGAAAATGCATTCCTGCAACTTTCTTGAATGGGGACCCAAACTGTGTCACCTGAACAGCTGCAGGCAAGTCCTGCACTGGAAACTCTCGCGGCCTTCAGATCCAATTGCAGATGTTCTCCAACAGATTCGCACACGTTGACTTTCCCTTCACTTCTGACCCTGGAGTAGTGCTGACCATACATAAGATTTTTAATGGCCGGAATAATCAGTGAATGTGTACCAACCGTACATAAGATTTTGGATGACAGGAATCATGAGTGAATGAATGAGTGACTGATTTTGCTTTATCAGACACCGATGCTTCTGTCCTGTGGACCCATTGCTTATATAAAAAAAGGAGGATGAGTCCTACAAACAAACATTTGGAGAAGGGAAGAGATAGATTGGGTGGCCTCATATTACTACATTGTATGGTCATAGTGCCCACACCCCAGGCCCTAGCAGGGATCCCACATCTCTGCAAACATTGCCACATCATCTCTCTTCTCCGTTATTGCACTTAGACATTGAGGTGATTCCATCCCTAAGAGACAACCACCTGCACTCCCTAACCTAAACATGAAAAGAGTTCTGGTTGCATCCCCTTCGTCCTTTTTTTCTTAAGGTAACAACCTAGGCCTTTTCCTCCAGCTCACTCAGGAACCTCTGATACCTTGTACCCATGTGGAGCGGACACAAGACTACATAGAATAACAATATTATTTTTCAAGAACGAGATACGTGCCCTTTTGTTGGCATGAATTATTTTCAGGTCCGGCTTTAACACTGGTGGCGCCCTGTGCGACAATGTATGTTGGCGCCCCCCCCCCCGCGACCAACTCTGCTATGGATTCCCTCACTAGCACCCTTTAACCCTGCCCCTCAAGTCTCCATAACCACTGTCTCTCAGATTCATTTAGTTTTCTAGCACCACTTATACCAGTGTAAGGTGTCAGAGCACTTTACATCATGCACACGTTGCACAGAGACAATCATGTGTGTAAATCAGTGTATAGGAAATGTTACATTAGACAGGACTACAAGGTGTAGGAGTCACATGTCATTGATACTGGTAGGCAAATTAGTTTAAAAGTCCTTATTCTGGAAAAGTGAAAGTTCAGAATTTAAACGGTAACACCACTGTTAGGGGTTCTCTTAACTAATAAGAATTGTTTTCTACCCAAATGAACCCTTTTGGCAAGATTAGAATAATGAAAGACTGGGCAAAAAAACATATAGCTCTTACATATACCTTGCAGTTTGCATGCAGCTCTTTGATGACAGTTAGTAACTCAATGTTCTACATTAGGATTTTGACTTATAAACTGCAAGTAAGAAAAGGATCTCTCTTACAGAAGCAGTAACACACTGACCTATTTACATTATATGCACATTGTGATCTGCATGGTACATGTTCTTTGCAGCCAGCATTTTAACCCTCTGCGCTACCTTACCATGAGTCAAAACTTCCACTAGACAAACCTCCGGCCTCTTTCCAGGAAGACGATTAATCACTGGTGTTATCTTGACATTTTAATTAATGCCTGAAATTGCTGGAGTCCAGGACAGCAGCAGCAGTTGCTTTTAAAATGATAATATAGTTGCAAAAATTACGCCCCCACCCCAAGTCAGCACCCGATGCGGTGGCACCGATCGCACCACCCTAGAGCTGGCCCTGATTATTTTCCACCCATTAATAGGTTATAGTATATGTTAACTATGTGTTGCTTTCAGTAACTTGATCCCAGTTGGCTGTTGATTAATCAGGAAGGGGCTCAATCCCGGAGTCTAGGCAGATGCACTGTGGCATCCTCCATGTTTTGTGCTAGGATGGGTGGGAGGTCCTCTTCTCAGTTTAGGTGCAGCAGTGCCACCAGGCGGCAGTAGCAATGTTCAGCAGATGCCATATCCCAGCAACACTGTTGCTGTTCTTACCGGACCCCACATTTCTCTGTGGGTCGACTCCCATTACTTGAGGACGCACAGAGGCAAGTATTTTTGTTAGAGCTTCTAGTGGTGCAAAAAGGAATAAAAGGAATGTTGTCCAAAGGTGAAGTGAGTAAGTCCCATAGAGATCTCACCTTAGGCTGACCTTAGGTAGTATCTTAGGGCAGAACTGGACACCATCAGTTGCTCTTTGCAATTATTGGTGCTACTTCCGTGATGTGCATGAAAAAGGCTAAGCTTCAGTCTTTGCAATCTCGGGGCATTGCTAGAAATGCGATTTAGAGTCTTATGAAGGTTGTTCAACAGGCAGCATTATGTCAGTAGGCATTGTACTGATGCGTTGGCATCACGTTCACCATCCTAGGAGTGTCAACCCTTTGGAGACTCGCAAGCATATGCCATCCCATTCTAGGAGAAGAATGGTAGCAAAGGACCCCGCACCTTTTGGGGAAATGGTTGACCAGTCAGTGGGAGCAGTTTTGGAATGAGATCCAGCTCCTTCCTGTTGTAAGTGTTCAAGGGTGGAGCTTGAGGTCTACACCTCCTCTTCGCTAAATCAACTGAAAGGCTGAGGAGGAAAATATGTGTTAGAAATGGGGGTCTCTAGTTGGCAGTGGCTTGCACCCTGTCCAAGTAGGGACTCTTCCTTCCTTCTAATCGGGGTAAGAGGATTACACAGCTAAGATAACCCTGCTCATCCCCTTGGCAGTTTGGCACGAGCAGTCAGGTTTATCTCAGAGGCAATGTGTAAAGCATGTGCACAAAAATACACAGTAGCACAGTAAAATCACTACAAATGGACACCACACCAGCTTAGAAAAATAACCAATCTTTATCTAAACCAAACAAGACCAAAATGACAAAAATCCAACATACATAAATCAAGATATCTCTTTTAAAAGGTTCAAAACAGTTCACTCCATAGGAAACTATGGATGCGTCACTTTTAGTACAAAGTACTTGGGACGCATCAAAATCAAAGGTGAAAACAGGCACAGGGGAGGTGAGGCGCCGGAAAAGCAAGCAATGCATTGGTTCCTTGCTCACAGGGAAGGTGATGCGTCGGTTCCTTACTGTGAGAGGAGGTGATGCGTTGATTTGGTACTGTGAGGGGAGGTGATGCATCGTTTCTCGGGACACGCAACCTCGGTTCCTTACTGAAGCCGAGCGTCGATGTAGGTTTGGCGCAGAGGTGCAATGGTGGAAAATCCGGATGCGCCGGGGTCGATGCAGCGAAACAGGTGCTGCGTCGATTCTCCCAGCCGCAAACAGGTGATGCCGCGATTCCTTCAGCCGCACAGCAGGGGACTCAGACGTCAGAGACACAGTGCTCTGGACTCAGGTTGAGGCGGTTTTTCTGACCGCGAACAGGTGCTGCATCGATTATTTCTGCCGAACCACGTCGGTTTTTCAACCGCACGGCAAGCTTGCGGCTGGAAAAGGGGCGATACATTAATTTTTGGTTCTTGAAGCAGCCAAACCTCCTCCAAGGGCCCAGAACTGGAATTGACACCACTTTGCAGGTCAGAATTTCCAGCAGGGGAGTTAAGGAGCTGCAGGTAAAGTCTTTGATGTTATTCACAATGGGAGCAACAGGGGGAAACAAGGAGTCGGACCGCCCCCCACTCAGTCAATAATAAACAATGAAAGATCTGACCCCGAGAGCAATGAATAATACTTCTTTTCAAGACTCCTGGGGGTTATGAACTACTTTTCAAAGAAAACCTCCCAGTACAGTTCTGTTTAGCGATCCATGAACTGATTAGTCATTACTGCTTAATTTAAAAAAAAAAAGGTTTTTCATCAATAACCACGTAAGATACACATCCCACCCTGGTCAAAATTACATGTGTATACAAAACTCAAAAAATGAGATAAATTTGGAAAAAATGTGTGCAAGGGCTAGAAAGCACCTCACGTGCGCAAACCCACAGGGCTGGTACTCGCCAGTATGCCCACGTTATCATCATCGGTCACTTTCTAGCCACAACGAAACAGTAAGAAAAGCAAGAGAGGTGTGTGTAAAAGTTCTATAGAGGTGAAAAAGTCAAACAACATAAATAAGTGTGTGACTGAGACACTGAGATTCTGTAGCTCTCTCAGTGTTTTCTTAACCCCAACCGTGCAAAGAGAAGACGGTTCTCAAATTAAAAATGAGGTAACACTCACATACAGCACATCCTTTAATATTTGTTGTGAGCGTCCTCAGTTTAAAAAGCAGGCATGTCGCTGGCCACTTTTAACTGCAAAAGGCCAACATGTTTCGTTGCCATACACTCTTGGCAACTTCGTCAGGGCTGTTGGGGATTCAATCTTCACCTCAGTCCATAATCCACACCCAATCTAATGGCTGCTTATGTCCAGCGTACCAGCAACCACCATTATCAAGAGAACATGCGCCACCAGGTCACGTTCCACCTTTTAGACCGCAAACGTCAGTTTTGTATACACATGTAATTCCAGCGGGAAGATAGAACGCGGACAAAACTCCTTAGCGCGATGGACTGACGTTTGCGGTCTAAAAGGTGGAACATTGAAAAAACACTAATTGGGATGACTTGGGTCCCCATAACCCTATTCTTCAGCGCCACTACTCCTGCTACACCATTGATACCTAAGCCCTTGAAGAGCCTTCACTCATTGTGGTAAGAAGTCTGAGGCTCTGATTCAGAGCTGGGCAAAGGAGGAGGTGTTATTTATTGTGCCCAATAAAATCCGGCCCCCCCCGGGTTCTGAATTTATCAGGTGCTATTTAATAGCACATATTATAAATTTTTGGGAATAACTTGTGGACTTTGATGCATAACATGGTAAATACAATATTGTTTTGTCTTGTTAAATTCTAGAATGTTTGACCTGCCGAAATTTAACAACAGGTGAGGTATTGAAAGCACCCAGTAGTCACCAAGTGCTTAAATAACACCAAACTCAATTCCGAATTACGCCATCTGTGAAAACAGGGGTTTGCATTGAAGTCAGACAACTCCGCCCAACTGAGAATCAGGGCTTTAGTATTAGAGCTGCTCTGCTGCCCTAACTCAAAACCAACTTTTTACCTTCGGTTTGACTTTCATGATTTTAATATTATTGTAACATTCACTGTTATTGATCACTGTTTAGGCTGTTATCTCCTTATTTTTGTAAATTTCAGTTTTAATTGTTCAACAGCTTTGTGAGCCTACTTTTTGGCAAGGTTGCACGCAATACAACCGTAAAACAAAATTAGGCGACCAGTTGTGTGTGAGAGTTTGAATATCCCACAGCCTTCTTTTAATCCAAAGGTTACTCAATGATGTTACCAGGAACAGGCCTCGCCACCGGACACTGCGTAATACCATGGCAAGGGAGTGGAAGAATGTGTAAAATGTATTACATGGCCTTAATTCTTGACACAAATGTGCTCCTTGGGGGGTTTCTTAGAGGAACTGCAAGAAGCAGTGAAAGTTGATTTCTTTATATTAAACCTACGTCAGCAGAATTCAGCTGGCCATGAACTCTTCTAGACATCTTCCCCTATTTTGGTTGTTCCACCTCAGAAACTTTGTCTTCATTTTTCTCTGATAAGATTGCTAACTTATGTCATTTTTTTCATCTACTGCTATGACAGTATCATGTGTCCCTGAACCTCCAGCCTCAGTTTCATTGTCTGCCATTTCTCCTTTTACGTTAAATAATGTTATTAAAGTGGCCATTTTAATTACCTCAGGAGTTCCACTCGACCCTTGCCCTGACTCTATTGTCGGCTTTACATTTCTCTGCAATACCGCTCTATCCACTGCAAATTTTTCTGAACAAAGAAAACAAGTCTTTGGGGCATATGTACAAGCCCCTATCACCACCACAACGTCACTTTACCGAAATTGTGGTGGCGATAGGGGTTGCAACTTATGTACAAGGCAGCGTTAAGCCACTTAATGTGGCTTAACACTGTCTTGTATATAAGGCGCCCTTTCACGCTATGATTAGCGTGAAAGGGGTGGGCAGTGGGTGTTGCGTTGGGCGTTCCACTGCAACACCCGTTCATTTTGATGCTGCCCTCTATGTACAAGGGTGGCGTACATAGGAGGCAGCGCGAAAATTAAGACCAGGTAAAATCTGTTCTTAAGTTGGTGAAATGAGGAGAAATGCATTATTTCTCCTCGTTTTTGCTTTTTCCATGTGTTCTGCCTTGTGCAGCACACATGGAAAAAGCAAAATGCCATGGTTTGTTTATGTACAGGAAGGTGTGCCTTCCTGTACATAAACAAACCTTTAGAAATATGCCATTTTGTCACTTTCATGTGTGCTGCATGAAGCAGCACACATGAAAGTGACAGAATTGCATTTTAGGATTGTTTATGTGCAGGCAGGGACACCTTCTTACACACAAACAATCCTCCCCTGCACCCAAACACCCTTGCACTCTGGTGCAAGGGTGCCTGCGTTGGTGCTAAGTTGCTAAACTTAGCGCCATCACAGGGGGAAATGCAAGGCTGCACCACATTCTTGTAAATATGGTGCAGCCTTGCGTTTCAGAAGTGGCGGAGCGCTGCGTTAAGCCAAGGAGGCTAACGCCGCGCTCCACCACTTCCTTGTACATATCCCCCTTTGTTTTTCCCTTGCTAAAAAAATCTCAAAGGAGATACCCAGGTACTAAGCAATTATATGCCTTCTTATTCCTTTGTTTTATCTCCAAAAGTCTTCCCACAGCACAGAAACTGCCTGTTGGCTGTTTCAGAAGATCTTCCATCTATCTCGGATCAGGGTAACAGAGCTGCCCTTATTCTAGAAGACTTGAGTGCAGCTGTAGATACTGATTCAAATCATTCGCTGATTAAATGCCTGAGCATATTAGGCTTTAGAGATATTGTGCTTCCTCGGTGCAAATAATTTCGAAATGATCCTGAGCAGGCAGTATATTTTTTCCTCTCAGTCAACTTTCAAGCCTTCCAAATGTAGGGTTCCGCAAGCCTTTTCCTTAAGCCCAACACTCTTCATTCTCTACCTCTCACCCTTTAACTCCTTATTAAGATGCTTTGGATTTTCAATGAAGTCGTTTAATGATGACCATCAAATCAATGTCTCTGCTAACTGTACAACGTGTCAGATGTTGCTAAGTTCGGTTTCTGCCTGGTGGCCTCCTGAACTGGGGGTACTTTACTCTTCCAGCTATTATGGTCTGAAATCTGAGGTAACCTTTACCACCTCCTTATCATTCTCCAGCCATGTTACCAAGTTAGCAGCTTCCTGTTTTTCCTTCCACCTCTGTATCAAACTCAATTGACTGCTGCCTTTTGATCATCACAAAACTGTTACTCAGTCAATCATGAAGGCAAGAATTGGATAACTCTCTTTATCTGGGTCTGCCCAGCTACACCATCGAGCATCTTCTGATTTATACAAAATGTTGATGCCTGCTTGGTATTGGGGCTTCGTCTGCATGTTTCCATTTCCAGCCATCTGCCTCTATTACACTGGCTTCCAGTTCAGAAGAATCTGCTCCTTTGTCTTCCATTTTTTTATCCTCGTTTGCATTAAGTAGTGAGTTATACCCTTGAGAGCAGAAAATGGATGGATAAATCTTTCATATGTCAATGTTCATCAATGTTGAGGGAAAGGTCACAGTCTTGGAGCATCTTTCTCTAGCTGTGCCAAATCTCAGCACAGTTGTCCCCGCTGCAACCCACGACTACCCTGCCCTCTCATAGTTTCATCACAAGTGGTGGTTGATATACTGAAATGTATCTGTCTTGCGCCCAC
Organism: Calotriton arnoldi; assembly: GCA_963921515.1. Taxonomy (NCBI): domain Eukaryota; kingdom Metazoa; phylum Chordata; class Amphibia; order Caudata; family Salamandridae; genus Calotriton; species Calotriton arnoldi. The sequence continues at coordinate 555,477 of CAWUFW010007225.1, read as the reverse complement.
TGTTCATAGCCATAGCACAATTTTGTACATATTTCTAGGTCTAACTTTCGATATTTTGCACCATTCAAACTACTTTGCCCACATTTCTTACCAAGTGCCAAGTACTCCTGCTGTGGGCCTACACCCATTTCCTCAGGTATCTTATGTGTGAAGTGGGTATCAGATGATGGGATGTAAGAGTGTTATATCCAGTCTGCAAAATTGAGAAGAATGATAAGAAGGTCAGCAGTCTTGCTCCATTCTTTTTTTTATTGCATGAACCTGTAGGGAACTCCATCCAACAATAATTGTACCTCAAAGGAGATCAATGCATTTTTAGTCCATTATCTGTTCAGTATAACTGCTTTTCAACAGGTCATTCTTTTGATTAGTACCAAGGAGCTTTTCTCATGTTTGTGACTATTGACCGTTCGTATGAATTGTCGCTCGTCAACAGTTTGTCAAGTTTGCGATTGAAGATCAGAATTTTTGGTTCCTCAAACTCATTGCCTACATGAACAAAATGACTATACTTCCATCCGCAAAACCTGAAAACAACTGAGCACAGCTGCCCATGCCCTGGTTATAGCTATATTAGCCTTTAAAAATTCCATCCTGGCAGGAGCTCACCAAAGATCTATTGCCGCACTAAAGGTGGTACTGAATTCAACAGCCAGGCTTTTCATTACTACTATCAAATTTTACCACATTACTGAGCTACTTCTATTGACTCCCCATCATGGCAAGAATCCAGTGCTGTGTTTCATAATCTATAACACTATACACTACAACGAACATCAACACCTATTATTCCATGTTTTCATGAGACGCACGCTAATATCTTTTTAGTCCAGGTGCACTAGAGAAGAAGAATATGAAATGTATAAAAGAATTGCAGCTTTACTTGTCTTGAGTGGTTTCCTGTGTCAGGTGGGTTTCTTTTACTGTTCAACGCTTGATACTCTTTTGGTGTGGTCTGTATGTCCGTCCTACTATTTTCTAATACATTTTTGTAAGTCACACATCGTTCCTTTGTAATCAACACATTTTATAGCAGAGATTTTCTGCACATGTTGTGTTCCAGTGTTTCTAAATCATGAATAGGTTAGTATACTTCGGTAGCAGTTCACCTGGCTTCTCCAGAAGAGCAGGAGTCCATCCCAGGGATTGTTTACAGGTCCAGAGCAAGATGGCAGGATTGAAAGCATTTGGTCTACCAACTTCTCTCAGTGGAATCCCATTTTCATGGAGTGTAAGGTTCTTCTAATCCTACCATCCTTGAAAATGTGGGCATTCCTGGTTTATTCTAGATCACATGTCCATAGAGTTCATCCTCTCATTTCAGACTCCGGTGGTTCCCACAACAGATACAAATCAGAAGGGAGGCAGAGCAACCTTGTAGTCTGTATTAATCTAAGGCGAAGTTCAGCCTTAGAATCCAGAAGGCTTTCATACTGGTGGTAACGTTAGGCTGTATATCTTGCTTTCTGCAGTTTTTCCATCCAGTGTAGGACTGCTCTGTTAAGGTCTGAACTTAATGTGTAAATGAACTTGTAAATATATCCCAGGAGATTACTTTCTGGGCAGCGAGTCACCTGCAGCTGTTATCCAAAATATATCTAATCGACATCTCAAATATTTGTGCTCATCAAACAAGTTGGTTTTCCCATCCTCCTAATTGGTTGATTGTAGTCATCTCTGGCAGTACCTTGGAGTATTTAAATTTATTTAATTTTTGCAAGATTTGTTTTTCTGAAGTTGACAATGATGTCTTACTTACCCTCTCAGGTAGTCTTTGCATTTTTCTGAAGACTTTGCAGCATATCACTAGTGCAGGCTACTTGGATTTATATCTGGTGCCTTGTTTCAAATGCTGTTGATGCATCAAACACATTGTGAGTCATGAGGAGAAGTGAAGTTGTATCTCTCTTTAAGAAAGTTATTGTTACTGGTAGCTCTAATATCAGCAGGGAGGCTGGGACAACTGCTTATTTGCTTGGGCACTAATCCTTACATTTTTCCTAGTCAAGGTGGCTTGTCTAAGGTGATCACCTTCTGTTCCAAAGATTCAATCAGAATATTCTATAAAGCTAAACATGAGAATTCAGATCTTACCTAAGCAAGTCCTCATTCTTTCCCTGAACAGTTGACGGGTTCACCAGATTTATATGTGACAAATGGTTGAATTCCAGGATGGTGAATCTGTTATGGTTGCGTTGACTTGCTGGGGATGGAAGGCATCGACCATGCCCTGAGTTGCTGTATTAATGTACACTTCTGATGAGGAATCCGAATCAAAATTGTGGTCTGAAATTGGATTGTTAAATTAAATGAAAAGGAAGGCAGCTTCAAAAGCTTTGCTATTGGGAGCAAACGTGCAATGCTGCTAACATAGTCACTCCCCAACTGCACATGCTGAAAATTGGAGGGTCGCATTCTGATTCATGGTTGGTGTCTTACTTAGAAATGGAAGGAACTTTGATGTTAATTATACTTGGGGTTTGCAGAATACTTGGTTTTTGCTTCTTCTTTGATAGGATGTGTTTGGGGAACAGGCCGCGGTTTGCCTTTTCCTCAATGTTTAAAGCCTGTGATGAGGACAAGGGAGGAGGTGGTAACATGCTGTGTATTTACCGGTAATCATATTTCCACAATTACAAATTTTCCTCACCTCACTTCTTGCTTTTTATCCATTCTGGTATACAGCTGGGATCATTGCACCATTAAACATTAAAATCCAGAGGAGGTTTTATAATGACCAACAAACATGAAAAAATCTCCAAGGAAATTAATTCCATTCAATTGTACTTTATACATATTCATTGTGATATGCTAAAACCCTTACTGGATTTTGCTATTCAGCGGCTGTACTCTAGTGTCATCCTATTGGAATATTCAAATTATGCTGTTTGGACTGGAACAGGAGTTCTTGGGTGAGTTAGAGCTCTTCAAGACCCAAAGAGGGAAGGGCCTACACTGTTTGCTTAGAATGTAGAGTAAATGAAGGAAGGTTATTCACAGGTTTGGGCTAGAGGACAAAAGATATTGCCTACCTCCGAGGTATAGACTCAACTAAATGTGTTTGGACTATGATGAGGAAGAAGCTTACTGATAAGGTTTCAGCACTTTACTTCCACCGCAGTGAATATTTGCCGACAAACCTTCCACTTTATAAGAAACAGAATAGTAGATGAAATACTTCAAGTATTCTTCAAGACCACATCTGCCCGAAAATAATGCCACCAAAATATTATGAAATTATTTTTCTAAATTTCACAGTCATGCCTGCCATCACAGCCCAATTTGGCGACAGCACTTTCATGGCCTCCCCCAAATTATGTGAATGCCAATAAAGTTTGTCACTACAAGAGAAATCTGTCTTTGTGTTTTGTGTGGCTTGCTGATGGTGGTAGAAATAGGATTGGAGTCAATTGCTGCACCCAGGAACATATTTCTTTGAGGTATGAAACATCCCTGTTGAACATCAAGAAGCACAAAGTGGATGGATTAAGCTCTACCCAAAGGACTGCTGGAAGCCCTGATCTGTGACTTGCTTATCTACCAATTGTTTGTTCCCCGGCTAATGCAGCAATATTACTTTTATAGAGGATCCTGGTATTCATTAACCGGTCCAGATACACTAGGCAAAGTACTGAACAATAACCAAACCCTGAGGCTTTATCTGCATGAGGTACAGTCCACTCCCTCCATTCCAGACTAGCCTTAGCTAGTGAGGCAGGGATACCTCACTATGGGCCAGATGTACGAGGCGCAAAATAGCGCCTCGCAAATTGCGAGTCTTTTGCGACTCGCAATTTGCGAGGCGCTATTTTGCATGTACAACAGTGTGTTTAACACTTTGCCATTCCCAATGGGGTCGCAAATTGCGAGGCTCATGAGCCTCTTGCAATTTGCGAGCCCATTGGGAATGGCATGCCCTCCCAGGTATGGTGGCCTGCTGGGCTCAGCAGGCTACTATGTCTGGGACTGCTTTTAAATAAAGCAGTTTTTTAAAAAATGCAGCCCGTTTTCCTTAAAGGAAAACAAGATGCATGTAAAAAAAAAAAGAAAAAAACGTTTTCGTTTAATTTTTAAGGAAGGTAGTGGTCCCTGGGACCACTGCCTGCCCTCAAAAATATTTTCAGAGCCTGTCACAAAGGGAAGGGGTCCCCTGGGGACCCCTTCCCATTTGCGACTCCATTACCACCCTCTTGAAGAGAGTGGTAATTTGCGAGCGGTCGCAAAACATTCGATAGCGAGTCTCGAAACACTTTTTTGCGAATTGCAATTCATTTGCGACTCGCACAATTGTGTTACTACCTGGCCATTCCAATTTTAGCATGCGCAAACGGGTCGCTAACCTGTTTGCGCATGCTAAAATTGGTCGTTAGGGTGGGTAGAACAAACAAATCACTTGCCTAGGGGAATGGGGAAATATGGAGTTTAGGTCTGATGCACAGGGTGTGGGTAGGCTTCACATAGCGAAGCATATTTAAGAGCCCTAATATAACATCTGTAAGGAGGCTGCTTACAAGTTAAATAGGTTTTAGACTAATACTATAAGGATGTGTGATGAAATATGATTGGCGCCTATTTAATCTTTATCATAATTTGTACAATAACTGCCGAGTTGTTGATAATGTTTACAATCATTCCAATGCACGTGATTTGCAGACTAATTATGTGTTATAAATGATAATATATTGTAAAATACCAATCACTGCGTATGTGTACTGATTTTGGGGTGCAGATCCGGTGCTCTATACAAGCCACCTGCAGAGAAGAGATTCTCTGGCATGTTTTTCTGACTGCTAAAACTCTTCCATACCGGAGCATAACTCGGTATGGGAGGAGTGACAAATACCTTTTTAGCTCTCCTTTACTCTGAGAAGGACACTGCTTTCTTTTGGGGCAAATGTTGACACTCCCACTTAGAGTTCCATCTTTACAAAGTCAGTTAAGCAGGTGCCATTGAGTTGGGTACTAGTAACACCTGCGATGCCAGCAATCTGCAAAACTAAGCAGATGGGATTTGAAGTGCTATTTATATCACAGCATTCTTATTATTAAAAAGATGCAGTTATTACAACATCAGAATGTCATATAGCGCTAGCAGGCAGACAGGCATGCCCCACTGCATTAGTTCACTTATGTAGTTTCATCCAAACTATTAAAAGCTGCCTTTTCTAAACAGATCTTCATTTAATTTTTGAAACAATATGAACCAGGTTTAAAACTCTATTGACTGATTCACTGAGCTGTCTATTGGAAGCTCCAGTTGACAAACTACAAAGGGCACATATGCATGTTTTCTGAGTGTAATATACTATTTATTACCATTGTTGAGTGTGGCAAGGGGCCACGACTCATGAGAGGTGAAGCCTGGAATGAGGTATGATGCTTCTCAGCATCCTTAACAATGGTAATAATGAGCATGTTATACTCTCCATATCTGCATCTATGATTTATGCCATGGATTTGGTTTCATGTGCATTTATTTTACCAAAAGATATTTAACCACAGCCAGGATGCAAAGAATTACATTTGTGCAGTAATCACATTGAAGAGCCCTCCAGCCTATTTGAAGAGTTGTTTCCCCATGTAAAGTAATTGTTACATGTATGTGTGGGACAATAAACAGTGCTTTCTCATTCTGATTGTATTGTACTGTGTAAATAAACTCAAATTTGAAATTTGCATAGTACATGTATTAGTACAGTTGTTCTAAATAATGTGTTATTCAGCCACATTAGTTTCACTGCCATGGCATAAACACTTTTAGTGTATGGAATCTTTGATATTGGACTATACACATAGTGAACTTCTGCTGGTAAATGCAAATTACAAGCTAAAACCAATAGACACCACTAAATGCCAGTTGCCTGTTTCGAAAATCTAGTAAATATAACTGGAATCAGTGATTTTTTCCATAATAGTCAGGGCCGGACTGGGAACGCAAACCAGCCCTGGAAATTACAATGGACTGGCGGGTGGGCGGGGGGGATTTGTTGGGGGGTGCTGGCTGCTCTTTTATTACAGGGGGGGCGATATTGCAGCACTGTTACAAAACCGGCCCCCAGTAACAAAACCGGCCCCCACCCTTCCGGCCTACTGGGAAAACCCCCAATGCCCGCTACCGCCAGTCCGGCCCTGATAATTGTTCAGAAGACAGGGCCACATCAGAGCAAAGCTATGATCAACTTTTATTCATCAGCCATTTCTTGATTGTATCTATCATTAATGATGTCCAGGTATAGGTAGGAAATTTCAAATGCAATTCATAAAGAAAAACAAATCTTTTAGCCTAGTCCTTTCGGTCATACTCCAAGCATCGTACATCTGCAAAGTTGTAGCAGATGGTAGGTTTAAACTGCAGGATGTTCCCTCATGAATGTGGAAATTATACCACTATGTGAAGGCACTGATAGTAAAGACAAGAGCATTTCTTTACAGACCATCTTTTTTTAGGTCTCGCCTAGGCAGCGCTTGCGCTGTCTCGTTGAGACATGCAGTATAAACTATAGCTTGGAAGCTTTCTGGAAGCTCCGCCCATCTTTTTGATTGGCTTACATCCAAAATGCTGCATTCTGATTGGTTTTAGGCTTGTTAGTCCCTCCTCCTGACTGCCATGTTGTCATTTGTATCCTTCCCAGGCTATTGGCCCCTTTACTCCAACACTGTTTTCTGCCCTGTGTCCCCCCCCCGTTCCCTCCCGCAGTTCGTCACTTCTCGCCCCCCATCACCTCCTCCACTCCCGTTCGTGCCTTCTTAAACGCCCGCAAATGCTTGTTTTAAAGTAGTGCAGTTTGTGCCACTCTGTGAGCAGGAGCCCACCCCGCATTGTGGTTGAGCGGGAGCCCACCCCGCATTCTGTGTTCCTTGAGGCAGGAGCCCACCCCGCAGTTGTGCTCAGTTAAAGGCGGGAGCCTACCCCGCACTTCGGAGCCGGAGAAAGCAGCGCGACCCGGAAGTCAGGCGCCCGTGCCTGGATGTACGCGGGGCCCGAAAAGGAAGCGCAAAGAACGGAAGCTGGTGACAAACTTTCTGTTCACCAGTGCATATTGCTGTCACCGGTGCAGTGTGTATGTGATGCAGCCCGTGGGGTCTGTAGCAGCTCTCCCCTTGCGCTGCAAAAATGCGGGTGTGCTTCGATCTTCAAGGCGCGGGCTGGAAGTGGTTAAAATGCGACATTTGATGGGGATGAGAGAGTCTCTGGCAGGGCAGCGGGCGGGGCCACGGCTTCTCTTACCTGCACTCGGGTTACCTGCCAAGCCGCACATCCCCCTCGGTGTGTGTTCAGTGCTCGCTTCTGCCTGTGACCGGGTGTCCCAGCACCTGCTGCGTGGGGGACATGCGAGGCTGCGTGGCCCAAAAACACGGGGGTCGCTGCTGCCGTTGCCGCTTCCTCGTTGCGGTAGGTTCGAGGCAAAGTTACGGAGCAGCAGGGGCACGGTGAAACCATCCTCCTCGGCAGACTAGACAGAATTGTTTCTCGGTTACCGGTTAATGATTGCACGGCTTCAGAGCCACAATGGCCTGCCTCCTTCTGAGTGATGTGATCCTCTGCACATGGGAACTGTGACAGGGAGACCTGGAAACTGACCGGACCATGCGCAAATATTTGGACCTGAACATTTGGAAAGAAGCACCATTTTACGAGGGGACATCCAGGTATTGTACCGTGATGCTGAACTGAGAGCACAATGAGACAGTGTGGCAGTGCTTTAAGTGGGCCGGGTCCTGCGGGTGCTCAGCACCGGCAGTTCTAAAAAGCAGGTGCTGAGACAGGTCTGTATTGGGCTCTCTATTTTTGCCTTCAGGGTGAAAAAATCTTAACTCTGCAGCAGTACCACCCTTCACTGCCTTTGAGGTAACTTCAAAGAGACTCGTTATAGTTCTTTCACAGTCTCATCATTTCAGAACTAAAGCATTTTCAATATTATATACAACGAAGCCATAGTTGTTGCTTATTTATCTTATGCAGCTAACCCTGGGGGCTGCAAAGCCCTGTTCTAACCCATGCATTGATGTCTGGCACCCTCTACTGACATACGAAGATGGCAACAGTGGCAACGACATTTTCCCTAGAAAGCAGGTGGTACCCATAAGTGTACAAATGGAGCAATACTGCAATGGCAGGGACGTCTTGTGCACAGTTGTGTACACCGTGAACAAACGCACACATTAGTGCAAAGGGGAGGATTCATTTACTGAGAGGAGGAAGCAACAGTACAGATGGTGCAATCTCCTCCTGTGCAAGGATACTCAGAGCTCCATGTACATGTTCTGTGGTGAAGAAATGTGTACTGCGCTGCCCTACCTTTAACAGTCTTCTATAGAAAGGAGGCTTGCACTGTTTCTGCCCTACCTGCATCGGTCCTCTAAAAAAAGAAGCTTGCACTTTTTCTGCCCTACCTGTACCGGTCCTTCAAAGAAAGGAAGCTTACACAGTTTTTGACCTACCTGTACCGGTCCTCTATAGAAAGGAAGCTTGCACAGTTTCTGCCCTACCTGTACCGGTCCTCTATAGAAAGAAAGCATGTACTGTTTCTGCCCTCCCTGTACTAGTCCTCTGTAGAAAGAAAGCTTGCACTGTTTCTGCCCTACCTGTACCGGTCCTCTAAAGGAAGGAATATTTCACTCTCTCTGTCGCACTTTCACGCTCTTTGCCAGCCTCTGTCATATTGGTTTACTTCAGGTCTTCAAGCACAGTTTCTTTTCCGTGCCCTTTTAAAAATTTCCATCCCTCAAACTCACGCTCTCCTCCTCTTCTACGGGTGTCTTCTGCGTACACAGGGGCTCCTTTATGCGACTGTGGCCTGCTCTCCCCTTCTTTCTCACACACTGTTTCTGCTCCTCTGTCTGGAGTTCATTCACCACTTCCTGCACAAACTACCTATCCCTCTCTATCTTCCATTTTGTCTATTATGTGCAGCTCTCACTCCTATCTGTTCACCATACCACATAATTTCACTACACAAATACACTACACACCACACAATTCCAACCCACACAATTCCACAGCTAACAATTCCAGTTCAACCCACAAAATCCACTCCAAACCACATGCATCCACTCCACTCCAAAGCAAAACACATTGGTAAAAGGCATTGTCATTTACAATGCCAATAGCTCTAACTCTAACCAATGCGAGACCGATGCATTGCAAATGCTTGTTTTATTTTTTACAGTTCTTGCATAGTACATGGTCCCTCTATTTATTTCAGTTATCCATTAAGGTGAGTTTAAGGTACTACAGATGCACATCAAATGATATACATCACTGAAGAATGTGTATACCATATCAGCATACAGGTGAGAAGTAGTACTATAGTACAAATTTACATGTTACAAAATGCATGTTACAAAGTGCTTGTATAAAATAACAAAAGAAGCACTTTAGTATCAGAACAAAATGAAATACAGCGCACATTAATGAGGATTCCGTTACAGATTCTACAATTACATCTACAGGCCTCCATGACATTTATCATTCCATGTAAAGTGCCCTAAAGCACCTTTTATGGTGCTCACAATATCTACAGTATCTACCAGAGCTAACAGGCCACATTCAGAAACAAACACGGGGCGAGCTCACAGTCAGGCTGTTGAAGCAACTACCATGTTGGATAACCTGTAGGTCAGTTCACTACGATCCTGAGTTAAAGAGGTCATGCTGGCAATTGTCATTTTCCTAATGGGCAGGTTTTCTTCAAAAGTTCAAGATTCAACCTTCAATCTTTGAATTTAGGGCCTCTGTTTCCTGTTCTTTGGGATGCAGAAGGGAGTTGAGATTGGTGGTGCGGACTTCGTGGTCACACTGTTAGCGCAAACAGGATCGCAGGCAGCACCCTGCCTCTCAGATGTAGAGAATAGGAATGGACAGCACAGCAGGCCTTGATAGTGGTCACCTGTGTTCAGAAGTTGCGCCTCCAGACCATTGGGAAGGTCCTCCATGACAGCAGTGTTGTTGATGCGTCCAAGTCCTGTTACAGGCCAGCTCTTTCGGGTCCTCCATTTGCCGGAAAAGCTGGGATTCTTCCCCTTGATAGTCTCCCTTCCTCCAGGGCCAGGCACTCCCCTTTCCTCTCTGTGCAGGCAGGTAAGCTTCTTGGCGTTTGGCAGATGACAGATTCTCCAGCAAGTTGTGCAGACTTCAGGTGATGTCCATCATCTCGGAGGCTGGCTGTAATACATACACTAGCCCTCGATCACAACCTCTCTTCCAGTGCGGAGCACTCCATTTCTCGGTCAAGAAGAACTTGGAACTGGAACCAATTTGCATGATTTTGGGAAGAAGACCACAGTGTCAGTAACCTGGACTTGTTTTTGTGCTCGTTAGTTTTAAAATTCGCCAATATAATCTCTCAACCAATTTGTACTCATGGGGCATATTATAAAGAACAGCGTTAAAATTATCGCCGGTTTAGCGGCAGAAAACTGTCGCTAAAGCGGCGATAATGGGCTTGATAATATGCTCTTGAGAATTCCATAGAAGTCCATGTTCTGGTGTGAACATGGGCTTCTATTGGAATTCTCCAGGGCATATTATCAAGCCCATTATCGCCGCTTTAGCGGCAGTTTTCTGCCGCTAAACCGAGATAATTTTAACGCCGTTCTTGATAATATGCCCCCATGTTTTTAGTTTTTTGTCCTGCTATTACAGGCTCGCTCTGCTGCAAGTTTTGCTTTCTTTTACCCTGCATTCCCTAGATTAGTTATTAGCGACTTTTTAGCAGGGCCAGTTGGGTTAGAAACCCCTTTATGAGAGTTAGTACTTGGTTAGTCTCAGGTTAAATGTTCTTACTTGCTTAAACCTGGACCTGGGACTGAACTAATTGAAGTTTTTTACCGCATATGTTTACATCTATTATAACTGATTGCACTGTTTAGGGTGTCACAGCTCTTCTAATTAAAGAAGCCTCTCCCTATTACCCTGGCCCCGCTTCCACACTTTATGAATCGGAAGCACTTTCAGTAACACTTTGGGGCATATTTACGTTCCTGGCGCATCCCTGCAAATCAGCAGGGATGCGCCAGGGAAGATGCGACACGCAAGTTTGCCCTTGCGCCACAGCCGATGCGCCGCATTTACAATGCGGCGTGCCGTGGCGCACAGAATGGCAGATGCGTGTCGCATCCCCCGACGGAAAGGCGGCGCATTGCTGGAGTCGCGTCGCAAGCGCGACGCAGCTCCAGCAATGCTCGGGGGTGCCCTATCCCTAACATGGTGCGTCAATCCTTACGCCTGCTTCAAGCAGGCGCAGGGTGTTGACGCAGCATGGGCGTAAAAGTGACTCAGTGAAATCTTGTACATTTCACTGCGTCACTTTTACGTGGCGTACCTGCGAGGTAACGCCCACACTGCGCTGGAACGCCCACATGAAACCTGACGCAGGTTTCATGTGGCGCAGGGGTTTACTATGTGATGCATCTCCCTAGATGCGTCACGTTGTAAATATAGCGCAACGCGGCGCATGGTTTGCGTCGCCACTGCGTCACTTGCGTGACGCAACGGCGGCGCAAAAGTGGCGCAAGGGGCTTGTAAATATGCCCCTTTAACTTTTTCCGCAGCAATCCCTTATCTATAGAAACCCAGGCTTGGCCAAATATTTTCCTACTGATTTTAACAAAAATGCTTATTGTTCAATGTGCATGTTATAAACTGTCTATTATTGTCAGCTACTTTAATCTGTATGTGGACGATTTAACTGACTCCTATGTCAAGCAATTCTTACAGACCATCCATGCATTTTCACTAAGTCAGCTAGTTCCACAAGCTACAAATATTGCTGACTACATATTAGACTTATGAATCTCCCCAGCTAGCATGTCATTAGACATTTCCCCTTCAGAATGTTCAGATCTTCGTATTATCACATAATTTCTTTTAAGTTTTGGCCCTAAACTCAATAACAATTGCAACGAAGTCAAGAGACGGAATTGAAGCAAAATCTGCCCTAACAATGTTGGTCCCCAGGTTTTGCATGACCTAAGGCCAATTGTTAATAATAATCCTGCTCAGTGCTCTAAATATGCTTTCTATCATGCCACCATCTCTGCAATTGTGAATATATTCGCTCTTGAAAAGAGAAAACAATTGTAAAACATTCTGAATTCATCACCCTGATTTAATGACACATCAAAAGAAGAGGTGTTTGTAATTCACGTAATCTACTCTTGCGTAATTACACAGAATTATGCATAATTACTCAACATGCATCTCACGCGGGTGTCGTGTTAGAAAAAGGATGCACCTCATGCTAAAAAGACCAGCGTGAACGGCACATTGCGTTGCAGAAGTGTGCGACCATTTTGTTTACTACAGTCTGCCCCTGCGTAGTCATCCTAGTCATCCCCTCGTGTTCCCTGCTCCCTAGGCCCTATCCAACCCAATCCACCCCATTTTGCTTCACCTCCAAAACCTAAGACGGCAGCGGCATCTTTTCCTTCAGGTTGTGGCTAGCTAATCACAATGAGAGTTGGAGCTCGGGGATCCACAGATTCACCACTGTGGATCAGCGGTGGAACCCTGGTGTGAAATATACATATATTTTGAGCCTTAACTTCTCAAAAACTTCTGAACAGATGTACACCAAATCAAAAAGAAGCACAATTTGTGGATCAAGAACTAGCTTTCTGCCAAATTTGGTGTAATTGCGTTCTGCCGTATTTTGCTGTATCGCTGTTCACTTTTTCTATGGAGAATTGCATTGGTAATACACGTTTTGGGACACCCTGTTTCTCGGCCTCTGCTTGATAGATCACCCCAAAAACTAGAAATAAGGTGAGGTGGATGAGTTATTTGGAAAGTTCCATGAAGATTCACCAAACTGCACCAAAGTTACTCGCAAACTGAAAAATCCATTTCCTATGGAAATGTGGTCCTAACTATAACTACCCAGTGGCAACCGCATCACATATATATATTGTCGTGTAAATCCTAGGACCCTACAGGACCTGCGCGTTTTGGATGACCTAAACTGAGGGCTTGGTGTGCAGACAGACTCTGGACACCCCCACAGGATGAGTCAGCCATTAGACCAGCTAGCTCTACAGTGCCACTACCACCCCCTTGTATTCTACAACGGTGTATGTAGTTTCTGGCAACCACTGAACATGACAACCCTGATTCCTCAGGTATCGTGGAAAATAATACGGTATCTTTCGCTCAGTCACTCGTGCTCACTTTTCTCTGAATACACATAGAATGATGATTGGAACGGTTTCAATAATTATTTATTGGTCAAGCGTCAGTCTAGTATAAAACATATTCGCTGCGACAATCAAAAGACAGGAGCAGACAAATGTGATCGCTAGCACCAATATCGTAAATAGTAAATACATTTCTACCACAGTGCTAATAAGATAAATAAAAGCAGATTGTATAAAACAATAGCATTGTCGTACTCCTACGATGCGTAGCCTACCTAAATGTACCTAGCCTAGATATGTGGATGAAGCATGTGTATGTAAGTGCTAGGACATCTCCTAATGGAGCCAAGAATTCCCCGGGGAAGTGCTAACCCCTCACCTGATGATTCTGAATGAAGAACCCCATCTCTGCGTCGAGGATGGCACCCTGCAAGGGCCTGTCGAAGGATCAGCCTGCAGAGTCTCGGTCCGGCTTGGAAGGAATTCTCCTCTGTTTTGTAAGGGGGAGTAAGGGTCTTTTATACTAAAGTGGTCACTCCAGGGTTTCTTCTAGAATCGACATGTTTTGAAAACATTTGCTAATCCTTTGCTAATCCTTTTCTAAACAAAAATGATCATGCACAGCTGGCTTTTGGCCATGGATGAAAAAAAGTGGTGACCCTTATACAGACTAAATCTGCCGTGCCTGGGGACATGTTTATGTACGTCAGGTACAGGGATTAAGATAGGGAACCGAGAGCCTGGTGTCGAAGAGACAGGAGTAAGCTGCTAGGTAAAAGGTCACCTGTGTAGGACCGTTATGTCGTGTGGATGAGACAAAATGTATGTAATTGGTATGTACATGATGGGACTATCCTAAAGGACAAGACAATATATATACTTCAACTCAGGGTTATCGCCTGGAGAATGATCACTTACAACACTGATGTCACACCAATTGACCTCCTTTTCCACTGTTGTGGCTTGAGGAGCTCTATCATTTTTTGTTTGAAGTGTTTTTCATTTTAATCATCGTCAATCTCTCCCCATTTTAATAAGAGAGACTGGTCCTTCTGACCATAAAAAGTGCGCCAGCTGCACTGAACATATGCTCCAAAGACACACTAGGTACCAGACATGATAGATATTGTTTTGCCAGCCTGCTGAGTCTTAGCCACTTTTCCTTCATCCCATACCAATAGGTCAATGGGTCTTGATCGAGGTACACCTCTGTTGGACCATCTTCAGAATTGGCATTGGTGCTGCCACTTGCTGTGCCTGTGTTGCCTGTGTACATGACTTAAGTCCTACCATAAGAAACCAGCCCATGGTAGAGGTTGGGAGTGAACTTGAAGCTGTTTTGCTGTGGGTTTAGAAGCCAGAGATGCTGTTGGATACTGCTGCAGAGACTGCGGGCCAACAGCAATGCCCTCTCTGGAAGGTGATGGCTGCACTTCAGTTCTACCCTGGCCTCAAATTTGCAGTTGTTCTTATAGATCACCCGCTGTACTGACAATTCAAGTATGGTAAATGAAGACATCCACTGTCTATTAAAGGAATTAAATTTTTTGTACTACAGAACTAGTTTTGTGGCACAGATATATTCTTGAGAGGACACAACCTCTTTTTGCAGTCTTGGATTAGTGTTAAAGCGAAGGATTAAACTGTTCATCAAAAAAGATGCTTCTTTATTGACATTCATTATAAAAATGGGGTAACCCAAAATTGGTCGTGGACCTGGGCTCAAATTGATACGAAAAACAGTGGTCCTAGACCTCAAATGGAGAAATATGATTCAATCAATACATAATAAACCTTTTGCAGTTTGGAGCATGTGCGAAGTCAGCTCACAGTACTTAATACAAAACAGTATAAAGATGTGCAACAACCGAGTTCCAAATTGGCGCAAGTTTTTATTTAGTCATAATCCAAAATAGCAGTAGGTATCTTACTGCATTAAAAAGGAGAGTTTAAGAAAGGTTGCTCCAGGGGAACGTGCGAAAAGGAGGTGCTCTAGTGAAAAGGAAAATAGGAAAGAATTCCACTTAGTGTTCAGGAAAAAGAAGGAAATTAAAACAATTCGAATGGTGGATTGATAGACTGATATCAATCTCTACATATAGACTGACCGCATGTGATTATTTGTTCACAAAATTTCATTTTGCATATACTTTCAGAATACAGAAATGTATTGTTAAGCACGTTTTGGTTTTGGGGCTTGCGGTCCAGGCTACGGTGATGTGGGCGTCGACGTTTCGACCCGACTTGGGGCTCAGAGGGTAATTCGGGGCCTCGGCCTGCGGGTCTTCCTCAGGACAGGGGTGGGCAACCTGGGAAACGTAATACTCTTTTACGGTATTCAAGCCACCATCCCCGCAACCTCAGGGACAACCTGCCATTTGGGCAATTCCTGAGGTTGAGGAGGAACTGCTCAAAAAAAGAGGATTATTTTGAGGAATCAATAGGTCTGATGTCACGTCTAATTGAGAGAGGATATCCCATCAGACTCCTCAAAAAAGCACGGAAGCGTGCGTGGTTCAACCACAGAGAGTTCCTCTTGGAACCCAAACAAAGAAATAATGACGAGGTAGAACCCATAGTATGTGCCACGACTTTTTCGACTAAAAGCAACATGGTTAAAAAGATCATTAACCAGCATTGGCATTTGATCGCAGACGAACTAGGAGACATGCCACCACCACTGCATGCCTTTAAGAAAGGCAAGAATGTGAGGGAACATGTTGTGAAATCCTTGCTACCCACTTCCAACATCATCCGCCAATCAGTACTTTGGGGGATTCCTCCAGTTAAGGGTCACCATAAATGCGGCCAGTGTAAAGCGTGCCCCTTGGTGAAGGAAGTCAAACAATTTACTCACAACAACTATACCCACATACTACAAGAACACAGTAACTGTAACACCTCTGGAGTGATCTATGCGATTATGTGCCCTTGTGAATTTATGTACATCGGTCAGACCATCCAAAAAGTCAAAACCCGCATCCTGCAACATTGCAGCCGTATACGCTGTCAAGTACAGGGCGCGCCACTAGTTGACCATTTTACCACTCTTGGACACACTCCAGAATGCTTCAAATGGTGGGTAATAGAAAGAGTTAAACCTAATCCCAGAGGAGGAAATTTCCATAACATCCTAAGTACTCGTGAATGTAGATGGATACATTTATTTGACACAATAGCAAGGGGCCTCAACGAATACGAGGAAATTAGCAAACAAGTGGCAGTACTTAATAATGGCTGAAATTGATGCTACATTAGACTGTATCCCCCTTTTTCTCCCTGTGATTGTATGCATTCACACCAGAACCTTATTAATGATGTTGGTTTCATGTACACTGTTCAATGTATATAACCTTGATGTGTTGTGTCCTTGTATTGTAAATATTGTAAATATTGTATATATTGCACCTCCTATTTTTGTTTATTTAATTAACACTGTATATTATTATTACATGCCACTTTATGCATTGATATCTCTAAAGAACTATCCTGTTGATTTATTCCACCCGCCTCGCCCCCGTCTCTTTTTTCTTTTTTCCCCCGCCTCCACATTTGGGAATAGTGGTACTATGCCCTTGGCTGACAGCCTCAGCCCTTCCTTGGCTGAGCGGCTAGCGCAAGTCTTTCTTCTACCACTATCAATCGGCGTGAGTCTCACGCAAGCGGTACGTTTAAATAAACGTCCTCGAGACCAGCCAGATTCCTGAACTCCCAGTAAGCCTGCAACTTGTGTGCGGATCGTAAGGAGATTTTAAGGTAAAATTCATCCGCACGACGGATACTCTTTTGTATTAAGTACTGTGAGCTGACTTCGCACATGCTCCAAACTGCAAAAGGTTTATTATGTATTGATTGAATCATATTTCTCCATTTGAGGTCTAGGACCACTGTTTTTCGTATCAATTTGAGCCCAGGTCCATGACCAATTTTGGGTTACCCCATTTTTATAATGGCTATCTTGTGCTGGTGTTACCAGCGAGGGTTTATATGTTAAATGTTAAATGTGTTGTATTGTGTAAATATTTTTGGAAACACTGTAAATCTGGTTCATTTCTCTTTTCTGCGACAATTCAAATTATGTCTGATAAGGAAACGCTGTCTTATAGTGAAGCATACATTGACCAGTTACTGCAAGCCCAGGGCGGTGGTAATTTTCTAGGACTCACAATTCCCAGTATTGACGTTTCATTGAATGAAAAAATATCTAAATTAGAACGTCTAGAAAAAAAGTTAATTAGAACAAGACTACATGGACACACTTTGGCAAAATATCTACAATTGAACGTGATTCCCGTAGGGTTACAAGTTAGAAATGAGCCAGCAATTTTTGTAGACAACCCCAAATTTAAGGGGAACTTTAGCTTTATCTCAAATAATTGTTCCAGGCACTGGATGGTGCTTGGTATTGAGACAGCTGTGGAAGAGGTTCAACGACTTACAAAAGAAATAGCTGATTTTAAAAAAAGAGATCATTGATGATAAAGCTTTAAGCAATGCAAAAGAGGCTTTAGAGAGACTGGAAAGAACCATTCGTGAGTTTGATTTGTATACACAAACCACTAAATTAGACAAAGTGGCCAAAGACATCAAATTCTACGATAAGAAGGTGACCTATCCGTATCTGCAAGAAGGATATTATGTAAAAGAAGCACAGGGTAGTTTCTCTAGCCGAGGCAGAAGTGGTTTCCGAAGATACACAACCTTTTCAGGCTCATCATTAGGAAGTGGCTCAGATAGCGATACTGAACGCCCAGGCCCAAGCGGGACAACATCGAACCTTGGTCAGACACACTCAGACCAGTCACACTTAGAACAGCAGAGTTTTTTACTAGAGGGTCCATGGTGGGAACACCGAGGGAGAGGCCGCCCCTGGGGGAGACCCAGGGTGACGAGACAACCCATTTGGAACAGAGGCAGAGGGAATGTAAAGAGACAGACACATTTCCAACAGGAGACACACGGGGACATACAGACCCGACGGCAACATTACAGATGGTAATGTACACGCCTAATAACCCTGTGGTGAATTTATCTGATTACATACTGACACCAGATGAACAAAAGATTCTTGAAAAAGGTCTATCCTTTGTCCCTACATCTATGCCCAACAACTTTACCCTGAAAGTAGAACTTCACCATTTCTTTCGCAAAATAAGACTTAAACATTATTTCCAAAAGATTCCCTTTCAACCCACTTTTTCAGGTAGTGGACTGAGACCACCCTCCAAATTCAACCCTCCATCGCACTTGATGCCACATAAAATCCTAGCTTATGAACAGGTAGTGATGAGAGACATTAATAAAATTCTCCCAGAGAGACAATATGTCAAATATAACACCTCCAAACTTGAACGCTTGGCATTAGAATCACTCAAATGCAATACGAATATAGTAATCAAACCCGCCGACAAGGGTGGGGCTATAGTCGTACAAAATGTTGAGGACTATAAAAAGGAGATTTTTTCCCAGCTAGAGATTGAGAGTAACTATAAGAAACTTAGAACAGACCCCACCAATGAAATCAGTAAAATTATAGAACGTACCACTCGTAAAGGCCTTGACAATGGGTATCTTAATAAACTTGAATATGAGTACCTCAATAATAAACATCCCAGAATGCCGACCATATACACTCTCCCCAAGATACACAAGCGGATGGAAGATCCGCCTGGAAGACCTATAATATCAGGATGTGGGTCACTCCTGGAACCCCTATGTAAATACATAGATGTATTTCTAAAACCTCTCGCAGAGAACACCCCCACATACCTCAGAGATATCATGCAGACGATCCAATTGGTGGACGATCGCCCATACAAACCCTCTACTAATTTGCTAGCTACAATGGATATAGCTTCATTGTATACCAATATCCCACAGGGACCTGCGCTGATGTGTATAAAATCGGTTTTGGATAAACGCCCAGCACCACACAGGGTCCCCACGGATTTCATAGTTGAACTTTTGGAGATTGCTATGACCAAAAATTTCTTTTGCTTCCAGGACTTATACTACCTGCAAACTAAGGGCGTAGCGATGGGGACCAGCTTTGCCCCAATCTAGCCATTATTTTTATGAATGAATTTGAACATACTTATGTCCTTAATGACAATAACCCATATAATGATTGCGTGGATCTGTGGCGTCGCTACATAGACGACGTGCTCATTATATGGAAGGGTAGTGAAGCACAACTTAAGATCTTTCACACTTGGCTTAATACATGCTCTACTGACATCCAATTCAAGCTAGAGTATGATCGGTCATCGATCCATTTCCTTGACATCACCATCAATGCAGAACAGGACAGATTATACACAGGCCTATATAGAAAGAACAGCGAACGTAATACTCTTTTACGGTATTCAAGCCACCATCCCCGCAACCTCAGGGACAACCTGCCATTTGGGCAATTCCTGAGGTTGAGGAGGAACTGCTCAAAAAAAGAGGATTATTTTGAGGAATCAATAGGTCTGATGTCACGTCTAATTGAGAGAGGATATCCCATCAGACTCCTCAAAAAAGCACGGAAGCGTGCGTGGTTCAACCACAGAGAGTTCCTCTTGGAACCCAAACAAAGAAATAATGACGAGGTAGAACGCATAGTATGTGCCACGACTTTTTCGACTAAAAGCAACATGGTTAAAAAGATCATTAACCAGCATTGGCATTTGATCGCAGACGAACTAGGAGACATGCCACCACCACTGCATGCCTTTAAGAAAGGCAAGAATGTGAGGGAACATGTTGTGAAATCCTTGCTACCCACTTCCAACATCATCCGCCAATCAGTACTTTGGGGGATTCCTCCAGTTAAGGGTCACCATAAATGCGGCCAGTGTAAAGCGTGCCCTTGGTGAAGGAAGTCAAACAATTTACTCACAACAACTATACCCACATACTACAAGAACACAGTAACTGTAACACCTCTGGAGTGATCTATGCGATTATGTGCCCTTGTGAATTTATGTACATTGGTCAGACCATCCAAAAGTCAAAACCCGCATCCTGCAACATTGCAGCCGTATACGCTGTCAAGTACAGGGCGCGCCACTAGTTGACCATTTTACCACTCTTGGACACACTCCAGAATGCTTCAAATGGTGGGTAATAGAAAGAGTTAAACCTAATCCCAGAGGAGGAAATTTCCATAACATCCTAAGTACTCGTGAATGTAGATGGATACATTTATTTGACACAATAGCAAGGGGCCTCAACGAATACGAGGAAATTAGCAAACAAGTGGCAGTACTTAATAATGGCTGAAGTTGATGCTACATTAGACTGTATCCCCTTTTTCTCCCTGTGATTGTATGCATTCACACCAGAACCTTATTAATAATGTTGGTTTCATGTACACTGTTCAATGTATATAACCTTGATGTGTTGTGTCCTTGTATTGTAAATATTATAAATATTGTATATATTGCACCTCCTATTTTTGTTTATTTAATTAACACTGTATATTATTATTACATGCCACTTTATGCATTGATATCTCTAAAGAACTATCCTGTTGATTTATTCCACCCGCCTCGCCCCCGTCTCTTTTTCTTTTTTCCCCCGCCTCCACATTTGGGAATAGTGGTACTATGCCCTTGGCTGACAGCCTCAGCCCTTCCTTGGCTGAGCGGCTAGCGCAAGTCTTTCTTCTACCACTATCAATCGGCGTGAGTCTCACGCAAGCGGTACGTTTAAATAAACGTCCTCGAGACCAGCCAGATTCCTGAACTCCCAGTAAGCCTGCAACTTGTGTGCGGATCGTAAGGAGATT
The DNA here is from genome assembly GCA_963921515.1 of Calotriton arnoldi. Lineage (NCBI taxonomy): Eukaryota > Metazoa > Chordata > Amphibia > Caudata > Salamandridae > Calotriton > Calotriton arnoldi. Next base: position 534,569 of record CAWUFW010007225.1, on the reverse strand, counting down.
TTAAGGTAAAATTCATCCGCACGACGGAAACGCCATATGTATGGTTTCAATCAGTAGCAAGTAAGGTGTTTAGACAATTCTAACCCGGGGTTTTTTTTCTCCTTCCTCCCCCGCAGTCCCAGCATTAAGTGCCAAGACTTCAATTTGATTCTACCCTTCACTGACGGGTAAGTGTCTCAAGCTCTAATAGCTTTTCTGAATTCCTGACATTGAGACACTAGTTCAAGGCAAACCCCATCTCATTATTTTTAGATGAGGACACTAGCCTCGAGTACCCGGAAGACTTATCCCCGCACTCCACTATTCCCTGTGGGTAAGTCCTTACCCCATGGGTATCATTAATTGTATTGTGAATTTTATCCAAGTGCACAACCCTGATTTCCTTATTTTAATCCATTAGGTGTGGAACTAGGAAGCCACACATTTTCCCAGGTTGCCCACCCCTGTCCTGAGGAAGACCCGCAGGCCGAGGCCCCGAATTACCCTCTGAGCCCCAAGTCGGGTCGAAACGTCGACGCCCACATCACCGTAGCCTGGACCGCAAGCCCCAAAACCAAAACGTGCTAAACAATACATTTCTGTATTCTGAAAGTATATGCAAAATGAAATTTTGTGAACAAATAATCACATGCGGTAAGGCTATATGTAGAGATTGATATCAGTCTATCAATCCACCATTCGAATTGTTTTAATTTCCTTCTTTTTCCTGAACACTAAGTGGAATTCTTTCCTATTTTCCTTTTCACTAGAGCACCTCCTTTTCGCACGTTCCCCTGGAGCAACCTTTCTTAAACTCTCCTTTTTAATGCAGTAAGATACCTACTGCTATTTTGGATTATGACTAAATAAAAACTTGCGCCAATTTGGAACTCGGTTGTTGCACATCTTTATACTGTTTTGTATTAAGTACTGTGAGCTGACTTCGCACATGCTCCAAACTGCAAAAGGTTTATTATGTATTGATTGAATCATATTTCTCCATTTGAGATCTAGGACCATTGTTTTTCGTATCTTTATTGACATTGGTAAATGTTTGTTCCACCTTTTTCAAATGATCCTGCATCAGGTGCAACAACGGGATCACTTGGCTTACTGTGCTTTGTCCATGCTGACTTCCAGTGTCATAATCTAGAAGGGAAGTACCATTTGCATCAGGCACTCCGCTGGCCCTCATTTGGCCGCCATTTGTCCAACTCCATTGTCATGGCTTTTGCAGTTTCATCTCTTCTCCTTTGAATTACATAATTGTTGATAAACTTGGAATGAATAAACAGGGAATGCTGCATGTAGTCAGTTGAATTCCATCATGTCAGCACCTCCTGTATGAGGGTTTTTACAGGTACTTTATTAGCACACTGAATGATCCCCAACTGCTTCCTGGTTTTCAACGAATAACTAAAATGAGGACAAATTCTTCAGCAGATGGGCAGTATTTTGCTGACTATATCATCTTTTTTGAGGAAGTCCTGCACAATTAGGATTATGCAACGCTTTAGACACATGAATCTGAAGTATCCTCTTTCAGCAATTACTTTGACAATGTTACTACCATTGTCAGTGGCAATGAATTCAGCGCTGAGACCTCTGGTTTGCAGCCATTCAAACACATGAATATTAACCCCTTCGCTGCTAGGCCTTTTCCCCCCCTGTGCTAAGCCTTTTTTTGGCTATTTGGGGTAGTTCGCGCTTAGGCCCCTGTAACTTTTTGACCACATAAGGTTCCACGCCAAATTTGCGTCCTTTTCTTCCAACATCATGGGGATTCGAAAGGTACCCAGGGTTTGTGGATTCCCCTAGAGGGGACCCAGAAATTAGCCAAAATATATCTAATTTTTTTTTGGGGGGGGGAAAGGGCTACAGATAAAAGCATCTGGTTTTTTCCCTGCAAATGGTATCAACAAAGGGGTTGTGGTGCTGAAATCACCATTTTCCCTTCTTTCAGGGACAAGCAGACTTTTGTCAGAAAACTAAAAAAATTTACACAGTTTTGGCATTTTTCTGGGACATAGCCTATTTTTGCTATTTTATGTGCTTTCAACCTCCTTCCAGTTAATGGTAGAAATGGGTATGAAAGCAATAATGGAACCTGGAAAGCTATATATTTTAGAAAAGTAGACAACATTTTGAATTCAGCAAGGGGTCATTTGTGTAGATCCTTCAAGGTTTCTTTATAGAAACTAACAGTTGAATATATGAAAAATTAAAAATTAGTTGAAACAAACAGCCATTTGTGTCAACTTTTTCACCTGTAACTTCTTCTAATTATGACAGCTATTTGAAAGCAATATACTGTTACATCCGCTGGACCTTTCTGGTTGTGGGGATATATAGGACTTGTAGGTTCACCAAGAACCCGACGAACCCAGAGCCAATAACTGAGCAGTGTCTTGCAATGGTTTTTTATTAGGTACCGGGTATATAGCAATTAATTTGGGAAAATATATACATGGAAAAATCGGTATGAAAGACACCTATGTATTTCTGAAATTGGAACAAAATATAGAGTTTAGAAACAGTAGATATTTGCACATTTCCGAAATTGTGAGTACCCATACTAGCATGAGAATTATAGGTCATTTTTCAAAATGACTTCTTTTTTACACATTGTCTTTCATTTGGAAGGCAGAAATGCATCGAAGGTCAATAGGTAATAACAGTTGCTCTACAATTCTGTGTTACCCTAAGTCTCCCGATAAAAATGAAACCTCACTTATGTGGGTAGGCCTAGTGCCCGCAACAGGAAATGGCTCAAAACGCAACTTGGACACACTTTATTTTTACAGTGAAAACTGACCCTTTTTTTGCAAATTGCCTAGCTGTAGATTTTGAACCCTAGCTCTGCCGGCACCTAGGGAAACCTAGCAAACATATACATTTTTGAAAACTAGACACCCAGGGAAATCCAGGATGGGGTGACTTGACCGGCTCTCACCAGGTTCTATTACCCAGAATCCCTTGCAAACCTAAAAATTTGTCAAAAAACCCCACATTTTCCTCACATTTCTGTGGTGGAAAGTTCTGGCTTCTGCGTGGATCCACAAAATTCCACCCACCCCGCGTTCCGCAAAGTCTTCCGAGAAAAATGGTACCTCACTTGTGTGGGTAGGCCTAGTGCCCGCGACAGGAAACGGCCCAAAACGCAACGTGGACACACCACATTTTCACAGTGAAAACTGACCCTTTTTTTGCAAAGTGCCGAGCTGTAGATTTTGAACCCTAGCTCTGCCGGCACCTAGGGAAACCTAGCAAACCTATACATTTTTGAAAACTAGACACCCAGGGGAATCCAGGATGGGGTGAGTTGACTGGCTCTCACCAGGCTCTGTTACCCAGAATCCCTTGCAAACCAAAATATTTGTCAAATTAAACACATTTTCCTCACATTTCTGTCGTGGAAAGTTCTGGAATCTGCGTGGATCCACAAAATTCCACCCACCCCGCGTTCCCCAAAGTCTTCAGAGAAAAATAGTACCTCACTTCTGTGGGTAGGCCTAGTGCCCGCGACAGGAAACGGCCCAAAACGCAACGTGGACACACCACATTTTCACAGTGAAAACGGACCCTGTTTTTGCAAAGTGCCTAGCTGTAGATTTTGAACCCTAACTCTGCCAGCACCTAGGGAAACCTAGCAAACCTATACATTTTTGAAAACTAGACACCTGTGGAAATCCAGGATGGGGTGACTTGACTGGCTCTCACCAGGTTCTGTTACCCAGAATCCCTTGCAAACCTAAAACTTTGTCAAAAAAAAACACATTGTCCTCACATTTCTGTGGTGGAAAGTTCTGGAATCTGCATGGATCCACGAAATTCCACCCACCCTATAATCCCCAAAGTCTTCCGAGACAAATGGTACCTCACTTGTGTGGATAGGCCTAGTGCCCGCGACAGGAAACAGCCCAAAACGCAACGTGGAAACACCACATTTTCACAGTGAAAACTGACCCTTTTTTTGCAAAGTGCCTAGCTGTAGATTTTGAACCCTAGCTCTGCCGGCACCTAGGGAAACCTAGCAAACCTTTACATTTTTGAAAACTAGACACCCAGGGGAATCCAGGATGTGGTGACTTGTCTGGTTCTCACAAGGTTCTGTTACCCAGAATCCCTTGCAAACCTCAAAATTCATCAAAAAAACCACATTTTCCTCACATTTCTGTGGTGGAAAGTTCTGGAATCTGCATGGATCAGCAAAATTCCACCCACCCCGCATTCCCCAAAGTCTTCCGAGAAAAATGGTACCTCACTTGTGTGGTTAGGCCTAGTGCCCGCGACAGGAAACGGCCCAAAACGCAACGTGGACACACCACATTTTCACAGTGAAAACTGACCCTTTTTTTGCAAATTGCCTGGCTGTAGATTTTGAACCCTAGCTCTGCCGGCACCTAGGGAAACCTAGCAAACTTATACATTTTTGAAAAGTAGACACCCAGGGAAATCCAGGATGGGGTAACTTGTCTGGCTCTCACCAGGTTCTGTTACCCAGAATCCCTTGCAAACCTCAAAATTTGTAAAAAAAAAACACATTTTCCTCACATTTCTGTGGTGGAAAGTTCTGGAATCTGTGTGGATCCACAAAATTCCACCCACCCCGCATTCCCCAAAGTCTTCCGAGAAAAATGGTACCTCACTTGTGTGGGTGGGTCAAGTACCCACGACAGGCAAGGGCCCAAAACCTATTGAGGCGACATCAAAATTACCTATCACAAAACAACCTGGTTGTGCAAGGGGGGTCCAATGAGTTTTTGGCCCCGGGCTCGGCGGCCATCTAGGGAAACCTACCAAACCCACACATTTCTGAAAACTAGACACCCGGGGGAGTCCAGCAAGGTATGGCTTGCGTGGGTCCCCCAACATTTCCCTACCCAGAACCCCTGCAAACCTCAAATTTAGCTGAAAGAAATCACTTTTTTCTCAAATTTCTGTGTGGGAAAGTTCTGGAATCTGCGTGGATCCACAAATTTCCTACCACCCAGCGTTCCCCCAGGTCTCCCGATAAAAATGGGATCTCACTCGCATGGGTGGGTCAAGTACCCGCGCCAGGCAAGGGCCCAAAACCTATTGAGGCGACATCAAAATTACCTATCACAAAACAACCTGGTTTTGCAAGGGGGGTCCCATGAGTTTTTGGCCCCGGGCTCGGCAGCCATCTAGGGAAACCTACCAAACCCACACATTTCTGAAAACTAGACACCCGGGGGAGTCCAGCAAGGTATGGCTTGCGTGGGTCCCCCAACATTTCCCTACCCAAAATCCCCTGTAAACCTCAAATTTAGTTGAAAAAATCAATTGTTTCTCACATTTTTGTGTGAGAAAGTTGTAGGATCACCGGGCTGACACAAATTTCCTACTACCCAGCGTTGACCCAGGTCTCCCGAAAAAAATGGTACCTCACATGTGTGGGTAGGCATAGTGGCTGCAACAGGAAATGGCCCAAATCTTACTGTGGAGACTTCAAAATTACCTATAAAAAAACTACCTGGTTTGGGGGGGGCACCTGGTTTTTTGACCCTGGGCTCGCCACCATCTATGGAAACCTACCAAACCCACACATTTCTGAAAACTAGACACCCTGGGGAGTCCAATGAGGTATGGCTTGCGTGGATCCCCCAGCGTTTCCCTACCCAGAATCCCCTGCAAACCTCAAATTTAGCTGAAAAACCACATTTTCCACATATTTTTGTGTGGAATCACCTTGCCGGCACAAATGTCCTACCCCACAGCATTCTCCTTAGTGTCCCGAGTAAAATGATACCTCACTTGTGTGGGTGTCCAATGCAGAATTGGCTAAAAACGTATTTTAAAAAAAATGTAGCGCTTAGAATTTTCGGTGCTATACCGTAAATCCCTATGTTATGGGCTCTTCCCAGTCACAGGCCCTTGCCCCACCCACACGAGTGAGGTATCATTTTACTCGGGAGAGTGAGAGGAACGCTGTGGGGTAGGACATCTGTGCCGGCACGGTGATTCCACCCAAAAATATGTGGAAAATTTGGTTTTTTCAGCAAATTTGAGGTTTGCAGGGCATTCTGGGTAGGGAAACATTGGGGGATCCATGCAAGCCATACCTCGCTGGACTCCCCCGGGTGTCTAGTTTTCAGAAATGTGTGGGTTTGGTAGTTTCCCAAGATGGCAGCCGAGCCCGGGGCCAAAAACTCAGGTGACCCCCCTTGCAAAACCACGTTGTTTTGTGATAGCTAATTTTGATGTCTCTTCAATACGTTTTGGGCCCTTGCCTGTCGCGGGTACTTGACCCACCCACGCAAGTGAGGTATCATTTTTATCGGGAGACCTGGGGGAACGCTGGGTGGTAGGAAATTTGTGGATCCAGGTAGATTCCAGAACTTTCCCAGACAGAAATTTGAGAACAAAAGTGATTTTTTCAGCTAAATTTGAGGTTTTCAGGGGATTCTGGGTAGGAAAATGTTGGGGGACCCATGCAAGCCATACCTTGCTGGACTCCCCCGGGTGTCTAGTTTTCAGAAATGTGTGGGTTTGGTAGTTTCCCAAGATGGCCGCCGAGCCCGGGGCCAAAACCCAGGTGACTCCCTTGCAAAACCAGGTTGTTTTGTGATAGGTCATTTGATGTCTCCTCAATACGTTTGGGCCCTTGCCTGTCGCGGGTACTTGACCCACCCACGCAGTGAGGTATCATTTTTATTGGGAGACCTGGGGGAACACTGGGTGGTAGGAAATTTGTGGATCCACATAGATTCCAGAACTTTCCCAGACAGAAATTTGAGAAAAAATTGATTTTTTTTCAGCTAAATTTGAGGTTTGCAGGGGATTCTGGGTAGGAAAACGTTGGGGGACCCACCCAAGCCATACCTCGCTGGACTCCCCGGGGTGTCTAGTTTTCAGAAATGTGTGGGTTTGGTAGGTTTCCCTAGATGGCTGCCGACCCCGGGACCAAAAACGCAGATGCCCCCTATGTATCCGAAAATGACCTGGTTTTGCAAGGGGGGGTCACATGAGTTTTTGGTCCCAGGCTCGGCGGCCATCTAGGGAAACCTATCAAACCCACACATTTCTGAAAACTAGAGACCCGGGGGAGTCCAGGAAGGTATGGCTTGCGTGGATACCCCAACGTTTCTCTAGCCAGAATCCCCTGCAAAACTCAAATTAAGCTGAAAAAAATCACTTTTTTCTCAAATTTCTGTTCGGGAAAGTTCTGGAATCTACGTGGATCCACAAATTTCCTACCACCCAGCGTTCCCCCAGGTCTCCCGATAAAAATGGTTCCTGACTCGCGTGGGTGGGTCAAGTACCCGCGCCAGGAAAGGGTCCAAAACGTATTGAGGAGACATCAAAATGACCTATCACAAAACAACCTGGTTTGGAAGGGGAGTCACCTGGGTTTTTGGCCCCGTGCTCGGCGGCCATCTTGGGAAACCTACCAAACCCACACATTTCTGAAAACTAGACATCCGGGGGAGTCCAGCGAGGTATGGCTTGCGTGAGCCCCCCAACGTTTTCCTAACAAGAATCCCCTGCAAACCTCAAATTTTGCTGAAAAAATCCCTTTTTTCTCTAATTTCTGTTTGGGAAAGTTCTGGAATCTACGTAGATCCACAAATTTCCTACCACCCAGCGTTTCCCCAGGTCTCCCGATAAAAATGATACCTCACTCGCGTGGGTGGGTCAAGTACCCGCGACAGGCAAGGGCCCAAAACGTATTGAGTAGATATCAAAATTACCTATCACAAAACAACCTGGTTTTGCAAGGGGTGTCACCTGGGTTTTTGGCCCTGGGCTCGGTGGCCATCTTGGGAAACTACAAAACCCACACATTTCTGAAAACTAGACACCCGGGGGAGTCCAGCGAGGTATGGCTTGCGTGGATCCCCCAACGTTTCCCTACCCAGAATATCCTGTAAACTTCAAATTTAGCTGAAAAAACAAATTTTCCACATATTTTTAGGTGTAATCACCGTGCCGGCACAAATGTCCTACTCCACAACTTTCCTCTCAGTCTCCTGAGTAAAACGATACCTCACTTGTGTGGGTGGGGCAAGGGCCTGTGACTGGGAAGAGCCCAAAACATAGGGATTTAGGGTATAGCACCGACAATTCTAAGCGCTACATTTTTTTAAAAATACGTTTTTAGCCAATTCTGCATTGGACACCCACACAAGTGAGGTATCATTTTACTCAGGACACTAAGGAGAATGCTGTGGGGTAGAGAATTTGTGCCGGCACGGTGATTCCACCTAAAAATATGTGGAAAAGTATTTTTTTCAGCTAAATTTGAGGTTTGCAGGGGATTCTGGGTAGGGAAACGTTGGGGATCCACGCAAGCCATACCTCATTGGACTCCCCAAGGTGTCTAGTTTTCAGAAATGTGTGGGTTTGGTAGGTTTCCCTAGATGGCGGCGAGCCCGGGGCCAAAAAGCCAGGTGCCCCCCCCCAAAACCAGGTTGTTTTGTTATAGGTAACTTTGAAGTCTCCACAGTACGATTTGGGCCATTTCCTGTTGCAGCCACTATGCCTACCCACACATGTGAGGTACCATTTTTATCGGGAGACCTGGGGGAATGCTGGGTAGTAGGAAATTTGTGTCAGCCCGGTGATCCTACAACTTTCTCACACAACAATGTGAGAAAAAATTGAATTTTTTCAACAAAATTTGAGGTTTGCAGGGATTCTGGTAGGGGAATGTTGGGGGACCCACGCAAGCCATACCTTGCTGGACTCCCCGGGTGTCTAGTTTTCAGAAATGTGTGGGTTTGGTAGGTTTCCTAGATGGCCGCTGAGCCCAGGGCCAAAAACTCATGGGACCCCCCTTGCAAAACCAGGTTGTTTTGTGATAGGTAATTTTGATGTCGCCTCAATAGGTTTTGGGCCCTTGCCTGTCGCGGGTACTTGATCCACCCACACAAGTGAGGTACCATTTTTCTCGGAAGACTTTGGGGAATGCGGGGTGGGTGGAATTTTGTGGATCCACACAGATTCCAGAACTTTCCCCACAGAAATGTGAGGAAAATGTGGTTTTTTTTAAACAAATTTTGAGGTTTTCAAGGGATTCTTGGTAACAGAACCTGGTGAGAGCCAGACAAGTCACCCCATCCTGGATTTCCCTGGGTGTCTAGTTTTCAAAAATGTATAGGTTTGCTAGGTTTCCCTAGGTGCCGGCAGAGCTAGGGTTCAAAATCTACAGCTAGGCACTTTGCAAAAAAAGGGTCCGTTTTCACTGTGAAAATGTGGTGTGTCCATGTTGCGTTTTGGGGCATTTCCTGTCACGGGCACTAGGCCTACCCACATAAGTGAGGTACCATTTTTCTCAGAAGACTTTGGGGAATGCGGGATGGGTGGAATTTTTTTGGATCCACGCAGATTCCAGAACTTTTCACCACATAAATGTGAGGAAAATTTGTTTTTTTTGACAAAATATGAGGTTTGCAAGGGATTCTGGGTAACAGAACCTGGTGAGAGCTAGACAAGTCACCCCATCCTGGATTCCCCTTGGGGTCTAGTTTTCAAAAATGTACAGGTCTGCTAGGTTTCCCTATGTGCCAGCTGCGCTAGGGCCCAAAATCCACAGGTAGGCACATTGCTAAAAACAAAGTCTGTACCTAGTGGGCTTTCTGCCGCCCTGGGGGGAAATCGGGGGGTTTGCCCCGATATGCCCCCAAGGGGGGCAGTAAGACTGTGGCTATTTTTTTGGGGGGTGGGGGCATTGGTATGCCCATTCTGGGCAGCCCCCACTCCAAAGCAAAAAAAAAGCCAGCGTAATCGCTGGCGCCTAGTGGACTTTCTGTCCCCCCCGGGGGGCAAATCAGGGGCCACTGCCCCCATCGGCCCCCCGGGGGGCAGAAAGACTGGAATTTCTCTGGGGGGGGGGGGTGGGGGTATTGTCATGCCCCTTTTGGGCAGCCCCCACCCCTACATGAATAAAAAAAAAAATCCCTGGTTTCTAGTGGGCTTTTTGCCCCCCCAGCGGGGGGGGTAGATTGGGGGATACTGCCCCCATATGCCCCCCAGGGGGCAGAAAGACTGGAATTTTTGCGGGCGGGGGCATTGGCATGCCCGTTTTGGTCAGCCCCCACCCTAATTCAAATTGCCCCAAAAAAAATCCCTGGCATCTAGTGGGCTTTTTGCCCCCCCCGGGGGGGCTACTGCCCCCATCTGCCCACCAGGGGAGACAGAAAGGCTGTAATTTTTGCGGGGGCGGTGGGGGCCTTGGCATGCCCGTTTTCGGCTGCCCCCACCCCTAATTGTAATTGCCTAAAAAAATCCCTGCTTTCTAGTGGGTTTTCTGCTCCCATCTGCCTCCCAGGGGGGGCAGAAAGACTGTAATTTTTGTGGGGGGGGGTTGGGGGCATTTTGGTCAGCCCCCACCCTAATTCAAACTGCCCCCAAAAAAATCCCTGGCGTCTAGTGGGCTTTTTGCCCCCCCGGCGGGGCAGATTGGGGGCTACTGCCCCCCAGGGGGGGCAGAAAGGCTGTCATTTTGGCGGGGTGGGGTGGGGGCATTGACATGCCCATTGTGGGCAGCCCCCACCCTAATTAAAATTGCCCCCAAAAAAATCCCTGGTTTCTAGTGGGCTTTCTGCCCCCCTGGGGGGCAGATTGGGGGCTGCTGCCCCCATCTGCTTCCCAGGGGGGGCAGAAAGGCTGTAATTGTTGCAGGAGGGTGGGGGCATTGGCATGCCTGTTTTGGGCAGCCCCCACCCTAATTCAAATTGCCCCCACAAAAGTCCCTGGCGTCTAGTGGGCTTTCTCCTACCCCAGGGGGGCAGAAAGTCTGTAATTGTGGCGGGGGGGGGCTTTCTGCCCCCCAGGGGGGGCAGAAAGACTGAATTTGGCCAATTTTATTTGGGGGAGCAAAGGCCCTTGCCCAAGGGGCGGCTCCCCACTCCCTGGTGTCTAGTGGGTGGATCCCTGCTTGGGGATCGTCCTCCTGGGGCTATCCCCAAGGAGAGATCCACTGGGGAGGGGTACCATTGGAAAGGGGAGATTCTCCCCTTTCCAATGATACCTCTCCCGTCTTTCTACATGCTCAGGGGGCTGAGATAGCCCCCTGAGCACGTAGAAAGTGAAACTGAAATGAGCCTAAAGGCTCATTTCAGTTTCGGTTTCTATGAAATGACGTCAGCGCGACGTGCGCGCTGATCATCATTTCACAGAAATGGGGGGGGGGTGCCTCGGGAGCTGGGGAAGCTCTTCCTCAGCTCCCGAGGCTCTAGGGGTGAAAAAGAAATCCCTCTGGTGCCTGCACCAGAGGGATTTCCGGTGCCATGTGCCAGGACGGCCGGGAGCCGTCCTGCGCACATGAGCTCTGTTGCGCACGACGGCTCCCGGCCGTCGTGCGCACACAACGGGTTAAACCTGTCCAAGATACTGGGAGCTGTTTGCAAATTCTCCATGGTACAACATTGTAGCTGGTGCATGCTGCCAAATACACCGAAAAGCATTATCAGCGGTAACACCAGCAGTTAGCTGTTGCTTCACTCCCTTGAAGCAGATCCAGTGTACAGTGATCTGTTGCTTGACAATTGGCCCACATGCCCGTTGTGAGTTGGATGGACTAAACAGCACTGTCCTTCATAGCCGTGCCAACCAATTGCAGCACTTGATGGTGAAGTGCTGGCACAGCAACAATAGGAACATAGTTCCAGCTTGGAATCTTCCATTTTGGGCTGAGTGGCTCCAATAATTCAAGAAACCCTTTTTCTTCCATGAAGAAAGGTAGTCAAGCGCTAAAATTTTTGCCAGCTTCACATTGTATAAATGGACTTTCCCATGGGTTCGGTGGTGCGGAAACTCTTTGGTGAACATAACTTTGATGGTTGGTTGTTGTAACTGTCTTCTCTGGAATACCTTAGGTAGTAGTGGCCTACTGGGAGCAGGTATGCTGCTTGGACGATTTGGGATGACACTATCCCTCCGTCTCTTGTGCCATTATGTGTGCTGCTGGTGATGGCGTCACACTACATACAACAGTCAGAGGGCTGCTTTACATTACACTGATATCCTCCTCTTTGTCCTTGCCACCACCTTCTTCCATGAGTAAAACTTCTTCTCTCTCACCACCAGCAGCAATGTTTTTGAGGTGCTTTGCCCACACAATTGCTTGCGTTTTTTTCAGATGGGCCAGTTTTTTCTAGCCATAATGTCCACCTGGCTTACCACTCCTTTGTTTTCTTCTTCAAATTGAGCATTCTGTGTTGACCTCCTCATTTGGTCTAACTGTGAAGGAGTCCCACACTGGAGAGGAGAGCTTTATTAAGATGCCAAAGTTTGAAGAACCCTGTTGAAGCAGAGCTAGGGTTTTATGTTTTATGCTGATCTTTCTCTTGGACAGGCTATGACTATGGTAGGGGTGATGGTTGCTGCAGGATTTTGAAGTCTTGAAAAGATGTAAGCAGGCAGTGTTGGTGGAACTACATGACTGAGAGCAGGTTGAACAGAGGTGAGCTGTTCTTCTTCTGTGCCACTCCCCACACTAATAATTACTGGATCACCACCTTTCTCACTTTGCACGCTTTCAAAATCCTTCCTTCATCCTCATGGCGGGTCTTGGTTGGGTTCCAATCAATATCCAGATCAACAGTACGTGGGCTGGAAGATGAGGGAGTGCTCTTTCCTTTCCCTGGTGGAGATTATGAACCTGATGTGTCCAGTGGAAGAGCAGTCTCAACAACACCCACCTCTGCAGCAAGCTCAACTTCCTGCTCTGCTCCTACTTCTGGAAGATCAGATGTTGCAGGCTGTGGTTCCTGCTGTTGACTTGCTGTGAAATTCGGTTGGCTACTGGGACAATTCTATTTCAGACTCCCTGCTCTCCATGACTGCAGTTGCTGCAGGGCTGAGAGAAATGGGCTTCATTTGGTTGTAATACCATTGATCTATTGATCCAGGAGTGATCCTCCTTTCAGCCTCTTCCTGCCCAGGGGAGGATGCAGCAGGGTCATCACTTTTACTGACAAATGGGGAGGGCAACATACTTCTTCTCCTCACTGGTCACTTTCTTTCTTGGCAGGAACCTCCTTCTTTAGAGCCATCTTAATTTATGGACAATCACTTCGCACAAGCAGAAGCATTTAGCAGATGACTCCGGTGTTGCTATCAGCTAATTCGTAGACCTCTCTTCATATAGGATGTGACATGGCTTCTCGTGAAGCTGTAGGCAATAAAAATGAAACAGGAAGTCGGTGGGACTTGGGCAATCTAGCCAATGTAATGCAAGTCATCATAATCAATGTTTGCACTAGTGTACCCAGGCATAAACTAACAATTATTTGCTAGATATTACACAGGGAAAGCTAACTTGATGGTCCTCCAGGACCGTTGGGGACTACATTGGAGGTGGGGGTATGCAGGGCCGGCTGGCCGTAGCGGGCACCGGGTGTTTCCCCGGTGGGCCGCCAGGGTGGGTGCCGGTTTCGGGCCCCTGGGGGGCTGTTTTTGTTACAGGGCCGTTTTTGCAGCATAGCTGCAATATCGGCCCCTGTAACAAAATCGGCCGAAACCGGCCCTGGCAAAGTGCTCGGCCGCACCCCCAACACTCGGGGGGGAGGGGGGGCGGCCCAGCCGAGCACTTTGCCAGAGCCGGTTTTGGTTCCCAGTCCAATCGAATAAACAAATACAATTACTGCTGGTGCCCCTCTATGGCCCATGGAGACACTATGCAGGCGCAGGCAGAAATTAAAACATTTATAATATAACTACTGGTGCCACTCCAGGGCCATGAGGATCCTTTGGGAGGCAGGCAAAATCGGATAAATTAATTAAATAATTGACAGTGTTCCTCCAGGGCCCATGCAGCCCCTATGTCAGGTGAAGGGCCAGGCAAAATTTTTATAAATGAATACATTTATTGCTGGTGCCTCTCCAGGACCCATTTGGACCCTATGGCAGACTGTGGATAGTCAGAAATCAAATAAATGAATACGGATAATGCTGGTGCCCCTCCAGGCCAAAGGAGACCCTATGGGAGGCAGGGGCAGGCAAAAAATGAATAAAGTAATATAATTTTTGCTGGTGCCCCTCCAGGGCAACATAATTTTGAGTTGATTTTCCAGCCTCTTGCGTTAAAAAAACTGCCCGTTTTATTCATATATATAGTTTAACACTCAGAAATAACCAAAATTGTCTGCTTGAGTAAAGAAAAACTACCTAAAATGTTTGTTGAAAGCACACTTTAAAGGAGTTAGGCCGATGCAGCTAGTGTTCGTGCTGATCACATTGTTCCCCTGCATCTTGCTTAACAATATCTCCCTGAACCGGAGTATTGTTACGCCATGTGGCATAATGGCATTATCTTGGTAATTACACATAACGTTTTGTTACACGAAATGACCCGAATTAGACCAATTAGGCCAGTATAATTAGAAAGAAAAGAAAAAACACAAGCAGGCTGAACGCCTATGGAGACGATCGTATGCCCTAGCCATGAAATACTTCAAAAAACCCTCGATGATTACAAATTTTCTATTAAAGATACAGAGCATTCATTTTTCACTACCTGAATTCATAGTGCTCATAACTATAGTAAACTTGCGAAAAGCGATTTTCTAAATTGCAAGTGAGCTTCTATTTTATATAATTTCATAAAAGACCCCCTGTTCTCACAATCCTTGTGAAATCATCTGGCTAACTATTTTTGCGAGAACATCTGACCTGGATCTCACAACTATCAATGGTCTGGCACCTGCTACTTTATCACAGCCATCTTTATCACGACTTGATTTAGATTTGATTTTACATCTCCTAGACCACTTTTGTTTTGGTTTCGATGTATTATCCCATGATCAAACTTCTTTCCCAATTGCATTAATTTCTTGCCCCTTCATTGCTTGACATCATCAACTCTTCTCTTTCCACTGATATGATTCTTGATGCCTTTGAAAAGAGGCATCGTCATTACACTCTTGAAACAAAAAATGACATTGATTCTAAACTACAGTTCAACTTCAGGCAAATTATGCTGCTACCAATCACTGAAAAAATGTTAGAAACATTTGTCGCAAAACAAATGTGCCATTATCTCAAATCAATTACATTTTGGATGATTCTTTTGTAGCATCCACCACAGCTCTGGAGCACACAAATGACTATGCCACACACAGAGCTCTGTAATACATGTCTTTATTATTCAGCATGCAACCATTAACTGAATGTACAGCGTCATAGACTTTATTGACCACACCCAGACACACCTAAATACCTCCAAACTGATTATGTAACTTTGTAAGGAGTCTGCCTAGGACCACAAGGGTCCTACTGCACATGATCACATGACACTACTTCTCCCCCTTTGTTAAATAAAAATGATGGGCAACATATATACATTAGAGTTCCTCAATGAGTCATTGAGTTGCTAGCCCCAGTCCTCCAGATCAAGTCATACGAGGTGAAGGAGTTGCATCGTCATCTGGCATCGTAGGTGTAGATTCAGATGCTTGACTTGGGCACTTAGGTGGACTTGTCTCACTCGTAAGATTTGGAGCCGACGAACATCGAGGCAGATGCTTGAAATGTGATGAGTCTCTTGTAATGGACTTTCCGGGACGTTGAGCGGTCACCATATGTCCTTTACTTGTCACGACTCTCAATGGTTCAGCATAAAATGAACATCAGTCTTGCGTTTCTGTTTTTGTTTGACTAAGACCCATTCTCCTTCCTTGAAAACTGTGTCCTGCGCGCATTGGTGTGTATCTTCATAAGCCTTCATCTTCCTTTTGCAAGAAGTGTCTGTGACATGAATCTCATCAGTATCTGGTACTCGGCTCTGTAGCTTTGTCCTAATGGCTCTCCCAAAGAGCAAGGTGGCAGGGCTTTCACCTGTCGTAGAATGGGGAGCTGGCCGATAAGCACAGAGGGCTGGACATAAAACTGACTTGAGATTGATTCCTTCGAGCACAGCGCACTGAATAACTTTTTTCTGCGTGCCTATGAATCTTACAACAAAGCCATTTGCCTGTGGTCAGATATGTGTACTTTTCTAATGCTTGACATTCAAGCGGTTAATAAAGTCTTTAAACTCTCTACTATTGAAGGGTGGACCATTGTCATTTAAGAATGGATGGAACTCCCCCACGCTGTGAAAATATCATCCGGCCTCTCGATTACTGTCAATTGTGGTCGGTGACAGATCTTCCACTAAGGGTAAACATGAGTACTCTTCAATAACTACCATGAGTTGGGGGCACTAGAGAGCCTGACGCAAGATGGCCGCACATTAGTGCAGCTCCGCCGGCCAGGCTAAACTAATCCGCCCAATATCCTTTCATCCAACACTCACAGACCCCGAAAGGTACGGAATATTTGCAGAATGATTGCTGCTGTACTTATCTTCCCCGTAATCCTGCCTGGGAGTGTGTGGCTGCTGTGGACACGAGAGGTGCGAGACCAGGCGCGGATGGGCCTGAGCTCCAGTGCGGCCTGCGGTGAACCGTGGTAGCGTAGAGGAAGGCCGCAACTCCGCTGCCTCTGCCCTGCGGCCATCCGGCCTCATCGGTAACTGTGGTGGAGATAAGAGACTGCGGGTCCGGAGCTGGTGACCTGAATTGCTGCTGTGCGGGGGGAGCGCTCTGAGCTGTGGGGCTGTGGCGGTGAAGGCCTCTGACCTGTCTGCTGGGCTTGGCCTGGGGACGCGCTCCAGAGCGGGCTGAGGCGCGGCTTGCCGGGATCGGTGCGTCAGATGCCACTGCCGGCTGCGGGGGCGCCTGCTGGCTGATCTGCGGACTCGGGGGCCTCCTGTGAACACAGGCTGAGCGGCGGAGCGGTGGAGGCACCATTCTGACCCCCCCAGAAGCAGGCTGCAACGAGGGGACAACAGCGATCCGCCAAGTGGTGTGCGCCCACTTCCCCCCCCGCTGAAGACTGCCGCCCTGCATCGGGAGAGCTGCAGCTCCCCTTACAAGTAAGCTGGACATTGGGCCCATTTAGAGCCAGTAGCAATACAACGCCTGTGCAGGGGAAAAAATCACACATTTATATTTAACCCCCACGACCAAAGGAACTGTCCCCGGCACATAGCTGCTGTTCTGGGGTAGCTGGGGGATGCGCCACGCTGGTGATTTGAGCGCGAAGCAGCTGGACACACACTTGAAGGGCACTGGGCCTAAACTGCTTGCCTGGGGGAGTGAAACGCAGTGAAGTTAGGCCAATTCAACAAAACTAAACCGGGCAGACGGGAGCACTCTGCTGCATATAACTGCAGGCCCTAACCGACTGGGAGGGAAGCTGCCATTTTGTGCTCATCTCCAAAATGGGCAAACCGGACAAGGGACAGCCTCGCCCCACCATTGAGGCAAAAAAGTCACTCAGAACGGCGCAAACTGAGCAGGGCGAGCAGGAGTTACAGGAACAGCCTTCAGCCACGCCAGACACTGCTCAACTCGCAGCGATGCTTCAGGCAGTGCAGCAGAGCCTCATGTCCATAGATAACAAAATGGACTCCCTGAACCAACGGATGGATTCCATGTCGGCAAAGCTCGACAAGCACACCTCAAGAATCACCGAAGCGGAGCAAAGAATCTCCAATGTAGAGGATGGGCTCCAGACCACAGTGACCAAATGCACTGACATGGAGAAGCTCCTCTCCATAATTCAGGCCAAAAATGAGGATTTAGAGGCTCGTTCGCGCCGCAGCAATGTTCGCATTATTGGCATTCCGGAGTCCACCAACACCGGAAAGAAGGAGGAATACGCGGAGCAGATGCTTGTTGACCTGTTCAGCCGAGAAAGTCTGTCAACAATGTTTGTGGTGGAGCGTGCCCACAGATCTCTGGCAGCGAGGCCGCCCCCTGGTGCTCCCCCTAGGCCTGTAATTGCCAAACTTCTCAATTACCGTGATCGCAACACAATCCTGCGCCTGGCCCGTGAGAAAGCAGACATAAATTACTGCGAATTCCAGGTAACCTTCTATCCGGACTTCACGGCCACGGTTCAAGCTTCAAGGAGAGAGTTTACCGCGGTCAAGAAACAGCTGCAAAAAGCGCACATTACATATGCCATGTTATATCCGGCGAGGCTGCGGATTGACTATGAAGGCCAGCAGAAAACATTCAATTCCCCTAAGGCAGTGCAGGAGTTCCTCAAGTCCATGCAAAAAAAAGCGCGCACCCAACATTCGCAGGAATCAATGGACTCAGACTGAGATTTTGGGCAGATCGACAGTATTGAATCATCACTAAACACGTAACTATATTGCAAACGCGCAAGGGGTAACTGTGATGTGAACTGTAATCTGCATTGCCTTGTCACCTCCTTATCGGAGGCTACTCGGGCTCCTAATGTCCCTCCAGTGGGCGTTCCCCGCTTTCCTGTTTTTTCACTTTTCACCTTAAGCAGGTTGTTTATGGGTGGGGGGGGTGGGATCTGTTGTGTATTGTCCTCAGCATAATTGGGATGCTGTTGTGGGCAGGATGGGTTGGGGGGAGGGGATGTATCCATTTCTCTGATGTGGGTTTGCTCTTCATGGCTTGTTGTTGCATCGACATCTCTATATTTGGCATCTGGACGCATATAAATGACCTACATGTCCTGGTTATGCTAGGTGGCTGGGGTTACACAGATAGATAACTCTTCAATTACATGTGTGACGTGGAATGTGCGGGGGCTGAACTGTCCTAAGAAAATAAGACAGGTGCTAGCGCACCTCGACAGACACCACATCAAGGTAGCTCTCCTTCAAGAGACACACCTCACTAAACATAACAAAACCAGGATGGGAGCGCAGTGGGCGGGATATCGCGTCTTCTCCTCATACTCCTCCTACGCAAGAGGGGTAGCCATACTTGTTAAAAAGGGCACTCCTTTCGCAGAGCTCAATTCAGTCATGGATGACAACGGGAGATATGCCATTGTCCATGGTAAGATACGTGGGAAGCACATCACACTAGTGAACGCTTATGGGCCCAACACAGATGAACCAAAGTTCTACGAGGGATTGATGACAGTACTGCGGGGTTGGCCAGACTCAGAAATAATATGGGGTGGGGACCTCAATACACACTTGGAGCCATCCAAAGACAAATCGAGTCAGCAAAGAGGGCACTCTCCCAGGGCGGCCAAAGTTATCCTAGCGGGAATGGAGGAACTTGGTCTTATAGACACGTGGAGGACACGGAACATAGACACACTAGAAGGGACATGTGTGTACAATGCACACAGGAGTTGGTCGAGGCTAGACTACTGGCTCCTCAGTGAGGGACCCAATGCGTGGGTATCCGACATAGCTAGACTGCCTAGAACCCTGTCAGACCACAACCCTGTCAACCCTGTCAAACTCACTCTCCATATCCTGACCACGGCCCCCCGTCAATTCACTTGGAGATTCAGAGCAGGGGCGTTGCTGGACCCGACATATACGGCCATTAGAGAAGCTATTCAGCAATACTTTACTCTTAATGTGGGGACGATTAGTGAGGCGGCCACCCTCTGGGAGGCCTTGAAGGCCACAATCAGAGGAACCTGTATTAGCACAAACGCAGGCATATTAAGGGACATATGGGGATGGCTCGCGATGTTGGAAACTGCATTGAAACTACTTGAAAGCACACAAGATGCGACCCCGACTTCGACCAACCTGGCCAAAATCAAAGAACTGGTGCTAGAATACAACGAGCTGGCAGATGATGAGGGAAAGTATCTATCAAGGAGGCATGTGGCGAGGGCATATGTTGAGGGCGGCCGGCCTGGGCACAACCTTGCTGTAAAAGTTAAGAGAAGGCAGGACCATCACACCATTACTCACATCACGGATGATATGGGGGAAGATCATTACACAACACAGGCTATCACGGCCCAGTTTCAGACCTTCTATGCTGATTTTTACACATCAAAAGGTGGGGTGGACTCAGAGGAGCTGAATGAATACCTCGCTGACATTGCTCTTGTCTCGTTGTCTAACGCACATCGGGAGTACCTATCTCGACCGATAGAAGCAGAGGAAATCAGGGAAACGATTTGGGCTCTACCAAACAGGAAGGCGCCGGGGCCGGACGGACTCCCAAGCGAATTCTACAAGGAATTCGCGGATGAGTTGGTGCCTCACCTACTAGCTATGTATGAGGAGGCCTATGAAAGTGGTAGGTTGCCGCCCACACTCAGAGGCCCTGATTATTGCCTTGTTAAAAAAAGACAAGCCCCCATCATGATGTGAATCATATCGTCTGCTTTCTCTCATCAATACAGATACTAAAATTCTGGCTAAAATACTCGCTACCAGACTCCAACCCCTACTCCCGACTATGGTTTTACCCGAGCAGTCTGGTTTTATACAGGAGAGATCTACGGAGCATAATCTGCGCACAATTTTTGCCCTGTTCCATGTCCTCAATCCCGAACTGCCGGCTGTGGCCGTACTGCTCGACGCAGCTAAGGCCTTTGATTCTATAGAATGGGGATATATGTTTTACATACTAGAAAGAATGGGGTTACCTGTATTTTTCTGCAGGCGGGTGAGACTCTTATACACTGACCCAACAGCGAGGGTGCAGATAGAGGGCCTGACATCGGAACCTATAAAAATTCGCAGAGGGACAAGGCAGGGGTGTCCTCTATCGCAACTCCTTTTTTCAATCCTATTGGAACCCTTAGCATGCATTATTAGACAAAGACACAGAGAGTCTGCACTGCGGTTCACATTGAGACCAGTCAACATTTCGCTGTACGCGGACGACATGGTTCTGTACGTCAGGGAACCACAGAAATTCTTAGGACCGATATTACGGGAATATATCCACTTTAGGCGGCACTCTGGCCTTAGTATCAATTGGGCCAAGTCAATTGCAGTGCCCTTAACTGAATGCACAGCCGCGTACGAGTTAGAGTTTCCGCTTGAATGGGCCGTCGACCCTGTCAAGTATCTAGGTATCATGGTACATCGCAATCCAGAAGTAGTGGTGAGAGATAATTATGGTAGGGCATATTGCAGATTAGAACAACAGGTAGCGAGATGGGTCGCGATGCCGCTCTCGCTTGCGGATCGAAGGGCTCTTATCAAAATGATAGTGCTGCCATGCTTTCTTTACCTTTTTAGTAATATACCCATCAGGCTTCCCAGTCAATTTTTAAAAAATATACGCTCACAATTGCTAAAACTGATCTGGGGCGGCAAACAACCCCGGGTAAGCTGGCACACACTCACCAAGGACTACAGGAGCGGTGGCTTTGGAGTCCCTGACCTATATCTGTATTATCTCTGTGCTCAAGCGCAATACGCCCACTATTGGTATAATCATCACATGTTCCTCCCACATATAGCTGTGGAGGACGGGGATGCCCATCCAGTACCTCTGCGCAGCATTTTAACACATTCCAAACGTAACACCCCCAAACACGAGATTAACACTATTGACTGCACCATATCAGCTTGGCAAGCGATTGGCCGCCTGACGTCAAAGCTCCCGATATATACCCCGCTTCTCCCCATCGCACATTACGCTGCGCTTTCGGTCACACAAGAAACGGGGGCCGTGCGGTCACTCCGACTAGCAGGTATAGATAATATGCAAGACCTATTCCTGAACTGCTCTTTTCTGTCCCCGGAGGAGCTGCAATATATACAGAATAAGGCACCGCTCTTTATGTTTACGTATCGCAGATTATGAACTGCTGTTAAGGCACATTTTCACACCTTCCCGGGGGAGCCACCAACACTGCATGCACTGCAGACATTACTAGCGAGTCCAACAAGACACAAACTAATCACCAAATTATACCGAGCGATACGGGAGGAAATCCCTCCGGGCCCGGACACCAGCCTGGCCCGCTGGAACAACACACGCGAGGTCCAAATCACGCAGAAAGAATGGGAATATTGTTGCCGGATCACTGAGACCCTGACTTCAAATAATAACCTACGCATTATACACTTTAAATATCTCCATCAAGCTTATTATACGCCTGCACGGTTACAAAGGTATGGGCTCAGAGAATCTGACGAATGTAAACGATGTGGGTCTCCGGGGGGCAGATTTTATACACCTGGCATGGCATTGTCGGAAAATACAGGAGTTCTGGGTGGAGGTGATGTCCCGGCTGCACTTAATGACCAGTATTGCACTACAATGTTGTCCAAAAGTATGCTTATTGGGTATTGTCCCGCATCTCAAGGGTGCAGCTGGGAAATTTGTGCACGATGCTATGTTGCTTGCAAAAAGGAGGGTGGCGATGACCTGGGAAAGTAGAGCGGCTCCTCGTCCGGAGCAATGGGTGCAAGACCTGGAATATTGTAAAGTAAATCTGCAAACATATGCGGAAGAGCTACCGCCCACATCAAGACCAAGAGACATTTGGGAACCGTTGCTGGGCTATTTGAGGTCTCGAGATCTGCCTCCATCGGACAATGAGCAAGCCTAAGCATTATTCCATGTATTAGTTCATGCACAATGATCGAAATGTACCCCGATCGATTGTTATGTTGCGTTCCAAGTAATGTATCTCCAGCAAGCCATGCAGAGATGGATGTATTCTTACTTGTATGTTGCTAAATACCCAATAAAAAAAACTAAAAAAAACTACCATGAGTTGATGGCCATTGTTTAAATTTAACTGCAATTTTCTCCCATGTTTGTTTGGGAAGGGCAGACATATTTAGTGGAAGCTGTATTGGTTTGGGAGATAAGCAGTTGCTTTCAATTCCTTCTTGACTCTTTCGTCAAGGCAAGGAAACGACACTCGTTCTCTGACTGTCTCTTGGTGTCTACAATGCCACAATGTCCTTCGTGCACCAGTTCAATGACTTGGCTCAAGCTCTCATGTATGAAAATTCTTGAACGTCTTAGTATGATACCTTCGTGAGTAACAGAAAGTTCTTCCTGCATATTTTTTAACTTTTGATATTGAATGCCATTTGTGAGATGTGTATGCTTTCCCCATGATTGTGTTGCAATTATATCCTTGAGTGTGAGCATGTCTCGGTTTGTATTGCTAGCAGCAAGGCTCTGCTCAATGAAGAGAGCTGCAGGGATGCTGGACTTTACTATGAAATTGATATATGCTTCAGCTGCTTTAAACGTTGCACTGTGATGCTGTAACGGCACTCATGAGAAGTAATCTGCTGGGTTTTCATCCTTTCCCTGCTTATACACAGTAGGGTAATCATACTCTTGCAGTTGCAACCCCCACATCTTGATGTGAGGGGGCATCTTGGCTTTCGGATTTCCAAAAATGTTGAGCAACGCCTGGTGGTCAGTGGCAAGGGTGAAATGCTTTCCATACAGAAACACATGAAAATGTTCACAAGCCCACACTACAGTCAGGCTCTCTTTTTTTGGCTGAGAATAGGTCTGAGAGAGACTTCTGCTGGCATAGGCCACAATGTGTCTTTGACCATTTTCAAGGATTGCGTCCAACCCCATCCTGCTTGTGCCTACTACAATCTCAGTATGTAACTTTTGATCAGAGTAAGCCATTTTCAGTTGTATTGTCAATGGCGTGTTTGATTTTCTTGAAACTTTGGTCACATTCAGAGGACCACTGGAAGGGAATATTCTTCTTTGTCATGTCTCTTAATGGGGCACTCACCATGGCAAAGTCACAAATGTATGTGGAGCAATAGCTGGCCATGCCTAAGAAGGATCACAGCACGGTTACATCTTGTGGCGGACAGATGGATGACAATGCTTGTAACTTTTCAGAGTACGCAGTTATTCCCCCTTCTGAGAATATATGCCCAAAGAATTTGAGTTTCGTTTTGTGAAACTCACACTTTTCTGCATTTAAAGTGAGACTTGCATCAGCAAGTAGATGGCATACTTTTGTAAGAGCTTTGTCATGCTCCTTTCGTGTGGCCGCAAACGCTAGTATATCATCACTGTAGTTAAAAGCATGTGTGACTGGGTAAATTATTCGGTGAAATGAGATCCTGAAAGATTTCTGCAGCTGACGACACACCAAAGCTAAGTCTTTTGTATCTGAACAAACCAACATGAGTTGAAAAAGTAGTAATGTACCTACAGTTCTCTTTCAGCTCGAGTTAATGGTATTCTTTGTTCAAATCAAGATAGGAGAAGACTTTAGCACCATTGAGCTGTGTAATCATGTCTGCTATGTGGTGGACCTGGATGTCTTTCTCTCTCGATTGCTTTGTTGGCCTGGCGCATATCAACACAAATGCGCACCGCATTTCCACTGCCCTTTCTTGCCACTACCACTATGGGTGAAACCTATGGTGTCGGACCAGTAGAGCGCTCGATGATGCCATGCTTTAGTAATGTTTCTAGTTCTTTCTCAACGGCCTCCTGTAAATGAAAAGCAATTGAACGGTCTCGCTGAACAACAGGATGAATGTCTTCATTAATGTGAAGTTGCACCTTCATTGTCTTGAGTTTCCCTTGTCTATTAAACAACGAAGAGAATTGACTTACGATTTCAGAATGTGCATTAAGGTTGTAGTTGATGGATATTCGTCCCATATCAGCAGCAGTGCTCAACGAAGAACCTTGGACAACATGAAGTGGTGCTTGTACTGTCGTTTTCTTATGCCTCGTGGTTGCTACAAATGACCCTTCCCTTTGCAATGGCGTAGAAGCAGCCCATGTGTACACCTTTGTTTTCGATGGCGTTAAATGTGGTACCGGAGACTGTTTGTTGTATTTTTCTGCTGCCATGATATTGATAGATGCACCATTGTCTATAATGAAAGTTGTAGGGCAGCCATTCACCTTTAGCATGATCTTGGGGCATCGGCCAAATGAGTTTGGGTCGCTTCACGTGGCGATCTCTCCTTAACTAATTTTCTTCTTTGCAAGTAGCCAATCCTACATGTGCATGTCTTGCTGCGGTCGACTTCACCATTGCACATCCATCTTCTTCACTGATGCTCGATGATGGCGCTGAAAAGCATTTAGAAGATAAATTTGATGATGATCGACTTCGTTTAGTCTCTACTTGCCTCAATTGACGCTGTCATTTGGCCTTGTGGGCGCTGCTAGAATGCTTCTGGAAATTTCTGCTGCCCATTTTCTCTTCTCGTTGTGACGCACTTAGTTTCTCTCTCGCTTTGCAGACCGTTATGAAATGGTTTTCTCTCCCAAAGCCTCTGCATATCTGTCCAATGGCGAAACATTTACCCTTGTGTAGAAACGAGAATCCACATCGGAAACACAACTTCTCCTTCCATCGTCTTTTGGGCCTCCACTTTGTGTTTCTGCTTGCTTTTCATGATCAGCGCTGATTCAATCTGGGTTGTTCCAGCTTTCATAGTAGCATGTGCGTATTCTCCATTAGGGTTCTGGGGCAGCGTCCCCTTGAAATTATTTCCTTTACATTCCTGTACAAATATTAAATAGATCAATTTATTTAGAGATACGATTGTATCTCTAAACAAATCGCTGTATTTAAATCTGGGCTGTCTGTCCCAGGCTGCCTGCCATGCCTTGCTCTGAAGCAGGAGATGGAAGCCAGGCAGTAAATCAACTTTCTGAACTGTGACACATGATGCAGGGCTTACTGTTCTAAAGCCCTTCATAATGAATCAATGCGATTGAAGTCTATGGCAGTATCCACCATAGGCCAGTGATGCTTTCAGTGTCATGATTTTGGGTGCTGGAGTCTCCGTCCCTGCGTGGGAGCAGCCCTCCATCATTCACAGGCATAGATCCCACCCTTTCCCATTCATCACACATAGGAGTTGATGCAAGCATGTGTGTTTTGGTGCCTTGTTCTCGGTAATGGTAAGTGTTAGAATGTTAAACTTCTGTTATGTATATTGTGCTGAGACCCATCGCAGCACACTCAACTCCCCCACTGTGACACCCCAGGCCCTGGCTGCACCTCGTTGGCCCCGTTAGAAGTGGAGCTGCTGCATTTTTTCCCCTGCAAAATGGATCCAAAAGACAAGCAGGCCAAGGTTCTTGTTCCCTTGTGAAGTTGATCCAAATATCCGAGTCAAGCGCAAAGCAAGAGATATGTGCTTTTACAGTAGACAGTTATCTGCTGTATGACATTAAAACTAGCCCTATCTTCATGCCCTTAACATTAATGCCAAACACATGGATTGATTTACGAACAATGAGTGTTAAAAATGTTAAGGCAATGCATGTTAGTGATTTAGTTCCTCTCTTACTTAAAGTTTTAATTAATCTTGCCTTCCTCAAGAGTTAGCTATTTAACCATGTTGTGTTTCTTTCTGTATTTTGTTCTGTGCATACTTTGAGCTGTGTAGGTATTTATGAGGGGTTTTGATTGAGAGATCTGAAGTTGAAGCCAAAGCAAAGTGCCTTTCAGTCGGTTGGCCTCTCTGTAGAGCACACAGAACAATGATCATGTATTCCAGTTGTAATGGCAGTTTTGTGAAAATGTGTGTGAAGGGGGTGCACAGATGGCAAAATATTTACAGGGCAAAAGCAAAAGTAAATAAGTTGCTTAAATGCGAGTGAGTGCAGTGTTTGTTTGGAAGTAGTGAAGTGAGGGAGATGCAAGGAAGTGCATTCGGGAAGAGTGAAAAAAGGGTGATGTAGAGGAAAAAGAGCTGGTTGAAGATGTGCAGATCTATTTTTCAATTTTTTTCTCTGGAGGAGGATCCATCTTGGACCCCACGTTCATCCATTAAGCTTGCCCGTGACGCTCACTACATAAAAGTCATACCAAACTTTTACGCCCCACCACTTTCAAATGTCACCAGCTGCCACTGCATATCAGTAGCCTATCAATCTGCACACTCATCCGCTCTCACACCCATGAGTACCTTATTTAGAGTGTCTCTCCCAGCATGCGTCGTCTGAACGATCGGAGATGCATGGCTTCCTCGTTATTGAATTCACTGAATTTGTAGTGCTTTGATGAGGGTAGCAATTCTTTCAACACACTCATCCATCGTTTCATCAGCTTGCTGTCTTGCCTGGTGGAAAATGTACCTTTCATAGTCGGCATTTGTCATTGGATTGAACTTGACTTCCAATATTTTCTTTATTTGATGGTATGATATTTCATCAGCTTGTGATATTTTCTCTATCACTTCTTTCACTCCATCACCTGCAAGGTTCTTCAAGTACTTCAATCAATCAATCAATCAATCAGGGGTTTGTAGAGTGCGCTACTCACCCTTGAGGGTCTCAAGGCGCTGGGGGGAGAGGGGAGCAGTTCCGGATCAGTCGAAGAGCCAGGTCTTGAGGTCCTTCCTGAACGTGTTCAGGGTCGGGGAGCGTCTGATGTTAACAGGGAGCTCGTTCCAGGTCTTGGCCGCGATGTAGGAGAAGGCTCTCCTGCCGGTTCTGTTTCTGCGTATACGGGGGACCTCTGCCAGGGCAAGGTTGGCGGAGCGGAGGTTCCTCTTGGGTACGTGGAAGGATACTCTGTCGTTGAGGTATTTGGGTCCGATGTTGTTGAGGGATTTGTAGGCGTGGGTGAGGAGTTTGAAGGTGATCCTCTTGATGATCTTTTTGTCATCTACTTCTTCTAGAGCATCTATGAAGTCATCAAACATTTCGATCCATGCAGTCCATGTGGCGTCAATATTCTGCTTTTTGGCAGTGTCCAATGGCGGTGGTGGTTATAGGAACACAGCAGCGTCATAACCTGTGTTGGGACTTACTGAAGTTGAGCGTATATGCTGTCCCGACGATGATCGCTGCTCACTTAGACATGCACCTTCTGTAAGCATCAGCCGTGTACTTACTTCTTGGTCATTGCGCCCAGGCTGATGTCGTTCAGTACCATCTTCTTTCTTGCCGGTGAGTAACCGTTTTATCTCTGGCATTTGTTCATCACTGCTCTCAACTTTGTGCATCATACCTGGTTGTTGTTGCCTTTAGCATTCCTTTGCGCCTGGTTGTCTCTGCCTCTAGCACTTTCTTACACCTGGCTGTTGCTGCCTTTAGCATTTCTTTGTACCTGGTTGTTTCTACCTTTAGGTTTATGCTTTGTATGAATGATGACTCTGTGTTACACTGTGGCGCAGTATCTCTTCTTTTGGCCTTATCAGTAGGTTTCTGGTGGACTTTGTGACGGTGCTTCTTTGTAGGGCATTCACCTTCGTCGAGGGCCTTGTGTGAGCTCAAGTGGTGCTTTGACTCCACATACACCAATTGTAGCCTGCTTCTTGGGGTGCACGTGGCACGCAAAAGCAGTTTGCTGGACTTTGGCAAACTCTCAGGGAGAGCAGTCTTCTTTCCTAGGGGCACATATCCCCTACTCATCGCCAGTTGTAGCATCCACCCCAGCTCTGGAGCACGCAAATGACTACGCCACTCAAGGAGCTCTGTAATACACGCCTTTATTCGTCGGCATGCAACCGTTAACTGAACGCACTGCGTCATAGACTTTATTGACCACACCAGACACACCCAAATACCTCCCAACTGATTACGGAACTTTGTAATGAGTCCGCCTAGGACCACAAGGGTCTTACTGCAGATGATCACATAACTCTACAGGCTTCAACCTAATCGCAGCACAGAACTAGCCTTGCTGGCTGTAATGGATTATTTGTATTAATAAGCCAATAATGGTCATACCAATGCACTCATACTTTTAGATCTGTCTGCAGTTTTTAATGCTGTGGACCACCAACTCTTTATCAACAAACTTTCTTCTATTGGAATTCAGAGTACGTTTTTGGATTCTTGGTCAGGTAGGTCTTCACTGGTCTCCCTCGCACAATTTTGTTCTATTTCTGATAACTGTTCATGTAGTATTCCTCAAGGTTTGGTTTGTCTCCAAATCTCTTTATTACCTAGATGAAACCTCTGGCTTCTTTAGTATGCACTTTTGTCATTTGAATTTGCATCTATGCATGTGATACCCAATTTGCATTAAGACTTAGTAAATCCTCCTATGACACCTTTTCTCCACAGAATTAAATTGTGGCTGTCCACAAATGGATGAGCCCCTGCTGGTTGAAGCTGAATACTGACAAGGCCACAATCATGATAATTGGTGGAAATCAGATCCCCCAACATATCTTCTGCCCTCGAGATTTTGGTCCTTGTCCTCTGGCAGCAACCAGTGTAAAAAGTCTGGGAGTCAAAATAGACACCTTACTTCAGACGGACAACTTAGGTTCAGTAGTGGTATCTTTGTGTAAATTCCATTGATGCTTCCTTTGAGCACACCCTCAGATTGGCAAACAGTTTTTCATGGCAGCCAATTTAGGGCATGCCTAGGCTATTGTAATAGTTTTAAACTAGGCCTGAAAAAATCCTTTCTTTCGAGGCTCCAGGCAACACAAATTCAAGTGACAAGGATGGTAACAGGTGTCCCTCTTTACTGCCATGCTTCACATATTCTATATGAACTACATTGGTTACAGTTTTGTAACTGGGTGATCTTTTAAGTCTCTCTGTATAGTTCAACGCTTTTAGCACAGGAAGGTCCCTGTCAGTATTTTGGACCGGTTTCACTAATATATTCCATCTAAACATTTTAATTCTGCATCTTCTGTCTCCTTAACCACTCTGTAGTAATCTGCTAGTAATCTGCTTGTTAAGTAATGCACCTTCCCTGTCCTTGTTCTCTGCCTGATGCTCTAACAATATGATGTCATTTGGAATGTGAGGAATGTTTGTACTGGTGAGATAGCAGTTGAGAAGATGGGCTGAGCTGCCAGGAGGCTGCTCCTGGTGGGGCGTATATTGGAACTTGTAACTTTGAGAATAAACCTCTAACTTCAAGAGCTGTCTACGAGACTTCTTTGATTTCTACATTGGCGACGATTAAGAAGCAAGAACCTGCGTGTACCACCTAAAGAAGCTGAAATTCAAAGATAATACATTCAAAGAAACAGTAACGGAAGTCAAAG
This sequence comes from Calotriton arnoldi, assembly GCA_963921515.1. Taxonomy (NCBI): domain Eukaryota; kingdom Metazoa; phylum Chordata; class Amphibia; order Caudata; family Salamandridae; genus Calotriton; species Calotriton arnoldi. The sequence goes on along the minus strand of CAWUFW010007225.1, from coordinate 504,877 downwards.
GAAATTCAAAGGTAAAAAAAAAACTTTTTACATAAATTAAAAGCATGCGTTCAAAGTTATCAGGCACTTCGCCCCACCTGTGACCCCAATAACGGTCGCCCCAAATCCAAGAGTGCCAGATCCAGCTGTAAGGAGGGCCCGGTGTCCCTTGTAATATCGTGGCTTTGACCCCTGTGAGGTGCTACCATGAGCAGTGAAGTTGCTCGGGGGCATATATCGAGCCCCGGTGTGCTAGCACTTGAAGTATGGGTGTCATGAGCAAGCTTCGAGTCCCAGTGATAAGTCATTTAGTGCTGTGAATATTCACACTTTAACTCTGGGACTAAGATCGTGAGAGTGTTGGACACTGTAAAGATTTACACCTGTAAATGTGTGCTCGGGGGCAAAGATCGAGCCCCGGTGTAAAATGCTGACGACGTGATGGTGTTTGGCACTGTGAGAATACACACTAAAATATGGCAAAGATAAGTCCTGGTGTGAAGTGTTGACAACGCGGTGCGAGGTGGTTGAGCAATGTGATAATTCACACCTTGAATCGGGGGGCAAGGATCAGGTCCCAGTGTGAGGTGACCATGAGGAGTGTTGTTCGGGGGCACAGATCGGGCTCCGGTGTTGGCTGATGGTATTTGTTTCAAACGATTCCACCTTTAAGTGGCAGTGATGAAATGGTGCCATGTTTCCTGCTCTGTCGTACTTAAGACATAAAGCAGTGGCTGTTTTTGGATCGCTCATTTGATAATGGGATGTGGAAAATGTTGGTGTTCATTACTAACATTTGAGACTCTTGACACAAATGAGGATTTCTAGGTTATAAAGATGTGAAAACAGCGTTTTAAAAAACGAAAAAAAGAAATGACAGTTTGGCAATCACCCTAACAGTTTCAGCTCGTGCTCACCGACCTTTTAATCAGCGCGAGCCCAGTATTCTTTTCACGCATAGTCCTGCAGTTTCATGCTGTACTGCATGGACGTGCCGACAGCCACCCGGCTTAACATCATAAACCACCCGGTTCTACGTCAATATGCGTGCTTCCATTTTGTATCTATCAACCAAGTATTGCCAATAAAGTTAATTTCGTGAACCAGGTTCTGACGATAAAGATAATTTTAAGGTGAAGATTGCTGTGAGCGCTGCTGCCTGATGATCGTCAAGGAGTCACTGGTACTGTCATTTAAGTTAATTGAAAACTCCTTATCGGGAATGTCGCTGTGGAAAATGTAAAAATAGTATAACAGCGCCATCTTCTGGCTATTTTGCGCCATTGCACCAATACATGGACATTTAGAGCACCGATTGAAGAACTATATTTTGAGTTAAGACTTTGTATTGAATAGTTAGCTGTGTGAAGATTGACAATGAGTAAGAGAGCCAAGAAACCAGAACCAGAACAGTATGAATTATAAAATCCAGAGTAAGCCCAGAATCGGGACTGCGATTCCAGAAGCGGGTCTGAGAGCCATTGTTGGGGACAATGGTTCCAGAACTTGAACCATGACGATGAGCCCAAATAATGGGGATGAACAGCCCGTGTGGAGATTAAAGTCCCAGAGCTTGAACCGCAACAGCCCTAAACGGGGACAAATGTTCCAGAAGCGGAGGATTGTTGCATATGAGTTGATGTTGAGATGACTGTGAAGTCCTATGTCATTCATTAATTTGATGTGTATTTTCATTTTACAGTGTATTATAGGGAGGTGGATTTTCCCTTTTGGGAGGTTACTGCGTGTGTGTGGTTTATAGGGAGGTGGATTTCCCCTTTACAATGATTTGGGAGGTTACTGCGTGTGTGTGGTTTATAGGGAGGTGGATTCCCCCTTTACAATGATTTGGGAGGTTACTGTGGTGTGTGGTTTATAGGGAGGTGGATTCCCCCTTTACAATGATTTGGGAGGTTACTGTGGTGTGTGGTTTATAGGGAGGTGGATTTCCCCTTGAAATTATTATTACTCCATTACTATTATTATTATTACAGTGTTTTATAAAGTTACTGGTACTGCATGGGAATGCAGTATGTGAACAGAGTATTATTGGGAATGCAGTATGTGAACAGAGTATTATTGCGGGAGTGTGAGTCCCTGATCTTGCAAAAGTATGCAGTAGGGGTAAGTATACGGTATATTACAGTGCGTGCAGTAGAGGGCATGTGATATTCCCTGGTCCTGCTATTTGTTTATGTTTAAGATTTCTATTTTACTGTTTATTACTTACATTATTATTACTGCATTACTATTATTATTATTACATTATTATTATTATTACATAGGGAAGGCAATTTATTACTTATATTACTATTATTACATTTTACATTATTATTATTATTACATGAGGAGAGTTTCTTCCCATATTAGTACTGTGTTCTATTACGTTTATTTCTGGAATGTTTATCTTCTTTTTCTTATGTTTATATATGTGTATACTGTTTGATTTTGTTTAATCATTATAAGGGGAAGATGTGTAGTAATCTGCTAGTAATCTGCTTGTTAAGTAATGCACCTTCCCTGTCCTTGTTCTCTGCCTGATGCTCTAACAATATGATGTCATTTGGAATGTGAGGAATGTTTGTACTGGTGAGATAGCAGTTGGAGAAGATGGGCTGAGCTGCCAGGAGGCTGCTCCTGGTGGGGCGTATATTGAAACTTGTAACTTGGAGAATAAACCTCTAACTTCAAGAGCTGTCTACGAGACTTCTTTGATTTCTACACACTCCTTGTTTCCATCGAGGTCATCTGTGTGATAGGGCTTGTTCTGATCAAGTCCTCACATATGGAACCATCTCCAATGAAAGAACCAAACCATCACCATTTTTTATAATTTTGGAAAGCACTTACAGCATTGATTTTTCCACAGTTTTCATCTGCTTTCCTCCTTGCCATGTCTTGCTACACTTTCTTCTCAGCCTTCAATTAGCGCCAAGAGACCCCTGGCTGATAGCACATTATAAATCTAAATCTAAGCAAATGGCATGATTTGGGTTCCACTTTTATACTCATTTTTAAGAGGGAATGCTGATCAACTGTCTAAAATCCAGGACAGGTTTGGGGTGATTTCTTACAAATGTAATTTTCTGGCTGCAGTGCAGACACAGTCTATGTGCGAGGTGATGACTCAGAGCAGGTAGAGTGGGTGCTGACTCCATGCAGGAGTATCCAAAACAAGGGCACAATGAAGTGCGAAGACTCTCATCTGGCAGTCATCAGTCTTCTAGAAGCAGCTATAAGGGAAAGAGAAAAGGCACATCTAAGAGAAACATTAAATGAGTGCAGCCGGTAGTCTGCACTCCCCAGCGATGAGTAAAAAGTTCTGTTAAGTATCATAAATCAAAAAATTCGGAATACTGCTGCCACTGCTTAACCACAACAATCCAGGACATGGACAGTAGTTATATGTCAATAAAGAGGCTACATGACGGGTTGTAGATCTTAGAATACCCATGGACAAGCCTAGCCTGTGTGCATGCTACATTGGCATGCCAGCAGTGCCAGCTAGGCCAAATAAATGTCAGAGTACCAGTTTCACATGTAGTCGGGTCACTTAGGGCTGGCGTACACACCTGTTTCCCATTCAGAATACATTCCCATTCCAACAGGCAGTCTTCTTCTTAAGCCACTTGCTTACAAGTTACCAGTACAATCAGCCAGTCATACTTGCAACAATTTGCCACTCATCCATGTGTACTCCACTTATTCACCCACTCATACCACAGCTCATACATTCACATAACTCCAGTACGTGTGACAAAACTCAGCAAAACCACTCACCAATCTACTCGCCTTAGAACTCACCCATAATGAAATCAGTTTCTTAGATCATTCACCGACAATCACTATTTTACAACACCCCTCACAAACACTAACCTCTTGCCTCATCACACATTCACCCAGTCAGCCATGTACAACATTATTTTCTCCTTCATACCATGACTTATCCACTAGTATATTTATATTTTCACTAAATCTGGGTCAAGGCTGTGCGCCCTCTGCTGCTGAATATTAGGCACTGCTGTTGTGGAACCTAGAAGTGGGAGGTTTGTATGGACTGGAATCTAACTCTGCTCTGCAGGAACTGACACCCGTGAAATATGCTTTATCTCACAGCTCTGTAGTCTAAAGCCAATGCCAGTTGGCCTTTGTGTTTTAGAGATATTCACTCTATGATGTAAGACCTGAGTTGTATCACTCTTAACATCAAGCTGTGTCTGTATATGTGTCCTTTTGTGCTGTATGACAACGTGTATGCCTGTATCACTGATGCCTGTGTATATGTGTCCCATTTCAGAGCATTTGGGTACCTGTATGTGTGTTGTCTATTTGTGCATCCACCCATTTCACACAACGGATAGCCAAGAACTCCTCCACCTAAAAAGCCCACACTTTTTTTTAGACTTTGCCAATGCTTATTTTCTTTTGCAGTAAACACTCAGGGGCATATTCTCAAGGACTTATCGCCGATTTATCGGCACTTTAGTGCCGCAAAAGTGGCGATAGATTTATCGCCCTATTCTCAAGCTGGTGCAAACTGCAGATATCGCCAGTTTTCCAGCGATAGCTGCCGCAAAAAACATCGCCATGGATGAGAGCCACAACTAATGCTAATGATATGCAAAGTAGGCGTTCCTGTGCAAAAACTCACGAAAACACCACTTCGCTATATTCTCAACGACCAGCCAGATCGGCGATGCGATCCAAAAACAGGCGATAAGGCGCATTAGCAGCAGGGATTTAACACCTGCCTTTTACTTGTGTTAAGCAGGACGACAACCTGCAGTATGAAAGGGAGCCCAGCCCAGAGCCACATCTGAAGACCAACACATGTCATGGAGCTACTGATCATGCAGCTCGGAGACCCAAGAGGTCCACAACACCCACCGCCACCACCCCCAGGCCACCTCCCCGCCCTGGACTACCACAGAGGCAGCGCAGAACAAGACAGCTGACCTTCCGAAAACGGCATGGCCCCTCAGCCACACAATTGCAGAATGTGGGGAGAGGTGGGAACCAAGTATGTGTGAAGGAGGCAAGTCACCCATGCATAAGAATGTACACAATGCCAAGTGTGGCGGTGATGTGCTGGACAGACTTCAGTATGCAGGGCACAGACATGTCCATGTGGACATATACTGCTGGTGTTTGTAGTGTTGTGGACAGTGGACGCAACCATGTTACCTCAGGCAGTGGGGAAGACCTCTGTCATGTAGCTGTGTCGTCGTCCCCTGTAAGCGTAAGCGGAGTGGGCTTGTCCGGCGTACGCCAGTCCAGCGCAGGAGTGTGAATAAATAGGCCAGGGCTCTGGGCGTGGTTCACTTCCGGGATGGCCAAGGCGTCTGCCAGGGCGGCGCCCCTCACCCTGCCACGAGTCCGCTGCCATGACCGCCAGCCTCCTCAGCCGATCACTGGCTTCCGCGACACAGGCCCCCAGCGCACCCAGCGGCACAGCACCGCGGAGTTATGTGTGTGCTGACTTCTGCCTTCGGCCTACACTGCGGTCAGCAGGTCCCCCAATTCAAATTGAGTCTTGATTTATTGATGGCGCAGTCCAGTAGGCAACAGACATTGCTTCCAGTGCGGCCCGCCCGGATGACGCATCATCGCTGGCTGCGCACCCGCTGAGCGCTTCGGGTGCCACTAACTCTGTGCAGCTCAAGTCAACGCCACGTGGTTGTGGGCCCTTGCTGACCGCTGCCTCTGGCCTACACTGCGGTCAGCAGGGCTCACACATATCAAATCCAATCCTGACCTGCAAGGACACGCCATCATCGCTGGCTGCGCACCCACTGAGCGCTTCAGGTGTCACTAACTCTGTGCAGCTCAAGTCAACGCCACGTGGCTGTGGGCCCTTGCTGACCGCTGCCTCCAGCCTACACTGCGGTCAGCAGGGCTCACACATATCAAATCCAATCCTGACCTGCAAGGACACGCCATCATCGCTGGCTGCGCACCCGCTGAGCGCTTCAGGTGCCACTAACTCTGTGCAGCTCAAGTCAACGCCACATGGCTGTGGGCCCTTGCTGACCGCTGCCTCCGGACTACACTGCGGTCAGCAGGGCTTACACATATCCAATCCTGACCTGCAAGGACATGCCATCATCGCTGGCTGCACACCCGCCACCACTGCCAGGACCACCTCCAGCCAACAACTGCCAGAGTCGGAGGAGTCTTACAGCCAGCCTATCAAAGTTGCTCACACCTGTCTTGGATGCCATCATCAGCTTGATACCCTGCTCAGCTCTTCAGGTGCCACTAACTCAATGCACCACAAGTCATGGACCCTTTATGATTGAATCTTGTGTGCGTGATGTCAGATCTGGTGGCCCTACCTCAGTGCACTGCAAGTCATGGACCCTTTATGATTGAATCTGTGTGTGTGATCCGATGATCACTGTTCTAGTTGTTGCCAGCACCAACCACTCCCTGAGGGCTGGCTTACACTCACCCCACACCCATCCAGCACAGGCGTCACTGGACATGTGACCCTGGTAATAAAAAGGGGCCGGGCGCACGTGCCCGTAGCCAGTTCCACTATCTATCTAAGTGTGTCCATGTGGTCATTATGTATGCATGATGGCCCCGGGCCCTACCACATTACATTGTGCTGTGGACAGCGGTCGTAACCATGTCACCTCAGGCAGTGGGTAAGACCTTGGACACGTAGCTTTGTCCCCCCCCTGTAAGCGTAAGCAGAGTGCGCTGGGCCGGCGTACGCCAGTCCAGCGTAGGGGTGTGAAGAATTTGCCCGGGGCTCTGGGCGTGGTTCAGTTCTGGCCTGGACAAGGAAGTAACTAATGCGTGTGTCACTGTTGTAGTGTCAGCGCCATCCGGCCCGCAATCGACAATGTTGCAATGTAGCATGCACCCGGAGGGCGGGCTCGCACAAATGGAGAAATGAAGGAGCGCAAGACCGCTCGGGGTCTTGGCTCATACATGCCAAGTGTTGTGTCTATCTGTATTGCCGCAGCATGAGCCAAATGCCTAGCCTTAATCGCAGCGCGAGTTCAGCCAGGCATGAACTCTACATCTGTGTCCGCCCTATCCTTACCATAGGCCTACACTCACGTGGCAGCCCACCTTCAACGACCAACATCACAGTGTCGTTGTCAGGCTTGTGGACATGCGCAGACAGGCATGACAATGGAGTGCCTTAGGAGTGCAAGTGATGCAACCCCGCAGCGCACACAAGTAAATAGGCTCGGGGGGAGGGAGGAGCAGCTGTAAGGCAACATAACACACAGTGATGATGCTCATTTGCCACATGCAAGACATGTCAAACATGAATCCCAAAGTCGCACGCATCCCACCCCACCCCCAACAAGCCACATCACATTTCCTGAATGCAAGCAGATGACAAACTAACATTAGGGATGAAAGCTCCTTTGTCTGAACTATCAGGCGGAAGCAAATCTGCACCTCCGACCTCAGAATTGCATGTGCCCGGCACCCCCTGACAGATACCATAGCAGCTGATGACGACTCCCACACTACGCACAGCCCGACGAAAGACCAACGTATACACACCCCACACACAAAAGTCCTTGCTCGAAGTTATCTTGCATGGAATGGCCTTCATACTTACTCCCACACCATCCCAGGCGTACAACCGTTGCACACTAAAACAACTCATTGATCCGAGCTGTGGCATTTCATCCACAGAACTGGCGCAGGTCAGAACAGTGCCGCTTCAACCAGAGCCACTAATGCAATGGCAGAACATCCCGGACACATGCACAACCCCTGTCACGTGGAACTGTACCGTGCACATATGCTGCATTTACTGGGGGCACTGCCATTGGCAGTGCTGTGGATCAGTTACCGGCTAAGCTTCCGCCTTGCCAACGTCAGATGCGTTCAGCCTGTGTTGCATTGTCGATCGTGCATATTCGAGTGGTCCATGGATGTCTGCCTATCTAACAGGACGGTAGCTGAACTGGATTTTGACATGTGTGTGCGCCCCCTGTTGGCCCACGACCAGGAGTGTCACCGTGATACCCATTTATGGGATGCCTTGATACTTGGCATACATGCTGGCAGCTGGACCTGGGAGATTGCACAACTCCTCATGTGCAGTGACCACATTGAACCGCTCCCCTATTGGGCTGTAGTGCTAATTGGTGAAAGGGGTGGACGCAGCACATCTGTCCGGACCTGCTAATGGATTGCCTCGCCGTCCTGTTTGATGAAGTCGACAACGACCTCATGTTGGAAATGATAGCCTACGAAGCTGCAATCGCTTTCATGGACGAGTAACTACGTACCTGCAGCCACAACAGATTGGAACCCATTGCACATGTCCCAACACCTTGTTGCATCTTGGAGATCTGGTCACATATCCCACGACAACAGTGGACATGGCTGCATTCGCCTGGACTCCGAATACATGAGCGGACAACAACGCGGGTTAACACACTCCTGTGAAAGGTGAGGCACCCCCCCCCGGAGTGGACAGCGGCGCTTGGCAACGTTCCTCATTCTGACATACTGGTGCATTGGTCTGCATGTTGTGGCACTTATCTTGCCCGTACTGACACGCATATGCTAATAAAGTCTACGCACCTTCACTTGGGTTCAACTGTGATGAGTGTTGATTTGAATGACAATGTGTGTCTCACTGCCTTGCCTATCTGGGTCAAGGCCATACATGCGCATTGATAGCATTACCCAGGGAGTACCTTTTTGTGGAATCACTGTCCCTACATTCATCCATACTTTCATACTTGATTGATCATAGCCATGACACATCTGTGTGAATTAGAATGTTTATTGCGCATTCAGTGGAGTGTTGAAGCTGGACCAGTACAGGGCAATGCAAACCTCACTTTACATTGTTGCCCCGTGGAGGGCCAGCCAGAGTCCTTTAGGGATTAACAAGTTCATGGGAAGAGGAAGACTTCAGTCCGCAGTGTGATTGCTGTGTCATTGGTAACCAAACAAAATATGGCAGTCCATGTCGCGGTCCAAGGTGAGTGTCGCTGAGTGTATCGGGGGACAGTGGAAGGTGTTATTCCAGGGTATGATGCAGAGGGCAGAACCAAGCTGAAACAGGCCATATGGCGGAGATGAATGCTACCACTTCATTCTTACCACAAAGCCAGATTCATCATCATCTTCGTCCTCTGATGTGTCAGGTGCCTCACATGTGGGTGGTGGTGGTTTTTAGTCTGCATCACTGTGTTGCACTGACACATCAGGGAGCGGAGATGTGGATGGAGTAGTAGCAGCAGCATTCATCCGCGCAAGGCCTTGTGGCCGCAATGCCATGACGAGGAACTGCAGGGCATGGAGGATCACAGCTACATCTCGCTGGTGTGCAGCCGTGGCAAACATTCTTTCCGCCTGCATCCGCTCCAAGCTCACCATCATTCTCCTTATGTGTCCCAACTCCCGGCTGACATCGCTGGAGCCACTCTGACTAGACAGTTGTTCTTGGCTCAGAGTCATGACTCCAGCGATGTCAGCCATGGATTGTTGGCGAGCATGGAGTGGACAGTGGGTGTTCGTTAGGGACTGTAAATCGTCCCTGATGGGACTTAGACACCAACGTATGGCATCTAGTTTGGCTGCCATGAGGTTGAACCCCACCCGCAGCTGATCAGCCATCTTCTCCTGGCACCCTAACACACGGCGTTGGAATGCCATGTGTTGGTCGTGGGGGTCCTGGGAGACAGTTGTGGTGGTGGGTGCTTCCTGCTGTGTTGTCTGTGCAGGGGGTGGGGTCTCCTCGATGCAGCTGGGCTGCCCTGCTCCTGGAGGTGGGGTGCCGAAGCTGTCCATGAGCTGTTGGAGGGCGTCGGTGTCGATGTTGGGGAGGTCCTCTTCATCATCAGTGCTGAGTTGTTGGGTCTGCTCTGCGGGAGGTGTTGATTCTCCCTCTGCAATGTGAAGGGGAGATGCAGATTGACATTGTGTTCACATGTATGTTCACGCATTGTACAAGTTTACTAACAGACTGCATGACAATGTACATTGTGACTGTTTGTGAGGAGATGCCTATTTGATGTGGGACAGTTGACATTTCTACACCATCAGGGATGTGAGATTGTACTTGTACATTCTCATCTCACAGTTTCCTGCTATGCCAAATGCGAATGGCCATTTTCTACACACAAGCGGCAGCAGTTGTGTCCTCTGTTCTATTTGTTGCCGCTTTTATAGTGGTTTTTCCCGCCTGACTTGTGGGACTTGCAGGCCTGGCGCTGCTTATCGCTGTATTTTTTATCGCAGTTGGGCCCATCGCAACTTTTTTCACATTCGGGTTTAGATTTTTATCGCCGTCCCGGTAATTTTATCGCGGACATTTGACGCGTTATCGGGAAACTATCGCATGTTACCGCTGTGTTGGGAATACGACGTTAACACGGAGTTATTTTCCCGCGATAGACGGCGATATGAAAAATTGCGTTAACCTATTTTGGCGATGATTATCGCACGTTCTTGAGAATATCCCCCTCAATGCGGTGTGTTTCCTGTTTCGTTTGCTCCATGCTGCCCCCCACCTGCGTTCTTTTTCTCTCTCCTCCCCTGTCATCCGATGCTTTCTGCTTCCGCCTTGCGCCTGTTGTAAATATGTTTTATTTATTTTTATGTTTACAAAGGCTCGGCAGGTGCAAAGTTCTACTGGCCTTTCGCTTCCTTTTTTGTGCCCATGCTTGTGCTAATTATTGGGCCAAAGATAGTGATGTTATCGCAAAAAGTGAGCAATTTATGGCGCTCATGACCTCCCTTAAATTGACGCAACATAAATAAACCTACCCATCAAAAGGGCACGTTTGGATCTGGTGTGGACGATTGACTGCTTATTGGGAAACTGCAACATTGAACCATGTGCCTGGTCAGACCACCATTTTATACAATTTGATCTTCTAACCTCTTGTATAAATAGGGGTTGGCCAAACAATTAAGGGTTGTAAGAAAATGGGACAGTTTGGATAGGGAGAAGATGATGGAGGTGCTAGAAAATACTAGACCAAAATCGAATAACGATAGGAATGAAGCCGCTCAAGTGGTTTTACAATTGGTTGGATAAGACCGGGAACACACTAAAGGGCATATTTACAACGAATTGGCTTAGGGCAGCGCGGCAAGTCATTTTGCAGCACTGCCCTACGCCATTTCGAAAAGGACAGAAATGCACCGCACTTACAAGATACGGTACATTTCTGTCCTTTCAGCCGGCGCAACAATTGCAGCCGGGCGCCAACCAGGCACTCTTGCACCATGGTGCAAGGGGTGTCTGTGTTGTTGGTATGATTGTTTTTGTGCAGGAAAGGGCACCTTCCTTCACATAAACAATTACAAGAGGGATTTTCCTCATTCTATGTGTGCTGCAGAATGCAGCACATGTGGAAAGAAGAAAAAACAAGCATTTGAAATGCAATAGGTCTCGCATTTACGCGAGTTTAGGCTATTGGCATTGTAAATGACAAATGCCTTTTATTTATGTTTTAAAAACGAAAACAAAAATAAAAGTCATTGTTATTTGCAATGTCAATAGCTGAAACTCGCGTAAATGCGAGACCTATTGCGTTGCAAATGCTTGTTAGATTAGTGAGTAGAAACGCTCCCTTTCGGCCCGCTGCAAATTAATTAAATTAAAAAAAATAGTGCTTACGAATTATGAAGGAGACCGTGTAACGCCACAAGTAAAAGATCCAGTCCTCACGGGAGGTAAGAAATGGCGACAGGGCGGTAACAAGGAGGGACTAACAAGCCTCATTATCAATCGGAAACCAGCATTTATCAAGGACAATGACACAAGCCAATCAAAAATATGGGCGGAGAGAAGGCGAGGCTTCAACAGCATACTCGACTACTGCATGCCTCGCAGAGCGAGCAGCGCTTGCGCGCTGCCGCTAGTCTCGACCTAAAAAAGTATTTAGAAGTACCCCTCTCGCACAAGGACACCAACGGCCTACAGTACAAATCTACCCTGCAGCCAACACGCTCAATACTACACATATAATCCCAGAATCCCAAACGTGACTCATTTGCATACAGAATGAAACACCACCAAATCTGGATTTGTACTGCAATGAAGATGCCAGAGTGACCTCTGAAAATTACAAAAACAAGGCCATCACATACATAAATGTGCCACATTCGGTCCTGGAGAGCAGGGGATTCAATTGGATGCCCCTTACTCGACTTCCACTTGTTGCAAATGGGAGTCTTTTCAGAGTTTCTGGGTACTACTACCAATGTTCCCTCTGGTATTTTTCATCTGTGTGCGGCACCAAAATGTACACGTGCACATTTTCCTATGTTGTGTGCAGAATCAACACTAGTGGTGAACTACTCTTAAGCGCTCACAATGAGCAAGCTGTCACTTCTGTGAGTGTATTAAGGGAAGGAATTTAATCTAGGAGAGCTGTACCAATTGGGGGTTAAGTATATCTTCTCCAATGTATAGCTGTAGAAAAGATCTAGTTGTACAATTTGGAACTTTATTCAGGATGAAATAACCATACCTTGATGTTCATAATTAATGCAAATGTATGCATGTGTAATTACTATAATACAATACAAACTGAACTGCTTTGCCCTTAATTGTTGGTGTTAATTACTACACATATCAACTAAACTCATTTCTGCAGCCTCAGTAAAATGAAAAATTCAAACCTATCCTTTTACAAGAAAGCAATGACCTGCACGTTACATAAATTATTCTCCATCCAGTACAATAACACTCTGAGCTATCAATTCAAACCTGTGATTAGCAGATTAACCATTTGACATGTCTTTTCAGTATTATGCCTTGAGACTTGATAAATGCACAGATTCCTTCAGCAGGAGTCTTTACATTCTACGCCTTCTTAAAATATGGCCCCTTTGTAACAAATAAAGTAAGTTTTCACAGCTCTGCTATTTATGATAACATAGTGTGTTAAATGTTTTCCACCCAACGTTTACAGTGAGCACAGTTTGCAAGTTTGAATAAAGTACTGCAGAGCCAGCATTCCCTCCATTCAAGTTCAGTATATGGAGTACTGTGAAAATGAGTAATACTGCAATTAGTTATTTACACTGTTTAGGAATGTCATCAGGGAGAAATGAGGAGCGATATATATATATATTACCTACTGGCAGTCGCCAGTAGGTAGTTATAGTTAGGACCTCGTTTCTATTCAAAAAGCGTTTTTTGTTTTGCCAATATCTTTGGCGCCGGTTGACGAAACTTTACAAAATTTTCAAAACTAATGGGGCGCTCCGGTCAGCTCCTGTCTTGAAAGTTTCGGGGTGATTCGTCAAGCGGGGGCCGAGAAAAAAGGGGGGTCCAAAAACGCGTTTTCCCCTATGTTAATTTCCATAGGAAATTTTAGACACGGCTACAGCCCGAACTGCATTACATCAAATTTGGCAAAAAGGTAGGTCTTGGTTCAGAAAGCGACCTTTTTTTCAAATGGTGTAAATCCGTTCAGTAGTTCCTTAGAAATAAAAAAAAGAAAAATATCGATATCTGAGCACCGAGGAGGAGTCGCGACTCCTCCCGAGCACGAGCTGACTTCTGATTGGCTGCCAACACTCCAAACCAGGAAGTGTTGGCAGCCATCTTGTGACTCGGTAACCGAGTCACAAGAAAACAGTGAAAAAAACATTAAAAAACAAGAAAAGGGGGCAGGGTAGAAACACCCGGACCCCCTAGCCCTGCTGAGGGGGTCCCACAGGGACCCCCAGGGCCAAAAAAAGCATTTTTTTTTAAAACGGCAGAATTTGCGCTGGGTGTGCGAATCCTGCCGAGAAAATTTAAAAAAACAAAGCGCGGGCTCCCGCGCTTCGTTATTGTTAAGCCCCCGGGTGGGCCAGGTCCCGAGGGCCCCCGCAGCCCCGGTGACCGCCACCTCCCCGGGGCTTGATTGATGATTTGCTGGGGGGCACGCAGCCCCCCCGCAGCCCCGGGGACCACCACCTCCCCGGGGCTCTTATTTTTAAAAATTAAAATGTGGGGGGGGCTCGAGCCCCGCCACACGCCCCGGGGACCACCACTTCCCCGGGGCTTTGCTAATTAAACGCGGGGGCACGCGGCCCCCCTCAGCCCAGGGGTCCGCTACCTCCCCATGGCTCTGTTTTTTATTTTTAAAGATGTGTGTGGGGGCTCAAGCCCCCCACACGCCCCGGGGACCACCACCTCCCCGGGGCACTCTATATTTAAATTCGGGGGTCCAATACGGACCCCCGGGTCCCGGGGACCACCACCTCCCCGGGGCATTAGAAATGAAGGGAGGGGGGCCGCGTGGCCCCCCTCCTGGAGCCCTTGATGGCCCTGGGGAATGCCACCCCCCAGGGCCGGCTCCTGCAATGTCCTGGGGTGCCCACCCCCGGGACATTGCCGTTTGCTATGGCAGGGCAGGAGCACGGCTCCCGCCCTGCCATAGCAAACTCTGCTTTGCTGATTGAAGCGAGAGCAGGAAAACCTGCTCGCTTCAATCAAGCAAGCAGAATTGCTTTTGCACAAGGGGAGCTGCATGTTAGCAGCTTGCCTTGTGCAAAAGCAATGCCGGCTCCCGTAGGAGGCGGGGAGCCGGCGGGACCATGGGGGCATTGGGGCTCCCCCCACGGTCCCCAACGGAGAGGCCAGGCCCTGGGAATGGGGTCCCCGGGGCCAGAAGTGGCCTGGGAGGGGGGCCACAAGGCCCCCCTCCCCAATAATTAAAAAAATAATAAAAACCAGAAAGGCCGGCCCCGGGGGATGAGGTCCCCGGGGCCATAATTGGCCTTATATAAATTAAAAAAAATAAAAGTCTGGCCATGCCCCGGGGGATGGGGTCCCGGGGCCTAAATTGGCCTCGGGAGGGGGGGCCACGCGGCCCCCTTCCCGTTTAAAAAAAAAATAAAAAATTATAAATATGGGTCAGGCCCTGGGGGATGGGGTCCACAGGGCCCAAAAAATGGTAAAAGAAGGGGGGCCACACAGCCCCCCTTCTAAAATAAAAAATAATTTTAAAAAGCCGGCATCTCGCCGGAGGCCCCGCCCCCTCCCTGCACCACTCTGCAAACGCGCCCCGTGGCGTGTTGTAAGTTGGGGAATTAATTCCCCTTGAATACTGGGGGTCCCTGGGGGCCAACTAGCCCACCAGGTACCTCCAGTATGCGCCACAGAGCTGCGTTGCAGAGAGGTGGTCCGAGGCCATGCCCCTTTTTGCACCACTCTGCAAACGTGCCTCTTGGCGCACTGGTCGTGGGCCGATAAGGTCCTCTTGTGTCCTGAGGACCTCAGGACACAAGTGGACTTCATCCCCCGAGCAGCAGTGCGCCAAGAGGCGCGTTTGCAGAGTGGTGTAAAAAGGGGGCGTGGCCTCGGACCACCTCTCTGCAATCCAGCTGTGTGGCGCTTACTGGAGGTACCTGGTGGGCTAGTTGGCCCCCAGGGACACTCACTATTCAAGGGGACTTAATCCCCCAACTTAGAACGCGCCAGGGGGCGCATTTGCAGAGTGGTGGAGAAAGGGGGCGTGGCCTTTGTCCACCTCTCAGCAATCCCACTGTGTGGGGCTTACTGGAGGTAAGAGGTAGGCTAATTGGCCCCTAAAGGACCCCCAGCAGCAAAGGGGACTTCAATCCCCATCCAAGAGCGCGCCAGGGAGCGCGTTTGTAGAGTGGTGGGCAAAGGGGGCGTGGCCTGCTCTTTGAACTTAGCAATGCTGCTGTGTGGGACTTACTGGAGGTAATAGGAGGGGTAGTTGGCCCCCAAGGATGTCCTTGAGGGCCAGCTACCCTCTTGTTACCTCCAGTAAGTCCCGCACAGTGGGATTGCTAAGACGTCTTCGGAGGCCATGGCCCCCTTTCTCCACCATTCTGCAAACGCACCTCTGTTAAGAACAAAACGACAATCATGAACATTCTGCGCCATCTTGTCTGATGAAAGTTCCTACGTGCACATAAACTACAGTCATTCTGATTGACCACAGCCATTTTGTACTCTGTTGGTCACCTTCATTTCACCCTGTCCTCTAGCAGCCTTCTGACTCTCTGACCAAACCTGATATGTGTGCTGGGGGCTATAAACTATTTCCACGACAAACATCAACATCACCTGCTGCCTCAAACTCGTCTTTCGTCTCATCCCTGCACAAACAGGTTACAAATACCAAACAGACTCTTGCAAGCATGGTTTATTGCACTGCACACAGCAAGACTTGTTTTTGCCAACAATGGGACCTGTTTTTATCAACAGAACGGACTCTTAGATCTGGCCGGTCTCACTTGTGTTTAGACCCTGAAGCAAGGTCCAGCTGCAATTAAATTGTCTGTTTTTGACCTGGGCGGGAGGAGAGTTAATGTTGGGCTTGTGTAACCATGTTGATGAAACAATGTTGGGCTTGTGTAACCATGCTGATGAAACAATGTCGGGCTTGTGTGACAACCTGCCCGGGGCGGAGACTCCAAGCTTGTAACCATGATAAATGAAACAAATACATTGTGTAAAACCTGTATAAAAGGAAGAGCCAAAAGCATTGCCAGTAGAACACCTCCCTGAAGACATCCTGGTGTCAGCAGTTGACGTGGTCTCCTTTAAGAGTAATAAACCTTTTTCTTGCCTTCCAGCTTCCAGCGCCTGCCTCGTTATTTTAGATAGCGAATCCAAAGTGGATTAAAGGTGACCTTGCGCCGGGCAGCATTGGGGATCTCAGGAGACTCGCTGCTTTTCACAAATTGGCGACCCAACGGGGGGCCCATCAGAGACACGTGGGTCCAGTAGAGAGGTCCTAACGACGGAGTGAACGACTAAATGATTGGAGTGCACCTGCCTGAAAGAGACCCTCGTCTGGCTGCCAATCGACTGAACTTCACCGGTTCCGAACGGACCTCTCTCGAGTGACCTGCGGTCCTGACTGGGGCCTTACAGGAACGCCGCATTGATTGTTGGAGTAAGAGGACAACCAGGCGCTGGAAGGGGAATACGAAGAACTGTCCATACGGTCCGGGTAAGGTCGTGAGAAAACATGACTTAAATTGATTGATTGATAGAAATACTAGTATTCCTTTTTGAGTTATTTGAGACATTCCCTGCTTGCAAACAACGTAGAATAGGAATATTCTCTCTTTGCAGACAGCGAAGGACAGGTAGTGCAGACTTTTGTCTAACATTAATTGAGATATTCATTTTGACCGCTAAATACGTCATGCCTGTTTTCTCTAGATTGTTTGATTGTTTTGGACCGGACCGTTTGTTAGAGGTCAGTCATCCGGCACCGCCGGAAGGCACCCTAACAAGGACATGTACGTAAAATATGGATTAGCCACCGTAGCTTATAGCAAACTATGGCATAAGTACACTAGGAAGGACCGGGTAAATCAGTGGCCACTGACGGGATCTTTCGATCCCGCTAAAATAGAAACGTTAGAATTAGCTCTCCACAAAAAGAAAGCTAGACCAGCCATGTTTGATAGTTTTGGTTTATGACGAAAAGAGGCAGCTCAACGAAAGAAAAGAGACGAAGCTAGACAAGATAAAGAAACGCGAAAATCAGCTTACCAAGCCTGTAAAAGTTAGAAGAAGAATTAAAAGAAAAGGAAATCGATAAAAAGGAACAGGAATCAAAAATATCAGGTCAATGCCCTGTTAGAACGCCCTTAACTCTTTACCCCGAGTTACCAGCAAAACAGGGGTAGATGATGATTTATTGTTAGGTCCCCCAATGATATACATGCCACCCCCTTACGCCCCTACTCATCCCATAGTACAACGCCAGGACCACCAAAGTATAGCCGGAGATGGCACGATCGCCTCAGTCTCCACCGCCTCTGCTCCCACCGAGTCACCCACACCAAATGCCTCATCAAAGGATACAGTGGTAGAGGTAGGATCAACAGAAAAAGGAGCGCCCAGGGTCCCGCGATTAAGTAAAAATGAGCGAGCAGGCATTGATAAAGTAGTTAAATCCCTCATAGATAGGAAGGAGACAGAAGAGCATGTAACTGACATATGCAACTCCTATGTTGAAAACCGCAAACGATACTTTATTGTACGTCTCTGTTACCACACCCTTACTGCATATGAAGAGAAGTACCAAGACGTAGGGCCCGAACGATTAGTGGCTCTCTACAGGAAGGTAGACATCGGAGATGAAGGCGACAACGATGTTGCAGAACTATTTTCATCCACACTAGAAGTATTGCGTCACCTCATAGAACAAGGACAGATAGATAGGGACAGGACAACTAAGGTAGCAGGACCCCCAGTGGAAAAAACAGATAGCATGATGCCAATAAAAGAAGCTGCCCCTTACTGGATACCTCCTAGAGGACAAGGGACTAATGACGATATAAACCATCAAGACGCTAGACGAAGGGTGGTCTACAATTGGGTGTATCAGCCATGGGACAGACAGGACATCCTGACCTTCCGTAAATCTTTGCCGGATTCACGAAAGAACCCCACCGCCTTTACACCGAGCTAGGTACCGCTCTGGGATCAACAATAATGACACTTGCCGACATAGACTTGTTCTTCGGGTTATGTTTGCCAGCAGATGTGTGGAAACAGGTTAGGAAAGTAGACCATACCGAACTGTTTGGTCATACCTGGGAACAACTCGACACACTAGATAAACAGCGAAACCCTGGTCAAAAACCAGTTAAAGCAATATTAGACCTCCCTGACAAAATAGTGCAGAAAGTGAAAACGCTGATCCCAGAGAAAAAGATAGACTGGTCCATAGTAACCGCATGCCGCCAGAAACCACAAGAGGACGTCTCAGAGTACTTCTCCAGATTTGAAACTGTGTTCTCTGATTACAGTGGACAAGACATGTCCACCGCAACCGGACACCACTTATTTGTGCAGAACTACGTCAAAGGATTACTGCCAGATGTATCCCAGAAACTACAAGCCAGCGAAAGTAGTTGGGCAGCATCTAAACCGACGGCCATTCTCCAAATGGCCCAGTACTACGAGCATCAGAGAAACGAAAATGACAGGGCTACAGAAAGGAAAAAGAAGGACTTGAAGGAAAGGGTAATGATAGCACAACTCCAGGGGGCGAATACAGGAAGGGAGCAATATAGGGGAGGAAACCAGCAGAATACCCCTAGAGTACAGCCCCCTAGGAACAATCCATCTACATCATATGTAGGACGCCAAGACCTAGGACAGGATCAATGTGCATTTTGCAAAAAATATGGACACTGGAAATCCCAATGCCCGGCTTTGTTAGGAGCTGCTAGGGGCAGAGGGGCGAGGGAAATAGCAAGTGGACAGAGAGGAAGAGGAATTGGAAGAGGGTACGCGAGTGAAGCAAGCGAGGAAAGGCCAGGAAGAATGAACGCATTTGACCATCCCAGACAGAATCAGTACCAACAGACAGATTATGACAATACGTACGACTTTGCATAGGACAGCCAGGGGCAAGGAAGGGATCCAGTCGAGCTCTGCGTTGATCAGCAAGGCCCTTATGTTACCGCTGAGGTCCTGGGCACAAGGTCGCCATTTTTGGTAGACACAGGAGCAACACGTAGTGCACTATCCAAACGACTGATTCCAAGGGCACCCTTGTCAGGCTCACATGTGACCTCAATAGGATTTGACGGTACGCCCTCCACCAACCCTTTGTCCCGACCCATCCCTTTTAATCTTGACAGCAATGGCGTCGAAACGACATTCCTCCTCTCATCTAACACCCCAGACGCCATTATGGGCCTCGACCTTTTGAAACACTTCCATGCGACTATCAGATGCTCACCAGACGGAGTGTGTGTCATCCGGTATGACAACCCCCAACGCCATAGAGAGAACCCTTTTCAGCACATGTTTTCCATCTCTGAGACTGACACATCCCTACTGGACACTTTGCCATCACACTTATGGGCTAGGGCTGATTCAGACGTAGGACGAATGATGATTGACCCAGTACACGTAACAATACGACAGGACGCAACCCTACCGAAGGTACCGCAGTACAAAATATCGCCAGAGGGTGAGAAAGCACTAACAGAGATCATACACTCTTTGGTAGAGGCAGGGGTGGTAGAGGAAGTAGTGAGCAATATTTGTAACAGTCCCATACTACCGATTGTAAAGAGACAGGGAGAGGGAGATGGGAAAGCCTACCGCTTCATCATTGACCTGCGGGAGGTAAACAAAATCGTAGTACCACAATACCCAGTAGTTTCCGACATCACGACAATTTTGACTTTAATCCCCTCCACTGCCACCACCTTCACTGTGATCGACCTCAAGAACGCCTTCTTTTCCATACCTATACACGAGGACAGTGTAGTAACTGGGTCCAGACGTGTAGAGGATCTTTAGATGTTTATTAGTAGTAAGTCACAAGTCATCCAGTTAAATCCAATACAAGACCCCACCAGGAGCAGCCAGGATGGTGCTCAGCCCTTCTCAACTGACATCTCTGGCACCCAACATTCTGTAACGCATCATTGGATGAACATTCCACTGGCAGAGTAAGAGATTGCAAGCATGACAACCAAGCCAGGATATAACATATCCCCTTTCCTTCCATATTAAACTTTGAAGAAAGAAAAGAGAACCAAAAAGAAAGATAGAGGAAAGACAAGGAGTAAATCAGAAACACCGCAAACCAATGAGATAATGGAACAACCAAAAGGAGATGCGAAAATATAAGTGAGGAAAACAGAGAAGAAAGATAAAAGGTGAGAATGCCATAAGAAAGACAAAAGGTGAGAAAGCCATCCTCCCTTCTACCACAACGACAGAAACGAAAAGAGAAACGCCAATAACTATCTCAAGATACACTAGCTGGCCAGGCATGTATAAAAAGAGACCAGTCATACCAGACACTGAAAAATAGTGGGAGAAGAAAACCTCCAATGAACGAAGGAGCACAACAGTAAGAGAAAAACCAGAGAAGAAAAGAAACCAGAAACCAAATATTTCCCATACATAAAAATTTAAATATTAAAAAAATGATGACGTTGAACACCAATTGAAAGCTGTAAACAAAACACATGAAACATGAGAAAATCAACAATTGGTATTAAAAAAAAACATGTGGTGAACGGGTGCACGCTGTGCACTGAACTGAATGAGACCAAACCCAATAAACGCACCACGTCAAAATATTGTGCACTGTTGTGAAGGGACTACAAAACCCAAACGACACACCCTAAGAAGGGTAAAACATAAAATAGTTGTGCACTGTAATGAAGGAAATACCTAGGAGGTCATTTCGTGTGCGCAAAACAGATGGGACTGTAACCCATGTGACACCCCGTTTTGAGGCAAAAATGATGTGCACCGTAGAAGATGGGACTGTGACCCATGTGAGACATCTCTTGAGAGAGAAAAAAATGTTGTGCACCGTAGAAGATGGGACTGTAACCCATGTGAGACATCTCTTGAGAGACAAGAAAAATGTTGTGCACCGTAATTAAAACCCCAGCGAGACACCTCAGGTTGAGGTACAAAAACTTGTGCGGCGCAAGGCGTCTTAAGCACACAGGGACACCCCTGGAACATTAACTTGTAATACATACCCCGTGCAAGAGTACACCCCTGTGAAGAACGTGTAACGTTATTCATGTACCTTAAATGAAAGATTTACATTTCAGTGAAAATGCAATGTATAGAGCAATAAAAAAAAATTATGTAAATATTACTGTAAAAACACCATAAAGTACACATTTTGAGCATGAATGAAAATTGCAGCACGGCAAGATGTATAGGGCATGGCACATTAGTACTTAGTGACACTTTGCTTAGATGAGGTGTGGCAATGTCCCAAGAAAATAATGAAATAAATGAAGTGGTCACCGTGGTTTGGAAGCAGATGAAGAACTGTGTAGAGTTTCGGTGAAAAACAATGAAAAGGAATGAAATAGTACCTTGGTAGGAAAATTGATACAAGATAAAACACTGGAGGGAGTGTATTTATAATGTCTAAAACAAGTGGACTTCATTTTCCTTGTAGAGGTGCAGTGGTGGCGGTTGGCCGCTAGATGGCGCTGTTACATTGTTAATAAAACTGCACATGGTGTACTCACGGAGCTTTGAAGATGAAAATTATGGTCCAACCAACTGGCAAGAAGACTGAAAATGAAATTAAAGTGCCTATCGCAAGCTGGAAAACACCTCAGCATTGGCACTCAGCGAAGGACTGGAAGTGCTTGATGTGCCGGTGAGGACGAAATGAACGACGTTGTAAACAGCTTACACAGCGTGGTTGGCAGCACAATAGGAAGTCGAAGTGCTCCGGTGGTATTTGAAGTGCTCCGGTGGTAGTCGAAGTGCTCCGGTGGTGCCAGACAAAATGGAGGCACGTAGCGCGACGGCGCGCCGGGTGGCTCCAGGCACGTTGATGCATACTGGGATGCAGAGGAAGGAGCGCAGCTCTAAATGCTGGAGACGTCACAAGGAAACGGAGGCAGGAGTCGCTAAGCAGCAGAAATGATGGTGAGAGCGCGAGCGGGCTCTGTGTGCGCTCGAGAGGTATTTGAAAATATGGCAGAAGCGGTTCAACTGCCAAGGCGCATACACATTAGAGTCCCAATGCGCATAAAACAAAGAAAGTAAGAAAAACTCACAGTCACTGCCAACAAACTTAAATAGGCGCATAAGCTCACCTGGGTGGGAAATTCTAGCAACTGTGGGTGTCGGTGACTGTCTGCACACTCTGTCTTCGGTTTGAGTCAGTCGGGACTTCTTGTTAAGATCGTAGGGCTTTTAAATGAATAGTGAGGCAGCGTGGAGGAAAGTAGAGGCCCCAAAGCCTTGCAGGTTACAAACACTGCGTGTCACTCTGTGAGGGACGAGCAAGCCGGGGCGGCATGCAGGGGCAGAAAAAAACACGTTGCTCCGAGGGAGTAGTCAGCAAGGAAGCAAGCAGTAGAGAGGCATTCCATGCCTGAAAAGTGTAGCCGGGTACTCACAAGCCCTGACAGAAGGCTCAGCACGATTAGGAGTCAGGAGTGTTGACAGCCTTGGGGGATGAACAGCATGTGCAGAGGGACAGCCCCAAAATAGAAGGAGAAACAGACTTCTTCCAAGACAGGCAGTTTCCAATAGGTGGCAGAACTCTCCAGGCATCCAAATGAGGTCGCAGAGAAACAGTCATGCAGATTAGTGACTGGTGCAGAGGTACAATAGTACACTACTTCTCCACTCCCAGGCAGAAACAGTAGAAACTGGTACACATCTTAGCACACACACTTCTTCAGCAGACAGTGTGCAGACGCAGGCTTACCCTCATAGAAGGCTCAGCACCATTAGAAGTAGGCTTTGACTGAAACTTAGAGATGCAGTCAGGAGAGTAGACAGCCTTAGGAGATGAACAGCTCTTTAAGTTGAACAGACTGTGCTGCGTAGAGTGGAACTGGCACTTTGCGTTGAGGGCGACGGGTGGGAGGTCACTGGTGGGGTCAAGGGTGCCAGTAGAAGGTAGAAACAGTTAAGTTAATGTTAAGTCTGTAGTAGAAATTGATTGAAGTTTGAAGAGGTGGAAGTAGTAGGTTCTTTAGAAGATCGTCGCCAAAAACTTGTGGTAACTGGGTCCAGACGTGTAGAGGATCTTTAGATGTTTATTAGTAGTAAGTCACAAGTCATCCAGTTAAATCCAATACAAGACCCCACCAGGAGCAGCCAGGATGGTGCTCAGCCCTTCTCAACTGACATCTCTGGCACCCAACATTCTGTAACGCATCATTGGATGAACATTCCACTGGCAGAGTAAGAGATTGCAAGCATGACAACCAAGCCAGGATATAACAGACAGCCGCTATCTTTTTGGATTTACCCTAAATTCCCGTTCGTATAGATTTTGTAGAGCACCTCAGGGGTACACTGAGAGCCCAAGTATCTATAGCCAGGCGCTTAAAAGACAGTTGGACGCCATACAATTGCCAGATGGAGTGGCACTAATACAATATGTAGACGACATCCTTCTAGCAGCAGACACCATACCAATAGCCGTCACAGCCACCATCAAACTACTCCATTTCCTTGCTGAGAATGGTCACAAGGTCTCCCGAAAGAAACTGCAGTTCTGTAAATCACAAGTGACCTATTTGGGTCACCTTTTATCAAAAGAAGGAGAAAACTCACGCCTGACAGGATCCAGACAATTCTAGGCACCCCTGTCCCCAAAAATCAGAAGCAAGTCCGCTCTTTGATAGGCCTCACCTCGTTTTGCAGACAGTGGTTACCGAACTTTAGCCTCATTGTCAAACCCCTTCTCTCCCTCCTAGCTAAGGACATCCCTCACCTCTCCCCTGGACCCCCGAATGCCAGACAGCCTTTAAAGAACTACGCAATACCCTTTGCTCAGCACCAGTCCTAGGAACCCCAGATTACTCCAAACCATTCTTCCTCTACACACACGAAAGGGAGGGATGTGCATTGTCTGTCCTAACACAATCAATTGGTCACAAACAACGCCCTTGTGCATATTTTTCTGCCACCCTCGATCCAGTAGCCAGAGCACTGCCAGCGTGCCTGCGCGCTGTGGCAGCTGCAGCAGTATCAATACGCCAGAGCGAAGGAATAGTGCTCTCCAATCCAGTCACTGTTTTAGTACCCCATGCAGTCGACACACTACTGAACCAGACCAAAACCCAACACTTGACTAGCGCCCGACTGACAGGATATGAGTTGACCCTGCTAGCACCGCACATTACCCTAAAGCGATGCACCACCCTCAATCCAGCCACGCTGTTACCCCTACCCGAGAACGATCCTAACGTGGCTCCACTACACGACTGTGTGACACTAACCGATGAACAAACAAAAAGTAGAGTAGACCTCAGAGACACCGCCTTTCTAGAGCCAGATGGAGAACTATGGGTGGATGGTTCGTGCATCAAACTCCCGACGGCACCACCTCAGCTGCATACGCTGTCACCACAGCCCGAACCATTCTAGAAACAGCCCGTATTGCCCAACGTTCCGCCCAGGCAGCAGAACTCATTGCCCTCACACGAGCATGTATTTTAGCAGCTGGCACGACAGTTAACATATACACCGACAGCCAATACGCCTTCGGGGTGGTTCACCATTTCGGGATTCTACGGAAAGAAAGAGGGTTCCTGACTTCACACGGTACACCCATCCTGCATGGAGATTTAGTCTCCGCCTTGACGGAAGCAGTCCTCCTCCCCAAAAGCTAGCAGTGATAAAATGCCAAGCACATAGGAAAGTGACAGATCTCATTGGACAGGGAAATGCGCTAGCAGACGTTACTGCCCGAGCCACGGCAGAAGACAGAACTATGACACGAATGTATGTGACCAGGTCACAAGCTGAACAATGGACTGATGCTAGGACCACTGTAAGGGACATACAGACTACAGGCACACAAGACGAATTGACCGAGAGGGAAAAGGTGGGACTAAAAGACGAGGAAGATTGCTGGAGAACTAAAGACGGAAATAAATGGCTGTTACCCAATGCCTACCTCATCCCCATATTGACCATGGCACATTTACCAGCACACATAGGCTCCACCCCCATGATTGAACTAATCACAAGAGTATGGCATAATGTCAAGATAACAGAATCTGCAAAGCGCCTAGTACAACAGTGTATAGTATGCCTACAACACAACCCAGGGAAAGGGACAGTAGTACCACGGGGAGGGTTTGGAGTCCCTGATCACCCCTTTGAAGTCCTTCAAATGGATTACATCCAACTAGAGAGATGCCATGGTCTAAAATATGTCCTGGTGGTTGTGTGCGCTTTTAGCAAATGGGTGGAGGCATATCCCACCCGCGACAATACTGCCATAGCCACTGCAAAAGTATTGTTGAAAGAATTCTTCCCCGGTACGGCCTTTGCAGAATTTTATGGAGCGACAACGGCCCACACTTCGTAGCCGAAGTGATACAGAACATACTGAAAGGGTTGGGGGTAAAACAAAAATTCCATGCCGTCTTCCACCCCCAATCAGCGGGCCTGGTAGAGAGACACAATGCAACATTGAAACTAAAGCTAGCCAAAATAGTTGCCACAACCGGGTTGAAATGGCCGGACGCCCTTCCATTGGCATTGCTATCAATGCGCTCCACCCCGACCAAACACAGACTGACCCCGTATGAAGTGGTCTTCGGCAGGCCTATGAACATTTGGGCGGCACCAAGACCCACCTCCATTAACGATGTCCCGAACATATTAATGTCAGACTATCTGCATAAATTGACAAACGAGCTAACAATTATCCACCAACAGGTGCAGCAAGCCTTGCGTGACGTATCCAGGGGCCCAGGACATGTGATAAAGCCTGGGGACTTCATCCTAGTTCGCAACTTCCAAAGAACGAAGAATCTGGAGCCCAGGTGGACGGGCCCCTGGCAAGTCTTGATCACCACTCGAACTGCCCTCCGAGTGGAAGGAAAAAGAAATTGGCTGCACGCCCACCACTGCAAGAAAGTCCCTCCAACGCTGGCAACCTGTGAAGAGGTGGAGGTGCAAGAGGAAGTACTCGCAAAAGACCAACCAGCTCTGAGTTGCTACCCACAAGAAGACACCCTCCAACTGTCTGAATTTCCCGACCCCACGGTGCCATCCAAGGAAGGGTACAACCTAAGATCGACAAAAAGGGGAGCTCCAACAACCAGGCCACTAACTGAGTCAGAGTCTCAGATCGGTAGCACAGCCAAACAACGCTACCAGGAAAAACACCAGACAAAAGTCTGTGGTCCTAACAGTTGGTGAGCTCCTCGAAGATGATGGAAGAAACGGAACACCTGCAAAGCCACCTCAAAGACACCAAGACTTTTGAACTGCACAGTACAAAGACAATTGCACTTGTAGCTGCATTTCTCACCTGCCTCCTACTAATGGTCACACTCTGGATCATTGAAGAGAATGCACCTGCATACAGAACATTGTCACCAACCATGCAACCAATCACAAAGAAAGAACACTACCTGGTATCACTACCGCCACATCTCCGAGAACGACGCAAAGAATTCTGGAATAATTCTTTCGTACAGATGCTGCACCAGCACAATCTTGCCACCAATGCCACTAACTGTTGGGTCTGTGGGCTGCTACCACATGCCACTGAACATTCCATCCCTTTCATCCCTTCACCCTTTTCTGTTCATGGATCTTGCCTTGCCTGGATGATGCTCCTACAAGAAAGTTACAAAGACAATGCCACTTCCGATGGGACAATCGCTCAGTTCTACAACGAGTTCTGGCTAAATCAAACAGGAAGAACAGCAGCTCCCTTTTGCCCTCACACCTCCAATACGACATTCCCAATGAATGTCCCCTCCAAAGAACAGTGGAAATACAAGTGTTCAATAATCCTGTCAGAGCCACATTTTCCTACCTGAAGAAAAGAACTGCTGCAACACTGACTGTGGCCCTATCTGTGGTGAACGTCTCTGGCCTTGTATGCATTGAAGGCCGTGGGACTAAGAATGTGGGTCACAGCACTTGTAACATTGTAAGGACTTTGAACACTGCCAACCCTCCAGCATTTGTTGCATCACCCAATATGTACTTTGTCTGTGGAACCAAAGCCTACACCTGGCTCCCAAGAAACTGGGGGGGGCACGTGCTACATCGCTTTTGTTTTGCCACCGACCTACACAGCCCCTGCAGAGCATCATCGAGAAAAGCGTTCTAAAGACACTGATCAAGCAGACTCTGCCGCATCACAGTTCGTTGACGCAGCAAAAGGGCTCGTCCCGCTATGGGGTCCGATGGCAAACAGCCGAGCCATCAGACATCTGTCTCAAGCGGTAGAAACCGCCCTGAACGTCACAGCTGGCATCCTCACCAACAACACTGCCGAGCTTCGAGCGGTCCGTCTGGTGGCCCTACAAAACCGCATGGTCCTGGACGTGGTACTAGCGGATCGTGGAGGAGCATGTCGCATCATTGGTGCCAGTTGCTGCATATACATCCCTGATAATTCACCCTCTGTCTATGAAGCAATCGAGCATCTCCACAGACTGTCTTCAGAAATTCATCAAGGATCAGAGACTTGGACAATTGGAAGTTGGCTTTGGGGCATCTTGAAGGACTGGGGTTGGAAAATATCAATGTTTCTCTTGGTCCCAGTATTGGCAATATGTGGTTGCTGTTTGGGTGTACACTGTATACCACCTTTGTGTTCTCTTTGCATAAGTGCCTTGCGCCCTAAGAATATGGACACTCAGTTAACAAAAATGAGAGTAATGTATGAACAAGAAATACAGGACATTATGGAGATCGAAATAGACTGACGAGATGGCTAGTTATGTTCAAAGGGGCGACTGTTAAGAACAAAACGACAATCATGAACATTCTGCGCCATCTTGTCTGATGAAAGTTCCTACGTGCACATAAACTACAGTCATTCTGATTGACCACAGCCATTTTGTACTCTGTTGGTCACCTTCATTTCACCCTGTCCTCTAGCAGCCTTCTGACTCTCTGACCAAACCTGATATGTGTGCTGGGGGCTATAAACTATTTCCACGACAAACATCAACATCACCTGCTGCCTCAAACTCGTCTTTCCTCTCATCCCTGCACAAACAGGTTACAAATACCAAACAGACTCTTGCAAGCATGGTTTATTGCACTGCACACAGCAAGACTTGTTTTTGCCAACAATGGGACCTGTTTTTATCAACAGAACGGACTCTTAGATCTGGCCGGTCTCACTTGTGTTTAGACCCTGAAGCAAGGTCCAGCTGCAATTAAATTGTCTGTTTTTGACCTGGGCGGGAGGAGAGTTAATGTTGGGCTTGTGTAACCATGTTGATGAAACAATGTTGGGCTTGTGTAACCATGCTGATGAAACAATGTCGGGCTTGTGTGACAACCTGCCCGGGGCGGAGACTCCAAGCTTGTAACCATGATAAATGAAACAAATACATTGTGTAAAACCTGTATAAAAGGAAGAGCCAAAAGCATTGCCAGTAGAACACCTCCCTGAAGACATCCTGGAGTCAGCAGTTGACGTGGTCTCCTCTAAGAGTAATAAACCTTTTTCTTGCCTTCCAGCTTCCAGCGCCTGCCTCGTTATTTTAGATAGCGAATCCAAAGTGGATTAAAGGTGACCTTGCGCCGGGCAGCATTGGGGATCTCAGGAGACTCGCTGCTTTTCACACCTCCTGGCAGACTACGGGATGGGGATAAAGTCCAATTTACTCCTGAGGGACTTTGGGGGCCAAGAAGCCCTACTGGTACCTCCTTTAAGCCCTACGCACCGGAATTCCTGAGCGCTGGTCGGAGGCCCAGCACCCTTTCTCCACCACTCTGCAAACACGACTACTAGTTAAAGAAGTGTTTGCAATGTAATAGGTTTCGCATTTGCGAGAATTAGAGCTATTGGCGTTGTAAATGCAAAAGTTTTTACTAATGTTTTTGGAGTGGAGTGGATGTACGTTATGAGTAGTGGAATTATGTGGTATGTTGTGCAGTGAAATTATGTGGATAGAAAGTATGTGGTATGTAGTGTATAGGAATTATGTAGAGTGGGATTATGTGTTATGGAGAGTAATTATGTGGTATGGTAGTCTGTGTTGTGGAGTGGTAACCTCAGGCTTAGTCTTCCTCATTTCCATAGAAGCTCAACTATGAACTCAGTGAGACAAAAAAAGATGGAATCACTCAATCAATCAATCAATCAGGCGTTTGTTAAGCGCGACTACTCACCCGTAAGGGTCTCAAGGCGCTGGGTTGGGGGGGGTTAGCAGGTTCCAGTCCATCAAGGGGGGGGGGTCTGCCGAAGAGCCAGGTTTTGAGGTTTCTTGCAAAGATGGGGAGCGATGTTGTCTGTCTGAGGTGGAGCAGAAGGGGGTTCCAGGCTCTGGCCGCGAGGAAGGAGCGGCCTCCCGATCTGGTCTTTCTGGTGCGGGGGACCACGGCGTAGGAGAGCTGGGCTGATCGTAGGGTCCCCTGGGGTGCGTGGAATTTGAGTCGGCTGTTCAGGTATGCTGGTCCTGTGTCGTGGAGGGCCTTGTGGGCGTGGGTGAGCATCTTGAAGGTGACTCTAGCTTCGATGGGGAGCCAGTGGAGTGTGCGCAGGTGCTGGGAGATGTGGCAGTGTCTTGGCAGGTCGAGGACCAGTCTTGCGGTGGCGTTCTGGATGTTCTGTAGCTTGCGGGTGAGGTTTTTGTTTATTCCGGAGTAGAGTGCGTTGCCGTAGTCGAGTCTGCTGGTGACCAGGGCGTGAGTGATGGTCTTTCTGTGTTCGAGGGGATCCATTTGAAGGTCTTACGTAGGAGGCGGAGGGTGTGGAAGCAGGAGGACGAGACTGAGTTGATCTGGCGGTCCATTTTGAGCTCGGAGTCCAGGATGATTCCCAGGTTGCGTGCGTGGTCCGTGGGGGTGGGCGGGCTTCCGAGGGCGGGGGGCCATCAGGTGTCGTTCCAGGCATCGGGGTTTGGGCCCATGATGAGTACTTCTGTTTTGTTGGTGTTTAGTTGTAGGCAGCTGTTTTTCATCCATTTGGCGACGGCTTCCATGCCTTCTCGAAAGTTGTGTCTGGCGATATTGGGTTTGTTGGATAGGGAGAGGATGAGTTGGGTGTCGTCTGCGTATGAAACAATGTTGAGTCCGTAGGTTCTGACGATGGGGCCGAGCGGAGCCATGTAGACGTTGAAGAGCGTAGGGCTGAGGGAAGACCCCTGGGGGACTACGCAGGTGGTTGATGTAGGGTCCGAGAGGAAAGGGGGGAGTCTGACCCGCTGCGTTCTGCCGGAGAGGAAGGAGCGGATCCAGTCGAGGGCCTTGTCTTGGATCCCTGCGCCGTGGAGTCTGCGTATTAGGGTGCGGTGAGAGACTGTGTCGAACGCCGCTGAGAGGTTGAGGAGGATGAGGGCTGCTGTTTCTCCTTTGTCCAGTAGGGTGCGGATGTCATCTGTTGCGGCAAGGAGTGCGGTTTCCGTACTGTGGTTTTTTCTGAAGCCGGATTGGGAGGAGTCGAGGATGTTGTGCTCTTCGATGAATGTGGCGAGTTGGCTGTTGATGGCTTTCTCGATGACTTTCGCTGGGAACGGGAGCAGGGAGATGGGTCTGTAGTTTTTGAGGTCAGTGGGGTCCGCCGAGGGTTTCTTCAGGGGGGGGTTGACCGCGGCGTGTTTTCAGTCGTCGGGGTACGAGGCGGTTGCCAGGGAGCGGTTGATGGTGTGGCAGAGCATGGGTGCGATGGTGTTGGCGGCTCTGTTGAAAATGTGGTGGGGGCAGGGGTCCGTGGGGGCCCCGGAGTGGATTGACTTCATCGTCTTCAGTGTGTCTTCGGTGGTAAGGGCTGTCCAGTTGTCGATCGCTGGCTTCAGGGTGTCGGGGGGTGGTTGGGGAGGGTTCAGTGTGTTGGTTGTCTTCGTCGAAGTTGTTGTAGATGCTCTTGATTTTGTGGTGGAAAAAGATGCTGAGTTTGTCGCAGAGGTCTTGTGAGGGAGGGATGTCGGTGGACTCTCTGGTGGGTTGGGCAAACTCCTTATGATGTTGAAGAGTTCTTTGCTGTTGTGTGCGTGAGTGGAGATTCTGTCTTCAATCGCTTTTTTCCTCGTTTTTCTGATGAGTTGGTGGTGGGCGTTGGTGGCGGCTCTGAAGTTGTTGTGGGCGTCTGTGGATTTGGTGTTCCTCCAGGCCTTTTCAAGGCGGTGGCAAGTGCGTCTGGACTCTCAAAGTTCGGTGGTAAACCATCTGGCTTTCTTGGCGTGGGTGTTGTTGTTTTTCTTGAGGGGGGCTATGGTGTTGGCGCTGTCGGAGATCCATCTGTGCAGGGTTCGGGCTGCAGTGTTGGGGTCGTCGTTTTCCGCGATGGTTGGGGTGGAGTTGCTGAGTGATGAGGTTAGCTGGTCGTCGGTGATTCTGGTCCAGTTTCTTCGTGGGAGCAGGTGCTGGTGTCTGTGGATGGTGGGTGTTCTGAAGGTGAAGTGGATGCATCGATGGTCAGTCCATGGGAGTTTGGTGGTGTGGCTGAAGGTGATGGAGTTTCCTGTTGTGAAGAGGGGTCGAGGGTGTGTCCTGCTGAGTGCGTGGGTTCGGTCACGATCTGGCGGAGTCCAATGTTGTGGAGGTTGTCCAGGAGGGATGTGGTGCTGGGGTCCAGTTGGTTGTCGAGGTGGAAGTTGAGATCTCCCAGTAGGGTGTAGTTGGTGGACGCGATGGCATCACTGAGGAGCACTTGTGGACCTAGTCAAAGGTATGAGCAGGGCCACTGGAATTATGTGACTGTTTGGCTGCACCGACTTTAGCACAATTATACATTTTCTGCATTAGCCACATAATTCATCATCTGCACCCTAATCTGCAGATTTGAACAAAAAAAGCCTTGTTTCTAGCTGAAACGGGTCAAACGTTACCAAAAATGCAGCGACAAGTGTTACAGCGTGGTGGAAGGCCCTTTGCAAACCTAGAATGGTCACCTGTTACTTATTGCTAAATGTGGGTGTTCAATTGGTACTAATGGTGTGCAAGCCACTCTTGCTTCCCTCTGCGCCTCTCTTGCCTCTTTCTGCATTTCTGTTGCTTCTTTCTGCACATTTCTTTCTTTTTCTGCACTTCTCTTGACCTCATTCTACAAATCTCTTGTACTTTCTGCACCTCTCTTCCCTCTTTCTGCACGTCTGTTGCCTCTTTCTGCACCTCATTTGCTTCTTTCTGCACCCCTGTTGTCTCTTTCTGCACTCGTCTTCCCTCTTTCTGTACCTTTCCTGCCTGTTTTTGCATCTCACTTGCCTCTTTCTGCACTTTTCTTGCTTCTTTCTACACCTCTGTTGCTTCTTTCAGCAATTCTCTTGCCTCTTTGTGCACTTTTCTTACCTGTTTCTGCACCTCTCTTGCCTCTTTTTGCACCTCTGTTGGCTCTTTCTGCACTTTCCATGCTTCTCTCTGCACCTGTCTTGCTTCTTTCTGCACCCCTGTAGTCTCTTTATGTACCTCTTTTGCCTCTTTCTGCACTTTTCTTGCCTTTTTCTGCAGTTCTCTTCCCTCTTTCTGCACGTCTGTTGCCTCTTTCTGCACCTCATTTGCTTCTTTCTGCACCCCTGTTGTCTCTTTCTGCACTCGTCTTCCCTCTTTCTGTACCTTTCCTGCCCGTTTTTTCATTTCACTTGCCTCTTTCTGCACTTTTCTTTCTTCTTTCTACACCTCTGTTGCATCTTTCTGCAATTCTCTTGCCTCTTTTGTGCACTTCTCTTGCCTGTTTCTGCACCTCTCTTGCCTCTTTTTGCACCTCTGTTGGCTCTTTCTGCACCTCACGTGCTCCTTTCTACACTTCTCTTGCCTCTTTCTGCACCCCTGTTGCTTCATTCTGCACTTTCCATGCTTCTTTCTGCACCTGTCTCGCTTCTTTCTGCACCCCTGTTGTCTCTTTGTGTACCTCTTTTGCCTCTTTCTGCACTTTTCTTGCCTTTTTCTGCACCTCTCTTCCCTCTTTCTGCACGTCTGTTGCCTCTGTCTGCACCTCATTTGCTTCTTTCTGCACAACTGTTGTCTCTTTCTGCACTCGTCTTCCCTCTTTCTGTACCTTTCCTGCCTGTTTTTGCATCTCACTTGCCTCTTTCTGCACTTTTCTTGCTTCTTTCTACACCTCTGTTGCTTCTTTCAGCAATTCTCTTGCCTCTTTGTGCACTTCTCTTGCCTGTTTCTGCACCTCTCTTGCCTCTTTTTGCACCTCTGTTGTCGTGTAGTTCCTATAGTACCCATGCAGGACCTGCGCGTTTGGATAACATAAACCATGGTCTTGGTGATAGACTGGCTCTGTGCACCCCCACCGCGTATGTTATCCTGATTTGCATTAGCTAGCTCACAGTGCCACTAGAATCTCCTCTTTTCGGGGAGAGATTAGTTTCTGGCAACCTTAGACCATGACAACCTAAATTCCTCAGAATCGTGGAAACAATGTACTACCTTTCGCTCAGTCACTCGTGCTTACTTATTCGGTTTGTCTCAGAGAGTTACACAGAATAAACAGTCTGGGTGTTTCAATAAGTATTTATTGAACAGTTGTTATTCTAGTGTAAAATATATGTGCTGCGGCAATCAGCAGACAATAGCAGAGATATATTATCAGCAGTACGATAAAAGCAAAGGGATAGAACAGTTCTACCATATTGCAATAGTCATGAATACATACATGGATATAAAAGCAATATGCAAGTGCGCGTACTCCTACGATGCCTAACTAGATGTACCTGAGTGTACCTAGCATATGTGTAGGTCTAAAAGCCTAAGAGCCAAGAATCCTTCTAGGATTTAGTCGAACCCCCATACCTGAATAGAGAGAGTGTGGGACTCTCGTCCTGGTCTCGAGTTGGACCACCCAAAGGGCTGTGTCAGACCGATGTCAGCTGGAGCGACTGCATGCAGGAGCCTCAGCGTCTCTGGTCAGTGTGTCAGCATGGAAGTCTCGGTTCCCTCTGTCTTACCGGGGTAAGATGTGGTGTATTTATACCCTAAAGAGTCTCGGTCCTCAGTATGGTTTGTATTGGTCTGTCGTTAGACATGAGGA
Source organism: Calotriton arnoldi (assembly GCA_963921515.1). NCBI lineage: Eukaryota > Metazoa > Chordata > Amphibia > Caudata > Salamandridae > Calotriton > Calotriton arnoldi. The sequence continues at coordinate 470,516 of CAWUFW010007225.1, read as the reverse complement.
AGACGTCAGGGGTGAACTTTGTACATACATATTATGCAGGTGGTGTATTCCTAGAGGGCCATGCATAATTGATGAGTACAGTGTGGGCCTGTGTTTGGGAAAAACCCTGCTGTATTCAACACCACAGGATAGATAACGTTCAGCCCTCAGAGCACGTTGTGTACTAGCAAGGACCAATGTAGGTGAAAGATCATGCCTATATAAGGAATCATGACTATAATAGGACATGAATCAATGTGAATAATAAGGACCCCCTGTAGGTACTTCCAATTCCTAGGACAGGTCAATAATACTTTTGAAGTTAAATCCCTAGGCAATGAAAAAGGTCAGACTCTAATCACTGACTCAAGCAAAACCAAACATAATATAAAATACTCAGTGTCACTAGCGAATGTATTAAAATCTCATCATTTTATTCTTGTCTTTTATTTAAAAACATAGATAGAAATACACATGACATATACATACAAAACATATTAGACATATATGTCACAAATAAACAACATCTAAATAACCAATCAACAATGTACACAAAACATCATAATTAAATGAATATTTAATAATGACAAAGGACCAACGACAAATGAAAAAACAAACAAAGACAGTGGCTATGCGATGGTTCTTCGACGCGCGTTTCGGCGCAAACAGCGCCTTCATCAGGAGAGCCACAAACAAATTCCTACAAATATAATTAAAGCTGTATCAATAAATTAAAATGAAAACTAGGACACTAAGTTAAATAATACAAACATATCGCGACATTTGATAGATACAATCAGTTACGTCCATTTTAGGGCATGTACGAACGGGTCTACATTAGGGCCTCTATACGGGACATAACACCCACTCCTCTTCCGAATTGGATAACAATGACCATACTTAAAATCTGGACAATTTAAAACTTTTTTTTAAAGCAAGTAAAAACATGGTTTTAAAATTGTTAAAATCTTCTGCCTAAAATGTTAATAATTCAGCTATTTCTAATTGGCACTAAAAGAATGTCCATTTTATTTCTCCATATAAGTTGCCTCACTCAAAGCGGAAGAAGGCCATGCTTTTCTCAAGCGAAAGTGTCAATTTAGGAAATGTTCCAATTTTGCTCGTTTGTTTTGAAATGATTGAAGAAGCCGAATTCTTTCCCAGGACACGATGAGCCAATTCGAGATTAAGCGTCCTGGCTGGGAAGCACAATATTATCGGTGTTAGCTGCTGCAGACGACAAATCCAATGCCTCACAGAGAACGTCAATCGCACATAGATGGAATGTAGCACTGCCAACAGTCGGTGCTGCGGCAGCTTGTGCGGCAGTTGTTACCTGGGTGCCTGTGGAGGAGTCACCTAACCCAGCAGGAGCAAACGGCACCTGTGGATTCTCCAGGAATGCGTTCATCAGAATCGGATGCCGCTGGGGACAACGCAGAGCATGGGCCTTTATGTGGTCCAGCATTGCATCCGTGTCCGGAGGCGCATCTGATGGAAATGTTAGACAAAGATCCAACGTGCATTCTTCTCCGCAGAACAGGCATCGAAGAACAGGTAAGATACAGTCTACCCAGACTGGTCTAAATGATAGAAACCAGGAGGCATTGAGTTCTCGCAGACAAGGAATGCCCAGAAGTTGTACCATGCGTTCACGGTATGTCCGCTCCAGAAGCGTGTTCGCCATTCCCTCGGGAATTGGGCCGTCCATTTCGTAGCAGTAGTATTATGAATAGGACCCCTGCAACCAGCAATAGGATAAGCGGGAATCCTCGAAATACGCTTCCCAATACAGAGTGTATAAAATTTGGGATTACTCCGAGGACTGTCTGAAAGGTGCTTAACAGTCCTGACTCTATGGTCTTAAATAGGTGTACAATACCGCTCGTATCAGACATATTGAAGATACGTCCCACCATTTCTACGAAATGAAAGGGGCAGTTTGTACGTATAAGCGCCTGTATCTCAGTCGAGGTCCTTGCAACTTGAAGTTCATAGGTTTCTCGAGCGGAGGTTAAGGGTACGGGTTGCTGTAAAAGCATAGCTTGCAGTCTGCTCAGAGTATCAAATTGTATGAAAGAAACGTTCAGTGAAGGCCATAGCAGCGCCTCCCTGACTGTGCTCAGTGGTGGAAACAATACTTGCATACAGCAAGTAACCCTGGAGTTAACAGTGACCAGATAGGTGACGCCCGGAAACATCCCACAGCAACCTCGATCATTTAGCATTAAGTAACTCCCATTCGAGAGCAGCTCGAAAACTGGCGTAATCACTGCAGCTGGGGTCCCAGTCATGTGACACGACAGGTTCGCTACTGAACCGTTACAGGCTCCGTGTAGTGAAATATCCTGACACATGAGAGAATACACTTCTCGATCCCCATTCCGGCATCGATATCTATATGGTAACTCCCAAGATTCCTTAATGTATCCCTTACCCATTTTTTCATATTTGCCTGCCTGCCTTTGCTCAAGGCAATATTGAAACTGAAACGTAGTGACCGGCAGCGTGATTTGGCCATGAATTAGCCATTCAGTTGATGGTGATTCGGCTACAGTGAAAGGTAACCTTTCCACTTTCTCAATATGCAGCATTGTATATTTGGCTCCCCTTTGTGCCATTTCTGTCTGTTTATCAGTTAGATTGTATCCTGAAAACAGAGACGTGGTGTTTATAAAATGCCAGGCACATAGCCTGCATGCAAAGATTGTAGCGTCCAGCTTAGCATCATAATAGAACGTAGCTGAGATTGCCTGTGTTGTAAATCTTGTTCTAATATGTCGATTGCCGAAGACACAATGTTGCCTAAGGAGTAAATCCTGGAGGTCAAAGTTGTTAACCCATTATCCACTACAGCTAATGCTTTTTCTAAGTTAATACGGTCTATTTCCTGTATTCTTTCTGCGGCCTCTTGTTGGGATATTTTCCAGTTTTCATTATAATAGGCATAAATGCCGGCATATATGAAAGCGTTTCTGACGTGTTTTCCTTGGGCCTAGTAAAAATCCCTAAGGTCTACATCAGGTGTGAGTAAGGTCAAGTGATGTTTTACTTCTGTGAGTGTTGAGGTCTCTAGCCAATCAAGGCACAACTTCCCAACACTATAGGATGTCACTACCCCTGGGTGTTGTCTCTGTACGTAGCGTGTATCTGGCCTATGGATACTAAACCCTTCGGTTGTATTCATAAATCTCTGTTGACAGGTGTTTGTGTCAATGGGCCAAATCAGCCATTTCGTCCAATCAGGATCTGATCTGTTGTACTGGAGAATGTCATCTAATCCTACCCCTTGTGTAGTTGAATTCTGCCCCCACCCATCTGTGATGGTGTAGGAAACCTGGGTGAGTTCAGTTCCTTGTTCTTGGCTAGTCCAAGACAGGATGTCTGTTGCACAGTTTCATTCAGAAATATAATCTGCTGTGGAATGAGGCATGCTCTAAATAGCGCTTCTGTTCCCTGGACTTGCCAGTCCCTAGAACCCCAGATTGATTTTAAATCTATAGTGTCTTTCCATAGGTCGAAACCCTGTTGTAGTAGCTTGTGCTTGTTTGGATTCCTGTGTGGAACCTCACTGTGTGGGTGTTCTGTGCCAGGAGATTCGAAAGAGTTCAGTTGGTGATGACTTGGGTTGCTGCCGCTGTCTGCCTGGCAGCTCTTCAATAATAAACACATGAAGAGATTACCTTTCCTCTCGTTATTCGATGCAACATCCTTTTTGGCGACGAGCTGAAGAGCTGCCCAACAACGAACCCACTTCTATTCAGGAAAAGCCATGTCCGCAACAAGTCTCCGAAAACTGACGACAGCACGGACTACTGTTTGAGGGTGCTGTGGTTATCGCTTACGCTTCGGAGGAGAAACGCAAACCAGGACGGCACGTAAAAGAAATCCAAGAGAAATAGTGGCAGATTAAGGCAGTGTGGTGAAGCAACAGTTCGTGAAACGCAAGACGGAGCCTGCGTTCCACAAAGGAAGCGTGAGTGACGCGACGTAATGTGGTGTTGATGTCTCCCCTGACAACGCGTCTGCGGGTCATTGATGAACCGCACAGCTTCCTCCGTGTAGTTCAATGCTGAGTCATACAGCTGATTGGCATTGTGACGTCACAATGCTCTTTAGGGAGAAGTGCAAAGAATGAGATAAAGAGCGTTCCTCTTGCTCTCGGCGAGTTATCAGCTCACTCTATCTGACGCAACAATAGAGTAAGCTTGAGCATGGTCAAGAATCAGAGTTAAAAAAAAAAAAAAAAAACTTTATTTACAAAAGCGGGAAAAAAGGGAGGCTGTTAAATAAAGCAAGAAAAATCTTATGAAGAGCACTGAAGTCACAAAATAGGAGACTAAACTCAGCGAAGGAGAACATAGTGTAATACACAAAATTTTCTTCAACATTAAAGGATGCAAGCAGTTTCACCGCCTCCACCTTTTCTGGAGACACCTGGAGAACCACCAATAAAGTGGAAACAATGGTTCGACGGATTTGAAACCTACCTGGGTGCGATTGGTGCCAACAGATATAGAATAGAAAGAAAAAAATTCTATTATTGCACTCGTTAGGTTATGAAGGAAGGGAAATATTAAAACATCTTCCTCCTCCGCCGGTTGTTGAGGGTGCGGAGGAACTTGATGAATTCCAAGACACTATAAAAAAACTTAAAACAAGATTTGATGCACAACCAAGCATAGTTGTTCTTCGCCACAAATTTTTTGTAAGAGTACAAAATACAGGAGAAGATGTAGATAATTACATCACAGCTTTGAGAAGACTGGTAGCGGAGTGTCAATTTGAAAAATTTTCAGATCAGTTGGTTCGTGATCAGTTTATTTGTCATTGCAATGACAAATCCATCAAACAGAAGTTGTTATCCATGGGGAATCCTACTCTTGAAGAGACGATTAAGATAGCAAAAAGTATAGAGACGTCGCAACTATCAGCCAAGGAACTGGAGAAGAATAAAGTCAGTGAATCTGTTTTGGCTGTACAGACTAAGGAACACAAAGATAAAGACGGAAGAGTCACAGACAGACCTCGTCAAGGTTTTCAAGAACGTCAAAACTCATTTTTTACACAAACTAGTTTTTGTTTCAGATGTGGTTACAAAGCTCACTTGGGGGGTAGCAAGTGTCCGGCGAGATTTGTTACTTGCAGGGTGTGCAACAGAACTGGTCATTTTGCAAAAGTCTGCCAGTCAAACAAGAACAAATCTTATAATCAGCCGTCATCTGTAAAGTGTGTGGTAGATAGAGGTGTGCATAATGAAGACGAAGACTTGATCGCTAAAGATCTCAGCAATATGGTTGTTGCAGTTCAAGATGAGGGAATTATTAGTGGTGATCCAGATCTGTGTGTCGATCCTTTCGTTGAGATATTGGTTGGTGATCAAGTACTAAATCTATTGGTTGATTCTGGCGCACGTATTTCGATGATCACATTAAGTCTCTACAACACCACCTGGCCGAATAGACCCCTGATACCTCCTGATCGCAAGGCAGTCTCATATGAGGGACGTGAAATCAGTTTATCTGGTTATATTGAGGATGTGATGGAATTCAAGGGGAGGAGGATTGCTGGTAAACTGTATGTTGCACACAGAGGGTTAAACATCTTGGGTTGGTTCCACCAAGGATTATTTGGAATGGTGCTACGACCTGGAACCAAGGAACAGGTCCTTGTTGTTAGAGACAACCCGGATCTTGAAGTTCTCATCAGTGATTTTCCTCATGTGTTTTCAGGGAAGTTAGGGAAGATTAAGGACTTCAAGCATAAAATTGTAGTGAAGGATGGTGCTTGCCCTGTTAGACATAAATTGAGGAATGTCCCTTTCAGTATTAGACTTGATCTAGAAAAAGAGCTTAAATCTTTGTGTGAAAAAGGGATAATCGAACCAATTGAGTCGTCCTTATGGTTATCTCCATTGGTTGTCGCACGGAAGCAGAATGGGGAGCTTAGGGTATGTGTTGATCTCAGGTGCTTGAATCAAGAAATCTGGGTAGATTCACACCCACTACCCAATATAAATGAGTTGTTGGCGAGCTTGAAGGAAGCAAAAGTATTCACTAAATTAGACTTGGCATCCGCCTACCATCAGGTGGAACTAGCTCCCGAGTCTAAGCACCTCACGGCCTTTGTATCCCCCTTTGGTTCTTTTCAGTATGTACGCATGCCTTTTGGGCTTGCATCTTCTGCTTCAGTTTTTCAGCGGCTCATGTTCAACATGTTGAAGGGCATTGAGGGAATATCTGTTTTTCAAGATGATATTCTCATTTTTGCACCTGATGAGGTTACACATGACATAATCTTGAAGGAAGTTTTGTCAAGATTCCAAACCAATGGTGTAGTTTTACGAAGAGATAAGTGTGCGTTTAAGACTAAGGAGGTTGAGTACTTAGGGCATTTAGTTAACGAGGATGGCATCCATCCTAAATCTAGCTTGGTTGAATCAATTGTGAAGTCCAAACCACCCACTGACAAGACCAGTCTCAAATCTTTTTGGGACTGTGTGAATTTTACTCACGATTCATTCAGGATTTTGCAAGCAAGTTGAGACCATTGTCACGAATGATGATGAGAGGTGTTGCGTTTGAATGGTGTGGTATTTGTCAGGATGTTTTTGAGTGGGTAAAACACGAGCTAACCTCATCCAAAGTGTTAAAGCACTATGATCCCTCACTTGTGTGCACTCTTACTGTTGACGCGAGCAACGTTGGGGTAGGAGCTGTATTGACTCAAAAAAAAGAAGGGGATATCAGAACCATTGGATATGCTTAGAGAGTTTTGTCTGATTCTGAAAAAAGATACTCAGTTATAGAAAAGGAGTTGTTGGCGTGTTGGTGGGGGGTGATGAAATTTAGGAATTTCATTTGGGGGAGAAAATTTTGTATCCGTACGGATCACAAACCCTTAGTTTTCATTCTCAGTGGGAAGAATGTTCGGACTTTTACTCCTAGGATTGCACGCTTGTCCTCCAAACTACTTCAGTTTGATTTTAATGTTGAGTACATCCCAGGAAGTAAAAATGGTTGTGCGGATTTCTTGTCACAATCTTCTGACATTGAGGAAAAAGAATTTGAATTGGGAGAGGAGGACAAAGAGGAGTTTATTGTAGCTGCTGTAGATCTTCCAAAACTGTGTGCCATATCAGAAAGTGAATGGCGCCAAGCTCTTAGTTGTGATGTTTCTTTGAAATTGGTTATGGAGTATGTTGAGAAAGGATGGCCTAGAGAAAGGAGTTTGAACTTTGAATTTAAGACTATCTTACAGATTGCTGATGAGCTCTCGATTGATGATGGGTTGTTGTTGAGAGGAGACAAGCTTGTTTCCCCTCTCACCTTGAGAGAAAAACTAGTTAAGCAGGCGAATGAGGGGCACTTAGGTGCAACCTTAACGAAAAAAAGACTACGTGATTCCTTTTGGTGGCCTTACATGGACAGAGAAGTAGATGAACATGTTAAGTCTTGTGTGATTTGCTCCAGTTGTGACAAAACTGCCAAGTTACGGACTCCTCCTTTGACACCCATTGAATTACCATCTGCTCCATGGGTGAAACTTGGCATGGACATTGTAGGTCTGTTCCACGCTTTAGATTCGTCATCTAAGTTTGCATTAGTTCTTATGGACTATTACTCAAAGTGGCCAGAGGTGAAATTTGTAAGGGAGGTCAGTTCGAGAACGGTGGTTGAATTTTTAAATGAAGTATTTATGAAGGAAGGTTTTCCGGAGTCTATAGTGACAGACAATGGAACTCAGTTTGTTGCTCGTGAAGTTGAAGAATTCCTATGTGCTTCAGGTATCAGACATCTCAAGAGTTCGTTGTTCCACCCGCAGACTAATGGTCTTGTTGAACGGATGAATAGGGTACTAGGTGAGTGCATACAATGGGCTTTGACGAACAAATGTATTGTGTCCAATTCTGTTAGGAGCATGCTGTGGTTTTACCGTACCACTCCTCATTCGACCACAGGGTTTTCACCTTTCGAACTTTTACGTGGTCGGAAGGCATCTACTGTGTTTTGTCCAAGTTGGATGAGCAGGTGGGTTAAAGGGAAACGATGGACTGATGAAAGTGTCAGGAGTCGTGTGGTGAGTTTTCAGAGCAAGCAAAAAGCGTACTTTGATTCAAGGAAATGTGTCAGGAACACAGAGATCAGTGTGGGAGATTTTGTGTCCGTCAAGAGACCTGTCCATGTGAGAAAGGGCTCTTCTAAGTTTAGTTCACCCATCAAGGTCGTTGAAGTGAAGGAGAGTTCTGTAAAACTCGTAAATGGTCAGTGGTGGAACAAGTGCTTGCTTGTGAAGAGTGATTCAAGTGGTAGACATGTTGTTGACAAAGTTAGGGAGGAGACTTCAGATTGTACGGGACCGAATGTCCTGAGGCGTAGTTTTCGTAAAAGGCAAATTCCTTCTCGTTACAGAGTTTAAGCTGTATTGAGACGAATTCCTTCTTGCTGCAGATTATAAGCTGTATTGACTGTAATGACCTTTTCTTTACTTTTCAGGAATCCTTTTGTATTATTTATTGCTCATTTTCTCGTTTGTTTTATTTTGCTGTTTTTTTATTCTTTGCTACTTTGTTATCCTCCTGGATGCTGTTATTGTTTTAATTTTAAGAAAGGACCCATGTAGTAGCTTGTGCTTGTTTGGATTCCTGTGTGGAACCTCACTGTGTGGGTGTTCTGTGCCAGGAGATTCGAAAGAGTTCAGTTGGTGATGACTTGGGTTGCTGCCGCTGTCTGCCTGGCAGCTCTTCAATAATAAACACATGAAGAGATAACCTTTCCTCTCGTTATTCGATGCAACACCTGTGTAGACAACTGGGCCATAAAGGAGACAGAGTAAATCTGTTTGGTGTTAGTCAACATAATTTTCTGTGCTGATATTTTTGTCACCTTATAATAAAATGACTTCAGGTCAGATGTATTAAACCCTTAAAAGTATGTGAATTTCTGTGCAAAAGTTTGCGAACTACCTTTTGGAGGTGTTGGGCAGTGTTCCCACTGGTGGTATTCAAATACATTTCTAGGTGTTATAGATTTGTGCAAGAAATGATGACCATAATGTTGGCAACAGTACAATGTATCATAGTCTGAAGTACCTTCTAACATTTCATTGTTCGGAAATGCAGCAGTTTTTTTTAAATCAGACATCATAGCATTTACAGTTTCAGTGTCCCAATCATCAGAAAATGTACTGGAGGTAATGATATCACTTAAAGACATTTTAAATACATGTTTAAGCTTTAAAAGTTCAGTCGGACCGAATATATCATAATCAATCTTGTCCCATACTATACTGTCCGGTATAGGAACTGCTGTGATGTTCACTGAAGACAAGTCTCTTGGTTCACGATGTGAAGACTGGTGTGGTTTTAAAATCAAATTGACTCTTTGGGCTGTCGAGCTCTGCTGGAGATATCGTCCATTAATAAGCATACTAAAAGTTATAATTAAACCTAGCCAGAAAAGAAAAAATGAAATCCCAGTGATATACCATAGTTCAATCCAAGGTGACACCAGGTAAGTCTTTCTAAAAAGGTTCAAAAAGTCAGTGAGTTTCTGTTTGAATGATTTTTTGGCTGGCGTCGTTTCCGGCTCACTTGGGTCCAGTGAAAACGTATCAAAGTTCATGAAATAGCCAGAAGCAGTTCAATCAATTGTTGGAATTGCATCGGGATTTGTTGAAATCTGATTTTGCTCTTGACGAGGCATGTTGACGTAGATGTCTGTAGTCGGTCTTATTGCAACTTGGTTGTTAAGTTGATTTTCATTTTGAAGATGAATTTCTTGTTGAAGTGGAATGAGTTCCATAGCATTGTTGCTTAGTCCTTCATTCCGTACAGGTGGCTCTTCAAATGTGATGAGTCTTTCTGTTTGAACTTCTTGGATTGTAGCGAGAGGAGGGCGTCTGCTACTGTGGAGTCCACGAGGCCTACTGTTTAGTATCGGCCACATAGTGTGGTTTGATTAAGTCGATTGAGACAAATCTTTTCTCCTTTTTTCCGGCAAAAGGCGGCAGAAGTACAGTTCTTGTGCCTTGGATTGCGAGGACGGTACAGGCTTTCTGTAGGATGGCCCAAATTCTTTCTTGTCAGCAATCTTCTCTCTGACCGGATCCCCGACTTTTGGGAACCAGACAGGTCTTGCCGATACTGCCTTGACTTCCTCAGTGGCGGCCTGTTTCTGGAGCACGTTACTTTGTTGTGTCCTGGATTCATTTAGATCCTGTAAAACAGTCAAACGATCATGGATATCAAATTGTTTTTCATCCGCCACTGTGCCTTCACAATCAAGATCAGGTACCCACATTCTCGTCCCAAATAGGACCTCGTAAGGAGTGACACCCCCTAGAGAGCTTCTTGGCTGGTTGTTGATAGCTCGTTGGACCCCATAAAGGTGATCGACCCATCTACCGCCCTTGCCTAATACCCTAGCTGTTAAAGATTGCTTTAAGTCCCGGTTTTTCCTCTCCACAACGGAATTTCCCTCGGGATGATACAGAGAGGAGTACCGCAATGCTATGCCAATTCCTTCCATGGCCTCTTTGTAAGCCTGAGAGCTAAACGCCAGACCATGGTCAGAATGTAACGTGCCAACTGCGTATGTGCCGATAAAGACTCGCAAATCTTTTATAACAGCGTCAGCCGAGCGCTAAGGCCAGACCTTGAGGAAACTTGAGCTGGACGTACACGAACGGACAACCTAATGCTGTCTAATAATGGTATCTGTACTGGACGTGTTGCGGTGGACCCTTCCATCTGCTTGCAGATGTCGCAGTTCCAGACATAGTCTCTAATCTGCCTTCTCATCACGGGCCACCAGTAGCGTTGTTTCAACAAAGAAACAGTCTCCCTAAGTCCCTTATGTACAGCACCTTTCCCTTCGTGTGCTGCCACAATTGAGCCTTGCCTACGAACCATATTTGGTATTACTCTATCCCCTACTCCAGGAATCTGAGCATATGGAATGTTTTGTGCATCTAACTTGTAGGAGTACTTGAGCGGAAATTTCTTTGGTACTGCTGTGCTGCCTTTGCGTGAAGCATTGACAGCTACCATAATCTCGCCGTCTACTCTCATCTTTGAACGAGTAACTGCAGCTACGGCGGCTGTGCGAACAGCCCCCTTTGTGGCTTCATCAGCCAATGAATTCCCTTCAACGTGAACGCCATCACGCTGATGACTCAGTGTATGTATCACGTGAGCCCTTGGTAGTTCGTTTCTCAACTCCACTACCTGTTCCCATAGCATTTTATGCTTAATTGTGCCACCTTTTGCATCTTTGAACCTGTTTCGTTCCCAATGATGTAGATATTCATTGTACGACTGTACGCAGTAAAAGGAATCACACACAATTAGTGTGGGGAATTCGTGATCCGTATTTATAAGTGCCAGTATCAGTGCTTTGAGTTCTGCCAACTGAGCCGTGCAGTCTCCTAGAGATTGCGTTTTAGTGCAACTCGAATGGAACTTTCCATCGTGCATGCGACCTTTAACAATCGCACACGCCGCGCTGTAAGCTTGCTTACTCCCTATGGCTGGTTGAGCAGAACCGTCAGTGTAAATAATGTATTCATACTGATCTAGAGGCAAAATCTCATTTGGAAGAGGATATTCTTGTTCGTATTGCAGAAATGCCTGTGTTTTCAAACTTGGATCAAATCTGTATTCAACATCCGTTGCAGTAAGAGAATTAGCCCATTGTATCCATCTGGGATGTAAGGCTTTTGCATTTGGAATGCTAGCTTTTGTAACAGCTTCTAAAGCTGCTACTGGGGTCACAACAATTATGCGTTTACCCTGAGCCAGAGCTCTTTCTCTTGCTACAGCGGTCTGCACTGCTGTCAGAATTTTTCTGTTGAAGTGAAACGCATTTTTGCGTTTGTGTACAGGTGCGATTTGTATGCGATTGGTACTGTTTTACCTTTATTAAAAGTTAAATAAGTGTACCCGCATTGACCCGCTATTACTCGGATCACTAAGTTGCGTACGTTTACACGTGTCTGTAAGTGTTTTGAAGCTATCAAGTCTTCCTGTAGTGAACGCAGGATATTTGTATGTTTCTGTGTCCATTGTCTGACTGAAAAATCAGGTTTTATTAAGTCGTAGAAAGGTTTTACTCTTTCTGCGTAATCCAAAATGTATGTTCGACCAAAATTTAGGAATCCCAGAATTGATTGTAAATTCTTTAATGATTTTGGAGGTTGGAGCAGCGCACACTTTTCTAAAAGATAGCTGCCAGGCTTTTTCCTTCACTTGACAGCTCGTATCCTAAAAATAGAACACTGAGGTGGGCAATTTTTGATTTTTGAAATTAAATTTATAGCCCTCAGAGGCGAATCCCATAATAATGGTGCTCACCCTGGTCAAGTGCCTCGGTAAGTCATCGTCCGTCAGATAAATATCATCCACATAGGACAATGCTTCTTCATCCAAATTTTGGATTAACTCCGTTACCCTTGCTGAAAATACCCCGGGGCTATTTTTATACCCTTGGGCTAGTCGACAAAATTGTCGCTGGGACCCTAACGCACTGAATGCGGTCCGATACCTGCTTTCAGGCGCTATATTTTGGCAGAAAAATCCATTTGAGATATTAAGTGTTGTTTTGTATTTTTTGCGCACAATGTTATTCATTAATGCGGCACTATGTGCATTTTGAACTGCAAATGTCTTTGTGCAAGTGTTTAAATGTCTGTAATCCAAAACTAAACGATATGTGTTGTCAGGTTTCATTACGGGAAACAAAGGATTGTTCATAGGTGAAGTGCAATTTTCTATCACCCCCTGGTATTCTAGTTGATCTAGGATCTCCCTGACTTGTTTTTTAGCTTCCTGCTTTATAGGGTATTGCCTTTGAGCATTTGGGGAAACTTTTAACGGGATCACGTGGTGGGTTGAATCCTCATCCCAACCAACATGATTTTTATACAATGCTGGAGCTAGGGCAACCGCACACTCCTGCGCATATGCATGTTTTAGGTGAATGGGAATGAGGTCGGAAAAGGCTGGAAAAATTACATTTTCTCCCCTAGGGCACTCCATGACGAATGCTGGCAGCCAGTCTTGTTCTGCTAATAGAATGTCATACCCAGATGACAGATTTTTCCAAAAGAGACCTTTAACTTTTCTGGGCTTATCCCCCTCCATCCGGAGTGTTATCTCATGTAACTTATGTGGGACACTTACCCGAGTAGCAGGTGTTTCCACCGTGATATACTCACTCAACTCCGCTGTCACCAGAAATTCCTTCAGGTTCTGGCGAGCTATCGTTACTTCTGCCGCGCTGTCTAGCATCGTCAGAGCCCATTCCACGTTCAGAAGCTGTGTCCTCAGAATTCTGGGCATGTCTGATCTTGAGACCTGCTACCTTCTTCTTTTTGAACTGAGGTTTTGATTTTTGTTTATCTTCTTTTTTAGCTGCGTAGTCCGCAGCGCGTTGTGTGTCTCTGGACTTTGTACGCTCCTCTGACCGTCCTTCCCTCTCAGAGTTTTTTTATGAACCCTGAAAGGAACGAGAGGAACGAGTATCAGTATCCTGATACCTGTCAGGTTTTTTAATATTATCCCAATTCCTGAGGTTATACCTCCTTTCAGAGGGCTCCTGTTGAGGAGACCTACCTCTGGATTGAGATCTGTTGTCTTTAGACTTTTGTTGTTTTTAATTTTCCCACTTCTTTTTAGAAGAAGTAGGTGTCTGCTTTGTAGTGTCCTTTTCAGGACTGCCCACCAGTTGTGGTTTTAATGCTTTCCCACCTAGACTGTCTCTGCCTAATTCTGCATATGCAGTTTCAATTATTTTGGGTAGTTCGTGTTGATGATCTTCTGGACTGAACTCTCTTAGGCGTTGGCGGATCGCCACTGAAGCTGCTTCCCCCTTAATGTTAGCTAGTATTATGGCTGATACCTGGTCAAAGTTATTTAGTAACTTCATCCCTAAGTTAAGGGCAGGTTCTGCTCCGTACTCATTTTGTATCTGTCTCAATACATCAGGTATTACTGCTAAGGACGGGATACCATGTGTTCTGGTATATATGGCAGCAACGACTGAACCCCAAGAGGTGCAGTCCTCTACTTGTGGTGTGATCCCCATGGGCAAGCAGATTGTTAGAATTCTGTGTTTTTCATAGGTGGTAGTATTCGGGAATACTGCCTCAAGCTGAGTTATTTTCTGAGCTATCCAGAATGGTATTTGTTCGCGTTTTGCGGGCATTTTGCCCATTACTGCGTGTAATGTTTGAGGAGTAATTTTGTTTCCTGTACCCTGAACTGGAGTACTGTTTGCTGCACCTGCTGGTGCAGGTTGAATTGTTAAAGTCCTCATGACGAATTGTGTCTGGTTTCTGTAGATTTTAATTAAATCTCTGTGTTGTGTGAGTAATTCTGGCTGTGGCATTGTTCCAATGTCAGGATGCGGTGTGTAAACCGCTAGTATTGGCCATGTGGCCCCGTCTCCTCCGAGCGGGCCTAATCTTACTCTTTGTCTTACGTGGGGTAGGGCGCCATTAAACCAGTAAAAATGTTCCTGGTAAGTGAGTGGAATCTCTATGTCCTCAAACGGGGCATATTCCCTTGGTGCATTTCCTGCTATGTAGTAGTGAAATGTGTTTGTTATTGCATTTGCTGCTGGGAGTGTAACCCATGAATAGAATACCTCTGTTTTGTTTGATTCGTGTGCCTCAATCACGAAAACTACCATGCCACCCGTGGCTGGTAAACCATTTTCTAATAGTCTTATGGTGACTGTCCTTCTGAATTTTGGTGCAATCTGTATTGCATCCTCATCATTTTCTTCTCCTGTTAAGAAATTCAGATCAACTCTTTGGTCCCCTGCCTCGTTATCAGGCATGTTTAGAGGAAGAAGTGTTTAAAGGGAACTAAGATGAGGTGTTATGCACAATTTAGGAACTAAATGTCCTTTCAAGCTTGATTAACCAACAGCCAATAAATAGTATTTTCGTACTACTCAGCTGCGGCGGATTTTGTGCCCACCCACTCCAGACGTCTCTGGGGTTTTGTGAGTAGGTTCTCTGAGAATAGCACGACTGAACTACTCAGATTCTACTGTTAAATGAGTACCAAACCAACGTTGGTGGCGCCATGTCGTGTAGTTCCTATAGTACCCATGCAGGACCTGTGCGTTTGGATAACATAAACCGTGGGCTTGGTGATAGACTGGCTCTGTGCACCCCCACCGCATATGTTAGCCTGATTTGCATTAGCTAGCTCACAGTGCCACTAGAATCTCCTCTTATCGGGGAGAGATTAGTTTCTGGCAACCTTAGACCATGACAACCCACATTCCTCAGAATCGTGGAAACAATGTACTACCTTTCGCTCAGTCACTTGTGCTTACTTATTCGGTTTGTCTCAGAGAGTTACACAGAATAAACAGTCTGGGTGTTTCAATAAGTATTTATTGAACAGTTGTTATTCTAGTGTAAAATATATGTGCTGTGGCAATCAGCAGACAATAGCAGAGATATATTATCAGCAGTACGATAAAAGCAAAGGGATAGAACAGTTCTACCATATTGCAATAGTCATGAATACATACATGAATATAAAAGCATTATGAAAGTGCGCGTACTCCTACGATGCCTAACTAGATGTACCTGAGTGTACCTAGCATATGTGTAGGTCTAAAAGCCTAAGAGCCAAGAATCCTTCTAGGATTTAGTCGAACCCCCATACCTGAATAGAGAGAGTGTGGGACCCCGTCCTGGTCTCGAGTTGGACACCCCGCAAGGGCAGTGTCAAACCGCTGTCAGCTGGAGCGACTGAATGCAGGAGCCTCAGCGTCTCTGGTCAGTGTGTCAGCATGTAAGTCTCGGTTCCCTCTGTCTTACCGGGGTAAGATGTGGTGTATTTATACCCTAAAGAGTCTCGGTCCTCAGTATGGTTTGTATTGGTCTGTCGTTAGACATGAGGAAGACGTCAGGGGTGAACTTTGTACATACATATTATGCAGGTGGTGTATTCCTAGAGGGCCATGCATAATTGATGAGTACAGTGTGGGCCTGTGTTTGGGAAAAACCCTGCTGTATTCAAAACCACAGGATAGATAACGTTCAGCCCTCAGAGCAAGTTGTGTACTAGCAAGGACCAATGTAGGTGAAAGATCATGCCTATATATGGAATCATGACTATAATAGGACATGTACAGTTATGACCATAATTGGGCATATGCGGCTATGACCATAATAGGGCAAGTACGAATATGACCATATATGGGCAAATATGAATACGTCCATTTTAGGGCATGTACGAACGGGTCTACATTAGGGCCTCTATACGGGACATAACACTGTTGGCTCTTTCTGCACCTCACTTGCTCCTTTCTACACTTCTCTTGCCTCTTTCTGCACCCCTGTTGCTTCATTCTGCACTTTCCATGCTTCTTTCTGCACCTGTCTTGCTTCTTTCTGCACCCCTGTTGTCTCTTTATGTACCTCTTTTGCCTCTTTCTGCACTTTTTTTGCCTTTTTCTGCACCTCTCTTCCCTCTTTCTGCACGTCTGTTGCCTCTTTCTGCACCTCATTTGCTTCTTCTTCACCCCTGTTGTCTCTTTCTGCACTCGTCTTCCCTCTTTCTGTACCTTTCCTGCCTGTTTTTGCATCTCACGTGCCTCTTTCTGCACTAAGTCCCTGCTCCTTGGAGGAAAAAGGAGGGACAAAGAGGCAGGACTGGCCACTAGTAAGCAAGGATTTTTAAAGGACATTGAAACAAACAAATGAGAAGCAAGGAATAGCATCTGGCCCACAGAGATATATGTATACTAAAGTATACAAGAGGTCGTATGCTTACTCTCGACCTAACTAGGAGAAATGTAAACATTTCTCTTTCTTACGCCTGCTCTGGGAGGTGTAAGTTTTGGCAATGCCACAGATTCACACTATGTTGTAAATCTGGGGTAGTGTCAAAATCCATGTGTGTTGTGGGGGGAACACCCACAGCAACACCCATGGCACGCCTCCCTGCCGCAATGTAAGGCAACGCAGCGACTCACGCAGCATGGCCTTACACTTTATCTACAAGGCCATGAGAAGCTGCGCAGGGTCGCTTTGCGTGGCCTTGTAGATATGGGTCTGCACTGCGCGCCACCGGAGCATCAAAAAAAGTGACGTTCCGGTGGCACAAGGGGCTTGTAAATATGTCCCTTGCTCCCCCTGTGAATAAACTCAGTACCAAGAAAAGGCTTTCTGCGCCTTGGTTTTCAAAACATTTAATTGAGGTCAAATTAGAGATGCAACAGTTAGGACGAAAAGGGTGTCAAAAGTATGAGACAAATCATACGGACATGTACAAGGAAGCCTTGTTGAGCTATAAAAAATTGATGATTCAAGCAAAATAGTCCTACTACTCAAATAGGATGTGTGAAGCTCCCAACCCACAGAGAGAGATTTTTAAAATGATGTGGGATCTCTCGATTACAGAACGAGTTAGACAACCAGTGGTGGCCTCGCAAACACATTGTTACGAGCTAAATACATTCTTTAAAGGCAAGATCTGCCTCATAAAAGAATCTGTCACAGATAGCCC
Source organism: Calotriton arnoldi (assembly GCA_963921515.1). Taxonomy (NCBI): domain Eukaryota; kingdom Metazoa; phylum Chordata; class Amphibia; order Caudata; family Salamandridae; genus Calotriton; species Calotriton arnoldi. Next base: position 453,004 of record CAWUFW010007225.1, on the reverse strand, counting down.
AATGGTTGACTGGATAGAACCTGAAGAGAAGATGGATGTGGATGTGGACACAAAATTTTACTTGGAATTCATTCAGAAACAGAACTATTCTGGCAACGCCCCCTGCACAGCACACATGCACAGTGCCCTTATTTGTACAGCACCTTTGCTATGCAAGACACCAAGCTGCTCCATTATTTATAGCCCAATGTTAGTGCAAGCACCAATGCCACCATGCTGTTCACCTCGGCTCTCATCTCCTCTTGCTCCACACTCACTGCCTCTCACGGTGGCCAGAGCTGTAGCAGGTAACGGGGCCCGCAGGGTTGGAAGTCCATGAATCTAGAACTTCAGGGGCTGTTTGGAGAGGACACCCCTCCCGGAAGTTACAAAGTAAGCTGCTTCTGAGATAGGTGACAGCCCAAGCTTCCTCCTTGCTCCACTTCTCCTTCAGTTTCGCTCCTGCATGGAAGAAGAGCCTTGAGCTCCAGCATCCTGTTTGGGCCACCTGCAGATATGATGCACATGCACTCCATCACCGTGTTTCAGGTTGCTTTCAGAAAAGCAAATTATGTCTACTACTGCATTTTGTTACCGATCATGAACTTTATTTGTTAAGTGTTTATTTTTTGATTCATTTGAGTATTTTGTGAAGTGCCAGATATGGAGCCTTTGTAGATGCATAATTGTGCTAAGGTTTTGGTGTCTACCCTGTCTATCCATCTGTTAACTGGCCGTTCTCGCTTCTTCCTTCTGGGGTCAGCAGACCACCATGTCTGGGATTGCTTTTTAAATAAAGCAGTCTGTTTTTTTAAATGCAGCCCATATCCTTAAAGGACCACAGCCTGCTCTTAAAAAAACATTTTCTCACACACTCACAAAGGGGAAGGGGTCCCCAGTTTGCGAGTGGTTTACCACCTACTGGAAGTAGGTGGTAAACTGCGAGTGTTTTGCGGCCGCAAATGCAGTCGCAAAACTATAGTACATGGCAGTGAGTCTCGCTATTAGGACGGGACGCCCCTTCCTAATAGCGAGAGTCGGAAACTCTATTTTGCGAGTCAGTGACTCGCAAAATAGCGTTTGTACATGGCATGACCCTTTATTGCGGTCGCAAACGGGCTGATCTCCCGTTTGCGAGCGCAAAAAAGGGTCGTACATCTGGCCCATGATCCCTTTCCCCGTGTTCTCACAAGTGGATTTTCAAGTTTCCATATTAACCTTCAAATTTATTTAGGCACAGTCCATTAGACCAAATCATGTAATTATACAATCAAGAATTGTACAATTAATCATTAAAAATAACATATTGCAAATTTGTGAATATTAGGAAAGTTGCTTAAAGCCACTACAGCGTCGAAATGTTTTGTTTGAGACAAGAACAACAGGGCATATTGTTGAGAATAATTGCCATATTTAAAAAACAATTTTCTCAAAAACATATGACGAGGCATTAGAAATAAAGGACTAGCTAATAATAAATGAGATGGAGAGTAACATAAGACTGACTGGAGTGTATAAATAATTTTCTTCTCTTAACTTCACATTATGCTTAAAACTTTTAAATACTATACATGATTGAATCCTAGGATTCATTTCAGCAATTCTATCCAGATATTTGGATCTGGGAAGTCCTTCAAGTAATTAAAAACAGAACTTTCCCTAAGATGGGGTCCACTATTAACATAGATCATCATGAAAAAATTTACTCTCTATCCTTTCTCTTACTCGAAGTTCACAAGCCCATTTCATAATTTTTTTTCTGCACAATGTATGCTTGCACCATGTGGGATCGTTAATAAAGTATGTCTTGTTTACTTTTAGTCACTCACAAGTGGAATTGCCCAGAAACCTTTTTGCTTAAATTCTCCTTTTCATCTGAAGGATCGTATAAGTCCAAAGTGGAACTTACTATTTGAATATGTCAAAATTAAGCTTAGATATGCTTACCCAAATATTAGTCTTATTGCCATGTTATCTGCCCCCCAACATCTAGCACTCAGTGTCTACACCTGATAAAGGAAAATAAAGAGCAGAAGGAAGATTTCAGAGACTGCCTAGTGCTATGCAATAGTATTTCTGAACTGTGGGGCGAAACTCTCGATCAGAGAGATTTGAAGTGTGGCTAATGTGTTAGAAGAGGTATTTAACGTCACTGCTAACACTCTTGAAAGTATTCACATTGAGCTAACTGCACAGAGAACTGTCACTTTATAGAACAGAATATCCTCAGTGTTGTTCTTGCTACTAAGGGGCATATTCTCAAGTAGCTATCGCCAAGCCAACTGCACTTTATCGCAGCCAAATCCCCGATAAAGTTATCACCCCATTCCCAAGCTGGTGCTAACAGCCCATAACACCAGTTTACCTGCGATAGCAGTCGCAAAAAACATCGCCACAGAGGAGCCCGGCAACTAACGCTAATGATATGCAGAGTAGGCTTTCCCGTGCAAAAAGCTGCGACAACACCACTCCACAACATTCTCAACAACCAGCCAGATCAGCGATAAGATCACAAAACATGCGCTAATGCGCGTTAGCAGCAGGAAACTAACACCTGCTCCTACCTGGTGTAAAGTCGGACGACAACCGGCACCAGACAAGGGAGCACAGCCCAAAGCCACACATGAAGAACAACAGATGCCCTGGAGCAACCCATCATGCAGGCCTGAGCCCCAATAGGTCAACAACACCCACCGCCACCCCCCCCCCCCCTGGGGCCCTACCCCGGGCACCCCACCCCCCATGGACAAAGATATTGCACATCAACTCCACGAAATCATGAAACAAACAAATCGCCTGAAGTCGCACAATCACAACACCCAACATACATGTGTATGGGGGAAATCATACACCCATATCAAAATATGCAAACAATAAGTTTATTACAGAACAAACCAAAAAAAAAAATCTGAACAGGCATGGCGGGTCATCTCAGGACATTCTGTAAGTCACAGCCTGCAAAACAGATATCTGGATCAGAAGGTGTGCCATGCGCCCATCAAAGTACAGAGAGAGAGAGCGAAAGAGAGGAAGAGAGAGGGAGAGAGAAAGAGAGAGGGAGAGAGGGAGGGAGAGAGAAAGGGAGAGAGGGAGAGAGAAAGAGAGAGGGAGAGAGAAAGAGAGGGAGAGAGAAAGAGAGAGGAGAGAGTGCCGACACTGCGGACCTAGGCCTCACTGCTCACCTACTGCCACCGGTGTGTCTCCAACCACGTGCCGGTATTCACAGCAGTCCCCCAGGTCCCTCATCTGAAACAGTTTCCAGAGACATGAATGGCAGAGCCCATACTGCTGCACACGCTATCATCGCTTGCCCGCCCCTGCGCACACAGGCTGCTGCACCCCAGCCCCTCCCACCGCCCAGCGGTGATTGCCCGCCCCTGCGCAACCAGGCCTCACTGCTCACCTTCCGCCACCAGCGTGTTTCCAAGAGGGCCCACCACGTTCCGGAGGGATCTCCAAGCCCGGTGCCCGCGACCATGGCACCCTCCACATCATGCAGCCCCGCACCGCGGGCCACCTGGTCACACACCTGACTCTGGGTCTTGATTATGCAATGGCAGAGACCACATCAGTGCACACGGCATCATCGCAGGCTGCACACTCGCTCAGCGCTTGAGGTGCCACTAACTCTGTGAAGCGCGACGCAACGCCACGTGGCGGGAGGGCCGCACTGCCCGCTGGCCCAGGCCTACACTGCGGCCCAGCAGGGCTCACACTAATCCTTGCCAGTCCGGACCGCCAGGACGGCGCATCATCGCAGGCTGCACACCCGCTCAGCACTTTAGGTGCCCCTATCTCACTGCACCGCAAGACACCGTCCCGTGGTGGGGTGCCTGTGCCTGCCGCAGTGTATCCGGTGCCACCAAGTCTGTGCCCCGCTAGCCATGGACCCTTAATGATTGAGTCCCGTTGTGCGGATGCCATCATGTCACCCCCGGCACTGGGCAATGTGAGGTGGCAGGGCCCTAGGCCCTCATGCACACATGAGAACTACACGGAGACACCCAGTCAGAGAGAGTGGAAATGGCGTCCAGCACGTGCGCCAGGCCATTTTTATTGCCAGGGTCACATGTCCTGTGGCGCCGGTGCTGGATGGGTGTGGTGTGGGTGTACACCAGCCGTGAGGGAGTGGCTGTGGCATGCTGACAACTAGACCTGTGAGCTGCAGATCCCCACAGTGAAGACCTAGGACATGTAGCGCTGTCCCCCCTGTGTGCGTAATCGGAGTGGGCTGTCCTGGCGTATGCCAGTCCAGCGTAAGGGTGTGAACAATGACCCGGGGCTCTGGGCGTGGTTCCGTCCTGAGCTGGACAAGGAAGTGACTAATGGATGTGTCTCCGTTGTAGTGTCGGTGCCACCCGGACCGGAATCGGCAATCTGTCACCCTGTGACAATAGTCCCACAACATGGGCAACATGGACGTAAGGGGGAATCACTGACCCTACATTCATCCATACTTCCACACTTGAAAGATCATAGACATGACACATCTGTGTGGATATGAATGTTTATTACACATTCAAGGGAGTGTAGCATCTGGAGCAGTACAGGGCCATGCCAACCCCACTTCACATTGTCGGCCCGTGGAGGGCCAGCCAGAGTCCTTCAGGGAATGACAGGTACATCAGGAGAGGAGGACTTCAGTCCGCAGTCTGATAGCGGTGTCATTGGTGACCAAACAGAATATGGCAGTCCATGTCGAGGTCCGAGGTGAGTGTCGCAGAGTGCATCGGGGGACAGTGGAAGGTGATGATGCAGAGGGCAAAACCAAGCAGAAACAGGCCACATGGCGGAGATGAATGCTACTGCGGCCTCCTGACCACGAGGGTGGGTTCATCCGCATCTTCGTCCTCTGCTGTTGCATGTGCCTCGCATGTGGGTGGTGGTGTACTGTCCCCAGCACTGTGTGGCACAGGCACATCAGGGGCCAGAGATGTGGATGGGGTGGAAGCAGCAGCATGCATCAGCGCCAGGCCTTGTGGCAGCAATGCCATGAGGAAGGTCTTTAGGGCATTGAGGGACCCAGCTACCTCTCGCTGGTGTGTAGCCGTGGCAGCCGCTCTTTCCGCCTGCGTCCGCTCCATGTTCTCCATGATCCTCCGCATGTGTCCCAACTCCCGGGCGAGATCGCTGGAGGAACTCTGGCTAGACAGTCATTCTTGTCGCAGAGTCAGGACTCTGGCGATGTCAGCCAGGGTCCGTTGGAGGGCATGGAGCGGACTGTGGGCATCCGTTAGGGACTGTGAGTGGTCCCTGATGGGACTTAGACACCCACGTATGGCGTCTAGTTTGGCTGCCATGCGGTCGAACCCCACCTGCACCTGTTCAGCCAGCTTCTCCTGGCACCCCAACACACGGCGTTGGAAGGCCATGTGTTCGTCGTGGGGGTCCTGGGAGGCAGCCGTGGTGGTGGGTGCTGCCTGCTGTGTGTACTGTGCAGGGGGGGCTCCTCGTGGCAGCTGGGTTGCCCTGATCCTGGAAGTGGGCTGCGGAGGCTCTCCACGAGCTGTTCGAGGGCATCTGAGTCGAAGGTGTGGTGGTCCTCTTCGTCATCAGAGAAGAGAGGTTCGGACTGCTCTGCAGGAGGTGTTGGATTTCCCCCTGCAATGTGAAGGGGAGATGCAGTTTGACATTGTGTACACATGTATGTTGACGCATTGTACATGTCTGCATTCAGACTGCATGACAGTGTACATTGTGACTGTTTGGGGGGAGCTGCCTATTTGATGTGGGACAGTGGACATTCCGACTACATCACGGATGTGTGTTTGTACTTGTACACTGTCAACTCGCATTTCCCTGCAGTGCCTTATGTGATTGGCCAGTTTCTACGCACATGCAGCACCTGTTGTGTCCTCTGTTCTGTTGTGGACGTGTTGCGGTTTGTACCACCTCGTTGTCAATGTTGATGTGCTCAGCATGTTATGTGTGTGTGCCGCATTTTGGGGGAGTCGCCCCTGCAGCTCTGATTTAGCTGCCCTCCTCCCTTCCATGCGGTGTGCCTCTGGGTTCTGTGCTTCTGCAGTGCTGAGATGTTGCATACCTGTGTGCATTGGTCTCTTGGTGGGAGTTGTGGGTCTGGGGCATGGTTTGTCCGCAGATGTGCTATGCTTAATTGTGCATGTGTGCCTTTGTGCTCATCTCCCCCCGTCCCCCAGTCCCTGGTGGTTACTCACCCTGTTGCTGTTGTGTCCGGTCATGTTGAGCAGTGTCCGGTCCCCCGACTCCTGCCACCGTCTCCCCACTGATGACTGTGGACACCATTTCCTCCATCTCGTCCAGCTCCTCCTGTGGCGCAGGACTCCCACCTCCAGTCTGCATTGCTGCCTTCCAGTTGTTTGCGTAGTTTCAGCTTGGTTTTGCGCTTCACATCATTCCAGCGCCTCTTGACCTCGTCCATTGTCCTCTTCAGCACTCCGACTGCATTCACCTTGTCCACGATGGTCTGCCATATTCCATTTTTAGTTGCCAGTGACACAGTGGAGGTGACGAACAGTGATTGATGGTGTTCTATCACCTCCGTTATCAGGATCCTGTTTTCCTGCGTACTGAAACGCGGGTTCCTCTTCTTCTTGCCCTTCCCTGACCCCGAGGTCCCAGGCTGGTCCTCCGTGGGGCTTGTGGGGTTCTGGTTGTCCTCTGTACTTGCTCCGGCTACCTCCATTGAGCTTCGCTGTTGTTTGGCTTTTGTTGGTATGTTTTTTTCTACTTTTATGGTCCATATTCCCGCATGACGCGTGTGAATTGCAGGCCTTTGGCTGGTTTTCATAGATTTTTGTATCGCGATTGGCGTCATCGCTACTATTTTCGCGTTGGGGTTTCGTGTTTTTGCGGCGTCGCGTTGTTTCTAACGCGTTCATTTGACGCGTTGTCCTGTGACTATCGCATGGTACCGCCGTGTTGTGAATACCACGTTAACACGGAGTTGTTTTCCCGCGATGGACTGCGATGTGTAGCGTTGCGTTAAGCTACACTTGCGGTAGTTATCACACGTTCTTGAGAATATGCCCCTAAATGTGGTGTTGGTGCTTATGTGAGAACTGAATGTTGCCTATATATTCCTGCTCGAATTGCTTTGACCCAAGTGGTCTATTTAACTTTTCTGTAAGACCATTGTGAATGGCACAGAAAATGCATGTTTGGGGTGGAAATTAAATGTCATATGTGAGTGATAGTGTATTTATAAACCATCCATATATATGACAAAAATACATCTGCTAGGAGCACCACTGCCCTCTAGCCAAGCTGTAGTTTAAATGGCCTGCAGTAACACACATTAAGGAAAAGTGCCTTTGCCGTGTAGAAAAACATATTTTTTTATATGAATAAGTCACACACAAAGTGTACCATGCAGTGGTGGGTGCCACAAATAAAGGGTGGTGGGGTGGGTGGAGGGAACGGGGTCGGGGGGTCACGCAGGGGGGTGGGGTGTTAGAAATTTTGAAATAATAGATTAAAAAAAAAACTTACCTTTAGCTACCAGCTGCCTCCAGCGTCGCTTTGCGCCACCTCTCCCCTTCCTGGGTCCCAGCAGCCCCTGGGACAGACTCTCATCCAATCCCCGTGCTGCAGAGCAGCACGTAGATTGGCCTGGGCAGGCTAGAAAGACGCTCCACTCAGGCCATGGAGTCTGTGAGGGTTTCTCCAGCCCGGCTGCTCAATGCAGCTGGGCTGGAGAAACCTAAGTGCGCATGTGTGTTTTGGTTGGCCTGAGACAGCCGGCCCAACACACATGAGCACTTAGCGAGTGGAGTGCACGTAGCACTCCTCCTGCCCCCAGCCTTTAGTCATTTCTTTCATCTCTGGAAAATTGGGACATGGTGCTGAGTCATACAAGAAAATCAGGCCTGTTTGGCTCTGAGCTTCTTGCCAAAATGAAACCAGGTTCAGGTGCACCTTGCGGTAAACGTGCCCTGCCGTATGCAGCCCTGCCCAGCTACAGCTTTTAGCCTTGCCCTGCTGAAGGATTTGACTTACAAGAAAGTGATTAAGAGCTAAGTTGGACTATGGTGGGCAGCCTGCTACTTGTCATGGTGGCAGAGTTCATTACCTATTTACCCTATTTGTAGCGAACAGTCTGATGATCTTTCTTTTTGGCTCAGGACCCTCAGGGAAACCTGTTTAAAAAACAAACATTTGCTGGGCAGCCATCTAAAACATGGTGGCAGCTCCTCTGAAGGCACAGAGAGGGCTGGCAGAGATCACAAAATATGCTGCCAGCGTGACCGAGATAATGACCTCTGCCACACTGGTGGACTGCTCATGATGCTCACAATACTCAAAATCAGGCCTAAAGTTTGCAGAGCGGCTGCCAAGTTTTAGGCAGCAGCTAGGAAAAACTTTCTGTTTTTCAAGCAAGGATGTTTTTTGGAAAACAAAAAAGTAATGGCCCTTCCACCCTGGGTGTTTTCTTCCCAGGTGTGGGGGTCATATTTAATAAGGAACATCAGAATGGCAGAGAGTGTGATGCACCTATACTAACAGCCCAACACTGTCAGCTGTAGAGGTAGATTTCTGATGACAGAGCCTGTTGGGACTCTATCCGTGGGAAACACAGCAATTCGCCTAACTCAAAATAAAGATGGCAGACCACCAGTTTGACGAGCAGGGTACTCTGTCACATTTATGGCAGAGTATCCTTACTGCCTACCTCTAAATCAGGCCCTCCATCTGAAGTCTGAAGGCACTTGTACCAGGATGCAGCTGCAAATCTATCAGCTCGTCAAAGCACCCTCTGCACCCCGAAATCTGACTTTGTTCCACTGTTCCCCTCAGTGCAAAACCAACAGCTTTAGCAGGAGCTCAATGATGATGTGTTCGACTTCAAGAGACCTTTGTCAGGCAAATCCTTGGACTTCGCCCAAAATGAAGATTTTAGCTTCCATTGCAGAGACTAAGGGGCTCATTACGATGGCGGACGGAGGCACATCCGCGGTGCTGGCGGAAAATGTCCTTTTCCGCACTCCATCGGCAGTCCTCGTGTCCGCCATATTACGATGGGCAAACATAGCCCATTTTCCGTCCGCTGCGGAGTTACGTGAACCGTCAGAAATTCCCGTCCGCAACGGCGGCGGAGGGAGCCAATAGTGAAACACCGCCGTGCGGAATGACGTCCCGTCCGCCGTACAAATCACGATGTCCCAAACAGCCCATCACACCGCAGCGGAGAATCCAGCCACCCGGGGACAGCGGAAGCACTACTGCGGAGAGCGAAACTCGAATCCCGGTCACCTCCACGCGGTCGTGACCGCTATGGATCCAGCTCTTCAAGCCCTTCTGCTGCTGTACCTCATCCACTACCAGCAAATACGACATCGCCGCGGACAACACTGCAGGTACGCAAAAACACAACTCCGCATACAACCACAACACACAACTCCTGTGCTGACATACGGTTCCTGTCCACATCAGACACTCTGGTGGGACAGGAACATATCCCCCAGTGTACTCACACATGTCCTACCTGATAGAAACCCACACCTCCGCATCCTGGTCACCCATCAACCGCGAAATCACTGCAATGTCCCGGGAAAGTCACCGCAGCGGTGAAGACGCGGGAAAACCTGCGCACAATGTAGTAGGCAGGGCCAGCGCCAGGCATGGGCAGTCCGCCCAGATTCACAGGGCTCCACCCTCACCCTTCCCACAGTACGCTTCCCACACCCATCTGGGCACATGCTGTGTGCCCCATCTGTGCCCCCCCTGCACAATTTATCAGCCAATTGTAGCCGGACCTCGCACCTCACACATCAAAGGACAAGGTAGATTGACTGGGAAGGTGGGGGTGAAGAGGAACACCCTGCACAGAAGGTCAGGGGCTGGACAACCCTCCTCCTCACACCTACCTTCCACTCATGTGAATCAAACTGAGTATAATTAAGAAATGAAGACTCACACTGCATATGAACATCCACTGAACTGTTCACACTGCCTGTCAAGTCCCACAGAATGACCCCACACTGCCACTCTGCCACATACTCATACCATAGGTCAGCAGCAATGGAGGACAATAAATGGGCTAGCCCAAAGTGAAGTGGACAGTGCTGGAAAGCCATGGAGCAAGCCACATAGCATGTGTACATCACATGCAAGAGGAGGAACATATCAAACCACCCTTAGGCCCTCAAATCAGACATGGGTGGCACAGTGAGTGAAATTAAAGCACAGTGACCTCTGTGCAACAACTCAGGAGTACATCAATGCAAGCGATGCATAGGCACAGGAATGATAGCAAGTGTCAGAATTCATACAGTGACCAGCCACACATCTGTGTCAACTTACTTGACATGTGTATGTCATCAGCACAACACACATGGCTCATTGTCACACTTCCTGACTGTCAAACACAAGTAGGACCTTCACACTTACCCCTCCTCTACCCACCTCACACCTGCAACACTCAACACCTGTGAGAAACACACATAATAGTGCAAATGATGTCCTGTGAGTTCACTGACAACCAATCACACACCCTGTGGTGCATCCACAAATATCAGACTCACACTCAGGGATGCCTGAACCAATGCTGACACAAAACCAATACCCAAACACAAATCTCACAAACAACATTCACAGAAGTCCAACAAGCCCATACATGTGCAGCCAAACAGTGGAAAGGCAATGTGACCCTAGACAGAACAGGAATACACAACATTGTCACTCTGGACAAATGCACAGACACCATACCACAACACAAATAAGAATTGCATCATCAAAAAACAATCATGAACAATAGGTGGGATCAAGGGGACAAATCAGCTAACACACACATACACACCACACCAGTCATCAAGTGAACATGGTGTCATAGTGTACCACAAGCATGCACATGCACAATCCTGACAAGTGACAGGCCAAAAATAGGAGGACAAACCACTATTGTGCACTCAAAACAAGTTCATGAACATGAATCCCCATTGCTGCATGTGACATACACACAAGAAATGCACAGTACACATGCAACACACAGCTGGATGTATCACAATGCACAAACTACTCACACACAATGTCATGCAAATAGAACATCACACACACATTGCACCTGTCAGCAGAAAGAGCCAACACATGGCCAAACACTGCATACATCCACAACAACACCACAACAGAGGCACATACCAATCCATCACATAGCAAACTCAGCTGGACATCAGGGGGATGCACACCAAGCAAGTACAAGGCAACATACACTGACAGCACTGCATGCACACCAAGCAGTGTGTGCACAACTACAAAACCAGTAGCACACATATCTGAGTGCCACACCATGAACTCCCACAACACAAATCATCACAGCATACAGGTAACATCACACTCAGGAAGGGTAGCAGTACCTCAGCAAACACACATACAGCTTAGCCTTCACCCACAGATGCACAACTCAGGGAAACCCAGATGCAAACAACATGACTAGAGGACTGTGATGCTCAAACATATGCACTGCACATGAGCAACCATGACTGCAAACTAGTAGAAGAAAATAACATGAAACTAATTGTGAAACTGTCCTGAGTGGCACATTGGTCCTGTACACAGATCATCCTCACACAGCATAGTGTCACACTATGAAGTGGTGGGGAGGCTCACACACTGGCAAGGCATGGGGTTGAAGACATGAGATTTAAGTGGTGTGTACATCAGTAGTGGATAGGTGAGGAGTGTACAGTCCACAAACCCATAGAGGAGTAACTCACAATGTGTAGGCATCAGAAGCACCTATAGGGGATGGTATGACTCCACATACCACATACCATACTAGAGCAAAAAATGGGTCAAGTGACAGCAATGCATGAGAAAACTCACAAATAATGTCAGTGTTGTTGAGCAGGTCTGCATAGTGAGCACAAACAGAAACAAGACACATGGCTGATCAACAAAACACAACACAGACTTGGCAGTCACACACTCTGCATACTCACAACTGGCAGCAACAACAAGTAGGTGTCCCCCAGGAGTGCAAGGACACACCGACACACTGCACAGTGCTCAACCTACCACTCCTACATGTGCCCACAACCTGAAGCACATGGCTGACAATTTAAACAAACAGGCACTCATTACCTGGATCGTACATGTGTGTAGTTGGCATTGCAGGGGCACACACACATCAACACTACTGACACTGACAGCCCATTCACACTGTATGACTACTCAAGTTCACATATTCAAATGTACCTATGTGACTAGGAAGACAGGACTACACAAGATGACTACACATCAACACTGCTGTTCACACATCAAGAAAGATCCCACAAATATGACGGACCCTGGCCACCCCGCAAGTAATCCTGTGGATAGAATTCACCTCTGTTGTGGTATTGCATCCTAACACGACATGTGTACAATTGATCAAACCTGACCATAGAATGATTAGGATAAGAGTAGATCATCACAAACAACCATCATTGCACCCTCAAGCCTCAGAGTCAAGAAGAACAAAAGTGCCTGTCACCTCTGGCAACCTCTGAAAAAGTAAAACAAGCAATTGGCAATGTTAAAGTGGCATACAGAGCATGTGTCACATGAAACCATACCCATACATAAAATATTTTATTTAGCAAGGACATTGACAAAGCAGACAACAGGAGTAACTGTCTTTATTTCATAATACCCAGATAGGCATCAAAAGTACAAATCAGCAAGGCCATTGGCCAGTACAAATTCAAAGTATGTACATGTGTGCATGAGAAACTGCACAGAGAATGGGCATCCAAAGTGACAAACAGCAAGGTCATTGGCCAGTCCATAGTTCCGGTGTGCACATGTGTGCATGAGAAACTGCACAGGGAATGGGCATCCAAAGTGACAAACAGCAAGGCCATTGGCCAGTCCATAGTTCCGGTGTGCACATGTGTGCATGAGAAACTGCACAGGGAATGGATAACACCGTCCACTGCCATGGGAATCGCCACAGCTCCGGGGATACAGATGGGCAGTCCAGGCACCGCTGTGGGAGAGATGGTATTGGGAGGGGGACTTTGCCTCAGATTTGGCTGTCAGTTGAACTGGGAGGTGGCTGATTGTCGGGGCCAGTTGGAGGACTGGACCTGGGAGAGAGAGGACTAGCTGAGGTAGAGGCATCAGTGGCTTGGGAGCCTGAGGGCTGCTTGGACCGGGTGGTGTGGTGGCACGGGGAGGCGGAGACATGCTGCCATGAGACACAGTGTGTGAGGGTGAATGTTGAAGGGCTGGGTCTCAACTTCTTGGGGATTCGATAGCCCACAATTGTCTTGGCCGGAGTGGGAAGTGAGGTGGGCACAACAGCCTCACTCTCCACCAAAGGTTTATCAGGTGCAGGTGGCTTTCCCAGTGGGGATTTGCTGGATCTGGTGGTACGCTTGGGCTGGCCTTGCTTTTTCCCCTCCATCCCCTGTTGTCCAGGTAAACCCCCCACTTTGCTCTCCTGTCCCAGCTTCACAGGGGTGTGGGTGGGAGTTGAGGTTGTGGGTGAATGTGCCTCAGAGAAGTGTTTGCCTTGAGTCTTTGTAGGCACCCGGTTCACAGCAGACAGGGCAACTGTTTGTTTGTCTGTGGGAGCAGGTGTGGGGATGTCAGTGCCCTTGGATGGGGGTGATTTGGATGAATGTGAGGTTGAGGCCTGCTTCTTGGCCTGATGCCCCTGAGTGTCACGTGATGGGCTTTTGCCTTTGCGCTCCTGTGTGCCTGTTTTGTGTTTTGGGGATGGTGTCTGTGCTCTGGGCCGCTTGGAGTGCTGCTGTTGTGTGCTGCGTGTGGAGGACTTGGCGCCTGAGGGCTGTGGCGTGAGGGCACTCTCGTCAGGTGGTGCCACTGGCACGGTGGTTGCTGAAGGGACTGGAGCTGGACTGGGAGCCTGTGACAGCTGAATGGCAGCCGTCACTGTGGAGGACAAAGACTGGACAGTTCTGTGTAGCCAACCCACGTCAGAATGAATGCCCTCCATGAAGGCAACTACCTGTGCCAACTTCTTGTCATGATCCTTGAAGGCATTCAGGAGAGCAGCCTGACCCACACACAGCTGGCGCAAAAGGTCCACTGCCTCCACACTGAGGGCAGCAGGGGAGACAGGGGCAGGGACAGCGGTGCCTGGGGGGAAGGACACTCTACCCTTCCTAGGGCTAGTGGTAGCAGCCGGGAGGGTGGGCACTGGACGATGTGTGGTGGAAGATGAGGCAGATTTTGAACTCCCTGTGCCCGCCAACATCGAGGAGTCACCGCTGGAGTCAGAAGATGTTGAGGTTGGTGTTTCCGGGCGTGATTCATCCAGGGCACTCCTGTCCCCCTCCAAGGCGCTGGTCACATCAGTGTCAGTGAGCTCATGTGTAGCAGTCATGCCAGAAGCTTCACCACTGGTGTCCGTCCCCTGTCCTTCCGTGCCCTCGGTAGATGCTGCAATAGACAGAGACGCAGGTTCAGTATAGTGCTATACTCACAAACATCATATGCAAGCAAAGCACAAAACTAGAAAATGATCCCCCCATGTTGCCCACCACCATGTGCAGTCTGCATGTGCAACCTTTATGCAATCCTCAGAAGATGCATGGACACATGCATAGTTTACATGAATGATCCATGTGACGTTGACACAGCCAAATAGCTGGCCCGTGCCTCCTTGTAACCTAACATACTAATCTCTGTAAGCATACCTACGTGCCTGTAGGTGAGATAGATATACATCTCACATATGGAGTCACTTTAAGGGAACAACACAGATACTGACTCCCAAATGTCCTTTTGCAATGGCAATAAGCTACTGATATCCACCATGTTGGGCTTTGAAGCACAACCACAGTTGCACATTGGTGTCAGATGTGTAGTTTTCACAAATTTTAAGTTGTGCACAGCACACATCTACAAAAGCACACTACGATTATGCTCACTGCTGTTCACTGCCAGGTGATGTCTATGACACCCATAATGCAGCATATGTCAGAAGGCCACAGCTCATCTTGCAATGTCAAGGGTAATTGTATTAAACACATGAGAAACTACATGTAGCGAAAATGCATGACAACTGCACTCAACACAGAGGCCACTTACAAGCCATTGCATCACACTAGAAATATCACAGAGCTCCGCACTGGCTCAGGGTTGGGATTCATGCAGTCACTCACACCCAAAGTCACCCTTCGCAGAATACTCACCCCCAACTTGCTGCTGATGGGCCCTCAAACGTCCATCCAGCTCTGGCTGTGTCACTGCCAAGATGCGGGCCATTAGTGGTGTCATGCTCCTGCGCGCCAACCTGCCAGTCCGAGGAAGCACCCCCAGCGTCACCTCTGCCACGTTTCTGCTCAGCCAGCAGATGTCATCCCACCTCTTGTGACAGTGTATGTGCCGTCAGTTGGAGACACCCAGGGGCTTATTTACAAGGCCCTTGCGCCACTTTTGCGTCACTTTTAACATGGGAAAAGTGACGCAAAAGTGGCGCAAGGGGCTTGTAAATCTGCCCCCCAGAGCCTGCATCTTGCGTGCAATGGCCCTCCATATGGCCTTACGCTGGTGGACTTTAAGCCGCAGGCATGGGAGACAAGAAGAGGAAGTTTCAGTGACACTGTTTCATGTACCACTGTGTGTCAATACAGGAGCATGAAAAAACAGAGCACACCAAGACATAAATGTTGAGCAGAGGCCATACAGCATGACACGTAGTATACTTGCATCAAATACTTTCATAGAAACGTATACATGTATGAGGATGGACATAGTACATGGGCATCTCATACACATGTAGAGTGCCAGCACAGAAACCAATGTGAAGAAGAGCCTCATCTGTGATGCAGTATGTGAGTGAGCAAGACATACAATACATTTGTAATGATGTGTTGGGGCAGACTCACTGTGTCCAACACTACACACCCCTCAATGTCCTTGGCCAGTGAATGGCTACCTGTGTCATGGAGGTCACATTTAGGGCCATGATCTTACATTCTCACACTCTTCTCACAAGGTGTAGTCCTGTCATGTGCAATCCTCAGGCCCAAGATAGCTCATTGGGAAATGGGTGGCAGACAACACATATGTTTCACTCTGTCTATTTACTGATGGGTCCTTGTCAAATTGGGCAATTTCTGTGCAGGCCAGGGGGACTCACACTGAGGTTAAACGTGGGCCATCAGAACATTCACCTGCATGTACAATATGAGAGGGCAAACAGTGCCTACACATGCGAGTCAGTACACATAATGAAAACAATGGAAGGCTGATATCACCAAATTACATTTATCTGATGCATCATAGGTGAACTACCACCAAAAGTGTTACACTCAGGCATTGTGCTCTTGTGCATAATGCACACATATCCATGGGGGCAATATGAAACATGTACACCCATTCTTCATTACCCTCTGGAAGACATACCTTTGCAAAGTCACAAATGAGCATGTGAAAACCTCGTGGACTATGTCATCACATAGCCCAGGCAATGTTTTTTCAGACTTCGACTGTGCAAAGCAGCAGTGTGACAGTATGGCTGCAAAAACACTGCATATCCCTCCCATCCTTCAAGGCAGCCATGGTTCTGTGGAAATAAGGCTACACACCCCATCGACATGAAGTCAGCATGCCAGGCAGTGTATGACTCATTTACATCACCCAGTCTCACACCTACGTTTGTATTTTACTTGCAGGAGAAGGGCTGTAGAAATGTCCATGTTGCCATCCTCCACAAATAGTCAAGTGCACTATTTACTAGGCCATGTATGGAGCATGGTACATCAAGAATGAGGATGCATGCACATTAACTTGCACACACAGGCACATACTACTGCAGAGCAATATCATGTGAGCACTGTGAGCACTCTCAAACTGGCACTCTGAAACACTTACCAGTACATCTGGAGCACCATATAGCCTCCAATACTGTGAAAGCACCTCGTCCACCAGGACCTCCAGCTCCTCTGTGGTGAAGGGACAGGCCCTGATGTTCTCAGTTCTCGCCATCTCTGGGTCCAGGAGACAGGAACAGCAGCAGTTGGGGATGAAGAATGGTAGGCAGCAGTGTCTGGATGCAGTGGAAATGTGTGGCTCTCTCACAGACATATATAGCCCCCTGGGGTTGTTTCAGTGGTACTCAGCTGCTGCAATTGGTGTTCCTGGTCAGATTTTTTCAAATTTAACCAATGACCGGCCCCGCGGTGGCGGTGCACGCCTACCGCGATTTTCAAATGTGTTATTCACTACCGCGATTGCGGTTCCCATTGGCTGGTGGGCATGGGCATTGGCGGTGTCACACCGCGGGGGCCAGGCGGTCGCTACCGCAATCGTGCATCTTTTGATAGTACCCAATGACCGGGCCCGCGGTAGCGGAGCACGCCTACCGCGATTTTCAAATGTGTAATTCACTACCGCGATTGCGGTTCCCATTGGCTGGTGGGCATGGGCATTGGCGGTGTCACACCCTGGGGGCCAGGCGGTCGCTACCGCAATCGTGCATCTTTTGATAGTACCCAATGACCGGCCCCTCGGTAGTGGAGCACGCCTACCGCGATTTTCAAATGTGTAATTCACTACCGCAATTGCGGTTCCCATTGGCTGGTGGGCATGGGCATTGGCGGTGTCACACCGCGGGGGCCAGGCGGTCGCTACCGCAATCGTGCATCTTTTGATAGTACCCAATGACCGGCCCTGCGGTAGCAGAGCACGCCTACAGCGATTTTCAAATGTGTAATTCACTACCGCGATTGTGGTTCCCATTGGCTGGTGGGCATGGGCATTGGCGGTGTCACACCGCGGGGGCCAGGCGGCCGCTACCGCAATCGTGCATCTTTTGATAATACCCAATGAACGGCCCCGCGGTAGCGGAGCACGCCTACCGTGATTTTCTAATGTGTAATTCACTACCGCAATTGCGGTTCCCATTGGCTGGTGGGCATGGGCATTGGCGGTGTCACACCGCGGGGGCCAGGCAATCGCTACTGCGAATTTGCAATTTTCAATTGGTGCCAATGACCGTGATTGCGGTGGCGGTGCACGCATACGGCACCTATGGACACATCATGCTGTAGCAATGGCAATGGCCACTTCTCATCATTGAACACTAGACACTTACAATGAATCATGCCACCTGATTGGTAAATTCAATGCTAGTGTGACATTGAATTCACTGATGACTACACATGCCATGCCAGTGCACAGGATAACATGCATTGGCATGTACTTCCTCACATGTTACATATGATATTTGTGTGCATGTACACAGATCTGTTGTGTAATGGACTCTCAAATTTGTAAACATGTCAATGTGTGAGATGGCTAATAAACCCACAGTAATGATGGCCTGACTACATAATGTGCCTATTTAACTGTGTAGATTGCTGAAATAATTTTGATAGTTGATCTGCTTACACACACTGTGCTCATTGTGTTGTAAATGTGTGCTCTGTCCGACTCACGCAAGAAGGTGTGGCAGGTACAGCAGCTACGTAGAAGCCAGCAGTGTTGCTGTTTCAAACATGTGCTGTGTCAACTACTCTCAGGGCTGGTGACACAAGATGTCGGAATGTACCATTTTCCATTCACATAGTCAGAATCTGTTTTGGGGGTACTCAGTATGTACATACTGAACACATGTACAACTACTTGAGATCAAGGTGTCTCTGCATGTGACTTGTGCTTTAAGCTGTTGTTTCAGTCCAGTCATTGTTGGCGCTGTGTCAGTCAAGACGTAAGATGTTGTACACATCTCATAGGGGAATTTAATTGACATGTGTCCACTTTCATTTTATGTAGGAGACGACCAAATGTGCATCGTCCATTCACATTGCTGGCGGACATGGAGGATGAGGACATCATACGGAAATTCAGTTTGGATCGACCTACCCTTCAAGACCTATGTGGTCAGTTGGAGCCTCATCTGAGGCCTCGCAGAACCTATCCGACTGCTTTGACACCAACAGTTAAGGTGATGGCGGCCCTGCATTTCTTTGCAACTGGTTCGTTCCAGTACACGGTGGCCAGCGCGGGTGGGATGTCTCAACCAATGTTCAGCATGGTGCTACGTGATGTCCTGTCCGCAATGATGACATACAAGGACCGCTACATCCATTTTCCCAGGAGACATGAATTGGCATCTGTGAAGGGTGATTTTTATGACCTTGGCCACATCCCTAATGTTGTGGGCACCATTGAATGCACACATGTTGGCCTGGTTCCACCACAGGCACATGAGCACATATACAGTAACAGGAAGCATTTCCATTCCATTAATGTGCAAGTGGTATGCCAAGCGGATATGATAATCTCCCATGTCTGTGCCAGATTTCCAGGATCAGCACATGATTCCTACATACTGCGTAACAGCATCATACCACAGCTTGCGTAACAGCATCATACCACAGCTGATGGCAAATCTGCATCCTGAGCGTGCGTGGATTGTTGGTGAGTACGCAGAGTCAAGTAGTGTGCTGTATGTGTGACATGCTGTCCTCAGCTACTGTTATATTACAAAATTGGTCTGTGTATCTCACACCTAGGTGACTCTGCATATCCCAACCGGCCTTGGTTGCTGAGCCCACTGAGGAATCCCAGGACCCCGGGTGAAGTCCGCTACAATGATGCACATGGGAGGACACGGAGTGTGGTGCAGCGTACTTTTGGTCTTCTGAAGTCTAGATTCCGGTGTCTGGACAAGAGCGGAGGTGCACTACTCCACTCTCCCCAAAAGGTGTGTCAGATCGTAGTTGCATGCTGCATGCTCCACAACCTGGCCTTACGCAAAGAGATCCCCCTGCTCCTGGACGATGATGAGCAGCAGATGCCCCCCCCTGCAAACCCACACATGTCCAGTGACAACGATAGTGGAGAGGAGGAAGGTGTAGACCTGCGTCAACAGTTCATCAACAACTACTTCCCTTGAGTGTGAGTGACATTGTACAACAGTGACATTGTCTGCTGTCTTTGATGGTAGTGACAAGGCCTAGTAGAGCTGTTTGACTGCTGCCTGTTGTTGGCTCTGTGCTAATGGCAGATGTTTGTGGCACAGGGTAGTTATGACCAGCTACATGATGTCTATGTTGATATTGTTTCTCATTGTAATGTGTGCTGGTTTGTGTACCTTGATAACTAGTGTTGTGTACTAGCTGTGATGCCATCACCTGACAAGTAAATGTCATTCTCTTGTGTCTTTCTAGGTCCCTTCACCCTCCCAATGCCTCGTCACAATCAGAGCTTCTGGTACATTGGAATCTGAGTAGACATTGTACATCCTGTGATAAACATGGAGTTGACACAAAGACATAGGTGTGTAAAGAGTGTTTATTTACAATGAGTATTTGTGACAGAAAAGTGATGTTTTACTAAATGGTGCTAAGTGAATTAATGAGTTGTCAGTGATGGTAAATGAGACAATAGAGTAGTCACCACATTGATGTAGTGACACAGTCCAACAGACACCTGCCATCAACATGGCAGTGTGGGTAAGGATAGTCAACAAAGTCAATGTCAAGGGGAACAGAGGTGCCATCATGGCTGGCTCGGCGACTGGCGTTTGGATGGTGCTTTGCCACGTGATCCTCCCATGGTGTTTCTCGGATGGCCCCTTTTGCGTTTTGCAGGGGGGGCCACTGCTGCGGGCTCAGCGGTGTCTGAGGAGTCATCTTGTTGCAGCTCACCCCTCTCTGTGGCCGCAGCTGAGGTGGTGGGAGTATCATCCTGCGGGCCACTGGAGGGGGGTTGAGCTGTCCTTTGGGCCGCATGACTGTCCCTCAGAACACCTACAAGCTGGCCCATGAGGTCCACAATTTGGCCCAAACGCGTGTCCATGGACCTCAGCAGCAGGCGGAGCTCACGCACTTCTTCCAAAACCTGGCCCATGTGTCCCTGGGTTTGCTCGTATGCCCCAAGGACTCTGGCGATGTTGGCCATGGCTTCGGTCCCAGTGTCCTCTCAAATTTGTCCCCCAGTTGCCCTCCCAACTGCCCTGCTGTCCCAGACCTGTGGCGTTGGCACTCGACGCACCCGCAGACTCTCCCTGCCCTCCTCTGATTGTGTGGTGGTGTTGGTAACCACTGAGGCAGGGAGAGTGTTGCAGGCAGCACTGATGGTGGTGGTGGTTGAGGCCGCACAGGTCGTTGCAGCAGGGGTCAGCGCTGTTGTTGTTGCTGAGGTGGTAGTGGTGGGGACAATGGGGGCCTGGGATGTGGTGTGCCCTGGCAGTCCGGATGGGCCAGGTTCTTGCTCCTCATCCGAGAAACGTAGGGAGTCTGCATCCGAGAGTTCATGTTCTGGGGGGGGGAGACTGTCTCTTCGGGTCGGTGTTGTGTTCTGCAGCAGTTGCTTGTGGATCTCCTGTTGAACAGAGGTGAAATGGTCATTGAAGTGCACTCCACAAGCTTGGTGTTAGACGTTTGGATGTTACATGTGATACAACACACAGTTTACATTTAAATCACTTTGTATGGCTGCAAGGTACTGAACATCATGACATGATGTGGAGGTACATACATTACTTGTCCATGGTGTGACATGTAAATAGATACCATGTTCCACGTACAGATTGTGTGATTACAAGGACATGT
Source organism: Calotriton arnoldi (assembly GCA_963921515.1). Taxonomy (NCBI): domain Eukaryota; kingdom Metazoa; phylum Chordata; class Amphibia; order Caudata; family Salamandridae; genus Calotriton; species Calotriton arnoldi. Next base: position 431,534 of record CAWUFW010007225.1, on the reverse strand, counting down.
CGTCATCTAACAACTTGCGGCACATCAACTTTATGTGATGCGTCTTTTTGGTTTGCTCTGCATGGAAGACGTTTCATCTGAGCAAGAACTAGCCATTGTAATGTTATGCATACCTTTTTCATTTCATGTACTTTACTTTGTTTTTCCAATTGACCATGCATGTTTTGTGTTCATATGGGACTTCATGCTCTGACACCATGGTACTTACACATAGCATTCAGTGCTGTGCATGAATGGGCCCTGAATTTCTTCAACATGTGACTTGGTGAGTCAAAGTTTGATTTCAGTGACTGTTACGTACGCTTGGCTGTCTGCACACTGGATGTGGCTTTTGGATCTATGCCAAGTTGGGTGACATGTGAGGGGTGGTGTGGTCGTATGGCTCCATGCTTTTTGAGAGGAATGGCAGGGTGCATGCACTGTCTACCTACCTGTTCTGTGACACAGTGGAGTGAAATTGCTGCCACATGGTTATGAGTGAGAGGGGTGTACCTTCCTGCTGGGCTGTGGGACAAGGGGGCCTGGTGGGAGTTGTAGTGCTGGCTTGCCACACACAAACACCCCTCCCTGTTAAGATGGCTACCTACCTGTTAGTTTGAGGAGAGCAATGCAATGGCTGCCACATTGTTGTGGGTGGGGGGAGTGCTCCATCCTGCTGAGCTGTGGGACAAGGGGGCCTGGTGGGGGTTGTAGTGCTGGCTTCCCACCCACAAACACCCCTCCCTGATAAGATGGCTACCTACCTGTAAGTTTGAGGAGAGCAATGCAATGGCTGCCACATGGTTGTGGGTGGGGGAGTGCTCCATCCTGCTGAGCTGTGGGACAAGGGGGCCTGGTGGGAGTTGTAATGCTGGCTTCCCACCCACAAACACCCCTCCCTGTTAAGATGGCTACCTACCTGTAAGTTTGAGTTGATCAATGCAATGGCTGCCACATGGTTGTGGGTGGGGGGAGTGCTCCATCCTGCTGAGCTGTGGGACAAGGGGGCCTGGTGGGAGTTGTAGTGCTGGCTTGCCACACACAAACACCCCTCCCTGTTAAGATGGCTACCTACCTGTTAGTTTGAGTTGATCAATGCAATGGCTGCCACATGGTTGTGGGTGTGGGGAGTGCTCCATCCTGCTGAGCTGTGGGACAAGGGGGCCTGGTGGGAGTTGTAGTTCTGGCTTCCCACCCACAAACACCCCTCCCTGTTAAGATGGCTACCTACCTGTGAATTTGAGTTGATCAATGCAATGGCTGCCACATGGTTGTGGGTGGGGGGAGTGCTCCATCCTGCTGAGCTGTGGGACAAGGGGGCCTGGTGGGAGTTGTAGTGCTGGCTTCCCACCCACAAACACCCCTCCCTGTTAAGATGGCTACCTACCTGTGAAGTGGAGCAGAGGAAGGGAATAGGTTACACATGGCTCTTGGATGGGGGAGTGTTCCATCCTGCTCAGGGGTGGGACAAGAGAGCATAAGATGGCTACCTACCTGTGAGTTTTAAGAGAGCAATGCCATGGCTGCCACATGGTTGTGGGTGGGAGGAGTGTTCCATCCTGCTCTGCTGTGGGACAAGAGGGCCTGGTGGGAGTTGTAGTGCTGGCTGCCTGTACACATGCCCCCTGGGAATGTTGCTAGCTACCTTTGGGGTGATTCAGAGGGAGTAAATGTTAGATCTGTGAGACATGTGTTGGGAAGAGTGTGGTGCACATGAGTACATTTGGGCCTAGGAAGTGTAGCTTTGTAGTTGTGTAAGACAGTACATAGCAGTGTAATGGGAGATATTTTTTGTGACTTACCAGCCTCCACTCCCCCGGGAATCCTGTGAGACTTTCTGGATGCAGTATGGCAAGCACCTTCTCCTCCCATTCGTTGAATGTTAGTGGTGGAATGGGAGGGCCACCGCCAGTCCTCTGAGTCAGCTCATGGTTCTTGTTGGCACGCTCTTTCACCCTGGTCTTGATGTCATGCCACCTCCTCCTGATCTCCTTCTGGGTGCGCGGGGTGGTCCCTACTGCATTGACTTTATTGACTATCCTTGCCCACATTTGATTTTTGGTGGCTAGTGGTGTCTGTTGGACCATGCTTCCAAACAAATGTGATTCTACTCTGATTACCTCATCTACCATCACTGACAACTCATTGTCAGTGAATTTGGGCATCTTCTTCTGTGACATGGTGTGTGATGTGCAAATATGTGAAAAGTGCAGTTGTGAAGGTGGTGGTGGTGATGTGTGTGGTGTGTGTGTGGTTGTGAGGGTGTGATGTGTGCAGATTTGCCTCTCCTTTGTGCTGTGGGGTTGGGCCCTTCAGTTGTGGAGTTGTGCAAAGGATTCTGGTCAGGGAAGGGGCTGGTTTTATACTCAGCTATGTGGGTGGGTCAAAATGGAGTATTCATGTCAGGTGTGTTGTGTGGGTTGACCTGGGAGTTGTATTTTTTACTTGCCATGCGGATGTGTCATTGGGGTGTGTTAGGTGTTTTTTGAGGCTGAGCCAGATTAATGGCCACACTTGGTAGCTTTGTTGTATGGTTGCTTTCGACCGCCATTACTCTTCCGGAGCGACCGCGGCGGTTGGAATACAACAGCCCTTCCGTCGGCTCTCCCGTTCATCAATTGTTGCGATCGCGGCAGTCGGAAACAACTGATCGTTCCACTGTCACCGCAATCGTATCCTAATTTCAAGTGCGGTCAATCCGCTGGTCGTGTGGCGGTTTTGGGTCATTCTGCTGCAAATCCGACCGCCGCGGACGGATTTTAACCTGCACCGTACGTTCCCGGCGGGGTTTCGTGGAATCCGTCCGCCGCGGTCGGATTTTTCTGGTGGTTCATCCTAATCTGACCGCCGGTTTTCCCGCGGTACATGCGGACGGTTAATTTCCGCTACCACGGCGGTCCGAATGGTTTTCCGTCCGCCATCCTACTGACCCCCTAAGAGCCTAATTTACATAAAGGAGGATGGCCCGTTTCTTTGCCAGGAATGTGGAGTAAATTACTGTGTCACCCTGACAGAGGTTCCCCCTGCCAAATTTAGAAATGACTGCCCCTTACTGCCAGGGTTTTTTCCTGGCGGCGACGGGCAGTAAAAACTGACCTCTAATTCTGCCCATCTAAATTAGGTGGGCAGAATTAGAGGTCTGCCTCCGATGGCCCTTACTGCGCAGGGCCGTCGGAGGGGTTTAATCAGAGTGGAGAAGGAGTAGTCTACGCCGTGATTAAACCTAAGGTCAGCAAGCTTTAAAATTTGGTGAGCGGGCCATTACCTTGGTTTTATGTATACTCCATCGACATGTCGAAGGAGTATACATACCTCCAAGATATAAATCAGGTCCTGAGGTTAAAACTTTGATCAGGATGCCCTGCTTGGTGTATCTGTCCTCTATTCCATTGCAGTCTGGATGAAATCATACCTATTTGTGGTGAACTGCAAACTGTTGTTGTCAAATGGTGTTTCACTTTTTATGTCCTTTTTTTCCTTAAAGCTTTTTAAAAATCTTAGCCCCAGTTACCTGTACCCACTTCCGAAATATAGGTGTCTTTTTGCTCATTAAATATTCCCTATTTTTCTAAATAGGTTTGGGAATTTTATTGTGTTGTGATCTTTACTTTCAAATTGTTGGTACAGCATGAATTTAACACTTTGGGGATTGCCTGACGTTTGTGAAATAGCTATCACGGATTGAGCAGAGATTTTCTCAGAAATTGTGTTATGACCTGATCAGATTGTGCTTAACTTTTTAGGGTTACCCCCTCCCAAATTAATAATTCAATTTCTGATATAGGTTACTTCTATAAAATTATGGCTGCTAACTGTTCAACTCATTTCTCGAAACTGAGAGAATTACCTCCATGCCAGAGGCCACGATTACGAACCTCCTGAAACCAAGACAGGACAAAGAGAGGTGTTCATCTTAAAGTAGTTTAGCACTAATCAATTTCAATGCAGAGATTTTCACTGAGATCTTAGCTTCTCAGTTGGATTGGATCCTGCTATGTCTGATCAAGTAGGGTTTGAAAGGGAGAAACAGGCCTATAATACCACAAGTAAAAAACATTTTGGGCCCTGTTGTCATGCTAATCTAGCATATGTACACAGCCCTAGGCCTGACTTGACTATGCGAGGTCCAGGGCCTGTTCTGTGATGCAAAGTGACACAGCAAGTGTACCCTCATGATGGACAGAGGACTACTGTCCCTGTCATGGGCTCACCATGTTTTGAGATTGATAGTGTGACCACACCTTTTTGCTGAGTCAGTGAGAGTGTGGTGTACTCGCCCTCTATTATATATTTCTGCTGTTATGTGAATGCCCAGAACCTTGCCCTGACATCCTGCGTGTATGTCAAGTGCATGTGTAGTCTGCAAATAGCTGATGTGCATTAGTAGGACCCTGTGCATGTATGAGTCTGAGTACTGAAACCAGAGGGGCCATTTTGGTTGCCCCTGGTTTGCTCTGGCACAAGATGGAGGATGAGGACAGTTTCCACAGACAGTGAATGTGTATTGCCTGCATTCCTGTGGCTGGAGGGAGGAAATCCAGACACTTATGCGAGAAGGGTGGAGACAAAGCTACCTAAAGAAAGTTCATAAGAACTTTATTACCCAGGGGCTGCTGATTAGTTCTTCCTGAGCACTGCCATTTGGTTGATCGTAGGGGTTTATGGAGGCACTACCGTTTCTTTGTGAAATGGGATGAAGTTTCTAGTTCAGGCCTGCAATTCCTTGACTACTGCTTTGGAGAGGCTAATGACAGCCAGATGCAGAAATATGACATTTCATTGTGCTCTTGTGATTTCTCCAGTTTGGTGACAGGCCCAGTGCTGCCTGTTGTGAGAAGAATCACTTTACTCAAAGGCTGTGTGTCCTCACCACCTCCAGCGAAACCTTCCCCTCCGCCGAACACCTGCACTTCCAGATCCAGACCACCCCCAAAGCCACACTCCGAGGAACCCTCATCTACAGACCCCCGGCCCGCGAACACCCTTCGCCACCACCATCACTGACTTCATCGCACCCCACACCATCGCCTCAACAAACTACATACTCATTGGAGACCTGAACTTCCACCTCGACAACCCCAGCGACCCCAACTCCACTATCCTTCGTGACAACCTCGCCAGCATCGGACTTTAACAACTCGTCAACACACCGACCCACAGAGCAGGACACACCCTCGACCCCATCTTCGCGGCAGAAAACAGCGTCCAATTCAGCCACACAACGCAGCCGCCATGGACCAGCCACCACTGCGTACACTTCACCATCAACAAACCCAAGGCACCCAAACCAGCCCCACGCCCACCTCGAAGGAACTGGAGCAAGGTTACCGACGAGCAACTTAACTCCACCCTCACCCGAGACAACCACACCTGGGCACCCGACACAAATGACGCAGCCAGAGAACTCCACACCTGGATCTCCAACTGCGCAGACGAGCTCGCCCCGCTACGCAACCCCGACAGACAACGCCCCAGGAAAGCCGCCTTGTTCACCACCGCTCTCCAAGAAGCCAGACGCACCTGTAGACGCCTGGAGAAGAACTGGAGAATCACCAAGACAACTGAAAACCACACCACCTACAAGCACGCCATGACAGACTACCACAACCAGATCAGAGCCACCAAGAGGAACTTCATCCACAACAAAATCCTGGCCAACTCCACCAACTCCAAGGAACTTTTCAGTGTCATTCAAGAATTCACCAACCCTCGCAGCGAAGCCACAGACATCACCCCATCCCAAGACCTCTGCGACAAGCTTGGAACCTATTTCCACCTCAAGATCAAAAACCTCTACGACAACTTCATCGACCATCCACCAGGCGCCACAGACGGCCCCCCGCCCCCCAGAAACACCAGCCAGCCCACCATCTCCAACTGGACACCGATCACGGCCGAAGACACCGCCTCAACCATGAAAAGCATCCACTCGGGGGCCCCCACCGACCCTTGCCCCCCTCACATCTACCACAGAGCCGCGGCCGCCATCGCACCCGAACTACAACGCACAATCAACACCACCTTCAAAACAGGCACCTTCCCAGACGACTGGAAGCGCGCAGAAGTCAGACCCCTGCTCAAGAAGCCCACAGCTGACCCCACCGACCTCAAGAACTATCGGCCCATCTCGCTCCTCCCCTTCGCAGCCAAAGTTGCAGAGAAAACAGTCAACAGGAAACTGACACGATTCATTGAAGAGAACGCCGTCCTCGACCCGTCCCAATCCGGATTCCGAAGCAACCACAGCACAGAGACCGCCCTACTCGCCGCAACAGATGACATCCGCACCCTCCTGGACCAAGGCCACTCCGCAGCCCTCATCTTACTCGACCTATCAGCAGCCTTCGACACCGTCTCCCACCGCACACTAGTCGCCAGACTACACGACGCAGGCATACAAGGAACAACTCTGGACTGGATGCGATCATTCCTCACCGGAAGAAGCCAAAGGATCAGACTCCCACCCTTCCTCTCCGACCCCACGAAAATCACCTGTGGAGTCCCACAGGGTTCATCACTGAGCCCCACCCTATTCAACATCTACATGGCCCCCCTGGCAGCCATCGTCCGACAACACGGCCTCAACATCGTATCCTACGCCGACGACACCCAGCTCATCCTCTCCCTCACCAAAGACCCCACCACTGCCAAACTCAACTTCCAGAAAGGAATGCAAGACGTCGCAGTCTGGATGACCAACAGCTGCCTGAAGCTCAACGCCGAGAAGACAGAAGTCCTCGTCCTCGGTACCACCCCTTCTGCATGGGACAGCACCTGGTGGCCGACCGCCCTCGGAAGCCCACCTACCCCCTCAGACCACGCCAAGAACCTCGGCATTGTACTCGACTCATCACTCACCATGAACCGACAGGTCAACGCCGTCACCTCCAGCTGCTTCAACACCCTCCGCATCCTCCACAAGACCTTCAAGTGGATCCCCCCTGAGTCAAGGAAGACAGTCACCCACGCACTCATCACCAGCAGACTGGACTATGGAAACGCACTCTACGCCGGCATCAACAAGTCCCTACTCTGCAAACTCCAGACAATACAAGACACCGCCGCCAGACTCGTCCTCGGCATCCCCCGACACGAACACATCAGCCAACACCTACGAAGTCTCCACTGGCTCCCCGTGGAGAAAAGAGTCACTTTCAAAATCCTCACTCACGCCTACAAATGCCTACACAACAACGGACCCAAATACCTCAACGACAGAATCAACTTCCACGTACCCAAAAGAAACCTCTGATCTTCCAACCTCGCACTGGCTGAAACCCCGCGCATCCACAGAGCCAGAGCAGGCGGAAGATCCTTCTCTCACATTGCAGCCAAGACCTGGAATGAGCTACCGGCAGACATCAGACGCGCCCTCTCCCTGAACACCTTCAGGAAGACCCTCAAGACCTGGCTCTTCGGCTAAACAGATCAGCGGACCCCCCCCCCCCTCAGCGCCTTGAGACTCTCACAGGTAAGTAGCGCACTTACAATTCCCTGATTGATTGATTGATTGATTGGACAGCAGACTAAGAAGGACACTTGAGTAAAAATCACCCCAAATTGGTTCTGAAGTTTGAGACTGTTGATCCACATCTCCTCTCTAGAAGGTGTGTATAAACGTAGAACCTAAATCACCCCCACTTTTTTCCAGTTCTTCATGACCAGGAAATGAAGTGCTCCACAGACTACTCAAACAACTGCTGTGTGACCAGGGCTTTTGTCTCTCTGACAGACAGTCTTCCAGAGGTGAGGAGACATCACTCGAAGTCTGCCCTTTCTGCTGGAAGAGCTGTTTAGTGCCTAGAAGCTTGCCTGCCTGCTGAGAGGGGGAAAGAGTTTTTGTGGCCCTGCAGGAGAGGAGGATGTCCCGGAGGAGAAGCTCAGTATGTTCCTAATCAAAGGGACACCCAGTGAAAGGAAATGGTTCAAGAGGGAAGCCAGTAGCCAACCATGTTGAAACCGGTCTCCCAGAATCTTCACAATCAATCAATTAATCAGGGAATTTTTGAAGCGCGCTACTCACCCGCGTGGGTCTCAAGGCGCTGGGGCTGTTGGGGGAGCAGGTACGGTCAGTCGAAGAGCCAGGTCTTGAGGGTTTTCCTGAAGATGTGCAGGGTGGGGGCGCGTCTGATGTTGATCGGGAGCTCGTACCAGGGCTTGGCTGCAATGTAGGAGAAGGTTCTTCCACCTGTTCTTGCTCTGCAGATGCATGGGGGTTCGGCGAGGACAGTGGATCGTAGGTTCCTCTTGGGTACGTGGAAGGAGGTTCTATCGTTGAGATATTGGGGTCCGGTGTTGTGGAGGCATTTGTTAGGTGTGGGTGAGTATCTTGAAGCTCTTCTCAACGGGGAGCCAGTGGACGTTACGCAGGTGTTGGGTGATGTGTTCGTGTCGATGGATGCCGAGGACGAGTCTGGCTGCGGTGTTCTGTATGGTCTGGAGTTTGTAGAGCAGAGACTTGTTGATCCCGGCATAGAGGGCGTTTCCGTAGTCCAGTCTGCTGGTTATGAGTGCGTAGGTGACGGTCTTCCTTGATTCAGGGAAAATCCATTTGAAGGTCTTTCGGAGGATGCGGAGGGTGTTGAAGCAGGTGGAGGCGACGGCGTTGACCTGTCAGGTCATGGAGAGGGAGGAGTCGAGTACGATGCTGAGGTTTCAGGCATGGTCCATAGGGGTGGGGGGGGGCTGCCGAGGGCAGTGGGCCACCAGGTGTTGTCCCATGCAGAGGGTGAAGGTCCGAGGACAAGGATCTCTGTCTTCTCTGAGTTGAGCTTCAGGCAACTGCTGCTCATCCAGGATGCGATGTTCTTCATTCCTTCCTGGAAGTTGAGTCTGGTGGTGATGGGGTCCTTGGTGAGGGAGAGGATGAGCTGGGTGTCGTCGGCATAGGATACTATACTGAGTCCGTGCTCTCTGACGATGTCAGCGAGGGGGGCCATGTAGATGTTGAAGAGCGTGGGGCTGAGCGACGATCCTTGGGGTAGTTCGCAGTTGATTTCCGTGGGTTCGGAGAGGAAGGGTGGCAGTCTGATTCTTTGGGTTCTGCCGGTGAGGAAGGAGCTGAGCCAGTCGAGGGCGGTTCCCTGTATGCCGGCGTCGTGGAGTCTGGCGGTGAGTGTGTGGTGGGAGACGGTGTTCAAGGCTGCTGCGGAATCCGGATTGGGAGGGGTCGAGAATGGAGTTCTCTTCGATGAATTTTGTGAGCTGGGCGTTGACGGTCTTCTCTGTGACTTTGGCCGCGAAGGGGGTGGAGGGAGATGGGTCGGTAGTTCTTGAGGTCCGTGGGATCTGCTGAGGGCTTCTTGAGTAGGGGTCTGACTTCTGAGCGTTTCCAGTCATCGGGAAAGATGCTGGTTTCGAAGGTAGCGTTGATGGTGAGTCGAAGTTCCGGAGCGATGGCGGCGGCTCTGTGGAAGATGTGCGGGGGGCAGGAGTCCGTGGGGGCTCCTGAGTGGATGCCTTTTATGGTTGATGCGGTGTCTTCGGTGGTGACTGGGGTCCAGGAGGAGATGGTGAGCTGGCTGGCATTGCCGGAGGAGGGAGTGGTTTCGGAGTCAGAACTCTGGTCTTTGAAGTTGTAGTAGAGGCCCTTGATTTTCAGATGGAAGTAGGCGCCGAGCTTGTTGCAGAGGTCCTGGGAGGGGGTGATGTACGTGGTTTCGCTGGGGGGTTTGGTGAATTCCTGGATGATGCTGAAGAGTTCCTTGGAGTTGCTGGAGTTGGCGAGGATTATGTTCTGGATGAAGGTCCTTTTGGTGGATCTGATGTGTTGGTGGTATTCCGTCATGGCGTTCTTGTAGGTGGTGCGATCTTCCTAGGTTTGGCTGTTTCTCCAGTTCTTGTCGAGACCTCTGCAGGTGCGTCTGGATTCTTGGAGGTCAGCGGTGAACCAGGCGGCCTTCCTGGGGCGCTGCCTGTCTTGGTTGTGTAGGGGTGCGAGCTCATCTGTGCAGTTGTTGATCCATCTGTGGAGCTCTTTGGCTGCAAGGTTGGCGTCGGTCGAGGTGGTGGGGGGCATCACGGTTGAGGGTGGAGTTGAGCTGCTCCTCTGTGACTTTGCTCCAGTTTCTTCGTGGAGGGCGGGGTGCAGGTTTGGGTGGCGTGGCTTCGTTGACGAGGAAGTGTACGCAGTGGTGGTCTGTCCATGGGGGATGTGTGGTGTGGCTGAAGCTGATGTTGTTCCCACCTGCAAAGATGGAAACGAGGGTGTGTCCTGCCTTCTGGGTAGTGGTGGTGACGAGCTGTTTCAGTCCGATGTTGGTGAGGTTGTCCAGGAGTGTGGCGGAGTTGGGGTCGCTGGGGTTGTCGAGGTGGAAGTTCAGGTCTCCGATGAGTATGTAGTCCATGGAGGCGATGGCATTGGGTGCGATGAGGTCAGCGATGGTAGTGGCGAACAAGGCGCAAGGTCCGGGGGTCTGTAGGCGAGGGTGCCACGAAGTGTGGTTCTAGGGCTGGTCTGGATCTTGAAGTGAAGGTGTTCGGTGGTGGAGAAGGAGTCGCTCATGGTGGAGGTGGAGAGTCAGAGGGACCTCTTGTATGTGATGGCGAGTCCTCCTCCTGGGTGGTTGGGGCGGTCCTTCCTCTGGATCTTGTATCCGTCAGGAATGGCGTTGTCGATGTCGGGCGGAGGAGGCGTTGGTCCAGGTTTCTGTGAAGAAGGCGACGTCTGGCGAGAGGGTATCGAGGAGGTCCCAGATCTCTACGGCGTGTCTGTGGGGGAACTGCTATAACTGCTGTGAGTTTTGCCTGGCCTAATCAAATCTACCACTACTGTGAGGTGTTCTAGGCCCAATAGTGGCTACAACTGCTGTAAGTTTTGTCTGGCCCAGTTAGATAACAGGTTTGGGGGGAACTGCTATGACTGCTGTGAGTCTTGCCTGGCCTAATCAAATTTACCACTACTGTGAGGTTTTCTAGGCCCAATAGTGGCTACAACTGCTGTAAGTTTTGTCTGGCCCAATTAGGGTATAACTGCTTTGAGGTTCCTCTGGCCAGATCGGAGACACAAATGCTGTGGGGTTCACCTAGGCCAAGTCAAGCTGCTTAGGTACTCGTGTTAGCCCAGCCAGATTTGCCTCAACTGCATCGGTTGGTCAGAACCGCGGCTGCTGGACCTATGACTGCACGAATACACAGATCGCAATGGGACAGCAGATCAATCCGGGCGGCCACGTGTGAGACAGACGCGGGCTGCACCTGGCCACCTCCATGGCCTCTAAGTGACTGCAGTTGAATGCCGCAGGCGTCTCTCTGTTTGCGGTAGAAAGACTGTGCCAAGTCCACCCTGGTCAAGCACAAGAGATTAAGAATGAATTCCTATGCACTATACCACCAGCGGTATGAACTCAAGCAAGCAAGTGAATTGTTATTGCATTTGACCTGTAAGCCACCAGGAATATGCACCTCAGCCTTATTCATGTTTCTGTCATAATTTCTAGGAGGCAAATTATGCTGACCTGCAGACGTTGAATAGAGAGATTTAAAAACAAAAAAAGCATTGGCAATGCCATCTGTTTTGGTGTATTGAAAAGATATTAGCCGGCTTGACTGATACAAAGAAGACAGCACGTGGCAGTGGAGCTTCCTCTGCTGCTATGTGTTGGAGGGTGTGCGTGTGTGTCCTGTGAACTGCTGCCAAATAGTACCTCTGTTGTACACCAGTGAACATTTGTGAAAAACGTTTCACCATACGAAGAGCGCTAGTTTTCCCAACTAACTAGAACACTTAGGGCCTGATTTAGACTTCTGTGGACTGGTTACACCATCACAAACGTGATGAATATCCCGTCCTCCTTATTACAAGTGCATTATATTCAGTGACACTTGTAATACGTTGGTGATGGAGTAACCCGTCCACCGAAGTCTAAGTCATTCCCTAAGATTACAATAGAAGTGGCCTTCAAGAACTTTTGAGTCTCTGGGAAGAAATGAGCCGTCAAGACAAACCTCAAAGGAGATGGTGTAAGGTGCAGTCTAGGTACAGCACAACATAATTAACACAATTTCAATATAGATGTGAATGTCCAGTCACAGTTGTGAGTTTTTATTGTGATACAACACTTTAGTAATATTTCAATATAAGAATAGTAAAAATTTAATCCAAACGGCAAAAAGAATACAAATTACAGTACACAAAAGATATTGTAATGCCGTGCAATAGCTGATTTCATAATCAGCAAAGCCTGTGCTTTGCTGCACTTAGCACCTTACCAGTGCTTAATTTGAGCCAGTGGTTGGAGCTGGGGCCCATCAGCACCCATTGTCGGGGACTTGCACTTATTTTTCCTCATCAGACTTTGACCCGGAGCAAGAGAGAGAAAAACACAAAAAGGGAAAAGAAAGACGGAGAAGAGATGGAAAAACAGGGGCAAGAGGAGAAAGCAGAGATGGAAAGAACCTGCGTGAGAGAAATAAAGAGGCAGGGAGTGTCTGGAAGCAGATGAGAGACATGAGTTGCAACCAGAACTACACAGCCTTGGTATTCAGCAATCGATACATGAGTCAGCGCGGGCTGTCAGCCTCTCAGAAGAACTTTGGACACAAGCACTTATTATTTTACAAATTAACCACTGCCTTACAAATTACGCTAAACAAACTGAGAAGACCATTAGCAGCACAAACACCAATACGTTGGAGCGATATCCATAGAAACACAGGTATTGAGGGAAGATAAGGAACACATTACAACGTTTCTCTGACTTTTCTGGTGCGTGTGTGTGTTTTCTGTGCTTATTTTTGTTCTGTTGCGGGGTTTGCCCCCTTTGCTCCTGTTAGAAGGTAGGACCATGCATTTGTCGATCTGGGGCTTCCATCAGCTTATTCTATCTCCACACCCACTGAACAAGAGCTATAGATAGATGAACTGCACTATGTTCACCTCTATGTGCACCTGTGGGGTATTAACCTGTTCTGCTCTCCTATCAAATGGCCTCTGCCAAGCCTGCACTGCTCCATGGTGTTTTCAATTTCAAATGCACCCCTTTTCTTGAGCTGCACTGAATATTGACTAAGCCAGTTACTTACTCAGTTCATCACTTTGCACCGTAACTGACTTAACTTACTTACAGAGTCTTCAGTGTGGAACCCAAATGCCTTTCTGGAACCCAAGAGTACTCCCATCCCTCTTACGTCAGAGAAGCCACTGTTGTTTAGGTCTTACATCCCAGACAGGTTTTAGATGCCTGTAGGCGAAAGGCAGCAGTAGACCATACCAAAAAGTTACAGTGGGCTCAGGGCCCGCCCATTCTTTACCACTGGGTGGTTTTATTGTCACTCTCATTTTCTTGCTTCTTATTTGATGTCATGCCATCCTCAGCCTCTTTACATCCTTTCTCCCATTCTGCACGGGGGTCCCATCATTTTGCCACCGAAGGCAACTCTGCAGGGCACGAGTCGGGGGACCACGCGGGTGGACGGCGTCCCCCCACTTTTTTCACAGGGTGGATGCCGTCCACCCTGCCAAGAAGTTGGGCCCCACTAAAAATGATGCTGAATTCGTCCCGGTGTAATTTCCAAACACCGGGACACATTCAGCAGCGCCTGTACGTTGTTGTCTGCTTTCGATCACAACAACGTGCAGGCGGGGACGGGGCTCTCTTATTTCTGACTCCTGCTGGGATACTCGGCCATAACAAAGGCCGAGTCTCAGTGGTCATCAAGCCTCCTTTTGTTGGAGTCTCCTGGCTGGCAGCAGTCAGGAGCCTCACACCTGATGCAAATGCAGCAGAGGGGAAACAAAGGCTCACACATTGTTAGCACTTCACACATACTTAGGAGAGGCAGCTTTTCACTTTGTTCAGGCTCTGTTTAGGAGATTTGCATGCACTGTTAGAAGTCAGATGTGTTGATCTTTCCCAGTATTCACAAAATAAATTGCATTTACATACGCTTATTACCCTCGAGGAGGCGTTGTAATGATTTAAATATCACTATTTCTTTTAAAGCACTATAGCTATAGAAAGCTTAACGCTGACAAAAGGTAACATTGCTTTATATGTAGCGTACAAAAGTGAGAATCTTCTGCCTAAATCAGGAGGGTTTGCAAGTATACTCGAAATGTGCTCAAATGTACTCATGATACACCTGCTAAGCATATATGTGAGGGCTTAAGATCTGATATCACTTCTTGTGATGCCAGTTCCTGTGATGTCACGTGCCGTGATGTCACGCGCCGTGATGCCATGCACTGCGATGCCACTTGCATACAGATTAACTAGGTTAGTCCCCCCACTTCTTTTTTTAGGACTTGTGCCCTGCAACTCTGCCAGTTAAGGAAATGTGCTGAGTCTCATTAGGGGACCTAATAGAAAGGGGTGACCAAATATTTCCCTCAAATCAGAGCTTGCTTGAAACAGAATGGCCCACTATCTTCAAATACATCGATGGGTTCTACTTTCCCAAGTACAAGGCGGCGACATACGGCGCATGACACCCTTGGAGGATGTATTACAAACCAGGTGGTTTAAGCACATACTTTCTGCTGTATATAAGATATTGAATATGGCTGATCACAAGAGTAAGTGGAATGTCCAAATACCGTGGGGGGGGGGGAATTAAGGATCCAGCTCGAGGATCAACCGTGGGACGGCATTCTCCAGCAATTGAATAATTTTGCTGTGCGCGCTCAAGGACGAGAAATACCCCTCGAGGCAGGTACAGGTGTCCACAGCATCTCCACGCCATCCATGTATCTCAGACGAGAGCACGCTGGAGGGTTGGAAGGGAACGGGCAATATCACACATATTGCATGGCCATGCCCCACCCTTGCAGACGTTTTTAAATGATATTCTTTTTGAGGTTAAGTAGGACACGGGCAGGGCTCTCGTGCAGTCCAGAACCCCTTCTGCTGGGCAAACCGCCAGAAGAGGTAGCACATAATCACAAGGCTTTAGACAACACAACTCCACATATGCTGTTAGCAGCCAAACAAACACTCATGTCCTTTGAGGCATCACACAAGCACCAAGATACAAAATGTGGCGGCAAAGGATATGCGCTCTATTCTGTATGGAAAATGGGAATCCAAAAGAAAGACAAGTTATATAGGGAAAGTTTGGGGCGTGGTTCCTCACTGCCCAACACAAGACATTTGAGAACTAACTTTCCTGTGGAGGCTGCGGGAACCTAACATGTTTCGCAAAAGCAGTAGGTGTAGCTTGCGATATACACATGAATGGATTCTGACAATCAAGAAATGAACCAGATTATCCATCCTACTAAATATGTCCAAACCTTAAAGCATTAATTCTAAGTGGGGCTGTTGGAAAGAGGGAGCATGAGGAGGTGGAGAGAGTTGGCTGTTACTTTTGACAGTCTGGTTGTTTGCCTCCATTAAACAGGACGATAATGTCTCTGATCTTTGGAGTCAATGTTAGCCATCCTTTCCCAAAACTCTCCTCGAGCGTTCCGCTTCTGCCAGCTCTCAAGAGCCATGACATATTACTGCCATTCATTTTCACTTAGCAATCACTGTATGAAGATCTAGTGTTCTGGGAATGGCGCTCGATATATTTTCCAGTTCTCCTCCTCACTTCTGTAGCCGTTCTTATACCAGTGTCACTGGAATTATGTGATTCTGCAGCTGCTGCCTTTTCTGCATAATTATGGAGTTACCTCACTTGCCACATAACCCACCATCTGCTGCATTATTGGGAGACTTCTATAAGAAACAGACTTTGCTAGCTGGAACAGATAAGAAATCACTAAAAAGTGCCACACTTGGTGCTGCACAGTAGTAGACCCATGGCGATTTATCACCTTTCAGTTGCTGATTGCTTAATTAGAAGTTAAACTGCTACTAATGAGGTGGAACGTTTTTCAGACTGCAGTAATGTGTGCTAAAATGGCAAACCAGCAAAATAATCCTATCGCAGAATGTGCTGGAATATACCACGTAGTTTACCTTTTCTTGGCACATTATTTAGTCAACCCAGTTGCATAATTTGGTCCTCCATTGCCTCATAATTGCAGTGGCCCCATTTTATATTCAACCTCACTATATTTTGACCCCTCGATCCCAAGTGTCTTCTCACATATGGTGCTCTTTCCCCATTACTGACGACCAGCTCTAATGTTAGCCTACATGTATGTGAGGAGGGGTCCCAGTAAAGGAGCCTAGTGGTTCTGTGTTCCTGGCTATGCTTGACTATGCTCTGTCGAAATGGCAGATTTTGAAATCTCTAAAACCATGTAGCGCCCCCTTCTAATGGCCTCCACCAAATCTTTCACCAGTTGTATCTTCGTGGTCCTCTGCGGGCCTTTTTTTTGGGACTCCCACATGTAGAATAAGGATGCTGACTTTTTAGGTCTAGTTTGACAGCACAGCTGTCACCAGGCCTTATGATCAACAAAAATATATTTCAGAGTACGACTGAGAGAGAGGCTTAGGCTCTACGCACATGATGGTTTCACCAAGTACAGGATTTAATTGGACCATGAGTGCTTGCATTTAACTTTTTAGCTTGTGGCAAAGCTTATACTCAATACAGCAGGAATGAGTTGTTTATGGTGGCAAGCCAATGATCATGGCTATAGGGGTGATCTATTTATTATGAAATGTTACTATGAAGGCAGTAGGCCTTATGTATTGATTGTGAAAAGTACATTTTAGCAGCAATTCATTTAAAGAAATACTTCTATTACTCTGTATGAAAGCCTCGACGGAAGGATATGGTTACATGTAATCTCACGGGTTACTGTAGTAGGCAAGGGCTTTGGTGTTGGTTATTCCATGTGACAAACCGTGGATATAGAAGGTTAACTCTTGCGAATCCTTGTTAGGCCCTCTTAGTAGAAATAGTATTTTGCGAAGCCAAGTCTAATTTTGTACCTTTTCAATTTCATGACTAGGTATTTTGTTACATGCAATCTCACTGATTACCATTGTAGGCAAGGGTTTTGCTTTTGGTGACTTACACAAACAAACCATGAGGATAGAAGATGTGCACTACAAAAATAATTATTAGCCTGTGTTAGGAGGAATTTTGTCTTGTTTTGATGACTCAAGTTTTGTACAAATCTGTAATGTATTACGATATACCTGATGGTTGCTTTGTGGCAAAGCTTTTGCACAACACAGTTGGGTTGAGTTAGTTATGGTGACAAGCCAATAAAAAAGCAAAGAGGCCTGATTTTTTGTTATGAAAAGTTAGGATAAAGGCAGTAGGCCTAATGTATTAATTGGGAAAAGCATTTGTCAACGTCAATAGGCATTTAAGGGTGGATTGTTATCACAAGACTACAGAGAGGTATTTTGTCACGTGGAATTACACAGATTACCATAGTAGGCAAGGATTTTGGTGTAATTTTGTTTTATTCTATAATGTTAAGACTGTATGCCTGGTGGCTGCCTTGTGGGAAACAATAAGTTCAACACAGGAGGCCTGAATTGGTTATCGTGACAAGCCAATGATAACGGCTTTAGGCCTGATTGGTTCACTAGCAAAAGGTTCTTGTGATTCTGTAGGTCTGATCTGTTTATTACGAAACGTTACAGCAACTGCAATAGGGCAGATTTATTTACTATGTGACACATATGTTAAAGCCAATAGGCCTTGTTTTTGCCCCATGTTAAAGCTTACAGTAAGGTGTTTTGTTACATTAAATCTCATAGATTACCTTTGAAGGTCAGGTTTTTGGTGTTGCTTACCCCCTTTGAAATACCTTAGAAGTAAAAGATTTGCACTGTAATAATTCTTGCTAGACTCTCTTCTGATGACCAGACAGGCCTCACAATCTGCCAGTATCTTGTGCTAAAATAAATAATTAAATAATACTTTAATCAATAGATGCATAAAGGTACAGATAGGGTCAGACCTCTTCTGCCATTGGTAGGTTTGAGTGTTATTTACACTCTGCTTAAATCCATGACAGCATACTGCATGGTGTAATGGCTCAGCCAATATCAGTTACTAGCTTTGCCCTGTGAATGATGGCATTTGCTCGTTACATGTCCACCACCACTTGAATATGATTGTGCTTCAATGTCAGGCTTGGTTGGTAAGTCCTTCCCCCTTTCATTTCTTTCCTTCTCTTCTTTTATTTAAATTTTTCTTAAGAAAATACGACAGTTCCACAGGTAGTTATAATGTGCTGCTTGCTCGCTGCTCATTGCATCGACAGTATGATGCTTCCTGCCCGGCCACTTCATCGCAACCAGGTGACAATTATGGAAAGCTGTTAGTCATTCTGTATTATTAATTTACTATTCCAAGATGGCAAACTCATTGGTTCTAAAGGCGGCAACCATGCTGGAACTTTAAAAACAGTAGACTACGGACAACACCATTGTGAGATGGACACCCCATGATATGTTTAGTTTTACTATTGAAAGCATATGGTCGACGTCTTGAGACAGCTGCATCTTTTCTTTTTTCTACTTGCATTCTTTCCAATTTATCTTGCATTTGTTGTTGAGTTACAATTGTTTTATTGTGGTATTCAGGTTGAATGCAAGAATGAGTCAGTGGATGGATGACTGGGGGCATAGGTGTAAAAATAAGTGACAGAATGCATGAATAGATGACTTGTTGAGTGCCTAAACCCAACAGTGTCACAAAAGGCACTTTAATTTATAAGCCATCCCTATTGGCATTGCCAATGCTTGTTTTATTATGGTGTTTGGAACAGCCGTTCTCACTGGAAGGATGACAGAGGCATAAAGTAAAATGAAAAGATAGTGTGAGAGGGGCCCTGATGACCAAAGGGACAGGGCTCTGTATTAGATTACCAAATCTGCAAATATTTCCTTTGGCTTCCGGCCTTTCCCTGACCACATACACTCATATATCACAGTTACCGCAAACTTCACTGCTGAATACCTGCTCAGATTTCCATACATACAGTCCCATCAACAGGAATATATAGTGCCACAGGATCATTAATCTTATAAAAGAACATTTAATAAAGGCAGACGTTCTTTTTGTACACAGTTCCAATATAAATCTCTAAAAATACAATGAAGCAGTAGACACAGAATAATATAGAACTCCCTAAAAGATGACTTCAGCGTCACAATAAAACCTGCTGATAATGGTGGGGGTTGGTGATCTTCGACACGCCTGACTACAACCAAAGCATGACGATGCTTCTACAGGTGGAAGAACACTATATGAAGGTTCACACAAGCAAACTCCCTGCCCTGTACAAGAAAGTAGATAACCTATTGGAATCAGCTAGACTCAATAATTGGATTTGTGAAGAGGAATATAGGTTTCTTAAAAACAATAACCCTATAACTCCAGCCATATATGGATTACCTAAGATCCACAAAGATGTGAAAATTCCCCCCCTTAAGACCAATTGCAAGCTGCTTTGGTTCATTACTGGAACCCCTAAGTAAAAATGCTGATTGCTTTTTAAAACCGTTGGTATCTAAACAGAAATCGTACATAAGAGACTCATCACACATTATATCAATCTTGGAAGGTAGGAACTTCAACAAGTGTATACAAATCCTAGTGACCCTCAATATTGAAGCCCTATACACAAATATTCCCCGAGATGACACAATAGCAGTGATTAATAGAGTCTTAGAGCAAGAAGAGCTCCAAGGTGCAAATAAGGGGTCCATTATGCAATGTGTCTCCAGGGTTTTAAAGAATAATTTTTTAAAATTTAAAGATGATTTGTTTTTGCAGTGCAAGGGTCCAGCATGGGGGCCACCTGTGCCACCAGTCTGGCCTGCTTGTATGTTAGTGAATTTGAATCTAGACATATTTTTAATGATTGGCCACCATTTTCAGAGAACATTATCAATTTGTATCATTTTATAGATGATATCCTTTTCATATGGGACGGTCCAATTGAAACACTGGAAGAACTTTTAGATTGGCTCAATCTTGGAGATCCGAACTTGAGATTTACTGCACAATGGAGCAATAAAAGATTGAACTTTTTAGTTATCTCTATCAAAAGTAGCTGTGGGAAATTAAAAGTTGAACTTTACACAAAGCCAACAGACAAAAATACGTTATTACACTATTCAAGCTACCACCCAAAGTCCCAGCAGGATAATATTCCATTTGGACAGTTCCTGAGACTCAAAAGGAACTGTTCCACGTTAGAGGATTTCTACAAACACTCTGATATGCTAAAAAAGAAATTGAGAGAAAGAGGCTATCCAAAAAGACTTATTAACCACTCTTACAAACGAGGTAGGTTCTACAATCGTGACAGCATGTTTAACAAGATAGATAGTGAACAACAGAATATTAAGATAGTTTTTGTCAGTCAGTATTCTGGGGTAAGCAACCAAATGAAAAATATAAGTTGCAGAAGCTAGAATATTCTAAATGAGAGTGAAGAGATACAGTTAGAAAGACCTCTCTTTGCGTTCAGGCAAAATAAAAATTTAAGAAATGATTTAGTACATACATATAGGGAACCAACTGGGGACTCACAAAGAGCCTTAGAAATGGGAAAAGCCACAGGAAATTACAAATGTGGACACTGTACCATATGCGACCAATGTATAGTAAGTAAAACAATGGAATACAATAGTATGAAAGTGACATCAAGAAGTTTAAACAATTGCCGGAGTAGTAACATCATATACTTCCTCCTATGCCCTTGTGGGCTAGGCTATGTGGGCGAAACCGGTAGAGAACTGAGATTACGACTTTTGGAGCACAGGTCTGCTTTAAAAACAGGTAAGCCCAATGCCCCCTTAGTTGAGCACTGTACACAAGCCAAACATGGATATATGGAGTTCAGGTGGTTTATCTTGGAGAAAATTCTGGGGAATAAACGAGGTGGATGCCTGGAACAAAAAAGGAAACTGAAGGAACAGTGGTATATTTCTAGGTTTAATACAATCAGAAAAGGATTGAACTCCAGAGAGGAGCGGATGACATTGGTACATCTATAGCTATGAGAATTTAGGACAAATTAGGTTGTGGATGTAACAATCAAAATCAGCATGCACCATTTGACTTAAACTGGTACAGAGAATTGTGATCATGAGCACGTACCAGAAAACTGAAATTGATGCACATAATCATTTACACTTATTTATATCTATTGATTTGTTTACTCCAGCAACCTGGGTGCCCTTTACATTTTCTAAACATTTGTAGCATGCACCGCATGAACAACAATAAGAGGATCTCTATGTAAATGTGGATAATATTGGGGTGACCCCACAGCCTTACCTGGATCTCAGCGATGAGAAGCCTTGGTGGTCATCCGCAGTGTTTCTTCTCCTTCAACTAATGAAACCCATTCCTTGCAGGACTCGCGAGGACTGCGCATGCGTGCGCATGGAGCGTGGAGACTGGGTTAAGGTCTCCATTCTCAATGCGCGCGCATGCGCAGTCCTTGGGAGTCCTTCAAGGAAGGGATTTAATACTTACAGGCTTACAACCTGTACAAGAAGCACTGCGGATCACTGCCACGGTGGCAGGAGGAGTGCCTGGTGCAGAAGAGCAGCACCTAGACCGGCCAAGAGGTTAGCCGGTGAGAGCTGGAGGCAGTCTGCTGCTGCCATAGGGCGGAGCGGAACTCGACAGAATTCCCCTGAGTTTTTAGGCATCTCCGCGCAATTCAGTGTAGTGCCACTTCGCCAACTCCGCCCACCCCTGATTATATTGAAGAAATCAAGCAGACTATAAGTAAGCACGCTGCTTGTAAAGAAGGTAAGATCAATTAGATGGTCCTCCATGGCTAGAATGTGTCTAACAAGTAACATCAAGGCGCCACTAGCACTGGGTAACTGCCAGCTTTAATGCATTTTTCCGTTGATTCTGCTAACTCACAGGGACAAATCTAACACTCTATGTGTTTGTACTTGCCCACAGATAGCGTGAGGCCAGTAAGGGAAACGAGAAACTATGGCCGGTCGGCAGCTAGGGGTCTTGAGCTCGAAGATTGGTTGTGACATACAGCGTAAAAATTATCCAACAAAGGAGAGAGGTTGTTGCCCTGAAATTAAGGTACAGGTCCTCTAGCATTTCTTTTAAAGTGTCATTAAGCAAGAAAAAGTTATAGAATGACTTAATAAGCGAAGGTGATTGTAATATGAATATATATCCTCATGTTTAAATCTTCCCCACAGTGTAAACGTATGTGAGAGAACACTCGCCTTAAACAGGTCTCACACAGTATCATTTGATTCCAGGGTTGAGATTTTCTAGAAATTAAGGTGGAAGAGGATGAGTGTTCAAAATAAAAATATATACATAATGAAGAAGTAAGAAGATACTCTTGGAGTGAGTCTTGTGAGCTTGAATATGCATTGGATTTGATTTGGGTGGAGTACCACGTATAGGGCAAGGTTAAATGTGCTGGTGGTATGTATGACCTATACCTCCTGCTTGAGTAAATGGTCCGAGTGTGGGCCAGAATTGGCTAAATAATTACATGATAATCTATTTGAACAAGATGACAACTATTGCAGAGTTGTACTTTTATATGTTTTAGTAATTCAGTGGGTTACTGTGGAGCCCTCGTTAGGAGATATAAGTGCCACAGGACAGTGATCTATGTAAAATGTTGCAGTTTTTTGATGCAATATATGATGTGTTTTTATATATGCATTTTTCTTTAGAGAAAGACAAGACTTGTTGATTATGTAGATTTGTTCTGTCACATTTTTGGGAGAATTGAAAGCATAAATTAAATGTCTATAGAGAAAAGATAGACCTACAAAACCCGAGATGTCGGGTAAAGAACCTAGCAATAGGGAGAGGATTTTCGCTCAATATGAGTTGGAAAATCAGCAGGAAAGAAAAATGTCTTTCTTTAGTCCCCTCACTCACCAGGGTTTTCCCTTGGTGACATGCTTCATCATAGGGGCCATCTCAGTCTGCTGCGAACTGAGGCGTGCTGCGACTTGCGAAATTACGTAGGAGCACTTTAGTGAGTACTATGTGTGGTGCAGTAGTGGAGTGGAGTGGAAGAAGTGAGTTAAAAATACCTAACTATTGGGCGTAATAACTTTATTCTAGCTCCTAGTCGGTATGTCTAAAAACGGGGTAAGCTACTGGGAAAACCTAGCTGAGATGGGTTAGGGATCCCTAGTATACGTCAACATGTTTCGAGCATTCCCCAGAGCTCTTCGTCAGGATTACACAGGGTCCCGCCCTGTGTGTGCCACTCCAAAATAACCTAAATTGAGGTAATTAGTGAAAAAATACGCTGCAACTAATAAGCATGCGTTAATACATACGATAAACCATTGTCACGTAGTATTCATATTTAGGCAAAAATGTGCCCCATGGTCTTGAGGGGATGAGGGCTCTCGTATTCTAATTTTCATGGGAGTTCTCCTCACGGTGTGTTGCCTAGTTGTTCCCCTCCGGACCGCGCAAAAATGTGCCCCATGGTCTTGAGGGGATGAGGGCTCTCGTATTCTAATTTTCATGGGAGTTCTCCTCACGGTGTGTTACCTAGTTGTTCCGAGCAGATCTCCGCAGTAGGAGCATTAACGCTCAGAGCTACAATATACCCGCATTAGCAATGTACAGAGCGAAAAGCAATGCGCGCGAGGGCGGTATCTTTGGGGAATATCCAGGCCTTAATACAGCTTGTTGCGAGAAGAAACAACATCCCATGGACACATTTCACGCACGACAGAGCGTCTTGGGAAGAGGGTTATTTCCCAGTTGCGGAAATGCCCAATTTGTGTACTTTGAGCCGGTGTTGTGTAATATCTGGTATCCCCATCATATCATGTATCCCCTGCTCTTCGGCAGCTCTCGGAAACGAAACTCAGCCCGGGCAGGTTCAGACAGAAGCAGCTGATCACTGCTCGGGCTGAGTTAGGGGATACACGATTCAACAGGATGCCAAACTCGGCTCTGGCTATAATTCGCCTGGAAATTGTCTATTATTGCAGGCAGCTGGTCATTGCTGCAGGAGTAGAGACAGACAGAAAGCGCAATAATTGCAAAGAAGGAAACCTGATTTAAAGGACAATTAAATTAAAATCCATTGTGAAAGCAGGAAAAATATTTGCTGGAGCGAATGATTCATAAGGAAGTAATCACGAGGGAGAGAATTAAAGAGAATAGAAACAAAGGCAGGGGAAAAATAAATGAAAACCAAAATCAAAACGTGCAAAAGATTAAAGGGTAAAGGTAAAAGATGGCAATGAAAAAAGCAAGGTATAAAAACCGGGAAATAAAGTGTTTTGATTTTGGTATAATGAATATGTTAGAAGGTGTTAATGAAAAACATATAACTTGCACAGTAAGTTGAATAACAGTGCATGTTTGGTTAGACTCATACATCATTGTTGGCATTTTACCAGTCTGCCCTATATTTTTGTGCCCATGCTAATTAAACAAGCATTTGAAATGCGATCGGTCTCGCTTTTGTGAATGTTAGAGCTATTGGCGTTTAAATGACAATATTTTTGTACTTATTTTTGGTTTTGTTTTCTGTGGCGTGATAATTTAGAAAATGAGAGTTAGAGCTATTGTGTGGTTACCATCTAGCTAATGTGAGCATTTAAGAAGCACAGGTGCAGTTAGGATGGATGGGTTGGTGGAATGATAGCTGTTTGTATGAATGATTGAATGGATGGATAGCTATATGAGTACATGGGTGGATGTCTGTGTGATCAGATGAATGAAAAGATCATGGGTGATGCATGGGTAGGAGAGTTACAGATGGTTGGTATGGAAACAGCAAGATGGATACCTAGGGAAAATATTCATAAAAAGGAAATGTTAGTACTTTTTTGGACGTTTGGTCAAGACTAGATGATATATCCGGTTAAATGATGGTTGCAACAAACGTAAAATCCAATTTACAATTCAGGAGTTGATGGTGATTTTGTGCCCTTACCCCAAAACTATGCTTCCTTGTCAGCTGCTTGGATGCCTGCCTAATCTACAGACTTCCAACACAGTATTACACTTGGACGCAGGTTTAACCTATTCAAATTTTAAATGGTGTGTCCCATCAAACCTTACAGGAGACAGTTACTAATTATGACCGATATAGGAAAAGTGTGATGACTGGTACCATTTATAGCACTTGCATGTGGTGTTCTGCGAGTTGCAACGACACGTTGACAATGTCCTGTTGATGAACGCAATTATGTCACTCTGTGGCATTGAGACTACCAAAACTAGGTCTTTTTGTAAACTCTCTGGTGCATGTGATGCACACAAAAGTCTTGCTACACGTTTCCGGAGCCTTGCAACTTGTAACTGTGTGAGGGCGAGGAAGGGATGGCATGACTGGCACAGCAGGGCACCATTACTGTCTTTTTGTTCTGAGTACTGCAACATTTCTGAGTGAGCCTTCACAGCAGCAACTTCCCTGTATCTCTCTAGTGCTTACTCGATTGCAAGACCAAACAAATGATATCACGTTCTGAATGTTTAATGTACTGCTTTAGTTGATGGGCTAGATGAAACTCCTTATGCTTTCACCAAGCAACCGACCCATACATTCACTGAAGCGCTACGGAGACGATATAAGTCTGCACTGCGTTCTGAGAAAACAGTAGTCTAGCCTCAGAAATCAGCATATAGTTTCAGGTGTTCAGCATGTATTGCATTAAAAAAGCACTTCTGCCAAACTTGTGATGCTGTACCTGCCTGGACAGACCACTGCCCCTGCCCTACCTAAACAAATGGAGCTCCGAGGCCATGCGCGTCGCCTGCTACAGCTTAGCCAGGCCCAGTTTCACCTGCTGCTGCAGCGGCCTGGAACCCGTGGGCACGTTGCTGCTTTCCACGGCCTCCAGCAGCCGGAAGCCTGACTTCAGCAGCTCGGCCAGCCTCGGGGACAGAAGGAAGGCGAAAACTGGATTATTTGACCAGCGCAGCACCCGTACAGTGTCATCCTAAGGGCGCCATATTAGTTTAGGTACTATCAACACTGAAGGCAATCAGCGTAGTATGCGCCATATTGGTTAAGGGCTCGCGAACTGCATCATCGAGGTTAAGGGCTCGCAAACGTAATACTGCGGCAGCAACACAAAACAATCAATGGCGAAAGAAACGAGATGCCTCATAGCAGAGGCACCGTCATATGGAGGGCAGACTTTGTGCATTTACATTCACAGCATCCAGGTGAGCCCCCACTCCTTTATTCTCACCACTGACTGATGAGAGAAGTGGGTGGGATGGGAGACACTGGGAGTGAGAAAGATGCAGGGGTCGGAGGCACTACATACGAGCTGCGGTTTACATTTGATGCGCACATGCACTGTGATAAAGCACGGTGTGCCGTGCTGCAACAATTAGAAAAAAGAGGACTCCCCAACAACAGATGAAGAGTGCAAGCAGAAAGAAATTGTATTTAGGCGGTGCTCCTCTGTAAAAAACTGAAGTGAGGTATCACTGCTTGAACCACTTAGGAGGCAACAAAGAAGAGCGACACTGGACTGAACCAATGGTAAGCAACAGGTGGAAGAAAACTCCTTTTCCAGTACAACAGGCCTTCCAGAAAGCACATGCACGATGTAGTGGCGGCTCCTCGGCTAAGGCGGAGGAGCGTCGCCCCACTGTCATGAAGCAGCAAAAGAAAGGAAAAAATAAAATGATAATAACCTAATGTTATTATCAGTTTATTTTGTCCTCCTGCTGCAGCAGCATGTGTGAGGGGGGGGCGGGCTGCAGAGCAGGGGAGGAGTGGTACAACCCTCCTAAGTGCGCAATGACTGTTTGGTCGGCCCTTTCATTGCATTGCAGCGTTGTGATTGGCTGTGGGGAGCATGGGAGCCCTGATGCTTCCTGTTTCTCACAAGAAGCCAGGAAGAGGACGGGATGGGACACAGGAGAGGCGGCGCCGGCTGGCCAGTTGGCCGGCTGGGAGGTAAGTGATTTCTTTTCTTTTACACGATTTTCCCCCCCTTCCTCCCAGCCCCTTTGCCCCTACCCCCCTGCTGCTTCTAGGGAGCAGCCGCGACTGGCACGTTGCCTAGGCTCGACCTAAAAAGCAATTCAATTAATATTTTTTTTCTTTTGACATATGCACCTAAAACAAAAAGCACACAAAGAAATCCTTCAAAAATATGCATTTCTTCTATGATGGCAAGAAATTGGATTATTATTTGGGGTGGACGACTACCCATCTCAAGGAATAATCACAACTTGAGACAGCGTGAACCTTCAAAGTCACTAATTAACCTGAGCTCCACCCCCTGATAGCAATGCTATAGAGCCAACAGGCTTAACTTAGGGCAATGTGTGGCATATTTATCCACTGCCAGAACACTAATAAAGTCAAAACACAGAGCAATAAAAATCCCAAACCAAATTAGAAACATAGAGTAAAATTTAATAAGTAAAATGACACCAAAACAAGAATAATCCATTAAGGGGTACCAAAGATATGAATTTTTAAAGGTTAAAGTGATAATAGCAGTGAAAACGATTACACACCAATGATAGTCAATGGTCACAGTAGAGTTTTACCTTGGGACTCTGTGAAATTGAAGTCAAAATCCTTCAGTGGGTCAAGCCGCCAGGCTGTATCTGATGATGTGTTCCATGAGGCCGGGTACCTTATTGCTCAGGGCTGACTGATTTGCTGCTGCGCAGAAGCTCCAAGTGGGCGAATCGTATTTCTTCAAACAAGTGACGCCCTGTCTTGGGTGGATAGAATGGGCTTGTTCGTTCCGGTTCTCTAGAGGTCTGGAAATCCAAAAAGTGTGTAAGTCCCATTTTTTCAGAGGTGGTATGACAAGTGAAGTTAGACACAGCGCGGGTTTCCAGGACCTGAGGAACAGCACTTGGGAGTCAAGACTCACTCCAGGAGATGCCATCAGCAGGTTCCAAGTCAGGTCCAGTTGTTACTGGTCAGCTGGGCACTTCAAGGAAAAGTCATCTTGCAGCTTTTTGTGGCCCTGTAGCTGCACAGATCAGCAAACTGACACTTAGGAGGTCATTACAATGGTGGGCGGAGAAAGTCCGCCCGCCACCGCAGCGGAATGCGTGACCGTCCGCAAGGGGTGCGGCAGTCCCGCACCCAATATTACGATGCCACCGTGGCGGTGGCAAGCCCTATTCACATCATTGTGGCGGGCGGTGCTCACCGCACCGCCCGCCACAATGCTGTGAATGTACGTCGTGCATTTGCATGCACAAAGTGACAGGCACCGCGCGGTGCCTGCCACCTTGTGCATACAAATTGTGCATACAAATGGTACCCCCCATGTGCACCCCCTAACCCCCCAACATCCTGGGGGCCCGCAACGGGCCCCAAAATGCAAAGACCGTATGCCTTTCCATGGCGGCAACGCCGCCATGGAAAGGCTGATCTTCGCTGGCATCATAATATGGATGGCGGTGTCTTGGAGACACCGCCACCATATTATCCCTGTTTTCCGCCGGTCGACGACTCGACCGGCGGAAAAGCGGCGGACGGTCTTTCCGTCCGCCGCGGTACCATTCCCATTCCCACCGCCATCCTAATATGGCGGTGGGAATATTCAGGTAGATGGCGGGCGGATCGCCACCGCCGGGCCGGCGGTCCTCACCGCCGGCCCGGCGGTGGCGATCCGCCCGCCATCGTAATGACCCCCTAAGAGTCTACTTTTTTGTCCTGGGTACAAGGGGAAGCAGGTCTAGTCTTCAAGGGTCCCCTCTGGTTACAGAGAGCAGGTCAATTGCTTTTCTCTTCTTCCACAGGTCTATAAAGTGTGATAAAAAGGGTGTCTGGAGGTGCCATATTTATGCCTGGCATAAAACTAGTGTATTGCTCCTGATTGCTCCCAAAGTGAATGGGTAAAAGTTCCTAGGGGTAACCCTATCCGCTTTTGAAACTGTTCTTGAATGCCCTTCTGTAAAAAATCCCACAGGGAAATAAACACTCTCCTTCTCTGAGGTCACCCTACACCAGTTCTGAAGGTAGCTTTCCCGCCACTGTGTTTGGGCACAGCCTGATTAGGAGGACAAAAGCCGGGGCCTTTCCAGGTGTCACCAAACATTTGCCTGTTACAGGGGACCCTCCTTCAAAGTAAATTAAGTTCCTGGGCCAACCTCACTGGTCTTCCTGCCAGGGGAAGAGATAACCACCTCCCGACTCCCAAGCCATTGTACCTGCCCTATGATCAGTTTTCATATCATTCATCACAGCTGATTCCTGGCTGTGCCACTGCTTATGAGTGAGTGCATATTAGCCTCAAGCAGCGAAAATGTTACTTTCTAAAATATACCTTTCCCTAATATTCATTAAAAATACGACATCACACCATTGAGTTGGGATTTTAATAACTAATTAAAAATAGCTGTTTCATCATTTTTGTAGCTGGACCCTAACCGGAGATAACACCCTTTATTTCTACTATTGCTTCCCAGTGTTTGTCTTTGGGATAGCAAGAGCCTTCTAACAGTGAAAATAGCTTTTGGGTGCTAGTCACTATAAGGGCATGTTAACTTTATATTTCTACTATCCTACTTTTATATAGCATGCACGCTGCCTTGTGGGCTACAAGGCCTACACAGGGTGGCTTTGTGATATTTAAAGGAAATGTTTCTACCTATCAATAAAAGTTATGTTGAATGAATGCACAGTAGGTTTTACAGTCCAGCAGTAAGGATACACAGGGTAGGCCTGAAACCATGTTTGCCCTGCAGTCTTCTACTGCCATTACATTTCTGGACCATGTGTTAACTTTCTACACCATATAGTAGGGACTTCCAAGCAAGTTAAACGGTCCAATGAGGAATAAGCCAAATTCACCATATCTAAAAGGGCGCACATGCACTCTACTAGCAGGGGTAAATTGCACAGAGTTGTAAAGCCAGCAAAGCAGATATGGGGAAAATCTGGAGGGACGCCACACAAAAAATGGTCATTTCCTACAATGATTATTAAAAGGAAGCATGATTGTTGCAAATGAATATAGGGTATTTTACACAAATACCTTTTCATATGCCAACACTTGGCTGTTTCAGAATAGTAAACATAACCAAATGATTTTTTTCAGGTGCAACCTTAGTGTCAAGTGGCTCTATATTATAAGAGTTGTCTGGGACTTGTAGTTTCTCTTTTAAGAATGACAGTATGGTCAAACAATTGCAGGAAAGAGCTCTTGTAGTTAAAAAGAGAAGTCTAGCTGGCTTGGGAATATTGAAAGTGCTGTGTGGGAATGAATAGTGCAATGGTCAACAACACATAGAGAATCTGGACATTCGGACACCTGCAGTGCAAACTTCACTCTAACACATAAAAGTTACTGTCCAGGTTTATAGTCATAGACATCGGTGTACTAGGCAGTTGCTTCAGATGCCAAGCGAAGGGCATGCCAAATTCAAGGGAAAAACTTTCAAATTAAAAAAACAAAAAAATATCCTTAGCTTCAATATGTTATTTCGCTTTGGTGGTGGGTTCTCCCTTTACTGGGTTTGGTTAGTGTGCCAGGTACCAACCGCCAAATTAAGATGCTACTGGTTACACCACATTCTCCCCTTTTTCTATAGCATTTAGTATTTCACACTTTGAAATAATTTAAAATGGTTTAGTAACATGACTTGTTCATATTGGTTAAGTGAACACACATTATTTTTTCTATTAATGTGTACCAATCTTTGGGCCTGATTACGAGTGCGGCGGTCATAAGAGCGCCGCACTCGCGTTGGTTCTTCCACGGCATAACGACTTTAAAAGTTGATGCAGCAGGGGACCACCGGCTGCACAAGGAAACAGTCATTCCCTGACGGTTGCGGAGCTGCGCCACAATGTAATATGCTCAGCGGGACTGGTGCAGTCCCGCTGAGTATATTACGCGTTCCTGCACCGCCAGCCATTTCATGGCGGGAGCCCTGTCATGAAAAGGCTGGGGGTGCAGATACAAAGGGGGCCCATGCCCCCCTGGCCGTGGGGATACATTCTGGGGGGCACAACATGTGACCCCTGTCTGTATTCCCCCAAAGTTCCAGCACATCATGGACAACATCATGGACATCACCGTTCATGTCGTGCTGGAACTATTTTGTGGTTGCCATTGTGGTTCCTGTTTTCCAGGCACCACCATGGGAAAGGCAAAGGACCGTCTGCCTTACACAAGTTCAATTCGTAATAAGGCGGGCGGTCCTTGTGCGGCTTGGACAGTGCTGTGTCAGAGAATAACCTGGTCAGCAATGCCAAACTCTTAATCGGGCCCTTTGTGTTTTCTAACATCTTTTGTACGACCATATCAAACAAAATTGCTCATACTTTGTTATATCTTAGTCCCCACTTTTCAAAGGTTTCCTTTTAGCCACTGACCAGTTTAAATGGCCTTTTATTTGATAGGTGTTTACAGTCTTGTTTTGCATTTTTGATATCATTCCACAAGCTTTCACACCTGGTTCCTTTGGATTATACCAAATATAATGGCCTGTATGGTGTAAGAAAGTGGCTCTGTATATACTGAACCAAAGTAAGGTTCAGTGTGCACAGAGTCCACAGTCCCCAGAGGTTTGGCAGAGGCTAAAGTTAGATATAACCTTACTCTCTAAAGTGGTAGCTTGTTCGAGCAGTAAGGCAGTATCAGAGGACAGTGTAAAGCATTTGTAGTACACACTCAGTCAGCAAATGGTCTCACACACTCAAGAACTGAACTCTAGGCCAATTGTTTTGTATATAAAAATATATTGTTGTTTTATTTTAGAACCACAAGTAGGTACAAAAATACTTTCTCAGAATGAGATGCTTTAGTTATATACTTTCAATACACAATAGACTTTTAAATGCAATAGCTACAGTTGTTGCAATAGGCAACACAATTCAAACACAATTATAACACTGAGCTCAATGGGAGTTTTTAAGTAAAAGCAGTTTCAGTTACTTTACGTATGATTTTCTTACTCAGGGTTGGATCCTGGATTCAACCCTGGTGCATTTCCTGTAAACAGTTGAAAGAAATCGTTTTTGTTACACAGGCGATTTTTAAGGAATATTTGTTTGTTTCAAAAATTGACAGAAGAATTTCTGGAGAAAACCAGGCAATGTTATCCTATGGAGGAAAATCAAGTTATCGGTAAGTACAGTTGTAATTGCTTTTCAGGGTCAGTGCTGGGCACCAAGATCCAGCACTGGGATCTCTCCTGATAACAGGTGAGTAATTTCGTTTTCGTTGATCGGGCGATTTTTAAGGAATATTTGAAAGTTTCAAAACTCGACACTTAGAAAAAATTTCAGTGTAAACAAGTCAATGTTACCCTATGGAGAAAATGTAGGTTATCGGCTTTCAGGTAAGTACTCGACTGGCAGAGTTAAGGTTCTGGGCATAGACTCAGGGGTCTCCCAGGGTCAGGTAGGTACAGTTGGTACACCCTCAGCGGCACAGGGGCGGCCGGGTGCAGAGTGAGTTAGGCCCAATGTTAGCCTATGGCGGGCAGAGGGCCCTTGGTTGGTGGCTGCTAGCAGGCAGGCCACCCGGCTGTGGGAGCTGGGCTCCTGGTCACATACACAGGGCAAGTGGGGAAGTAGAATAGGATAGGTGTTGCACTCCCAGGGGCACTCGGGCGGCTGGGTGCAGGGTGCTTTTGAGCCGTCGGGCGCTCAATGTATTTCAATGGAGAAGCTGAAAGTTGAACAAAGGCTGCAAGCTCGGGGACGGAGATTCTTCAGGTGCGACCACCACTTCGAGAGGTAAGTTGGGTAGTTGGAGGATAGGTAGGCACCCCGGAGTTGGGCACAGGGGGCCGCAGGGGACCGGGTGCAGGGGTGTCTTTTCGCGTCGGGAAATCTTACCCTCTGCTGGTCGCGGTTGGAGGGGTCCCTGGTTCTGAGGCTGCAGGCGTCGTCAGGAGCGTCGAGGAGGGTCCTTGGGTGCTGGATTCTGGGTCACAGTCGCCGGGGGGACGTCCTCGTGGTCTTTGTCCACTCAGGCACAGGCCGGGCTCGGCGGCTGCAGAGTGTGCAGGAGTCGCGGTTCCTGGCTGGCACCAGGGGTTTGTTACTTGCTTTGAGCAGTACCACTGCTCGTGGGAGTCCCAGTCTTTTAGAGTCACAAGGCAGTCAGGTCCTCCGGGGTTTTCGAGGTTGCTGACCACTGGAGACGCCGGGGTTTTAGCAGGAGCAGGTTCGAGGGCGACAGGCCTGTAGGGCTGGGGCCAAGTCAGTTGGTGTCTTCCTCTTTTTAGCAGCTGCACGGCAGGTCTTCTTTCTTCTTGTTCTTCTTGCTTGTTTCAGATTCGGGATCTGAGGAAGGAAGGTTCAGGGTGCCCCTAAATACTAGATTTAAGGGCGTTACAGGTAGGTAAAGGGCAGGGACCAATGGGTCCCTTCCCTGGGGTGGGTACACCCCCTATCCTGCCACTCTCCAGTGGGAGGGGGGCAGGAGCCTAGTCCTGATTGGGCAGGGCTGCCCATCTCCAAGATGGCGAGAGCCCGGAGATGTGCTTCACCTCGCCTCCCCCACCTGAGGGGTGGTGTTGGCAGAGGCTGGCACACCCCCTTTCCTCACTTGGGGTTTCCCGCCGGTCTTCCCGCCAGAGTGGGGGCTAGACCCGGTGGGGACCAGTTGCTGAGTACAGCAAGTGGTCTGGGGAGGCTCACAAAGGCCTTTGAAGCTTCCCTCTGCCCATCCTGGGGGAGGAGACCTAGCACCTCGCCCAGGACGTGCATTGTTGCAGGCCTGGGAGAGTGGATGGCTCTCTACCCAGGGGTCCAGCAACATGTCTGCTGGGTGGCAGCCTAGGCAGCCTCTCAGGCAGGACGTGGATTGTGGGTTAGGTTCAGGGGGCAACTCTAAGTTGCCCTCTGTTGTGCATCTTACATTAAATCCCACACTGGCATCAGTGTGGGTTTAATGTGCTGAGAAGTTTGATACCAAACTTCTCAGTCTTCAGTGTAGCCATCATGGTGCTGTGGAGTTCGTGATGACGACCTCCCAGCACCATATACTCTTAATGGCAGCACTGCACTTACAGTGCCCAGGAATGGACCTGGGTACTGTAGGGGTACAGGGCTCATGAACCTGTACCCTCACCACTGGCATAGTGCACCCAGCTAGAGGGGTGACTGAGGTATGCCAGGGCAGTGTGTTTGTGGGCATGGCACACAGGGATGTGTGCCATGTTGACTCTCTGTTTTGTTCTGCACCAAGACACTCAGCCTGCAAAGGCAGTGTGTGTGTGTCAGGGTACAGGATCTCTAAGGGTGGCACAATAAGTGCTGCAGCCCTTAGAGGCCTTCTCTGGTCACAGTGCCCTGGGTACCTAGGGTACCATTTATCAGGGGCTGACATGTGGCCAGAGATGCCAATTGGGTTTAGGCTTCAATGCAGTTTTAGGGAAGGAACACAGGCCCTGGGCACCTGATTGGCAGGAGCCCAGGGCACACTCAGTCAAAGTACATCAGCAATTCAGCAAAAAGTGGGGGCATACCAAGCAAGAAAGATGGCACTTTCTCACATATGGCCTATAATATTTGGTATCCCCTATTTTTCTAGACATAGACCTTGCCAGGATACAATTTGACATGGCCTTTTGTTGGCTGTACGAACACAGTTTTTCTACCAAATAGAATCCTTGCTTGAATTTCCGAACATCTTTTCCTAAAGAGATACCACATATTACAGCTCATGAATTTCTGTAATATCTGGTATCCCCTACTTTTCAAGGGTTACTTTTTAGCCACTGACCAACTCAAGTTGCCTTTTATTTAATAGCAGACTGCAGTATATTTTCACATTTTTGATTTCATTCCACAAGCTTTCACATCAGGTTCCTTCTGTGGATACCAAATATAATGCCTCATATGGGCTATAATATTTGGTATCCCCTATGTTTCTCGGGTTAGAGTTACCAGGATTCAATTTGAAATAGCATTCTGTTGGCTGGTTAAACAAAGTATTTTCCTGTCAAATGACACCATTCTCTGTGTTTTCCATAATCTTTTACTGTGGGGATACCACATATTACGGCTTCTGCATTGCTGTAACATCTGGTATCCCCTACTTTTCAAGGGTTACCTTTTAGCCACTGACCAATTCAAGGTGCCTTTTATTTGATAGCAGATTACACTAATTCTTTGCATTTTTTATTTCATTCCACAATCTTTCACATCCGGTTCCTTTGGGGGATACCAAATATAATGCCTCATATGGGCTATAATAATTGGTATCCCCTATATTTCTTGGGTTAGAGGTTATCAGGATTCAATTTGACATGGCATTCTGTTGGCTGGGTGCACAAAGTATTTTCCTGCTAAATACCACCTTTCCCTGTGTTTTCCATAATAAAGCCTCGGGGAATACCATATATTACGGCTTCTGCAGTGCTGTAATATCTAGAATACCCTACTTTTCAAGGGTTACCTTTTAGCCACTGATCAACTCAAGTTGCCTTTTATTTGATAGCAGACTACAGTATCTTTTCACATTTTTGATTTCATTCCACAAGCTTTCACATCGGGTTCCTTTGGGGAATACTAAATATAATGCCTCAGAAGTGCTATAATATTTGGTATCCCCTATGTTTCTCTGATTTGAGCTTACCAGAATTCTGTTTGACATGGCCTTCTGTTGACTGGGTGAAAACAATATTTTCCTGCCAAATAGCACCCTTCCCTTTGTTTTCCAACATCTTCTACTGTGGCGATACCACACATTATGGGTCCTGCATTGCTGTAATATTCTTCCAGTGTCCCTTCACGTGTTTTCCCACCTCCCAGCCCTACTTAATGGTGGCCGCTGTACGGCCACGCTGCTGGCGTGCCTGAGGCAAGCCCATCCGCGCCCGACCGTGCCTGGACCCCGCCTATCACCAGGGACCCTGGTTCTCGGAAATTCCACCGCTTCGACACCAGCACCCTCCTTGCCCTCAACCCGCCTGCCATCTAGCGTCACCGAAGAAGACCCACGGACCCTTCACCTGCCGGAACTGCAGTGAGCCTTCACCAACGCCAATACCGCAGCCCCTCTCGCCGCACAGCCGACCAACAACACACCCAACTGGCTCAACTGCATCCTCTTCAACGTGCGATCCCTCCACATACACGGCACAGAAATCTGGGACCTCCTCGACGCCACCTTTGCTGACATTGCTTTCTTCACGGAAATCTGGACTAACCCCTGCTCCAGACTAGACACTGCCATCGCCATCCCCGATGGCTACAAAATCACCCACAAGGACCATCCCAACCGCCCAGGAGGAGGCATCACCCTCATCCACAAGAACACACGCCGACTAGCCACGCACTCTAACGACCCAAACGACGACCATGGAACACCTCCACTTCCAGATCCAGACAACCCCAACAGCACCCTCCATGGCACCTTCGTCTACAGGCCCCCCCCAACCGTCCTTCACCGATGACATCGTAGACCTCATTGCACCTCAGGCTCTCGCATCCACTGACTACATCCTACTCGGAGACCTCAACTTCCACGTGGACAATCCCAGCGACCAGAACACTGCCTCCCTACTGGAGAACCTCACCAACATCAGACTCAAGCAGCTAGTCACTGCACCGACCCATGCAGCCGGACATACGCTCGACCCCGTCTTCTCCGCCAGTGGGAACATCAGCTGCAGCCACACCACCGAATTCTCCTGGACCGACCAGCACTGCGTGCATCTCGCCTTCGCCACGCCCACCGTACACCACCGCCCTCATAGCCCCCCCTCCCATCACAGCTGGATCAAGGCCACTGAAGAACTTCTCGTTGACTCCGTCAGCACAACCAACCCACTAACAATAATGGATGCCAACACCGCAGCACGCAACCTCCACCGATGGATCTCTCACTGCACCAACACCCTGGCACCTCTCAAGAAAAGACCAGGCAAGCAACACTCCAATAAAGCCAGCTTGTTTACTTCCACCCTTCACGAGTCCAGACCACCTGCAGATGACTCGAGAAGAAATGGAGGAACAACAAAACCCCGGAAACCAATGCTACTTACAAATCCGCCATCAACTCACACCACCTCCTCCTCAAAATCGCAAAGAAAATGGCCCTCCAAGACAGAATCAACGCCAACACACACAACAGCAAAGAACTCTTCGGCTTCATCAAGGAGTTCGCCAGGCCCAACAGCGAGACCACAGACGTCCCTCCCTCCCAAGACCTCTGCAACAAACTCAGCACCTTCTTCCACCACAAGATCAGGCAGATCTATGACAGCTTCGACACCCTAGACCCAGCCACCACGCTGCCACCACTGCACGCAGCCACGCTGCACCCCAACAGACCGTGCACTGCTTGACCCCACTTACAAGAGAGAACACACTCAAGAACATGAAGAGCATCCACTCAGGAGCCCCGTCGGATCCTTGCCCGTACCCCATCTTCCACAGAGCAGCCGCCATCCTTGCCCCCCAGCTCCGCCGCACCATTAACTGCTCCATCAAAACCGCCACATTCCCCGACGACTGGAAACACGCTGAGATCAAACCCCTGCTGAAGAAGCCATCCTCAGACCCGACAGACCTCAAGAACTTCAGATCCATCTCCCTCCTCTCCTTCCTAGCCAAGGTCATCAAGAAGGCCATCAACACCCAACTCTTCAAGTTCATCGAAGCGAACCACGTCCTGAACACCTCCCAATCCGGCTTCCAAAGCAACCACAGCATTGAGACCGCACTCCTCGCCGCCATCGACGACATCCGCTCCCTCATTGACCGGGGTGAGATCGCAGCCCTCATCCTACTAGACCTCTCGGCCACCTTCGACACCGTCTCCATCTGCACCCGAATCATGAGAATCCACGACGCCGGCATCTGCGACAAGGCACTGGACTGGATCCACTTCTTCCTCACCGGCCGGACTCAGCAAGTTAGACTACCCCCGTTCCTCTCAGAACCTACAGAAATCAACTGCAGAATGCCCCAAGGTTCCTCCCTGAGCCCCACCCTGTAACGTCTACATGGCCCCCCTCACAGCTATCGTCAGAAGCCATGGACTCAATGTTGTCTCCAACGCCGATGACACCCAGCTGATCCTCTCCCTCACCAACCAACCCAGAACTGCCAGAACCAACTTCCAAAGTGGAATAAAGGCCTTTGCTACCTGAATGAAAGACAGCTGCCTCAAGCTCAACTTGGACAAGACCAAAGTACTCATCCTGGGATCAACCCCTTTAGCCTGGGGCGTCCCCTGGTGGCCAGCTGCTCTGGGATCCCCTCCCACCCCGACGGACCACGCACGCAACCTCAGCATCATTCTGGATTCATTACTCACGATGAACTGCCAAATCAATGCAGTCTCCTCCGCTTGCTTCCACACACTCTACCTGCTTTGAAAGACATTCAGATGGATCCCCACAGAATTCGGAAAGACTTTCACCCACACACTCATCACCAGCAGACTCAACTACGGCAACGCACTCTAAGCTGGCATCACCCAGAAACAGCTCAAGAAGCTACAAAACGTTCAAAATGCCGCAGCCAGACTGGTCCTCGACATCCCCGCCGTAGCCACATCCTGCAACACTTCCGACAACTCCACTGGCACCCAGTCAACAAGAAAATCACCTTCAAACTGCTCACTCATTCCTACATAGCTCTCCATGATGAAGGACCAGCTTATCTGAGCCACCACCTCGCATTCCACCTACCCGCCAGACAACTCCGTTCAGCCCAAATTGCCCCAACCTCCGTCCCCAGGATCCACAAGACTAGAACTGGAGGAAGCTATTTCTCCTATCTCGCCGCCAAGACCTGGAATAACATGCCCCTATACCTCAGGCAATCTGCGTCGCTGACCCAATTCAAGAAGGAACTCAAGACCTGGCTGTTCGAATGACGCTCCACCCAGAGGGACCAGCAGCCCCCTTCCAGGGCCTTGAGACCCTCACGGATGAGTAGCCGCGCTCTACAAGCCCCTGATTAATTGACTTTTCAAGGGTTACCTTTTAGCTATGACCTATTCAAGTTGCTTTTTATTTAATATCAGACTAAAGTCCCTTTTTACAATTTTGATTTCATTCCAGAACCTTACACATCAGGTTCTTTTGGGGGATGCTAAATATAATGACTCATATGGGCTATAATATTTGGTGTCCCCTATGTTTCTCGGGTTAGATCTTACCATGATTCAATTTGACATGACATTCTGTTGGCTGGGTGGACAAAGTATTTTCCTGTCAAACAGCATCCTTCCCTGTTTTTTTCATAATCTGTTACTGTGGGGATACCACATATTACGGCTTGTGAATTGCTGTAATATTTGGTATCCCCTACTTTTTAAGGGTTACCTTTTAGCCACTGACCAACTCAAGGTGCCTTTTTGTTAATAGCAGACTACAGCATCTTTTCACATTTTTGACTTCATTCCACAAGCTTTCACATCCGGTTCCTTTTGGGGTATACCAATTATAATGCCTTAAAGGGCTGTAATATTTGGTATGCCTATGTTTCTCAGGTTAGAGCTTACCAGTATTACGTTGGGCATGGCCTTCTCTTGGCTGAGTGAACACAGTATATTCCA
This sequence comes from Calotriton arnoldi, assembly GCA_963921515.1. NCBI lineage: Eukaryota > Metazoa > Chordata > Amphibia > Caudata > Salamandridae > Calotriton > Calotriton arnoldi. The sequence goes on along the minus strand of CAWUFW010007225.1, from coordinate 392,232 downwards.
GTTAAATAGCATCCTTTCCTGTGTTTTCCAACATCTTTTACTGTGGGGATACCACATATTACGGCTCTTGAATTGTTGTAATATCTGGTGTCCCCTACTTTTCAAGGGTTACCTTTTAGCCACTGACCAATTAAATTAGCCTTTTTATAGCAGATTACAGTCATTCTTTGCATTTTTCATTACATTCCACAAGCTTTCACATCTGGTTTCTTTGGGGGATAACAAATATAATGCCTCATATGGGCTATAATATTTAGTATCGCCTATGTTTCTCAGATTAGAGTTTACCAGTGTTGTGTAAGATTCGGTATCCTCAAGGGATTGTGTATCTCCTGGCTTCAGCAGACTCCAGAGGTCTTGCCTATTGGACAGCTCAGGTGGGGCCCACAGCAGCCCTGTCCACTTCAGGAGAGAGGAGCCTCGGCTTTAGCAGGCAGAAGCAGCAGCACACTGAGCCGAGCAGCTGCTAGGAATGCACACTTCGCTTTGATTAGCGCTTACTGGGAAACTCAGAAAGGGTCTCAATAAAGAACTTTACTGTTTCGTTTGTTTATTCTGACATGGTCTCTGACTATTTGACAGCCTCATGATATTAACTAAGTGTTAAACAAAGGAGAAAAATAAAACAAGATCTCGAATGCTAAAGGAAATGAAAAGATCAGTGTTAGGAAATGGAACAAAATGAAAACGAGTTAAACAGAATTAAAAGGGAGAGGAAGGCATCACAGTAATGGAAAAAGCAAGGAAATAATGTAAAAAATAGAGAGGGAACAAGGAATAATTTCAGGATTGAAAAAGAACAGAGAGAATGCATGAGAGGAGAATGGGAAAAGAAAATATTTGGCTTTTTAATAATAAAACATATTCAAAGCATTAAAGAGGTGGAGGTGTGGCGCAGCAGCCAGGGCTGCTGACTCCGGAGTGTGGGGCTCTCGGTTCGATCCCCCGGTCGGCAGCTCAGCTGAGCTCCGCATCATGTGACTCTGGGCAATAGCTCACTAAATCACCCCGATGGCTCCCAGCACCTTGAGACTCTCAGGGGTGATTAGTTTGTGCTTTACAAATACCGGACTGATTGAGATACTACATGGACAGAAGCAAAAAAAGCCTTCCTTATTGGCATGTAGAAATGTGCCTGGTGGTGCTATCTCATATGACACCTTCCTGACTCCCTATTCAACCCAGAGGTTACAACAAATTAACACGGACAGCCGAGCCAAGGGAAAGCCTTGGCTCTTACAGCCCGTGCATGAGCTGGACCTTGAAAATGTTTGTATTAACATTTGGAAGCTTTGATATTAATAGGTCACATGATAGCGCTGCACTGAGAAGTATTGATTAAAAGTGATAGTTTTTTAAACATGGATTTAGAACCATTTCTGCCCCACCCCTACACTGGTGACAGTTCCATTAGTAAAACAAGAGGCCAGGGAGTTGTTATGTGAACCCTGACTGTGTACCAGATCATTATCAAGCAACATTACAGTCCATTAAATCAAACACAGTTTGTTTTTGTGCAGCTGGTATACTGAAATCACGTATATGAAAGTGCTTGTGAAATAAAATATATGCCTAAAATCACAAAATATAAGCAGATAAGCTGCGATTTATCCAGGCTTTTTGGTTTCACTTTGTAAAAATCAGTCACTAAATGGGTATGATTTTGTCTCCTTATTATGTTAAGGCTTTGTTTTAACCTCTTTGTGCAATTTTCTGCAAACTCAACCCTAAGGCTTTGGAGTGCTTTATATTAGCAATATTTACATTAAACAAGGTCACATTTTTTTGTCATGGGGAGGTTAAGTGATTTGCCCAGAATCAAAGAATGTTGAGCCGCGGTTGAGACTTAAACCTGGTTACCCAGTTCCAAAGTCGACAGCTCTAGCCGTAAATGTCAGAGCAGAGCAGCAGAGCAGCAGAGCAGAGCAGAAGGGTAAAGCATTTGCTGCCTGCTGCCAATGTCCTGGGTCAAATGACTACGACTAGCTTAGCTGTTGGGCTTTGTGTATTCCTCCCAGTGAGACAAAAAGGGATTCGGTGCAGCGGTGGCTGGCATGTTCCAAAGGTGGTGGGGTGGGGTGGGGCGGAGCACATAAAAAAATAAAAAATAAAACACACATACCATTCTGACGAGCGCGACGTCCTCTTCGATCCTTCTCTCCTCGAGGCAGGCTACAGGCAGGCTCCTAAACTCCCAAGCCAATCCTGGCACTGCTCTCATGCAGCATGAGAGCCGAGCTAGGATTGGTGGGAGCGGCCTCTATCAGTGCTCACAAGAGCACTGGATGCCTTTGCTTTCTCTAACCCGCTGTCTCAAGACAGCTGGGTTCGAGAGGTTTAAAATGTGCATGCCTGGCTGGCCATCACAAGGTGGCCGGCCAAACAGACAAGTGCATTTTAAACTGGAGAGCAAAAAGCTCCCTGCTGCCACTCAGCAGCAATGGCCCCACCCCATCCTAATGCTCAGTTCGGGCTGGTCGGTTACTGAAAAATAAAATGGTAGTAAATACATTTTATTTCCATTTTATTTTTCAGCTCTGGCCTGCGGCTTTTGTTTGTGGGGCAACGCTCCTCCGCTCAAGCGGAGGAGCGGCCCCTGATTAGGTGTTGGCAGACTTGGCCAGGATGGCTGGGGGCAGAGCTGTTCCCTGCCCACCTACAGTTCAAAGGGCTGCCTCCAGCACACACACTAAGGAACCTGGCACTGGCCTTTTTTCACCTCAGACTTCTTGGAGCCTTGGTAGGTTAAGGGAAGAACTTTCCAGATCCGGATGTTTGGGTAGCATGGGAAATTCCCCCATTTCAAAGGCTGGCACTAAGTATAAATATTTCACCCCCAGAACACCTCTTCAATACCCTTCTGAACTTGTGGAAGACTTCAGAAGGACTTCCTGGACCCCTAGAGGACCGCCCTGCTGCTTGAGGCCTGCCTTGGTTCCCAGAGGTGTGCCCTGCTGCTACCAGAGGACTGCCCTGCTGCTTGAGGAATGCCTTGCTCCCCAGAGGACTTCCCTGCTGCTAGAGGCCTGCCTTGATGCTTGAAGGAGAATGGGACCATCTCCGTGAACGCAGGACCACCAGACATAAGTCCAATGGATAGTTGGCTGGCCTTCTGTGTGAGCTACAGAGGCATAACAAGCTCCAGAGACCTTGAACTCTGCACCTCGTCTTTGCTGGAGTGAGTCTTAACGCCCCTCCCCACCAAATAGTGCCTCATAGGTCCGGCACCCTTGGAAATGGTGTTAGAGGTGCTGCTCCTGCTAGCCCTAAAACGTGGGACTTCGAAAAAGCTTCACCAAAAATACCAAAGGAACTGACAGAAGAGAAGGAGCTACCTGAGAGTCAATCCGTCCAAGGTGCATTGCCAGTTAGTCTGACTTTGCAGTAGATCCTGCTACGTTATTCTACAGAGCAGCAAATCCTGTTTACCAGGACCTCTCAGTGACAGTGTCTGGCCTGAAGGAGCCCTCTTCTGCTACAGCTTGTAGCCCTGTCCCGCTGGAGGTTTTTGTCTTCCAAAAAGTTGTCTAAGTCCGAAGGAAAAAATCTTTACCGGGTTCGATGGTGACCAGCTCCTTACCGATGACAAAAAAATCCTCAGCCTGGAAATCCGTCTTCTTCTGCTCAGAGTTTATTCCAGCCATTGTCAATGGCTTCACCGAGACTTCGTCCAGCGTTTCCCGGCGAAGACGACTCCTCTTTGGATGCAGCCTGCTGTCTTGCCCCGCTGAGTTCTTCAAAATGTAATCTCGGTCTGAAGGTCAGCTGAGACCAGGCCAAACCCACCTACTGTATCTGGCTTGTGCAACATCGTGGTCAACCTTAACTTTTGACTTTGTCCCGGTCTCACGCAACCAGATACGTGCAGTTGGCATTTTGGTCTTTAAGGTGCTAGATTTCACTGAAAACTTAAAAAGAATCTGGTTGTACTGATAGGATTTACTTTGTTGTGGTGTTATTTTATTTAGTAAAAAGTATCTTATTTTTCAAAATTGGGTTGGGATTTTTCTTGTGTTGTGTTTTCACTTTATTACTGTTTGCTGCATAAATTACTTTACACAGTGACTCTATGTTAAGACTGAAAGACTTTTTCGGCAAGCTACCAGATGGCTAAGCACAGGTTAATTCAGTGACTTTTGTGGTTCACGCTGACAAAGATTGGGGTTGTTGCTTGAGTAACATTTCTTTTCCCTCAACAAATAACCCTATTAATTACAGTATCATGACTCTGTATTTTAAAAAGACATTCTTCTGCTGCTTTTGAAGAATCAGGGCGATGACCTGTCCATAATCTTACACTAAAATATGTTCTTCAATACAGCTTGAAGTCATGCTTCTTCATCACTGTAAAAATAGGGTTTCTGATTGGCAGACATATGCACCCTGTCCAAGCAGGAACCACTGTCCCAGTCATGGTAAGTGTAGTACACACTAACAGTTTACCTGTGCTCACCCTCTGGTAGCCTGGCACAGAGTAGTAAGGCTAAACTAAAGAGGTAATGAGTAAAGTATTTGTGTGTACACACACACACACACACACACACACACACTAACACAGTAAAAACACCACAAAAGTACTCCACACAAGTTTAGACAAATAGCCAATATGTATCTGAGTAAGACCAAAACGACAAAAATCCAACATTCACAAGTCAAGATATGAATTTTTCAACATTAACTTAAAATGCAGTGCTTAGAAGTCAGCAACTCCAACTGGGGCTATCTGGCCGCGCTTGACTGGGGTAAATCCAAAAGTTCCATTTGACTGCGATGGAGCGTGGGCTGGAGACAGGAGTCAGGCAGAACCGTTGACAGTACCTTGGATTCGTCGATGCTCATGGACGAAGCGGTGCGCAACGGAGAGGATGCATTGGGGGTGCAGATGATGTGTCGGTTCCTGGAGGCACTGCAAGGTGGTTGAGGTGCTGGTGCTCGGGGAGGATGCGTTGCACAAAGGAGGTGATGCATTGGTTGGAGGTGTGAGGCTTTGGTTTCCAAAGACAGTGCAGCGTCAGTGATGTGTCAATGTGAAGAGCAGGGTGCATCAATTTTGTGGTGTTGTAGTTGAACTGCTGGGGTGACCGCGATGCGTCAGTTGAACCCCAAGCAGGGCCGGGCAAGCGTCGGAGTCTGGGCGGTTCACCACGGATGTCAGTGATGCTGTGTCCGAGACTCATGCAGCAGCAGTTCTTCAGAGGTCCTGTGGCAAAGTCCGGGCTTTGTTGAAAGTCGAGGTCGTTGTGTCGTGCACTTGGTGAGCAGTGTCCACAGCTTCAGTGCAGGTAGCTGCGTCAGTTTGGCAGGGATGCTCAGGCTCCAAAATGATGCTTTGGAGTCGGCAGGGCCCACAGCAGAGGGGCGCAGGCAGAGCCATAGCCACGGGGGGGAGCGGGTCCCGGCAAGACCATAATGGGCTCTGGCCCCCCAACTGAAAGCCCAGACCTCTCAGTTTCTGTTATTTATTTAAAATATGGTTACGCTTGACATTTGAGACAGTGCACGTGATCTGCGCCTTCAACCCTGCATGCATTACCAATAATAAAACTGAAAGAACCATAGCTGTCTCCAGAGTAAGAGAGTGAGGCAGGGAGACAGACAGAAGCACAGGGGGGCTGGGCTGAGGCTGTCGTGCACACCCGGGTGCACTGAATTATACTAATATGACTTATGAATCATCAGAACTGCCTCTCCTGGAGCCTCAGTACCATCAGTGAGGGCACTGCATGCAGGCAGCAGGATGACATGCAGCGTGAACACACTGCTCCTGGGGCTCTCCTATCTGTCTAGCAAAGACCGTGATGGTAGGAGAGTCAATGATGTTTTAAGGCATGGTCAAAATGGGCAATTGCCCAGAGCCCACACAGAGGGCCACCTGATATGTGATCTGGACAGTCCCATGGCATCATGTAACAGCTGTGTTTTTTATAACACATCTAAAACAAAACAAATAAAAGCAAATACTGTCACTTATCTTCTGTTTTAAAGCCACTGTAAGGGTTGACTTGTTTAAGTTAGGCTGCATATGTGCACTATGCTTCTTAAAGGTGCAAGCCATGTGCACATTGCATTTCAGTCTGTAGACAGGCTCATTAAAGAGCCAGAACTACAGGACAATGACGGAAGAACAGTGCACATATACACAGTCTTTATGAAACCCTCACTCACTCTGCTGATATCACATAAATAGTATACTTCAACCAGCGCTGCCATAAAATAGGCAGGCAGGCATCTTTGACAACAGTAACAGCAGGATCCCAGTCAGGCTGGTGGGTTGGGATCTGGGCCTCAGCTCAATATATTATACCAGCTTGAGCAAGAGCCATGCCTGGCATCTTTTAATTTTGCATCCCTATCTTGCACAGAACCTCCGTACAACTATCTCTAGAGACTCCAAATATAGACACTTACACACAACAAAATATGGACAACCATGCCGACAGACATAAAGACACCTGTATAGACAGAACCACAAACATAAAGGTATCTGTGCACACAGACCAACATGCAGTATATATAGTCACAAATACCACCCATGCAGGCAGACTAACATATACAGGCCCTATGCACACCTGCCAACAGTCTAATCAATGTGTGTCCATATGGCTGTATGCAGACTGCCTCTTGTAGCAATTACTTCTGGAGCTGGAAGTGGTATTTACAAACCTTCAATAGTCATTGTTTCTAGGGGATGGGGCAGTTGTTTAGAAAGAATGCCATACTGGTGAAGGGTGGTGTTGGTTTAAAGTTAGAGGTCCCTCTGTCTATGGATTTAGACCTTACAAACACCTAGAGCTAAAATCTCTTCTCTGTTAAAATCTAATAAATGTAATGGATGTGGGGGTGCAGTCTTTTCTGTCAATGAGAGAAGGTTATTATGCTTTCTGCTGATCAACAAATATACAGATAATCATGCACACAAGCATGCAGACACACAGGCACAATGTGCACAGACAAACACCCATACATACTATTTTGTTCTGTAGAAGGCTCTGATATCACCATGTGCTCATCTACCAATGGACATCAAGCATGTGCACATCAGCCTGTACTCACTGCTCGACATCACACTATGTCCTCCAATGTATACCAGTCTGTGCCCCTCATTGCCAATCACCCTGTCCTGCCAGATGCACAATATTCTATGCTCCCAATGTACATCGGCTTACACTTCCCTGAACTGATGTACGTTATCCTACACTTCCATCCTGCAGAATACCAGGTAGTCCCTTGCTGCACATCATCTTTGAGCCTTTTTTGCACAGCACACTATGCACCCCTGATGCCCTTAGCTTTTGCCCCTTACTCTAAGGTGCACTCATGTTCTTCCATATCATTATGTGAGAAATTGCACCAGTTCAGATCTTTCTTGGAATTATGGTGCTTGATTCAGGGCTGTTTTAAGGCATGGGCAAATTGGGTGATTGCCCAGGACCTCCAGCATCCAAAGGGCCCCCTGGTAAAGTGATCAAGATAGCCAGAAGAACATAATTTGTTTGTTTGATGGGCATGCACACTTCAGAGAATCTTCATTTTTTTAAACATTTGTTTATTGGCATTTTTATTGAAACACATATGTAGACATGACATTGACAGTTCAGGAGTTACATTGTCTGTTAATTTTGCATACTCTTTGGCTTCATCATGGTAGCTTATATTATTCCAGATATTGACCCTCTGCAGTATACGATCTTACTGTCTGTTTGGTGTCTTATGTGCGAGTATGTCATGGTGGGGGAAGTCGTAACTTGCGTCTTCCTGAGAGCTTATGGACTGTCTAGTGAATTTTGTGCTCTAACATTCATGTAATAGGAGTGGAAGAAGAAAAAAAGGAAAGCTAAAAGAAGATAGTAAACTCTAAACCGTAAACTTGTCTCTGCAGAGGGGTCTTATGTGGTGATAGCATACAGAGAATCTAAATGGGTGTTTCTACACCAGTGGGGAGGAGATTAGTGATCCATGGTAGGTAATGGAACCTGTATGGAGGCCGGGATAATGGCACTGGAGCGCTATGTAGTCCTATCATGGGCGGGCTGTACTTTCTATTCGCCTATGTAGCTGTGGGTTCTCTTGCGGGTGTTTCTGCTTTCCCAGGTCCCACATCCTCACTGCATGTCTGTATTGGGAACTCCCAGGCACATACCAATTCTTTCCATTGATCAGCTATGGGACTATGCCTCAGACCCCTCGCCTCTTCTCTAGATAACCCCCGGACCTCAGCCTCAGCCCAATAGGTGACATCACATTTCCAGGTGTCTATCCGTGGCCCCGTATTAGATTTCCAGGCCATTGCTACTCGCCATTTGGCCAGGGCCATGACCAAATCTATGAATTTGTTCCCTACTTTCGTTTTTGGTGGGTGGGGGAATAATCCCAGCAAGCACACTTAGATGGAGCTATCTATTGCCCTATCCAGTGTGGCCCCAATCCGCGTAGTTACCTCATTCAGGAACGGGCGCAGTACCGTGCAGTTCCAGACCATGTGTATGAAATCTGCATCCTGATGGTCGTACCTCGGGCAATTACGCATCTCTCCCCCATGTATAATCCGAAGTCTATGTGGGGCCATGTAAATCATGTGGATATAGTTGAAGTGCATGTATTTCAGTCTGGTGCTGCAGGATATCTTCTTGGGTGATGCCAATACCTTGCCCCACTCCCGATCAGTGAGTTCCCTGTTTAAGGCTTGTTCCCAACGCCCTCTAATCTTGGGCAGTGGTATCAAAGTTGCCTCTGTCAATGTTATGTAAAACCAATTTACCTGATGCCCAGCAGTGCCCAGGGTGAATAATGCGTGAAGTAAAGTATGCGTCGCTGGCTCCTCCCGACCTTTGCCCCACAGAGTTCCAAAGGTGTGTACCAGGGCTTCATACTGTATGAACTGCCTACTCGGAGACCATCATTTTCTACACGATCCTCAAAGGGTACTAGGACATTCTCCTGGTCACAGTCTCCTACTGTCTCTAGACTTACCTCTGTCCAGGTTAGCAGTTGTTCAGGCATTAATATCAAGCGTGGGACTCCGTGGGGCAGGCCAACCAGTGGTAGTACCGGCTATATCGGGGGGTCTCTGCCATTTTTGACATACATCGTTTCCAGCATTGCAAAGCTGTGATCTACAGCAGCGACCAGGAGGGGGTCGCCACCGTGTGGTCAAGCACCATAGCCAATAAATGGGTGGGGGATACATTAGGTTTGGATAAGAATGTCCCCTCCGTGTTTACTCCCTTCAGCCACTGTGCTAACCATTGCAACTGGGAGGCTAGTTGGTAAAATTTAAAATTCGGTACCCCCAGACACCCTTCCTCCATAGGGCGCTGCAATGTTTTCAGTGAGACTCTCCTCTGTCCATCTCCCCAGACGAGGTCCCTCACTAGGGAGTCCAACTGACCAAACCATCCCCTCGGCATCACAAATGGGAGATTAACAAAGAAATATAATAGTCGGGGTAACATGACCATTTTAGTGAGCTAGATTTGTGCCATGACTGGTAATCTCAGGGAGCTCCAAAATGATACATAAGATTTAAGGGATCTGAGCACTCTGTCGAGATTGCCCTCTCGTAAGTCATCTAGGGAGTGGTAAATATGGATTCCCAGGTATTTGAACGTGGTCTGGGCCCAGTTGAGGACATCTGGCAGTGCTGGAGGTCTCGATAGGGATCCCGACACTGGGAACAAGTAGGTTTTAGTCTAGTTGACCCGCAGTCCTGACAGGAGAGCAAATCTTCCATGAGTCCCATGGCTGTGTCAGAACTGACCACAGTCTCATTCAGATAGATCAGGAGGTTATCAGCATACAGGGAGATAGTGTAAATTCGCCTAACTATGGTAAAAACCCATCCCATTCCCACCCTGGCGAAACAATGCAGCTACAGGCTCCATTGCCAAGGCAAACAGTAAGGGTGACAGGGGGCATCCCTGTCGGGTGCCACGGGAGATTCTGTACTGGGTGGACACTGGTTTGTCCATTTTGACTCTCGCGGTGGGTCGCGTGTACAGCATTCTGACCCACTTGATCCATCCCTCCCCAAGACCCATGCGTTCCATGGTCCCAAATAGATAGTGCCAGCTCACTGTATCGAAGGCCTTCTCCAGGTCTATTGATAAAATCGCCGCTTGTGTGAGTGCTCTCGCCCCAGAATGATACAGCACAGAGTAGAGTCTCCTCATGTTAAATGAGGTGTTCCGGGATGGAATGAACCCGTTCTGGTCAGTATGGATCAGCGCACGCATATGAGGTAGCAGCCTGAGCGTCAGAACCTTGCTTAAAATCTTAAAGTCCATGTTAAGCATGGATAAAGGTCTATAATCAACTACGCGGGCTCCCGAGACCAGGGCCGGACTGGGAACAGAAACCGGCCCTGGCAAACTGCTCGGCCGGCCCCCCAGGGAGGGGAGGGGGGTGCGGCCGAGCTGTTTGCTAGTGCCGGTTTTGGCCGATTTTGTTACAGGGGGCCGATATTGCCGACCCCCGGTAACAAAAACGCCCCCCCAGAGGCCCACCGGGGAAACGTCCGGTGCCCGCTACGGCCAGTCCGGCCCTGCCCGAGACTATCATCTTGGGGAGTAGGATCACTATCGCGTTTTGTGTTGATTCAGGAAGTCATCCAAGTCTTAGGGACTCAGCATAGAGGGTCACCAGGCTCGGTGCCAACTTAAAGGCGAAAGCCGAATAAAATTCGGCAGGTAGCCCGTCTGGCCCCGGTGTTTTCCCCATAGCCATAAAAAACATGGCCTGGCGGACCTCCAGTAGTGTCACTGGGCCACCCAATAGCTCTCGGGTCTGTCTATCCAATATTGCAAGCTGCAGGGGTGCTAGGAAGTCCCTGATTGTCTCCTGTGTAACTGGGGACGGGGCTGTGTATAGCACCTCATAGTATTCACAGAACAGGGCGTTTATTGCTCCGGGCTCATATGTGGACATGCCTCCCTCAGTACCAACATGCGTAATCTGAGTTCCCCGAAGTTCTGGTTTGATGAGCGACGCGAGTAGGCGGTCAGCTTTCCCCTCTTCGAACTGGACCCTTGTGAGGTAACTTTTGTAGTTGTATCTGCGTAGGCGTTCCAGCGCCTCGTTACATAGGGTCTCTGAGTCCAGTAGGTTTGCCGATGCTGTGGCATCTGTGCCCTGTATGTTATCGAATTTATGCAATCGTTCTTCAATTGCTTCTGGCTCTCTGCAGAACACTCTCCGTACTCCGACTGACTGACCCAGACAGTGTCCCCGGACCACTAGCTTAAAGGCCTCTCATTCCACCAACATTGTGGAACCTGAATGTGTGTTGGTGCTGAAAAAGTTCTCGATGCAAGAGTCTAGGGATTCTCTGAAGGGGGCATCCTCCAGCATCGCAGGATTAAACCTCCATAGGGGAGCGGGTGTCTCATCCCCAGAGGTTGGTGGTTTATTAATAACAGGCTATGATCTGAAAAAGTGCATCCCAGATCATCAGTGTGTGTAATGGCCCCGCTAAGGTCTGAAGAGCAGAGAAAGGCATCAAGTCTTGTGTGTAATTGGTGTAGGGGGGGAAGGAATATTCTCTCTCTGCTGCATGTTGCACCCGCCAAACATCTACCAGCCCCCAGTGTCCCCTCCACTTTGGTATCCCGTTTTCGTGCAGTGAGTTTGGGCCCTGGGCAGAGGGGGATGTGAGCGGTCTAATGTTATGTCTGCAACACAGTTGTAGTCCCCACCCAGTCCTAAGACCCCAGGTGTAGGCTCAGCCAGTTGGGCCGAGAGATCCCACAGGAAGGACAGTTGATCATGATTGGGGGCGTATATGCTATAGATTGTGATGTCTCAGCCACTCAATTTCCCGGTAAGTAACACATATCTCCCTTCCTTATCGATCCGGGTGTTTGTAAAATCCAAGGGGACCCCGGCCGTATCCAGATTAATGCCCCCTAGCATAGGCTGAGTAACAGGTCGCATAGATCTGCCCCTCCATCTTCTACGCAATTTCTCTGCTTCGCCCTGTAAAAGATGTGTTTCTTGGGGCAGGGTAACCTGGACGCCCCTTCTCTTCAGGTAGCTATGTATAGTGTGCCTTTTACTCATCAAGCCCATTCCCCTAATGTTCCGTGTTATGAACTTAATTGTATGTGGCGCTAATGTCATGGTTGGTGGTAAGAATCATCATCCCTCAGCCTTCCACCACCCCGCCAGGTCCATCCCCAGAAACTGTCTATGTCCAATATCCTGCAGAGAAAACAAAAATAAACTGTAGAACAAATTCCCACAAACTCCAACTCCCAGATCCCAGAGCGGCTCGGCAACGGCCAACCGCCCAAACTTTAGCCAGGTCAACAAGTTCCAATGTGGACCTAAATCCACCAGGGGGCAATCCATCCAGGGGGTGTGGCAATTGAAGAGGGAGCAGTTTCTTGCCCTGGCCGCATCAGCCCAAGTCCTAAGCCGGCTCGGGCAGGTTCATAGGTGGCCGGTGGAGTACAGTCCTTTGCAATGGGGGTCTAGGAGCTAAGTCAGCACCTAATCCTCATCAAATTATGTCATCGGCAGTCCCCGGGGTGACCTCCGGCAAGACCACACTGCTGTCTCGGAACACATCTGAGTCGGATCCCCTGTTCCCTTTACTGAGCATGATGCTGTTTCTGATGGGGTTGGGGCGCCCACCTGCCTCTGCGACCCCTCTGCACAATTAGTATGCCAAGGAACACTCTCCCAACAGTTTCCAAATCAAGCACCTGTCCAGTCACCCATAGGGGCCAACACTCTCCACTACCAGCTCTTCAGAGTCTCCAAGACTCTCCCGGCCACCAAGATAGAAAGAAAAGAGGGTTATGTATGCCAGCTCTCGTTGCAGAGATTGCCCTTCATCCATTTTACCAGTTCCGTTCCCTCGGTCTAATGATCATCCCAGGTCTCGCCCGGTGGAGGCGTCAGTCCGTCACTGGCATCAGCGTCGGCTGCCTGCCGGGTCCCGGCCCAAACCCCAATCGCTCGCCCGTTTTCGACATGGGGGCCACCCCCACTCAACGCCACTCTGCTGTAGTCCAGGTCTTCACCCTCCAGTCAGTCCAGGCTCTGCCCTCTTGTGTCTCCAGCAGTCCCTCGTCCCCGCGTGCTTCCCCAGGGGAGGAGTGCATGAAGTGCTTGGGAGTACACTCCGGGCCACACACTCTCCGCGGCGGGACACGACTCAGGCCCTGAACATCCCCGTGTGCACCACAAGTTCAGGGCGGGAGCAAGGGCCCATCTGTGTCAGGGGTCAATCCAAAGGGATGGGGCCAACAGCAGTGCTTCAGGGGCCTTCTGCCTCTCCCCGGCCCTCGACTCAAGCCCCGTTTTTCCGTCCGTCGTCAGCGGGGGGCCTCCCGCATTTAGCACAAATCCTCTGGGGGTATATATTCCAGTTTGCCTTTAAGCAGGGTAATTCCAGCACCTTCCCCAGGCAGGGTGAGACGGGGGATCACTCCGGCTAGCTCGCAATCTACAATGGGCCGCGGCCCAGGCCTCGGGGGCTCATCACTCCAGCCGAGGGTCTCCGGAGTGCTCTAGCACTCCACCAACCATGTCAGCACTTCCTGGTGCTCATGCTCCTCGGCAGCCCCCACCGCCAGGCTCCGCGGGGGGTCCCGCCCTCCTTCAGTGCTCCAAGGCCTGGGCTTGGCCTACTGTTAACGCAGCGGATGCCGCGCAGGCACCCCCCGCGCTGCATCAGGTCCAGGCTCTCAGTCCACCTCCTCAGCACCTCTCAGCACTGGTGGGAACAACCTCCTCCATCCCGGGAGCCTGCAAACCTTGTCCCGGACTGGGCCAGACCGCCGCTGCAGCCCTCGGGGCATGCCAAATCAGCGGTGCACTGCAGTCGGGCCCTCCTCCGGCCTCCGCACTCAGGAGTACGGCTTCATCCCCAGAGAGCAGGCCCGATCTCTGGCTAACTAGCCACTACTTCCTCGAAAAAGGTGGCTCCGCTGATCTATAGTCGCACCAACTCCGCCGGTCACTCTTATCGCCCGCCTTGGGCCGTTGTATCACCCATAACAGCAGGATAAGTAGCAGGCTGATGCGGAGCTTCAGGCTCACGCATCCGCCATTGTCGGATGCTAAGCCACGCCTCCCACTTCAGAGAATCTTAAACCACATACCCACCTACTCTACCTTAACCCTCATGCTCTCAGGTATTTTGTTATAATAATTAAGGTAAAGAAAAAACTCTCTGTCTTATGTCTCTCTTTTCATCATCACATCACCTCTTATTGCTTATCACTCTCTCTTTACCTCTCTACCAAACTTTACATTATGTACCTATCACAGTTCTCACTCTATTTGAACTCTCTCCCTCACCTAGATTTACCCAACCTCACTATCAATACACCTCTCTCACCCCTACGTCTGTCTACCTCTCTCATTACCTCATCACTATCTCTCAATCTCAATCACCTCTATAACTCTTTACCTCAACTCTGTCTGTTTCTCACTCTCTATACATACTCACTGACTCACTGAATCAAAGAACACCCTTTGAAGTGTATAGGTGGGGCCTAGCTCTCCTCTCTCAAGTGTGTCCCACCCAGCTCACAGAAAAGCAGCAATAAACAAATCTGTCGGGAAAGATTTCTCTACCACTGCATGTCTTCACCATGTAGGCCTGGGTCTTCCAAAAGGGAACCTAAGGTCCTCCATTACAGCCAAACTTGCAGTCAGTGCACGTACACAATACACACACTGTCCAGCACTGTTACCTCTATGTATTGTGCCACCACAGGGACCCAAACACCAAGCACACATATTCATCATGTACACACTGCACAACACTATTTCCTTCATGTACTGTACTCCTCGTGGGTACACATACACCCAATACATGCATCCACTATGCATGCAATTCACAGCACTGCATCCTTCATGTACTGTTCTCGCAGGTACACATACAAACAGCACATACTCTCACCATGCATGCACTGCTCAGCACTGCCCTATTCTTGTATTGTACCCTTCCCAGGCACACATACACCCAGCACCGAGTCACCACTCCTGCGCTGCATAGCACTTCCACATCTACCTGATGTAGGGCAAGGGTGAGTAAAGCACCCAGCTGCTGAACTTTTAAAAACTTTAGTGAGCCTGTAGGCTTCACTCCAGTGACACAGGGTAAAAAGTACCTGTTCACTACTACTGATCACTACACGGTATGCTGCCACCACCATGCTTGTGCTGCTTAACTCCTGATGAAGGCAGTAGCCTTCCACCAGTATGAGGGTAGCGCTTTGGGAACCCCAAGTCCAACAAGACCACAATCCATGAGACAGGCCTATGTCAAGGCACGCACATATGATCCGTGTTTGGCTAGGACAACAAAAATAAGCAGTAGGGATCCAGAGACCAGTACAATTGGGCGCTCAGGGTAGGGGTACAAGTCCATTTCCATGCAGAAGACTTTTCTGTCCCAACAATTTTCTCTTTTCAGAAATTATGCAAAATGCTGATCCGGCATTTTGTGCTATTTTAAGCATGAAATGCTTCCTTACATTCATTGTGAGGGCCCATTTGACACTTAAATTGAACAATTGCATCTGACATGAATAGCTACTCATGTTCTATATATTTACATTGTTACTGTGCTCCCAGAATCACATTTTTAAATAAATGAAAACCGAATATGCAACATGGTGTAATACTGTAATCATGGGCATTTTGTGGAACAAGTCTGACGTGAAAGGCAGAAAGGTTTGTGAGATTATGCTATTGTAAACTAAAATTTGCCCGTACCTACCTTTTACCCAAGTCAATAAAATGAGACCCCTGAGTTAATAGTACACCTTGCCATCAGTATCAAGAGATCACTTTGGGAATCATTGTGCACTTTACCAAGCATATATTTCCGTAGTGACCTTGTTGAGATACTCCAGCCACAAGCTCTAAGACAGAGATGGCTCACTTAATGGGGATTCATAAAGTGAATCATTAGACTTGTTAAAATTTTACTTTAATAGTCTAAAATTGTGCAAAACTGCTTTAGCACCACAGTACCAGACCCTCACAGTGATAGGAAAAAACAAACTGCCAACTTTGTGTTGTATAGATCACTGACACACTAGCACTCTGTTAGTAATCAGGGGTCTGAAAACACAGCCTGCAGCTCGCTGTATGCCAGAAATTGAAAGCAAATTGCAGGCCCTGCATCACACTTACACTGTCATTACACAATCAATCATCATGCAGCTCAAGCCACATGGTGGTTTACTGTTTTATACGTCCTGGCACTGTCAATCACTCTGTAAGGGATAAAGGGCCTTCCACAAGGCAGGAAGAAATTCTCAGGGGAATATTCACAAGAGGATATCGCCACCAGAACGTCACTTTTGGTGACGTTCTGGTGGCGATATGCCCTATTCTATAATTACAAAGTGGCGTTAAGCCACTTTTTGTGGCTTAATGCCACCTTGTAAATAAGGCCCCTTTACACTCATCACTTAGCATGAAAGGGCCGTGCAGTGGGTTTTGCTGTGGACATTCCTTCGCAACACCCATTGCTTTTGACTCTGCCCCAGATTTACAAGGAGGTGTAAATCTGAGGCCACGCCAAAAATGAATGCCATCCAAGAGCAGGCGTTCGAATGGCAAAACAAGGAGAAATACTTTTATTTCTCCTAGTTTTTGCATTTCTATGTGTGCTGCATTCTGCAGCACACTTAGAAAGAGCAACATGCCAATAATGATTGTTCCTTTCTGGTTCGAACAGATGTACAGACCCATGTAGCGAATTGTAGCCGTGATGTGGTTTTTAATATGCTGATCTAGACTTCTACAGCTTGCTTTAGCTTGAAAGATTACATCTTCTGCCCAGGGTTTTAAAATTGGCCATTCATTTCCTAGTGATTGGTACTTGTTATTATACCAATGTAGTGGATGACGTCATTGACTATATGGGAAGCCCGTTTCTCCAGCAGCCAGTGGAGCTAGTGAGAGGAGGGGGCGGACTACAGGCCCCAGCGCTACTTGTGGTGGCCGACGCCACGATCACGCCTTGGATTTCACAGCCGGAGGTGCCTGCTTAACTCCCTGGGGGCTCCCGCTGAGCGGGAAGGCCGTGTCTCCTGCAGCCAGTGGAGCTAGTGAGAGGAGGGGGCAGACTACTGGCCCCAGCGCTACTTGTGGCGGCTGCCACGACCACAACTTGGATTTCATGCCCAGATGTGCCTACTTAGCTCCCTGGGGCTCCCTGCTGCGCGGGAAGCCCGTGTCTCCAGCAGCTAGTGGAGCCAGTGAGAGGAGGGGGCAGACTACCAGCCCCAGCACTACTTGTGGCAACCGCTGCGACCACGCCTTGGATTTCCCACCCGAGGGCGCCTACTTAGCTCGCTGAGGGCACCTGCTACACGGGACCCGTGCTGGGCGCTTCCGGGCACGTGCCCGGGCCAAGAGCGGGCCCGTCTGCGCCCGTACGCGGCCGACCGAGGCTGGGCTGGGCCACTTCTCTTAGTCCTGTGAATTGTGACTGAACGGACATAGCTTCCTCAAGGTACTGCATTTATCGATTTTGTTAACTCCATATTTTTATACTTCTTCTTCCTTGGCTGTACAGGGTCGATTTAAGCACTTTAGAAATCCTAAGTAAGGGGCAGGCTTATTTATTCAGCCTTGTGAGTCATTTGTAAGGACAAATGCTAGACTGCTAAACCTAGAGTTAACGGGCTGCAGCAGTCGCAAACAGTTTGTTGCCCACGAGAATGGGTAAGAGGAAGCTTAATGTTGGCACCTCTGGGGGAGCTACAGCTACCACATTGGATTCTTTTTTATCCAGGGCAGCAAATGCCCTATCAAAAAAAGTTTCTCTTACGGAGAGGAGACTTTCGATCGAAATCATAAATCACCCTGATGAACCTCTATCTGTTGCTGACACTTTGTTATTGATAGATACAGTGGGTGCACCATTGCTAACAAATTCTACTGCTGAGCTGTTGGACAGTGTTGACAATGCCCAGGAAGATGCTATACTCCTGTCAGCACCACCAGTAAAAAAGAAGAGGGGTGGAGGAAGAAATGTTGAACAGCCACCCAAGAGCACTACCGGTCTGCTAACGACTGATCAGTTGTACTTGTGCCAGGCTGTGGATAAATTAATTCCTAAATTTGAATCTGTGTTACAATCACTCTTGACCCCTATCATATCACGTCTCACAGGGATAGAAGCTGCACTTACTCAAATCACTCATTTCACCGAGCCCCAATTCAGTACCCTCCCTAAGAATTCTGAGGCTGTGGTGGTGGCAGGAGGCATGGGGATTAGTCACGCGGTCTTATCTGTACCTGCTGTACCCTCTAGTGAGGGCTGTAAGCCTGTA
This sequence comes from Calotriton arnoldi, assembly GCA_963921515.1. Taxonomy (NCBI): domain Eukaryota; kingdom Metazoa; phylum Chordata; class Amphibia; order Caudata; family Salamandridae; genus Calotriton; species Calotriton arnoldi. The sequence goes on along the minus strand of CAWUFW010007225.1, from coordinate 373,927 downwards.
GGGTACAGCGATACCCCACAGACTGGTCAGGGAGACAAACGACCTGCTCAGGAGGCTCCTCAATCCAGCAGGGGTCTGGGTCCACCGAAAAGTGTAGGAACTACTGGGGTTAGGCTGGGTTTAGCATCTCAGAGGTACCCTGTTGGCCAGAGAACAGACCTTCAAACTGTGCCTCTACTTAGACGGCATAATGTTCAAGTGTCCAACTCATCGAGCACACCCCCAATAACCTTGGGGAAAAGGGCTTATTTAAATCTGCCACCGGAATCTGCTCCTTTGGTGGCCATTTTGACAGGTGTTCTTCCCATTAAGCATGGTACAATGGAGACCACGATAGACCTGTTGCATAAGGTTACCCACTGGTGTGACAACACAATAGTAAACGGACACTATATATCTCCCCATATCATCATGGCCAGAAGGGTAGGCTGGGTTGGCTCTAACGTAAAAAAGGATAGGGAAGGCGACTGTATTGTCATTAACCTTAGACACCCCAATCACACGAGAGCTATGGTTGACAGCCACTACAGGAAAGAGTCCAAATATTCTATTGGGGTTGTCCCGTTCCACTTTTTTCTACCCTATGGGTATGTTTAACCCTATGAGTTCACATATTAATAGGGCCTTTTCCCCAGCAAGGATATCACAGCATCGGTTTTTAGATCAATTATTCCCTTGACCAACAGATATGCTCCACTGGAGGACCTAGACACTATAGATTGACAATTGAGATCTTTAGGGGGTGGGCAAACTGCAAGGTCTCCTGTATTACCAGTTGAAATGCCTAAGCAATTGCTCCAGACTGATCCCACCTCCCTCAGTCCTCCCTTTATTAAAATAATGACCTGGAATATTGTTGGCTTGAGGGCTAAGAGAGATGAGGTTCAGTGGTTAGCGACAATAAGGTCTTGCCATGTAGTCGTACTGCAGGAAACCTGGCATACATCTGCCTCCTTTGTTTTGGATGGTTTTAGCCCTTTTTTTAAAACAGCTTCTCCCGCTACAGTAGGTCACGCTAAGGGCGGCCTGCTAACTCTGATATCGCTCAAAATTGCTTGCTCCATAAAGCTGGTGAAAGGCCACTATCCCCATTTGCTAGCAGTGCAATTAACATTTAGTAAGCGCCCTACCTTGTTGGTGATTAATTTCTATAATTCCTTTGCTAGAACCAGTGACATTGAACACATTGCTGCCATAGAGGGTTTTATGGGGAGGTAGAATGCCCATATTATGAGGTTATCATACTGGGGGACTTTAATGCACACCTCTGTCAACTTAATTGCACTTTAGCTAAGGGACCATGGGATGCCTTATCACCTTCATCTCACTTCGAGCATTCGGTCCAAGGTCTTCGGATAGAGAGTCTGCTTGCAGCCAATAACATGCACTGCCTTAAAAACACTGGAAAAGTAGATTCTGTACCAACATTTACGTGCAGGGGCTGTTCCTCTACCATTGATTTTATCCTGGTAGCTGCCCCTTTGCTCCCCGATGTGCTCAATTTATACTCTTGTTGGAGTAGCTTTAGTGATCATAATCCACTAATTATGGAACTGAGAAGGGCGCTGATCTTTCATGGTGTGGAGAAAAAAAGCATAGCAAATAGGGAACTAAAAACAATAGATCAGGCACGTAGAATTAAATGGGAGAAGATAATATCGGATGTTTTTTAGACAAGCTGTATGTAGAAGGCGCGGAAGACATCGAACTCTGTCTCGATAATTGTACTCAGGATAGTGTGGTTTTAGATGCCTATAGCAATCTAGTAAAGTGGTTAGCAGCCAACCTAGTGGCTAGTGGCAGAGCCGGAGCCATCAAGGGGGTAAGTTGGTTTGATGCCGCATGCTCCAAATCACATAAACCCCTCATGTCCACATTAAAACAAAAACCCAGGGATGTGGGAAAGGTTAAGGCTTGTAGGAGAACCTATAAATTAGCACTCAAACAAAGGAAAGTTATAAAGGATCAGGCATGGGATGATTTAAGCCAGGCCAGTGTACTGTCCAATAGCTCCAAATTTTGGGAACTTATCAATTGACCTTTCTTTGTAGAACAGCACTTGTAAAGAGTGGACTGTACCATCCCCGCTGATAAATGGGTTCAACATTTTGAAGAGATCTATAGAGGGGTGGATACAGAAGTGAATGATATCCATTGGGTTTTAAGTGCAGATACTCGACCTGTGATCTTCAGGGTAGACGAGGTTCAAAAATGCCATCATGGCCATTTCCAGGAACGAAGTGCCTGGTCCCGACGGGGTTCCGTCGGATCTTTATAAAGCTGATCCTGTGAGGTGGGCCAAGATCCTGACCAGGGTTTTTAATGCAGCAGCCGTGAGTGGCCTGCCTCACTCCTGGTCTACTGCAGTTATTGTACCAATCTTTAAAAAGGGAGCGAGGGGCGATCCAGTGTGCTATCGCCAGATCTCCCTACTTGATTCGGCTGCAAAAATTATGGGTAAGGTGATTCTGGACCGCCTAACACTATGGCTAGAAGATTCCTCTATTATCTCAGAACTGCAATACGGTTTCAGGAAAGGGAGAGGAACTTTGGACCAACGTAAAAATTTGCTCCTGGTGATCGGTAAATATACAATTGCCAAAAGGGGAAATCTGCATATGGCTTTTATGAACCTTAAGTCGGCATTTGACCATGTTAATAGGACCAAACTATGGCCTTTGCTACTAGAAATAGGTATGGATGTCGATTTGGTGGCTTTCTTGCATTGGTCACATTTAAATCTGAGAGCCTCTGTTAGATATAATGAAAACGGCTCACTCTAAGCATTCTGGTGATGCATTTTAGCCCCAGTTTTGTTTACTGTATACATCAATAAACTTGGGGAGGTTCTGTCAGCTGCATGTAAAGACATCCCCAGAGCAGGCTCCAAACTTGTTCCAGCTCTGCTGTATGCAGATGATGCAGTGTTACTTGCCAGAACAGCAGTGGGGCTGCAAAGTCTTGTAAAACTTTTATAGATTTTATGGTCGCACTTGACCTTTCTGTTAATTTTTCTAAGTCACATATAATGACGACAGGCAGAACAAAGCTCTCCAAATGTAGGCTTTTGTGTAGGCGAGGTGAACTGACTAAAGTTTCCACATTCCCTTACTTGGGCGTCCTGTTTGACAAAAGGGGGTCTTAGGTGGCTCAGAGGTCACTCAAATAAAATAACATGGCCAGAGCAGCAGGAGCCACCATGGATTTCGCCAGGGAGACTAGGGGCTAAACCCAGCCGTGGCCGCTGCAGGCAAGAGCGGTGGGGCGGTGGGGCCAGGTGAAGGGGGATTTCGAGAGACAACCACGAGGGAAAATAAATTATTTATTTAATTTTCCCTCGTGGTCGACTCTCGAAATCCCCCCTCACCTGGCCCCACTGCCCCACCGCTCTTACGTGCAGCGGCCGCGGCTGGCTAAACCGTTACCCGCCCTATTGAAGGTTTATAATGATAAATGTATACCCATGACCATTTGTGGCAGTGATGTATTGGGCTATAAAGATGTTAGTGAACTGCAGGCAACTGAGAATAAACACCTCCGCAGACTCCTAGCAGTACCTTCTTGCACCCCATCCTTTATGGTACATGAGGAACTTAGGCAGGGTTACATGTCTGATTCTATTGCTATATAGACTACTGTAATTGCTTTACATTAACAATACGATATTTGAAAAAGTCCTAGTTAGTAGATTAAAACCACTTATGTCACGTCTGGTACTTCCAGACCAGACTAATTTTATACCCAGCCGGCCAACATTGTTAAATTTAAGTACTCTCCCAGCAGTGATACATCATTTAGACCCTCAATTACCGGTAGTGTTGCTTTTTCTTGACACTAAAAAAGTATTTGACTCTCTGAAATGGCCATATATGTTTCAGGTATTAACTAAAATGGGCCTGGTTAGGTGTTTTATTAAAATTATCTTGTTCCGTAGGAAACCCTCGGCCAGAGTGTTTATCAATGGGCAGTGGCACCAGACAGCATTGCCCCCTGTCATCACTCCTATTTGCCATTTCTGTAGAACCCATTGGCCTTGTGTACAGGCTGCTGCATGCACATTGAGGAATTTATATAGGTGGAAGCCCATTGGTTGTATACCTGTACATGGACGATGTCCATCTGCATATACAGAACACAACCGGAAACATAAATCCAATTGTTCAAGAAATCGTCTGATTCAGTGTTATCTCAGGACTAAAAATCAATTGTGCAAATCAAAGTAGCCAGAGGGCAAGTTTTATTCATTTAGCATCGACATGTTCATACATAGCTAAGTTTTGGGGGGAGTGATGACTGCACTATACAGGATGAGATAAATCCTTTCCCTGTTGTTCCCATTGTTGGCACTATTGGGCTTGAGAATTTATAGCCGTGGCTCTACTTTTGGCAAAGTGTGGAATTGCAGTGCATTGCATGAAAGGTCCAACACCTACATCTAAAAAATGGACACAAGACTTAAGGTATTGAAGTGACTTGAGGGACACTCATTCAGGACTGGTCCACCCAGTGGCAAGATCATGGGACTAAGGGACCCACTGAGAACATACCTTTTTGTTTTTCAAATTTCTTTATTGGTATTAGCACAAGGAGAAAAAGAAACAAAAAACCATAATAGTGACAATTCCTGTGTCACTCACAAACGATATCACATCAAACAGAATAACAAACATGAACAGTAGAGCCACAATAGCCTAGACATGTTGCACCACCAACCTCAGGTGTGGCAGCATGTCATAATGAAGAAGGCCCCTGCACGGACATTGGTTGCAGTATGGTGTATCGTAGCAATAGTCCCTGGGGAAATAACATGATTAGGAAGGGCACCCAGGAACGTGCGCACGCCAGTACAGGCTAATTCACACGTAGAGATATAGGAAGATCCTGCAGCCCAGTGCGAGTGGTGGCTCTGGGTCAGGACACACATTCTGGGGTGCCCTTCAGGACCCCCTTCGAGACCCACACCCCACAGTTGTAAGGGGCAATGATGGTGTGGCTGTATTACCTAAACTATCTGCAGAGAGGCATGGTCCCGCTATCTCATGTGCTGGGACGGCTCATCGTATGAGTTGTAGGATGGGACAGAAGGACCTAGGGTAGTGTTCAGGATGGACGTGCATAATTTTTTGCCTCTACATTTTTGATGTAGGTATCCCAGCACCCACCTACAGCATTCCCCCCTCCATGTGAACCTGACAATGCGAGGACGTTTAGCTCAGTTTTTGCTCTTTTCAGCAATGTGGAGAGCCAACAGTGTTTATTGGGGGCTGTATGAGCCTTCCAGGACATCGTGATTTGCTGTTTGAAGATTATGATGGCTAGAACAAGGAATCTATGAAAGTACTTATCTCCCTTAGTCTTGGGTCTGAGACAGAGTAGGCATGATTGCAACGAGGGCAGGACCAAGTGGTCCACCAAAGTGGCGGTAATTCTGTGACTTCCCCCCAGGCCCGCTGCATCACCGGGCACTCCCAGACAATGTTGTAAAAAACCTGCCTCATGTGCTCTACATCTGGGGCATGCAGAGGATGCCATAGAAAACATGCAATTGATGCATTTCGGTGTGAGGTGTGCCTGATGCCAATAGTTCAATTGTGTGTAACAGAAGCGTGGATTATGTGAAACCTCCTTTACATGTTGTAACGCCCGGGTCCAGAGACTGTCTATGAATTGCGTCCTGAATTCCGCCATCCATTGGTCTTAAGCCCTGTCATCCGACCCCCAGTAGGAAGAGCGCAGCGCAACATAAAGGGCCATAAAAAATTACTGTGTGCCTATGTGTGACAGGGTTACGTGCAGTGGTGGTGTAGTGTTGTGATTGCATGCTGTGAGGTGTGATACATCAGGAAATGGCCTGCCACAATGCCTTAAGTGTCAATAATCTCCTGAAAGGGCTTTAGTGCATCCGCCAGGAAAAGGTCTCCCATTTGGTCAATCTCTGCCTCTCTCCAAGGCAACATGTCATGGTGTTGGGTCACCTCCTGGAGTGCCAGCAACTGCCAAACAGGGATCAGTGGGGAGTAGGGAGAATGGGGCCCATTGCCTTGCTTATATGCATGCCAGCAATGATATATGATCTTCATCTAATGCGTCTTATGCGGTGGGTGAGCCCTGGGGTCCGACAGCCAAATATATATGTATGTCCACCCGAGGAGCCTGTGGTTGGTTGCTCTCTCAGGTCAAGGGGCTGTGCCCAGCCAACACATCAGCCACTGCAGCTGAGCTGCTGCATAGTACAACTCACAATTGGGGGTACCAAGATTCCCCTCAAGAAGCAGGTGCTGGAGTATGAAGAGCGCCACCGCCTCCTGCCTGAGCCCCATATCAGCTCCAGCAGGAGACCATTGAGGTCCCGAAAGAAGCGCTTGGTGAGGGAAAGTGGTAACGCTGCTAAGAAGTACAGGGGCTGTGGCAGGATAAGCATCTTGGAGATCACCACACGGCCCAGTGGGGACAGCGGCAAGGACAACCAGAAAGGGAGGGACTTACAGATCGAGTCCAGGGCTCTACCCATGTTAATGTTACCCTCCACAAGGTACTTGTCCGAGTGGTAGATCTATCCACCTGAGTACGTGAGCGTGTTAAGTACCATTCCAGCCAAAACCGCAACGGGGCCCTCCTGTAATGCTCAGGAACTGGAGAGAGGGGGAACAGGCAAGACTTAGACCAATTTACTCTGAGGCCTGACAAAATTCCAAATTCCTCCAGGGTCTCCATCAGGCCTGGAAGTGTGACAGTGGTATCACACAGATAAATAAAGGCAGCATTTGCTAATAAAGAGAAGATATGGTGTTCGTCATGTTCCAGGAGACTCCAAAGCTGCCCATGCAAGTGCAGGCAGCAGGGCAATGGCTCCATGTCCAGGGTACAAATCAGCAGGGAGAGGGAGCAACACTCCCTGATGCCCCTATGTATGTCAAAGATGTCAGATATCAACTGTCTCATCCTGACTCTTGCTGTCGGGTTCTTATAGAGCCCGATGCCTCTTTCCTCCAACGTTGCCAGTAGGTAATCCCACCCCAGTATGTCAAATGCCTTTTCTATGTCAAGCGACACCGCTAACTGTTGCCCCGTCTCACTCGAGGCAGCTCTCATCAGATAAAGTAGTCGTCGCATGTTGAGGAAGGTATTGCATTCTGGAATAAACTCACATTGATCTACGATCACTAAGGTGTTAGCAACAGGGACCAGCCTATTGGCCAGGGTCTTCCCTAACATCTTATATTCTTTGTTTAAGAGGGAGTGCGGCCAATATGAGGGAACTTCGGGGGGATCCCAGTCCAGATTTGACAGAACCTCTATCTGCGCCACACGAAGCGAGTCTGGGAGCTGACCCTTCTACCTTGCTTAATTAAAAACTTCCAAGAGATTCTCAGAAAGGTGTGCACTGAAGGTGGCATAATAGTCTATATTATTATATACCCAGGGTTTTATTTCAGCCAATTTGGGTGATAGCCACCCGTATCACATCAATTTGAAGGGGCTCATTCAGTTCCGCTCATTGGAGAGGAATCAATCAGGGTAACGGTAGTCCATGAAGAAACCCCTTGATCCTGTCAACGGGGCTGTCTACATCCACATACAGAGAGCGATAGTCCTCTGCAAATTGTCACTTGCATATTAACCACTGTGCCACCCCCCAACTTGATTGTTCCTATCGATGGGCGTGCCTGGTCCTCTTAAACCAGCCACGACAATAGCCTGCCGAAGCGATCCCCCTCCGCATGGAGAAGGGCAAGACAGTGACAATAGTCATGTTTCCCCACCCATGCCTCTAGATCCCTGTGACTCTCTCTCAGCTGCTTGTGTCTTTCTGTCCCATCAGCCCACCATGACACCTCAGTCTCAAGTAGTCTCAACTCCCGCTCCACGTCCAGAAGCTCCCCACGCAGGGCCTTACGGACCCCCACACACACATAGTGGCAATGCATTGCCCTCTGATGACCACCTTGTGGGCATCCCAGTCCAGCGCTCTGGAGGTGGTGGTGACCATGTTAAGTTCAGAATATTGGGTAATATATGTTAAAAAGGCTTCCCTGAAGGAGGGGTTCTGAAGTGCCTCAGTCTGGAACCTCCAGGTCCATAACATCATCAGCAGTGGGCAGTGAACTGAGAGGTTACGCTCCAATGACTCCGTCATAGTTATCTGCATGCCAAATGGTTCATTGCAGAGAAAAAGATCAAGCTTGGTGTGGAGGTCATGGACCAGGCAATAAAACAAGATGTCATTGGTGTCTGGATGGTGCAAGCGCCACATATCGAATACGCATCAGGACGATGGTTACATGATTCATTTAAAGTGCTCTGGTGGCACTAAATGGAAAGGGGGAAGAAGAATCCAGAGGGTGAATCATACACATCTGGTGCCACAGGCGGTATGACTTAGGGAAGCCGGAAAGGATTGGGAAGTCGTCAATTGTGAATCATGTAACCATCGTCCTGATGATGACCTTGAGTTAGAAAGGTCGAAACGCCGTTGACTTTACAACTCTAATTGTGGCAACCAAAGGGTCATTCACAAATGAGGGAATTATGTTTGTGATTGTAAATATTTTTGTTTGACCTACACTGACTATTATTATAATTTTTCGCCGCCTCACGTTATTTTTTAACCACGTGTGTCACTGCGCCGTTTACTCACTACAACAGTTTCAGTGCACATCTGGTTGTTATGGTTACTGCAATTTAGTTGAATTTTGTGCTTCTATATGCTAAATAACAACCTTTTCTAATTCATTGGTCTCCCTTATTTCTTTCCTGTGCCTTGTGATTGAGACTCCTTTTTGAACAGTCCCCCCGCTTGATATACCTGTTGAGACGTTGTTTTTTGTTGCAAGAACTACCCGGTCTCAACTGGGTTAACGGGTTTACTCCTGTTTTTGTTTTTCTTGTTAACCATCCAGGCCTGAAAGTATTGTGACACCCTGAAACACATAGCTTCATTCAGCAGAGGGGTGGAGCAGTCCCGGGCAACATCAGAAACCCAATTAAAGTTGCTGCCCGATATGCTGGGACTGTGTGGGCCCCAGAAAAGAGCTGGGGTTAGGAGAACTAAAAAAAGCTGAGTGATTAGTGTTGGAGGCAAAAACAACCACGAGCGTGAGGGGGCACCGTCCTTATGTCCTTCCACCACCATGTACCTACCCTCAGTGTCAACTCTATGTATGTCTTTCACAAATGGAACCCCCGGGGCAATCCATATCATGACCCACTTGCATACCCCGATGTTGTAGTGCCATGCACCTGTCCCCTCCATTTTTCATGTACATGTACTGCCTATGTCAAATGCATCTCTTACAAAAAAGCTATGTGTACCTCTTTGTGGCCCTTCACGTTACACGTCAGCAAGTTAGAGTATGGGTTAGTGTGGCCTGTAGGTGTGCCCATTGGGTATGTATGGTGGTAAGTAGTGATGCATTGCATTCCTTGATTCCAATTCCCCACAACTCCAGTGTACGGGTCCCCCCAAACAACCCGTTGACAATCAAGAGACCAGTGCAGTACAGGGCCATGCCAAAGAATTATATGTAGGTAACTTTATCTGTGTGTCAAAAGAAAACACAAGATTTGCAACCCCTCCTCCCTGACCAGGACTCATCTGAGTGCCCAGCCATAACCATCCAATGAATGAACAACAACCAAAGAGAAATGTGTAATAAAATGCATTTTCTGTTGGAGAAGTCAGGGCTCACGGACACATGGGCCTTCTCCAATGATCTGGACATCCTACCCTCTCTCATGAGGCCCCAAGGTGTCTCCAATAGGCACCAGTAAGACGTCCACACCACTTATCACACAGCAAAGAACCAACCTCCACCCCTCATAGTAGATCATCCGCCAGCCATGGTGTCAACTCCGGCCCCCAGGAGTCCTCCCCAGCAGAGGCCATGGAGCCAATAGTATCCGACTGTCAGAGGCACGATCTGACTGCAACATCTCAAAAGAGTTCTGGTCATTTTACAGAACCATTTCCCCTGACTGTGCTGGCTCCCTGGCCTACTGTGCCATGAAGGGGCGGCTCTGGGTCCCCCGCTCCTCCTCCTGCACTTCAGTTGCGACGTCAGCCATTTACCAGCGTTCCAGTCATCTTCGCAATTCCCTTGGCAAGTAACCAGGTTTATGCCTCTCCAGGAGACAAGAAAGAACAGGTTCACTCATCATCCATCATCTTAAGTTCAGCAGGATAAAGAAGAGCATACTCTAGGCCTAGCTCCCGGAAGAGTTGCTTGACCATCGTATGCGAGTTGCGAAGATGCTACCCCTCCATAGTAAAATCTGGGTAAGCAGTGATGCTGCTGCCCTTGAAGTGCCAGGGACCTTTCATCCAAAACAACTTCAGAATCAAGTCTCTGTCTGTCCCTATAATTAAGTAGTTTTGCAATTACAGGACTTAGCTGGGCCCCCGGTGGAGGTGGCCTCCCAGGTAGACAATGTGCTCTCTCCACAGAGAAGAATTTAAGTTCATTGCAAGACCGCATTGTGGTCATCAACCACTGTTCGAGGAAGTGTTCCATACTCAGGCCCTTCAAGCACTCCAGAAAGCCCAAGAAGTGGACATTATTACACCTCAAGCAGCCCTCAGAATCCTCCAATGTAGAGAGGTCACCTCTACCCTCATGTCCTTCAGTTGGGTTTGGAGTTCCTGCAATGTGGGTCGCCTTGTAGTCAATGTGGATTCAGCATCGTCCAGTTTACTGTGATCCGTACAGAGCAGGTTCACATCCAAGGAGACTACATCGATCTTGGACTTTAGCGTGGCTTTTGTGTCCAGAATTGCATGCAATATCTTTTCAAACTGGACAGAGTGACTGTGGAGATGGCCCAGAGTACCAACTCCATAATCAGGAGGTGCGGAAAGATCCGCTGCATCCCCTATGCCTGGGGTGGGGTTATTAGCAGATTTGGGCTTCACCATCATGCCCACATTGTTATCAACCCCAAGTGGATGCACCAGCAGGTTCTAGACAGTGCACCATCATCCCCTACTCTCTGCAAGGTTCGGGCCGCAGGTGAGTGCAGTGCAATGCTGGAGCTGTGTGTGGTGTCCGCCAGGCCCCCTCAAAGGAACTGAATGTGAAAGGTTGTGGAATGTTATCAAAAATGTGAAGAAATACTATAATCTGCTATCAAATAAAAGGCAACTTTAGTTGGTCAATGGCTAAAGGGTAACACATGAAAAGTAGGGGATATGAGATATTACAGCCTATGCACAAGCCGTACTATTTGGTATTGTCATAGTAAGAGATGTTAGAAAACTTGAGGAAGGGTGCCAGTTGGCAGAAAAATATTGTGCTCACCAAGCCAACATAAGACCATGTCCAATTGAGTCCTGGTAAGTTATAACCCATGAATCCGATGGGATACCAAATATTATAGGCCATATGGGCCATTATATTTGGTATCCCCAAAGGAAACAGATGTGAAAGTTGGTGGAATGAAATCAAAAATGTGAAAAGAGACTGCAATCTGGTATCAAACTAAAAGGCAACTGCAGTCGGTCAATGGCTAAAAGGTAACCCTTGAAAAGTAGGGGATACAAGATATTACAGCAATGCATGAGCCGTAATATGTGGTATCCCCATAGTAAAAGGTGTTGGAAAACGCAAGGAAGGGTGCCAGTTGGCAGAACAATACTATGCTCACCCAGCCAACATCAGACCATGTCAAATTGAACACTGGTAAGTTTTAACCCGAGAAATATAGGGAATACCAAACATTATAGCCCGTTTGGGCCATTATATTTGGAATCCCCCAAAGGAACCGAATGTGAAAGCTTGTGGAATGATAACAAAACTACTAAGCAATATTGTAATCTGCTGTCAAATAAAGGGCAACTTCAACTGGTCAGTGGCTAAAGGGTAACCCATGAAATGTAGGGGATATGAGTTATTACAGCAATGCGTGAGCCATAATATTTGGTATCCCTATAGTAAAAGATGTTGTAAAACAAAAGAAATGGTGCTATTCAGCATAAAAATACTCTGTTCTCCCAGCCAACATAAGACTATGTCAAATTGAGTCCTGGTAAGTTCGAACCCGAGAATCATAGGGATACCAAATATTATGGCCCATATAGGCCATTATATCTGGTATCCCCAAAGGAACCTAATGTGAATGTTTGTGGAATGAATTAAAAATGGGAAAGAGACTGCAATCTGGTATCAAATAAAATGCAACTCCAGTTGGTCAATGGCTAAAAGATAGCCCTTGAAAAGTAGGGGATACGAAATATTACAGCAACGCATGAGCCATAATATGTGGTATCCCCATAGTAAAAGGTGCTGGAAAACTCAAGGAAGGGTGCCAGTTGGCAGAAAAATACTGTGCCCAGCCAGCCAACATAAGTCTTTGTCAATTTGAATCCTGGCAAGTTCTAACCCGTGAAACATAGGGGATACTGAATATTATAGCCAGTATGGGCCATGATATTTGGTATACCCCAAAGGAACCGTATGTGAACGTTTGTGGAATTAAACAAAAAATGCAAAAAGATACTGTAATTGGCTATTAAATACAAGGCAATTTCAGTTGGTCAATAGCTAAAGGGTAACCCATGAAAAGTAGGGGATACAAGATATTACAGTCTTGCATGTGCCCTAATATTTGGTATCACAGTAGTAAGAGATGTTAGAAAACTCAAGGAAGGGTTCCAGTTGCCAGAAAAATACTGTGCTCACCAAGTCAACATATGAACATGTCCAATTGAATCCTGGTAATTTATAGCCCTAGAAACCTAGGGGATACCACAAATTATAGTTTGTATCGGCCACTATATTGGATATCGCCCAAAAGAACCGTATGTGAAAGATTATGGAATTAAATCAAAATTGCGAAAAGAGATTGCAATCTAGTATCAAATAAAAGGCAACTCCAGTTGTTCAATGGCTAAAAAGTAACCCTTGAAAAGCAGGGGATACAAGAGATTACAGCAACGCATGAGCCGTAATATGTGGTATCCCCATAGTAAAAGGTGTTAGAAAACTCAAGGAAGGGTGCCAGTTGGCAGAGCAATACTGTGCTCATCCAGTCAACATACGACCATATCATACTGAATCCTGGTAAGTTCTAACCCGAGAAACATAGGTGATACCAAATATTATAGCTCGTATGGGCCTCTGTATTTGATATCCCCCAAAGGAACCAAATGTGAAAGCTTGTGTAATTGTTACAAAAATGCGAATACATATTTTAATCTGCTGTCAAATAAAATGCAACTTCAACTTGTCAATGGCTAAAGGATAACCCATGAAACATAGGGGATACGAGATATTAATGCGTGAGGCATAATATTTGGTATCCCCATAGTATACGATGTTGGAAAGCAAAAGGAAGGGTGCTGTTTGGCATAGAAACATTGTGCTCACCCATCCAACATAAGACCATGTCAAATTGAATTCTGGTAAGTTCTAACCCGAGAAACAAAGGGGATACCAAATATTATAGGCTGTAGAGGTCATTATATTTGGTACCCCCTAAGGGTACCGGATGTGAAATCTTGTGGAATCATGTATAAAATTTGAAAAGTTATTGTAGTCTGCTATCAAATAAAAGGCCACTTCAAGTGGTCAATGGCTAAAGGGGTAACCCATGTAACGAAGGGGATACGAGATATTACTGCAATGTGTGAGCCATAATATTTGGTATCCCCAGTGTAAACGATGTTAGAAAGCAAAAGGAAGGGGGCTATTTGCCATGGAAATACTGTGCTCATCCATCCAACATAAGACCATGTCAAATTGAATACTGGTAAGTTCTAACACCAGAAACACAGGGGGTACCAGATATTATAGCTGTTATAGGCCATTATATTTGGTATCCCCTAAAGGACCCGGATGTAAAATCTTGTGGAATGATGTAAAAAATGTAAAAAGATACTGTAGTCAGCTATCAAATAAAAGGCCACTTCAAGTGGTCAATAGCTAAAGGGTAACCCATGAAACGTAGGGGATTCAAGATATTACAGCAATGCATGAGCCACAATATTTGGTATCCCCATTTTAAACGCTGTTGGAAAGCAGAAGGAAGGGTGCTATTTGCCATAGAAATACTGTGCTCATCCATCCAACATAAGACCATGTCAAATTGAATACTGGTAAGTTCTAACCCTAGAAACACAAAGGGATACCAAATATTATAGACGGTAAAGGCCATTATATTTGGTATCCCCTAAGGGTACCGAATGCAAAATCTTGTGGAATGATGTACAAAATGTGAGAAGGTATTGTAGTCTGTTATCAAACAAAAGGCAACGTCAACTGGTCAATGGCTAAATGGTAACCCGTGAAACATAGGGGATACAAGATATTACAGCAATGCGTGAGCCATAATATATGGTATCCCCATAGTAAATGATGTTGGAAAGCAAAAGGAAGGGTGCTATTTGGCATAGAAATACTGCGCTCACCCATCCAACATAAGACCATACCAAATTGAATTCTGGTGAGTTTTAACTCAAGAAACACAGGGGATACCAAATATCATAGCTGATATAGGCCATTATATTTGGTATCTACTAAAGAAACCTGTTGTAAAGTCTTGTGAAATGATGTAAAAAATGTAAAAAAATACTGTAGTCTGCTATCAAATAAAAGGCAACTTCAACTGGTCAATAGCTAAAGGTTAACCCATAAAATGTAGAGGATACGCGATATTACAGCAATGTGTGAGCCAAAATATTTGGTATCCCCTTCGTAAACGATGTTGGAAAGCGAATGGAAGGGTGCTATTTGGCATAGAAACACTGTGCTCACCCATCCAACATAAGACCATGTCAAATTAAACCCTGGTAAGTTCCAACTCGAGTAGCACATGGTATACCAAATATAATAGGCCGTATAGGCCATTATATTTGGTATCCCCTAAGGGTACCGTGTGCAAAATCTTATGGAATGATTTACAAAATGTGGAAAGATACAGTAGTCTGCTATCAAATAAAAGTCAACTTCAACTTGTCAATGGCTAAAATGTAACCAATGGAACATAGGGGATACGAGATATTACAGCAATGCATGAGCCATAATATTTGGTATCCCCATAGTAAATGATGTTGGAAAGCAAAAGGAAGGGTCCTATTTGGTATAGAAATACTGTGCTCCCCCATGCAAAATAAGGTGATGTTAAATTGAATCCTGGTAACTTCTAACCCGAGAAACACTGGGGATACCAAATATTGTAGCCAGTAAAGGCCATTATAGTTGGTATCCCCTAAGGGAACCGGATGTAAAATCTTTTGGAATGATGTAAAAAATGTGACAAACTATTGTAGTCTGTTATCAAATAAAAGGCAACTTCAGCTGGTCAATGGCTAAAGGGTAACCCGTGAAACATAGGGGATACAAGATATTACAGCAAAGCGTGAGCCATAATATTTGGTATCCCCATAGTAAACGATGTTGGAAAACAAAAGGAAGGGGGCCATTTTGCATAGAAACACTCTGCTCACCCATCCAACATAAGACCATGTCAAATTAAACCCTGGTAAGTTCCAAGCAAAGTAACACATGGGATACCAAATATTATAGGCCGCATATAGGACAATCCCCGCAATCAATTCCTTGACCCCGTTATCTGTGCTCACTTCAGTATTTGGGATTAGAGATTCGACTGAAATTATTAAAAAATGGGCTAAGGCCAGCTTTCGGAAAATCTCAGATTTTTTAAGGTTTGACAGGTGGCTAAACATTTCCGAAATGTATGAATTAATCCTGAATGATTTCCTTCTCCTCGGGTCATATAATATCCTTATTAAGCTCCTGAGTAACCTGGATCTGATACACATTACTGAACGTAAAAATTTGGTATATGTATTATTTGAAGAAATTGTAGTCAGGAAACCCGGGGAGTGGAAAAAACTTTTAGCCCCTATTAAGGGTATAGACCTTGCGGAGAAAGCAATAATAAAATGGGAAAAACATGAAGAGTTGGAGGTTACAGCAAGTATGTGGTCCGAATTAAATAAACTCAATTTTAGTACGTTAAGGGGGGCTAACTGGTGCCGGATGCTATTTTTTAGCAAATGACTTCTATATAGAACCTCTCATTTTTTATCTAAGGTTTACCCTAGCCAATCTGGTCAGTGCTTTCACTGTTTAAATCATCCGATAGCCAATTGGACGCATATTATATCACTGTGCCCCTCAATTCAGGGGTTCTGGAACAATATTTTTCACCATTTGGCGGCTGAATGTTTAATCACAATAGACTCCAATATTTGGCTGAAAGTCCTTGGCTATGACCCTACTCTACATCTTCCCGATAAGCTGGTTAAACTACTATATATTGCAATGGCGGTAGCCAGGTCACTCCTGCTTCAAAGATGGCGATCAGACCTTATTCCAACAAAATGTGAGTGGGTTCGGAAAATGAAGCAGGTTAAAAAAAGTGAGCGCTTGTATGCATTGCGAATTGGGGGGATCAAGAAGTTCGAGAAAGTTTGGGTGGCCTATTTCGACTAAATTTTTAGACTAAGCTTAAAATTTGAAACTTCAAAGGTACTCCTAGTATGCTGGAATTTTAATCGATGTTGTATGTGTTGACATATCTGAATTTATTCCTGTACTTGATTGCACTATAGACACTTTAGTCTCCTTTTTTATAGGCAGTTGAAGTTGTTTTTATATGATGAAACACTATCCACGGCACAAGTGTTGATAATTCCGCATATTTTAATGTACCTAATGCATTATAGATATTTTAGATCATCTTTAAAAAGCCAGGCAACATCGTATCTTATCTTTATCATCTTGGCCATACTTCAAGCTTTATTCGGACTTATATTTCAATGCATTATGGGCACTTTAGCTATTATCTTTTCAATGATGAAATGATATTGTATCTGGTCTCTAATGGGTGTTTTCTTTTCGGATTTTATTCTATGTAACTTTTCTGTAATAGACTTTTTATGCTATATTTAAAGGCTCTATTATTGGATATTTATATTGCGTTGGATGGATGAATATGTAAAACTTTTTTGATGGATCTCAATAAAAAAATAAAAAAAGCAAAAGGAAGGGTGCTATTTGATACAGAAATACTGTGCTTCCCCCATTGAAAATAAGGTGATGTTAAATTGAATCCTGGTAACTTCTAACCCGAGACACAGTGGGGATACCAAATATTGTAGCCGGTACAGGCCATTATATTTGGTATCCACTAAGGGAACCGGATGTAAATTCTTGTGGAATGATGTAAAAAATGTGACAAACTATTGTAGTTTGTTATCAAATAAAAGGCAACTTCAACTGGTCAATGGCTAAAGGGTAACCCGTGAAACATAGGGGATACAAGATATTACAGCAAAGCGTGAGCCATAATATTTGGTAACCCCATAGTAAACGATGTTGGAAAGCTAAAGGAAGGGTGCTATTTGGCAAAGAAACACTGTGCTCACCCATCCAACATAAGACCATGTCAAATTAAACCTTGGTAAGTCCAAATCCAAGTAACACATGGGATACCAAATTTTATAGGCCGCTTAGGTTATTGTATTTGGTATGCCCTAAGGGTACCGGATGCAAAATATTGTGGAATGATGTGCAAAATGTGAAAAAATACTGTAGTCTGCTATCAAATATAAGGCAATTTTAGCTGGTCAATGGCTAAAGGGTAACCAATGAAACATAGGGGATACGAGATATTACAGCAATGCATGAGCCATAATATTTGGTATCCCCATAGTAAATGATGTTGGAAAGCGAAAGGAAGGGTCCTATTTGGTATAGAAATACTGTGCTCCCCCATGCAAAATAAGGTGATGTTAAATTGAATCCTGCTAACTTCTAACCCGAGAAACACTGGGCATACCACATATTGTAGCCGGTAAAGGCCATTATGTTTGGTATCCCCTAAGGGAACCGGACGTAAAATCTTTTAGAATAATGTAAAAAATGTGACAAACTATTGTAGTCTGTTATCAAATAAAAGGCAACTTCAACTGGTCAATGGCTAAAGGGTAACCCATGAAACATAGGGGATACAAGATATTACAGCAAAGCGTGAGCCATAATATTTGGTATCCCCATAGTAAACGATGTTGGAAAACAAAAGGAAGGGTGCCATTTTGTATAGAAACACTCTGCTCACCCATCCAACATAAGACCATATCAAATTAAACCCTGGTAAGTTCCAAGCAAAGTAACACATGGGATACCAAATATTATAGGCCGTATAGTCTATTGTATTTGGTATCCCCTAAGGGTCCCGGATGTAAAATCTTGCGGAATGATGTATAAAATGTGAAAAGATACTGTAGGCTGCTATCAAATAAAAGGCAATTTCAACTGGCCAATGGCTAAAGGGTAACCAATGAAACATAAGCGATACGAGATATTACAGCAATGCGTAATAATATTTGGTATCCCCAAAGAAAATGATGTTGGAAAGCAAAAGGAAGGGTGCTATTTGGTATAGAAATACTGTGCTCCCCATGCAAAATAAGGTGACGTTAAATTGAATCCTGGTAACTTCTAACCCGAAACACACTGGGGATACCAAATATTGTAGCCAGTAAAGGCCATTATATTTGGTATCCCCTAAGGGAACCGATGTAAAATTTTGTGGAATAATGTAAAAAATGTGAGAAGGTATTGTAGTCTGTTATCAAATAAAAGGCAATTTCAACTGGTCAATGGCTAAAGGGTAACCCGTGAAACATAGGGGATACAAGATATTACAGCAAAGCGTGAGCCATAATATTTGGTATCCCCATAGTAAACGATGTTGGAAAACAAAAGGAAGGGTGCCATTTTGTATAGAAACACTCTGCTCACCCATCCAACATAAGACTGTGTCAAATTAAACCCTGGTAAGTTCCAACCCAGTAACACTTGGGATACCAAATATTATAGGCCGCATAGGCTACTGTATTTGGTATCCGCTAAGGGTACCGGATGCAAAATCTTGCGGAATGATGTACGAAATGTGAAAAGATACTGTCATGTGTAATCAAATAAAAGGCAAATTCAATTGGTCAATGGCTAAAGGGTAACCCATGAAACATAGGGGTACAAGATATTACAGCGATGCATGAGCCATAATATGTGGTATCCCCATAGTAAACTATGTTGGAAAGCAAAAGGAAGGGTGCCATTTGGCAGAGAAACACAGTGCTCACCCATCCAACATAAGACCATGTCAAATTAAACCTTGGTAAGTCCCAATCCAAGTAACACATGGGATACCAAATTTTATAGGCCGTATAGGCTATTGTATTTGGTATACCCAAAGGGTACCGGATGAAAAATCTTGTGGAATGATGTGGAAATGTGAAAAGATACTGTAGTCTGCTAGCAAATAAAAGGCAATTTTAACTGGTCAATGGCTAAAGGGTAACCAATGAAACATAGGGGATACAATATATTACAGCAATGCGTGAGCCATAATATTTGGTATCCCCATAGTAAATGATGTTGGAAAGCGAAAGGAAGGGTCCTATTTGGTATAGAAATACTGTGCACCCCCATGCAAAATAAGGTGATGTTAAATTGAATCCTGGTAACTTCTAACCCGAGAAACACTGGGGATACCAAATATTGTAGCCGGTAAAGGCCATTATATTTGGTATCCCTAAGGGAACCGGACGTAAAATCTTGTAGAATGACGTAAAAAATGTGACAAAATATTGTAGTCTGTTATCAAATAAAAGGCAACTTCAACTGGTCAATGGCTAAAGGGTAACCCGTGAAACATAGTTGATACAAGATATTACAGCAAAGCGTGAGCCATAATATTTGGTATCCCCATAGTAAACGATGTTGGAAAACAAAAGGAAGGGTGCCATTTTGCATAGAAACACTCTCCTCACCCATCCAACATAAGACTGTGTCAAATTAAACCCTGGTAAGGTCCAACCCAAGTAACACATGGGATACCAAATATTATAGGACGCATAGGCTATTGTATTTGGTATCCGCTAAGGGTACCGGATGCAAAATCTTGCGGAATGATGTACGAAATGTGAAAAGATACTGTCATCTGTAATCAAATAAAAGGCAAATTCAATTGGTCAATGGCTAAAGGGTAACCCATGAAACATAGGGAGTACGAGATATTACAGCAATGCATGAGCCATAATATGTGGTATCCCCATAGTAAACTATGTTGGAAAGCAAAAGGAAGGGTGCCATTTGGCAGAGAAACACTGTGCTCACCCATCCAACATAAGACCATGTCAAATTAAACCTTGGTAAGTCCCAATCCAAGTAACACATGGGATACCAAATTTTATAGGCCGTATAGGCTATTGTATTTGGTATACCCTAAGGATACCGGATGAAAAATCTTGTGGAATGATGTGGAAATGTGAAAAGATACTGTAGTCTGCTAGCAAATAAAAGGCAATTTTAACTGGTCAATGGCTAAAGGGCAACCAATGAAACATAGGGGATACGAGATATTACAGCAATGCGTGAGCCATAATATTTGGTATCCCAATAGTAAATGATGTTGGAAAGCGAAAGGAAGGGTCCTATTTGGTATAGAAATATTGTGCACTCCCATGCAAAATAAGGTGATGTTAAATTGAATCCTGGTAACTTCTAACCCGAGAAACACTGGGGATACCAAATATTGTAGCCGGTAAAGGCCATTATATTTGGTATCCCCTAAGGGAACCGGACGTAAAATCTTGTAGAAGGACGTAAAAATTTGACAAACTATTGTAGTCTGTTATCAAATAAAAGGCAACTTCAACTGGTCAATGGCTAAAGGGTAACCCGTGAAACATAGGGGATACAAGATATTACAGCAAAGCGTGAGCCATAATATTTGGTATCCCCATAGTAAACGATGTTGGAAAACAAAAGGAAGGGTGCCATTTTGCATAGAAACACTCTCCTCACCCATCCAACATAAGACTGTGTCAAATTAAACCCTGGTAAGTTCCAACCCAAGTAACACATGGGATACCAAATATTATAGGCCGCATAGGCTATTGTATTATTTGGTATCCGCTAAGGGTACCGGATGCAAAATCTTGCGGAATGATGTACGAAATGTGAAAAGATACTGTCATCTGCTATCAAATAAAAGGCAAATTCAATTGGTCAACGGCTAAAGGGTAACCCATGAAACATAGGGAGTACGAGATATTACAGCAATGCATGAGCCATAATATGTGGTATCCCCATAGTAAACTATGTTGGAAAGCAAAGGCAGGGTGCCATTTTGCAGAGAAACACTGTGCTCACCCATCCAACATAAGACCATGTCAAATTAAACCTTGGTAAGTCCCAATCCAAGTAACACATGGGATACCAAATTTTATAGGCCGTATAGGCTATTGTATTTGGTATACCCTAAGGGTACCTACCGGATGAAAAATCTTGTGGAATGATG
Organism: Calotriton arnoldi; assembly: GCA_963921515.1. Lineage (NCBI taxonomy): Eukaryota > Metazoa > Chordata > Amphibia > Caudata > Salamandridae > Calotriton > Calotriton arnoldi. Next base: position 352,597 of record CAWUFW010007225.1, on the reverse strand, counting down.
TGGAAATGTGAAAAGATACTGTAGTCTGCTAGCAAATAAAAGGCAATTTTAACTGGTCAATGGCTAAAGGGTAAACAATGAAACATAGGGGATACGAGATATTACAGCAATGCGTGAGCCATAATATTTGGTATCCCCATAGTAAATGATGTTGGAAAGCGAAAGGAAGGGTCCTCTTTGGGATAGAAATACTGTGCACCCCCATGCAAAATAAGGTGATGTTAAATTGAATAGTGGTAACTTCTAACCCGAGAAACACTGGGGATACCAAATATTGTAGCCGGTAAAGGCCATTATATTTGGTATCCCTAAAGGAACCGGACGTAAAATCTTGCAGAATGATGTAAAAAATGTGACAAACTATTGTAGTCTGTTATCAAATAAAAGGCAACTTCAACTGGTCAATGGCTAAAGGGTAACCCGTGAAATATAGGGGATACAAGATATTACAGCAAAGCGTGAGCCATAATATTTGGTATCCCCATAGTAAACGATGTTGGAAAACAAAAGGAAGGGTGCCATTTTGCATAGAAACACTCTCCTCACCCATCCAACATAAGACTGTGTCAAATTAAACCCTGGTAAGTTCCAACCCAAGTAACACATGGGATACCAAATATTATAGGCCGCGTATGCTATTGTATTTGGTATCCCCTAAGGTACCGGATGCAAAATCTTGCAGAATGATGTACAAAATGTGAAAAGATACTGTAATCTGCTATCAAATAAAAGGCAATTTCAATTGGTCAACGGCTAAAGGGTAACCCATTAAACATAGGGGGTACGAGATATTACAGCAATGCATGAGCCATAATATGTGGTATCCCCATAGTAAACTATGTTGGAAAGCAAAAGGAAGGGTGCCATTTGGCAGAGAAACACTGTGCTCACCCATCCAACATAAGACCATGTCAAATTAAACCTTGGTAAGTCCCAATCCAAGTAACACATGGGATACCAAATTTTATAGGCCGTATAGGCTATTGTATTTGGTATACCCTAAGGGTACCGGATGAAAAATCTTGTGGAATGATGTGGAAATGTGAAAAGATACTGTAGTCTGCTAGCAAATAAAAGGCAATTTTAACTGGTCAATGGCTAAAGGGTAACCAATGAAACATAGGGGATACGAGATATTACAGCAATGCGTGAGCCATAATATTTGGTATCCCCATAGTAAATGATGTTGGAAAGTGAAAGGAAGGGTCCTATTTGGTATAGAAATACTGTGCACCCCCATGCAAAATAAGGTGATGTTAAATTGAATCCTGGTAACTTCTAACCCGAGAAACACTGGGATACCAAATATTGTTGCCTGTAAAGGCCATAATATTTGGTATCCCCTGAGGGAACCGGACGTAAAATCTTGTAGAATGATGTAAAAAATGTGACAAACTATTGTAGTCTGTTATCAAATAAAAGGCAACTTCAACTGGTCAATGGCTAAAGGGTAACCCGTGAAACATAGGGGATACAAGATATTACAGCAAAGCGTGAGCCATAATATTTGGTAACCCCATAGTAAACGATGTTGGAAAACAAAAGGAAGGGTGCCATTTTGTATAGAAACACTCTGCTCACCCATCCAACATAAGACCATATCAAATTAAACCCTGGTAAGTTCCAAGCCAAGTAACACATGGGATACCAAATATTATAGGCCGTATAGTCTATTGTATTTGGTATCCCCTAAGGGTACCGGATGTAAAATCTTGCGGAATGATGTATAAAATGTGAAAAGATACTGTAGTCTGCTATCAAATAAAAGGCAATTTCAACTGGCCAATGGCTAAAGGGTAACCAATGAAACATAGGCGATACGAGATATTACAGCAATGCGTAATAATATTTGGTATCCCCAAAGAAAATGATGTTGGAAAGCAAAAGGAAGGGTGCTATTTGGTATAGAAATACTGTGCTCCCCCATGCAAAATAAGGTGATGTTAAATTGAATCCTGGTAACTTCTAACCCGAAACACACTGGGGATACCAAATATTGTAGACAGTAAAGGCCATTATATTTGGTATCCCCTAAGGGAACCGATGTAAAATCTTGTGGAATGATGTAAAAAATGTGAGAAGGTATTGTAATCTGCTATCAAATAAAAGGCAATTTCAATTGGTCAACGGCTAAAGGGTAACCCATGAAACATAGGGGTACGAGATATTATAGCAATGCATGAGCCATAATATGTGGTATCCCCATAGTAAATGATGTTGGAAAGCAAAAGGAAGGGTGCTATTTGGTATAGAAATACAATTCTCCCCCAACCAACATATGGCCATGTCAAATTGATTCCTGGTAACTTCTAACCCGAGAAACACTGGGGATACCAAATATTATAGGCCATATAGGCTATTATATTTGGTATCCCCTAAGGGTACCGGATGCAGAATCTTGTGGAATGATGTACAAAATGTGAAAAGATACTGTAGTCTGCTATCAAATAAAAGGCAAATCCAACTGGTCAATGGCCAAAGGGTAACCCATGAAACATAGGGGATATGAGATATTACGGCAATGTGTGAGCCATTATATTTGGTATCCCCATAGTAAATGATGTTGGAAAGCAAAAGGAAGGGTCCTATTTTGTATAGAAATACTGTGCTCCCCCATCCAACATAAGGCAATGTCAAATTGAATCCTGGTAACTTCTAACCCGAGAAACACTGGGGATACAAAATATTATAGGCAGTATAGGCTATTATATTTGATATCCCCTAAGGGTACCGGATGCAAAATCTTGTGGAATGATGTACAAAATGTGAAAAGATACTGTAGTCCGTTATCAAATAAAAGGCAACTTCAACTGGTCAATGGCTAAAGGGTAACCCATGAAACATAGGGTATACAAGATATTACAGCAAAGCGTGAGCCATAATATGTGGTATCCCCATAGTAAATGATGTTGGAAAGTGAAAGGAAGGGTCCTATTTGGTATAGAAATACTGTGCTCCCCCGTGCAAAATAAGGTGATGTTAAATTGTATCCTGGTTACTTCTAACCCGAGAAACACTGGGGATACCAAATATTGTAGCCGGTAAAGGCCATAATATTTGGTATCCATTTTGCATAGAACCCATCCAACATAAGACCATGTCAAATTAAACCTTGGCAAGTCCCAATCCAAGTAACACATGGGATACCAAATTTTATAGGCCGTATAAGCTATTGTATTTGGTATACCCTAAGGGTACCGGATGCAAAATCTTGTGGAATGATGTGGAAAATGTGAAAAGATACTGTAGTCTGCTAACAAATAAAAGGCAATTTTAACTGGTCAATGGCTAATGAAACATAGGGGATACGAGATATTACAGCACTGCGTGAGCCATAATATTTGATATTCCCATAGTAAATGATGTTGGAAAGCGAAAGGAAGGGTCCTATTTGGTATAGAAATACTGTGCTCACCCTTCCAACATAAGACCATGTCAAATTGAATCCTGGTAAGTTCTAACCCGAGAAACACAGGGGATACCAAATATTACAGGCGGTAAAGTCCATTGTATTTGGTATCCCCTAAGAGAACCGGTTGTAAAGTCGTTTGGAATGATGTAAAAAATGTGAAAAGCTAATGTAGTCTGCTAACAAATAAAATGCAACTTCAACAGGTGAATGTCTAAAGGGTAGCCCATGAAACGTAGGAGATACAAGATACTACAGCAATACGTGAGCCATAATATTTGGTATCCCCGTAGTAACCAATGTTGGAAAGCATCAGGAAGGGTGCTATTTGGCATAGAAATATTGTGCTCACCCATCCAACATAAGACCATGTCAAATTGTATCCTGGTACATTCTAACCCGAGAAACACCGGGGATACCAAATATTATAGGTGGTAAAGGCCATTGTATTTGGTATCCCCTAAGGGAACCGGTTGTAAAGTCTTGAGGAATGATGTAAAAAATGTGAAAAACTAATGTAGTCTGCTAACAAATAAAAGGCAATTTCAGCTAGTCAATGGCTAAAGGGTAACCCATGAAACATAGGGGATACAAGATATTACAGCAATGCGTAAGCCATAATACTTGGTATCCCCATAGTAAATGATGTTGGAAAGCAAAAGGAAGGGTGATATTTGGTATAGAAATACTGTGCTCCCCCATGCAACATAAGGTGATGTCAAATTGAATCCTGGTAACTTCTAACACGAGAAACACTGGGGATACCAAATATTGTAGCCGATAAAGTCCATTATATTTGGTATCCCCTCAGGGAACCGGATGTAAAATCTTGTGGAATGATGTACAAAATGTGAGAAGGTATTGTAGTCTGTTATCAAATAAAAGGCAACTTCAACTGGTCAATGGCTAAAGGGTAACCCGTGAAACATAGGGGATACGAGATATTACAGCAATGCATGAGCCATAATATTTGGTATCCCCATAGTAAATGATGTTGGAAAGCGAAAGGAAGGGTCCTATTTGGTATAGAAATACTGTGCTCCCCCATGCAAAATAAGGTGATGTTAAATTGAATCCTGCTAACTTCTAACCCGAGAAACACTGGGCATACCACATATTGTAGCCGGTAAAGGCCATTATGTTTGGTATCCCCTAAGGAACCGGACGTAAAATCTTTTAGAATAATGTAAAAAATGTGACAAACTATTGTAGTCTGTTATCAAATAAAAGGCAACTTCAACTGGTCAATGGCTAAAGGGTAACCCATGAAACATAGGGGATACAAGATATTACAGCAAAGCGTGAGCCATAATATTTGGTAACCCCATAGTAAACGATGTTGGAAAGCTAAAGGAAGGGTGCTATTTGGCAAAGAAACACTGTGCTCACCCATCCAACATAAGACCATGTCAAATTAAACCTTGGTAAGTCCAAATCCAAGTAACACATGGGATACCAAATTTTATAGGCCGCTTAGGTTATTGTATTTGGTATGCCCTAAGGGTACCGGATGCAAAATATTGTGGAATGATGTGCAAAATGTGAAAAGATACTGTAGTCTGCTATCAAATATAAGGCAATTTTAGCTGGTCAATGGCTAAAGGGTAACCAATGAAACATAGGGGATACGAGATATTACAGCAATGCATGAGCCATAATATTTGGTATCCCCATAGTAAATGATGTTGGAAAGCGAAAGGAAGGGTCCTATTTGGTATAGAAATACTGTGCTCCCCATGCAAAATAAGGTGATGTTAAATTGAATCCTGCTAACTTCTAACCCGAGAAACACTGGGCATACCACATATTGTAGCCGGTAAAGGCCATTATGTTTGGTATCCCCTAAGGGAACCGGACGTAAAATCTTTTAGAATAATGTAAAAAATGTGACAAACTATTGTAGTCTGTTATCAAATAAAAGGCAACTTCAACTGGTCAATGGCTAAAGGGTAACCCATGAAACATAGGGGATACAAGATATTACAGCAAAGCGTGAGCCATAATATTTGGTATCCCCATAGTAAACGATGTTGGAAAACAAAAGGAAGGGTGCCATTTTGTATAGAAACACTCTGCTCACCCATCCAACATAAGACCATATCAAATTAAACCCTGGTAAGTTCCAAGCAAAGTAACACATGGGATACCAAATATTATAGGCCGTATAGTCTATTGTATTTGGTATCCCCTAAGGGTCCCGGATGTAAAATCTTGCGGAATGATGTATAAAATGTGAAAAGATACTGTAGGCTGCTATCAAATAAAAGGCAATTTCAACTGGCCAATGGCTAAAGGGTAACCAATGAAACATAAGCGATACGAGATATTACAGCAATGCGTAATAATATTTGGTATCCCCAAAGAAAATGATGTTGGAAAGCAAAAGGAAGGGTGCTATTTGGTATAGAAATACTGTGCTCCCCCATGCAAAATAAGGTGACGTTAAATTGAATCCTGGTAACTTCTAACCCGAAACACACTGGGGATACCAAATATTGTAGCCAGTAAAGGCCATTATATTTGGTATCCCCTAAAGGAACCGATGTAAAATTTTGTGGAATAATGTAAAAAATGTGAGAAGGTATTGTAGTCTGTTATCAAATAAAAGGCAATTTCAACTGGTCAATGGCTAAAGGGTAACCCGTGAAACATAGGGGATACAAGATATTACAGCAAAGCGTGAGCCATAATATTTGGTATCCCCATAGTAAACGATGTTGGAAAACAAAAGGAAGGGTGCCATTTTGTATAGAAACACTCTGCTCACCCATCCAACATAAGACTGTGTCAAATTAAACCCTGGTAAGTTCCAACCCAAGTAACACTTGGGATACCAAATATTATAGGCCGCATAGGCTACTGTATTTGGTATCCGCTAAGGGTACCGGATGCAAAATCTTGCGGAATGATGTACGAAATGTGAAAAGATACTGTCATCTGTAATCAAATAAAAGGCAAATTCAATTGGTCAATGGCTAAAGGGTAACCCATGAAACATAGGGGGTACAAGATATTACAGCGATGCATGAGCCATAATATGTGGTATCCCCATAGTAAACTATGTTGGAAAGCAAAAGGAAGGGTGCCATTTGGCAGAGAAACACAGTGCTCACCCATCCAACATAAGACCATGTCAAATTAAACCTTGGTAAGTCCCAATCCAAGTAACACATGGGATACCAAATTTTATAGGCCGTATAGGCTATTGTATTTGGTATACCCTAAGGGTACCGGATGAAAAATCTTGTGGAATGATGTGGAAATGTGAAAAGATACTGTAGTCTGCTAGCAAATAAAAGGCAATTTTAACTGGTCAATGGCTAAAGGGTAACCAATGAAACATAGGGGATACAATATATTACAGCAATGCGTGAGCCATAATATTTGGTATCCCCATAGTAAATGATGTTGGAAAGCGAAAGGAAGGGTCCTATTTGGTATAGAAATACTGTGCACCCCCATGCAAAATAAGGTGATGTTAAATTGAATCCTGGTAACTTCTAACCCGAGAAACACTGGGGATACCAAATATTGTAGCCGGTAAAGGCCATTATATTTGGTATCCCCTAAGGGAACCGGACGTAAAATCTTGTAGAATGACGTAAAAAATGTGACAAAATATTGTAGTCTGTTATCAAATAAAAGGCAACTTCAACTGGTCAATGGCTAAAGGGTAACCCGTGAAACATAGTTGATACTAGATATTACAGCAAAGCGTGAGCCATAATATTTGGTATCCCCATAGTAAACGATGTTGGAAAACAAAAGGAAGGGTGCCATTTTGCATAGAAACACTCTCCTCACCCATCCAACATAAGACTGTGTCAAATTAAACCCTGGTAAGGTCCAACCCAAGTAACACATGGGATACCAAATATTATAGGACGCATAGGCTATTGTATTTGGTATCCGCTAAGGTACACGGATGCAAAATCTTGCGGAATGATGTACGAAATGTGAAAAGATACTGTCATCTGTAATCAAATAAAAGGCAAATTCAATTGGTCAATGGCTAAAGGGTAACCCATGAAACATAGGGAGTACGAGATATTACAGCAATGCATGAGCCATAATATGTGGTATCCCCATAGTAAACTATGTTGGAAAGCAAAAGGAAGGGTGCCATTTGGCAGAGAAACACTGTGCTCACCCATCCAACATAAGACCATGTCAAATTAAACCTTGGTAAGTCCCAATCCAAGTAACACATGGGATACCAAATTTTATAGGCCGTATAGGCTATTGTATTTGGTATACCCTAAGGGTACCGGATGAAAAATCTTGTGGAATGATGTGGAAATGTGAAAAGATACTGTAGTCTGCTAGCAAATAAAAGGCAATTTTAACTGGTCAATGGCTAAAGGGTAACCAATGAAACATAGGGGATACGAGATATTACAGCAATGCGTGAGCCATAATATTTGGTATCCCAATAGTAAATGATGTTGGAAAGCGAAAGGAAGGGTCCTATTTGGTATAGAAATATTGTGCACCCCCATGCAAAATAAGGTGATGTTAAATTGAATCCTGGTAACTTCTAACCCGAGAAACACTGGGGATACCAAATATTGTAGCCGGTAAAGGCCATTATATTTGGTATCCCCTAAGGGAACCCGACGTAAAATCTTGTAGAATGACGTAAAAAATGTGACAAACTATTGTAGTCTGTTATCAAATAAAAGGCAACTTCAACTGGTCAATGGCTAAAGGGTAACCCGTGAAACATAGGGGATACAAGATATTACAGCAAAGCGTGAGCCATATTATTTGGTATCCCCATAGTAAACGATGTTGGAAAACAAAAGGAAGGGTGCCATTTTGCATAGAAACACTCTCCTCACCCATCCAACATAAGACTGTGTCAAATTAAACCCTGGTAAGTTCCAACCCAAGTAACACATGGGATACCAAATATTATAGGCCGCATAGGCTATTGTATTATTTGGTATCCGCTAAGAGTACCGGATGCAAAATCTTGCGGAATGATGTACGAAATGTGAAAAGATACTGTCATCTGCTATCAAATAAAAGGCAAATTCAATTGGTCAACGGCTAAAGGGTAACCCATGAAACATAGGGGGTACGAGATATTACAGCAATGCATGAGCCATAATATGTGGTATCCCCATAGTAAACTATGTTGGAAAGCAAAAGGCAGGGTGCCATTTTGCAGAGAAACACTGTGCTCACCCATCCAACATAAGACCATGTCAAATTAAACCTTGGTAAGTCCCAATCCAAGTAACACATGGGATACCAAATTTTATAGGCCGTATAGGCTATTGTATTTGGTATACCCTAAGGAGTACCTACCGGATGAAAAATCTTGTGGAATGATGTGGAAATGTGAAAAGATACTGTAGTCTGCTAGCAAATAAAAGGCAATTTTAACTGGTCAATGGCTAAAGGGTAACCAATGAAACATAGGGGATACGAGATATTACAGCAATGCGTGAGCCATAATATTTGGTATCCCCATAGTAAATGATGTTGGAAAGTGAAAGGAAGGGTCCTATTTGGTATAGAAATACTGTGCACCCCCATGCAAAATAAGGTGATGTTAAATTGAATCCTGGTAACTTCTAACCCGAGAAACACTGGGATACCAAATATTGTTGCCTGTAAAGGCCATAATATTTGGTATCCCCTGAGGGAACCGGACGTAAAATCTTGCAGAATGATGTAAAAAATGTGACAAACTATTGTAGTCTGTTATCAAATAAAAGGCAATTTTAACTGGTCAATGGCTAAAGGGTAACCAATGAAACATAGGGGATACGAGATATTACAGCAATGCGTGAGCCATAATATTTGGTATCCCCATAGTAAATGATGTTGGAAAGCGAAAGGAAGGGTCCTATTTGGGATAGAAATACTGTGCACCCCCATGCAAAATAAGGTGATGTTAAATTGAATAGTGGTAACTTCTAACCCGAGAAACACTGGGGATACCAAATATTGTAGCCGGTAAAGGCCATTATATTTGGTATCCCCTAAAGGAACTCGGACGTAAAATCTTGCAGAATGATGTAAAAAATGTGACAAACTATTGTAGTCTGTTATCAAATAAAAGGCAACTTCAACTGGTCAATGGCTAAAGGGTAACCCGTGAAATATAGGGGATACAAGATATTACAGCAAAGCGTGAGCCATAATATTTGGTATCCCCATAGTAAACGATGTTGGAAAACAAAAGGAAGGGTGCCATTTTGCATAGAAACACTCTCCTCACCCATCCAACATAAGACTGTGTCAAATTAAACCCTGGTAAGTTCCAACCCAAGTAACACATGGGATACCAAATATTATAGGCCGCGTAGGCTATTGTATTTGGTATCCCCTAAGGGTACCGGATGCAAAATCTTGCAGAATGATGTACAAAATGTGAAAAGATACTGTAATCTGCTATCAAATAAAAGGCAATTTCAATTGGTCAACGGCTAAAGGGTAACCCATGAAACATAGGGGTACGAGATATTACAGCAATGCATGAGCCATAATATGTGGTATCCCCATAGTAAACTATGTTGGAAAGCAAAAGGAAGGGTGCCATTTGGCAGAGAAACACTGTGCTCACCCATCCAACATAAGACCATGTCAAATTAAACCTTGGTAAGTCCCAATCCAAGTAACACATGGGATACCAAATTTTATAGGCCGTATAGGCTATTGTATTTGGTATACCCTAAGGGTACCGGATGAAAAATCTTGTGGAATGATGTGGAAATGTGAAAAGATACTGTAGTCTGCTAGCAAATAAAAGGCAATTTTAACTGGTCAATGGCTAAAGGGTAACCAATGAAACATAGGGGATACGAGATATTACAGCAATGCGTGAGCCATAATATTTGGTATCCCCATAGTAAATGATGTTGGAAAGTGAAAGGAAGGGTCCTATTTGGTATAGAAATACTGTGCACCCCCATGCAAAATAAGGTGATGTTAAATTGAATCCTGGTAACTTCTAACCCGAGAAACACTGGGATACCAAATATTGTTGCCTGTAAAGGCCATAATATTTGGTATCCCCTGAGGAACCGGACGTAAAATCTTGCAGAATGATGTAAAAAATGTGACAAACTATTGTAGTCTGTTATCAAATAAAAGGCAATTTTAACTGGTCAATGGCTAAAGGGTAACCAATGAAACATAGGGGATACGAGATATTACAGCAATGCGTGAGCCATAATATTTGGTATCCCCATAGTAAATGATGTTGGAAAGCGAAAGGAAGGGTCCTATTTGGGATAGAAATACTGTGCACCCCCATGCAAAATAAGGTGATGTTAAATTGAATAGTGGTAACTTCTAACCCGAGAAACACTGGGGATACCAAATATTGTAGCCGGTAAAGGCCATTATATTTGGTATCCCCTAAGGGAACCGGACGTAAAATCTTGCAGAATGATGTAAAAAATGTGACAAACTATTGTAGTCTGTTATCAAATAAAAGGCAACTTCAACTGGTCAATGGCTAAAGGGTAACCCGTGAAATATAGGGGATACAAGATATTACAGCAAAGCGTGAGCCATAATATTTGGTATCCCCATAGTAAACGATGTTGGAAAACAAAAGGAAGGGTGCCATTTTGCATAGAAACACTCTCCTCACCCATCCAACATAAGACTGTGTCAAATTAAACCCTGGTAAGTTCCAACCCAAGTAACACATGGGATACCAAATATTATAGGCCGCGTAGGCTATTGTATTTGGTATCCCCTAAGGGTACCGGATGCAAAATCTTGCAGAATGATGTACAAAATGTGAAAAGATACTGTAATCTGCTATCAAATAAAAGGCAATTTCAATTGGTCAACGGCTAAAGGGTAACCCATGAAACATAGGGGGTACGAGATATTACAGCAATGCATGAGCCATAATATGTGGTATCCCCATAGTAAACTATGTTGGAAAGCAAAAGGAAGGGTGCCATTTGGCAGAGAAACACTGTGCTCACCCATCCAACATAAGACCATGTCAAATTAAACCTTGGTAAGTCCCAATCCAAGTAACACATGGAATACCAAATTTTATAGGCCGTATAGGCTATTGCATTTGGTATACCCTAAGGGTACCGGATGAAAAATCTTGTGGAATGATGTGGAAATGTGAAAAGATACTGTAGTCTGCTAGCAAATAAAAGGCAATTTTAACTGGTCAATGGCTAAAGGGTAACCAATGAAACATAGGGGATACGAGATATTACAGCAATGCGTGAGCCATAATATTTGGTATCCCCATAGTAAATGATGTTGGAAAGTGAAAGGAAGGGTCCTATTTGGTATAGAAATACTGTGCACCCCCATGCAAAATAAGGTGATGTTAAATTGAATCCTGGTAACTTCTAACCCGAGAAACACTGGGATACCAAATATTGTTGCCTGTAAAGGCCATAATATTTGGTATCCCCTGAGGGAACCGGACGTAAAATCTTGTAGAATGATGTAAAAAATGTGACAAACTATTGTAGTCTGTTATCAAATAAAAGGCAACTTCAACTGGTCAATGGCTAAAGGGTAACCCGTGAAACATAGGGGATACAAGATATTACAGCAAAGCGTGAGCCATAATATTTGGTAACCCCATAGTAAACGATGTTGGAAAACAAAAGGAAGGGTGCCATTTTGTATAGAAACACTCTGCTCACCCATCCAACATAAGACCATATCAAATTAAACCCTGGTAAGTTCCAAGCCAAGTAACACATGGGATACCAAATATTATAGGCCGTATAGTCTATTGTATTTGGTATCCCCTAAGGGTACCGGATGTAAAATCTTGCGGAATGATGTATAAAATGTGAAAAGATACTGTAGACTGCTATCAAATAAAAGGCAATTTCAACTGGCCAATGGCTAAAGGGTAACCAATGAAACATAGGCGATACGAGATATTACAGCAATGCGTAATAATATTTGGTATCCCCAAAGAAAATGATGTTGGAAAGCAAAAGGAAGGGTGCTATTTGGTATAGAAATACTGTGCTCCCCCATGCAAAATAAGGTGATGTTAAATTGAATCCTGGTAACTTCTAACCCGAAACACACTGGGGATACCAAATATTGTAGACAGTAAAGGCCATTATATTTGGTATCCCCTAAGGGAACCGATGTAAAATCTTGTGGAATGATGTAAAAAATGTGAGAAGGTATTGTAATCTGCTATCAAATAAAAGGCAATTTCAATTGGTCAACGGCTAAAGGGTAACCCATGAAACATAGGGGGTACGAGATATTATAGCAATGCATGAGCCATAATATGTGGTATCCCCATAGTAAATGATGTTGGAAAGCAAAAGGAAGGGTGCTATTTGGTATAGAAATACAATTCTCCCCCAACCAACATATGGCCATGTCAAATTGATTCCTGGTAACTTCTAACCTGAGAAACACTGGGGATACCAAATATTATAGGCCATATAGGCTATTATATTTGGTATCCCCTAAGGGTACCGGATGCAGAATCTTGTGGAATGATGTACAAAATGTGAAAAGATACTGTAGTCTGCTATCAAATAAAAGGCAAATCCAACTGGTCAATGGCCAAAGGGTAACCCATGAAACATAGGGGATATGAGATATTACGGCAATGTGTGAGCCATTATATTTGGTATCCCCATAGTAAATGATGTTGGAAAGCAAAAGGAAGGGTCCTATTTTGTATAGAAATACTGTGCTCCCCCATCCAACATAAGGCAATGTCAAATTGAATCCTGGTATCTTCTAACCCGAGAAACACTGGGGATACAAAATATTATAGGCAGTATAGGCTATTATATTTGATATCCCCTAAGGGTACCGGATGCAAAATCTTGTGGAATGATGTACAAAATGTGAAAAGATACTGTAGTCCGTTATCAAATAAAAGGCAACTTCAACTGGTCAATGGCTAAAGGGTAACCCATGAAACATAGGGTATACAAGATATTACAGAAAGCGTGAGCCATAATATGTGGTATCCCCATAGTAAATGATGTTGGAAAGTGAAAGGAAGGGTCCTATTTGGTATAGAAATACTGTGCTCCCCCGTGCAAAATAAGGTGATGTTAAATTGAATCCTGGTAACTTCTAACCCGAGAAACACTGGGGATACCAAATATTGTAGCCGGTAAAGGCCATAATATTTGGTATCCATTTTGCATAGAACCCATCCAACATAAGACCATGTCAAATTAAACCTTGGCAAGTCCCAATCCAAGTAACACATGGGATACCAAATTTTATAGGCCGTATAAGCTATTGTATTTGGTATACCCTAAGGGTACCGGATGCAAAATCTTGTGGAATGATGTGGAAAATGTGAAAAGATACTGTAGTCTGCTAACAAATAAAAGGCAATTTTAACTGGTCAATGGCTAATGAAACATAGGGGATACGAGATATTACAGCAATGCGTGAGCCATAATATTTGGTATTCCCATAGTAAATGATGTTGGAAAGCGAAAGGAAGGGTCCTATTTGGTATAGAAATACTGTGCTCACCCTTCCAACATAAGACCATGTCAAATTGAATCCTGGTAAGTTCTAACCCGAGAAACACAGGGGGATACCAAATATTACAGGCGGTAAAGTCCATTGTATTTGGTATCCCCTAAGAGAACCGGTTGTAAAGTCGTTTGGAATGATGTAAAAAATGTGAAAAGCTAATGTAGTCTGCTAACAAATAAAATGCAACTTCAACAGGTGAATGTCTAAAGGGTAGCCCATGAAACGTAGGAGATACAAGATACTACAGCAATACGTGAGCCATAATATTTGGTATCCCCGTAGTAACCAATGTTGGAAAGCATCAGGAAGGGTGCTATTTGGCATAGAAATATTGTGCTCACCCATCCAACATAAGACCATGTCAAATTGTATCCTGGTACATTCTAACCCGAGAAACACCGGGGATACCAAATATTATAGGTGGTAAAGGCCATTGTATTTGGTATCCCCTAAGGGAACCGGTTGTAAAGTCTTGAGGAATGATGTAAAAAATGTGAAAAACTAATGTAGTCTGCTAACAAATAAAAGGCAATTTCAGCTAGTCAATGGCTAAAGGGTAACCCATGAAACATAGGGGATACAAGATATTACAGCAATGCGTAAGCCATAATACTTGGTATCCCCATAGTAAATGATGTTGGAAAGCAAAAGGAAGGGTGATATTTGGTATAGAAATACTGTGCTCCCCCATGCAACATAAGGTGATGTCAAATTGAATCCTGGTAACTTCTAACACGAGAAACACTGGGGATACCAAATATTGTAGCCGATAAAGTCCATTATATTTGGTATCCCTCAGGGAACCGGATGTAAAATCTTGTGGAATGATGTACAAAATGTGAGAAGGTATTGTAGTCTGTTATCAAATAAAAGGCAACTTCAACTGGTCAATGGCTAAAGGGTAACCCGTGAAACATAGGGGATACAAGATATTAAAGCAAAGCGTGAGTCATAATATTTGGTATCCCCATAGTAAACGATGTTGGAAAGCAAAAGGAAGGGTGCCATTTGGCATAGAAACACTGTGCTCACCCATCCAACATAAGACCATGTCAAATTAAACCCTGGTAAGTTCCAACCCAAGTAACACATGTGATACCAAATATTATAGGACGTATAGGCTATTGTATTTGGTATCCCCTAAGGGTACCGGATGCAAAATCTTGTGGAATGATGTACAAAATGTGAAAAGATACTGTAGTCTGCTATCAAATAAGCAGCAATTTCAACTGGTCAATGGGTAAAGGGTAACCCTTGAAACATAGGGAATACGAGATATTACAGCAATGTATGAGCCATAATATTTGGTATCCCCATAGTAAATGATGTTGGAAAGCAAAAGGAAGGATGCTATTTGGTATAGAAATACTGTGCTCCTCCATCCAACATAAGGCAATGTTAAATTGAATCCTGGTAACTTCTAACCCGTGAAACACAAAGGGCCCGATTCACAGAACTAACTTAAGACTCAATGAGTACGTGCCTTCTGTGAATACCAAAATGAGTAAGTGCCTTCTGTGAATACCAAAATGAGTAAGTGCCTTCTGTGAATACCAAAATGGTAGTAAGTTTAGGATTTTGTCTTAAGTTAGTTCTGTGAATCGGGCCCTTTGATACAAAAAATTGTAGCCGGTAAAGGCCATTATATATGGTATCCTCTAATGGAACCGGATGAAAAATGTTGTGGAATGATGTATAAAATGTGAAAAGCGACTGTAGTCTGCAATCAAATAAATGTCAACCTCAACTGGTCAATGGCTGAATGGTAGCCCACGAAATATAGGGGATACGAGATATTACAGCAATGTGTGAGCCATAATATGTGGTATCCCCATAGTAAACAATGTTGGAAAGCAAAAGGAAGGGTGCTATTTGGCATATAAATATTGTGCTCACCCATCTAACATAAGACCTTGTCAAATTGAATCCTGGTAAGTTCTAACCCGAGAACAACATGGGATACCAAATATTATAGGCGGGAAAGGCCATTGTATTTGGTATCCCCTAAGGGAACCGGTTGTAAAGTCCTTTGGAATGATGTAAAAAATGTGAAAAGCTAATGTAGTCTGCTAACAAATAAAAGGCAATTTCAACTAGTCAATGGCTAAAGGGTAACCCATGAAACATAGGGGATACGAAATATTACAGCAATGCGTAAGGCATAATATTTGGTATCCCCATAGTAAATGATGTTGGAAAGCAAAAGGAAGGGTGATATTTGGTACAGAAATACTGTGCTCCCCCATGCAACATAAGGTGATGTCAAATTGAATCCTGGTAACTTCTAACCCGAGAAACACTGGGGATACCAAATATTGTAGCCGATAAAGTCCATTATATTTGGTATCCCCTAAGGCCGTGGTACTCATAGTACGGCCCGCGGGCCGCCAGCGGCCCGGCAGGCCTTCATTAGCGGCCCACGGACCTTGCCTTGCAGTTTCCACGGCCGGCAGTAAACACAGAAGATGACCGCAGGAGCATACGTAATGAATACGTATTAAATAGGTATTCACTACGTATGCTCCTGCGGCCTTCTTCTGTGTTTACTGCCGGCCTCTGTGACGTCAGGGCACCTTCGGAAAGCTTCCCAAAAGGCCCTTTAAAAGTCAGCTGTAAGCGCTTTCACAGCTGACTGCGCTTACAGCTGACTTTTAAAAGGGCCTTTTAGGAAGCTTCCTAGTTTGGACAAAGACAGATAGAGGCGCAGAGACAGATAGAGGCACAAAGGCAGATAGAGGCGCAGAGGCAGATAGAGGCGCAGAGACAGATAGAGGCACAGAGACAGATAGAGGCGCAGAGACAGATAGAGGCGCAGAGACAGAGAGACAGATAGAGACAGAGAGACAGATAGAGACAGGGACATGGACAGACAGGGACAGGGAGAGACAGACAGAGATAGAGACAGGGACAGACAGAGATAGAGAAGGGACAGACAGAGATAGAGACAGGGACAGAGGCAGGGACAGAGATAGAGACAGGGACAGACAGAGGCAGGGACAGAGATAGAGACAGGGACAGACAGAGACAGGGACAGACAGGGACAGACACAGACAGGGACAGACACAGACAGGGACAGACACAGACAGGGACAGACAGATAGAGACAGAGACAGAGACAGACAGACAGATAGAGACAGAGACAGGGACAAACAGAGACAGGGACAGAGAGATAGAGACAGAGACAGGGACAAACAGAGACAGGGACAGACAGATAGAGACAGGGACAGACAGACAGATAGTGACAGGAACAGACAGATAGAGACAGGGACAGACAGAGACAGGGACAGACAGAGACAGGGACAGACAGAGACAGGGAGAGACAGGGACAGACAGGGAGAGAGAGGGACAGACGCAGACAGAGACAGGGACAGACAGATAGAGACAGAGAGAGATAGAGACAGATAGAGACATAGATAGAGTCATAGATAGAGACATAGACAGATAGAGACATAGAAGATAGAGACATAGAAGATAGAGAGATAGAAGATAGAGAGACATAGGAGATAGAGAGACATAGGAGATAGAGAGACATAGAGACAGAGACATAGACATAGAGACATAGACATAGAGACATAGACATAGAGACACAGACATAGAGCTAGAGACATAGAGATAGAGACAGAGAGATAGAGATAGAGAGAGATAGAGATAGAGAGATAGAGAGAGAGAGACATAGCGAGAGAGATAGAGATAGCTAGAGAGAGAGAGAAATAGAGATAGCTAGAGACAGAGAGAGAGATAGAGATAGCTAGAGAGAGATAGAGAGAGAGATAGAGATAGCTAGAGAGAGATAGCTAGAGAGAGATAGAGAGAGAAAGAGAGAGAGAGATGGAGATAGAGAAAGATAGAGAGAGATAGAGAGAGATAGAGTGAGATAGATAGAGATAGATAGAGAGAGCGAGCGAGATAGATAGAAAGATAGATAGATAGATAGATAGATAGATAGATAGATAGATAGATGTGTGTATGCCGGGTCTGGTGGCTCAGTGGACGAATGCGTCCGCTGCAGAGGCCTGTGTTCAACCTCATGGTCACAGTTTTTTTTTTCTTGCTCTAGCCCCGCCGCCCTCCCCCATTGACCCCGCCCCCACCGGTGCGGCCCTCGCCCACAAACCACACTGTAAATTTGGCCCCCGAGAGAAAGTTTGTGAGTACCCATGCCCTAAGGGAACCGGATGTAAAATCTTGTGGAATGATGTACAAAATGTGAGAAGGTATTGTAGTCTGTTATCAAATAAAAGGCAACTTCAACTGGTCAATGGCTAAAGGGTAACCCGTGAAACATAGGGGATACAAGATATTAAAGCAAAGCGTGAGTCATAATATTTGGTATCCCCATAGTAAACGATGTTGGAAAGCAAAAGGAAGGGTGCCATTTGGCATAGAAACACTGTGCTCACCCATCCAACATAAGACCATGTCAAATTAAACCCTGGTAAGTTCCAACCCAAGTAACACATGTGATACCAAATATTATAGGACGTATAGGCTATTGTATTTGGTATCCCCTAAGGGTACCGGATGCAAAATCTTGTGGAATGATGTACAAAATGTGAAAAGATACTGTAGTCTGCTATCAAATAAAAGGCAATTTCAACTGGTCAATGGGTAAAGGGTAACCCTTGAAACATAGGGAATACGAGATATTACAGCAATGTATGAGCCATAATATTTGGTATCCCCATAGTAAATGATGTTGGAAAGCAAAAGGAAGGATGCTATTTGGTATAGAAATACTGTGCTCCTCCATCCAACATAAGGCAATGTTAAATTGAATCCTGGTAACTTCTAACCCGTGAAACACAAAGGGCCCGATTCACAGAACTAACTTAAGACTCAATGAGTAAGTGCCTTCTGTGAATACCAAAATGAGTAAGTGCCTTCTGTGAATACCAAAATGGTAGTAAGTTTAGGATTTTGTCTTAAGTTAGTTCTGTGAATCGGGCCCTTTGATACAAAAAATTGTAGCCGGTAAAGGCCATTATATATGGTATCCTCTAATGGAACCGGATGAAAAATGTTGTGGAATGATGTATAAAATGTGAAAAGCGACTGTAGTCTGCAATCAAATAAATGTCAACCTCAACTGGTCAATGGCTGAATGGTAGCCCACGAAATATAGGGGATACGAGATATTACAGCAATGTGTGAGCCATAATATGTGGTATCCCCATAGTAAACAATGTTGGAAAGCAAAAGGAAGGGTGCTATTTGGCATATAAATATTGTGCTCACCCATCTAACATAAGACCTTGTCAAATTGAATCCTGGTAAGTTCTAACCCGAGAACAACATGGGATACCAAATATTATAGGCGGGAAAGGCCATTGTATTTGGTATCCCCTAAGGGAACCGGTTGTAAAGTCCTTTGGAATGATGTAAAAAATGTGAAAAGCTAATGTAGTCTGCTAACAAATAAAAGGCAATTTCAACTAGTCAACATAAGACCATGTCAAATTAAACCCTGGTAAGTTCCAACCCAAGTAACACATGTGATACCAAATATTATAGGCCATATAGACTATTGTATTTGGTATCCCCTAAGGGTACCGGATGCAAAATCTTGCGGAATGATGTACAAAATGTGAAAAGATACTGTAGTCTGCTATCAAATAAAAGGAAATTTCAACTGGTCAATGGGTAAAGGGTAACCCTTGAAACATAGGGGATACAAGATATTACAGCAATGCATGAGCCATAATATTTGGTATCCCCATAGTAAATGATGTTGGAAAGCAAAAGGAAGGATGCTATTTGGTATAGAAATACTGTGCTCCTCCATCCAAAATAAGGCAATGTCAAATTGAATCCTGGTAACTTCGAACCCGAGAAACACTGAGGATACCAAAAATTCTAGCCGGTATAGGCCATTTAATTTTGTATCCCCTAAGGCAGTGGTTCCCAATCTGTGCGCCGCGGCACCCCGGTGCGCCATCAAAACTAGCCAGGGGCGCCGCAAACAGATGTGCACCAAGCTCACAGTTTGGGAACCACTGACAGATACACAATAAGAGTAATACCTGCGGTGAAGGGCAGGATGCTTCAGACACTGATTTGTAATCAGTGGCAGTTTTGTTTATTCTTTCAGTAATGCAGTTCAGGAGCGGGGAAACTGGAGTTCAGGAGAAAGTTAAGAAATTCCGGACGGAAACGTGCAAGCACTGCAGCACCGTGATTAGGAGTTCAGGCAGAGCCTTTCTGGGGAGGAGGATGGGGCCTGCAAGTTGGTAGACAGGGCTGCCAGGATTTAGGTCGGAGGTGTTACTTAAGAAGGAAATAAAACGTCCTGCGGCGCTCAAAGCGAAACTAAACATTTGCAGACAACCTGCTTTTACACACAACGCCCCTTGAAAAATAATGATTCACAGCGCCGGGTAGCCCTCTCTGGTGCAGCAGTGCAGGCACAAGGGGGCAGGCGAAAACTCATGGCCACTAGCCGCGTTCTCAGATTTACACATATAATGGAAAAGATCTCAGTTGGTAAATGTGCCAGCTGCTAAGAGCTGTGCAAAACCTGTGGGTCATAGAGAGTTTGCAAAGACTAATCCTGGATTAGAATGCAAATGATGTGCATTTGCTTCCCTAATTTATGGCTTGAGAACAATACTTGTCTATGTCTGCTGCTATTCGTCATTAACATGACATTTCCTATTTGCTTTATCCATGTCCTCAATGCAAGGATCAAGTAGTATGTGCTGCCCTCTGGGTGTAGGTCCCACCACCCACTCACTGATCTCCACTTCCTGACATGCCACTGACTATTGTACTTTGTCTTTGCCTTCACAATTTTCTATTTTGCAAAGTTTAAACACAATGGGGTTGTGCAAGGGCAGTGATTGCCTTTCAATATTCAAATGAGTCCTGTGCACTCAGACACAGCC
Organism: Calotriton arnoldi; assembly: GCA_963921515.1. Taxonomy (NCBI): domain Eukaryota; kingdom Metazoa; phylum Chordata; class Amphibia; order Caudata; family Salamandridae; genus Calotriton; species Calotriton arnoldi. Next base: position 331,820 of record CAWUFW010007225.1, on the reverse strand, counting down.
AGCATTTCGGTCCTGATGTGTGCCACCGATTGTTTTAAAACAACCCTCTTGTTAGATTTTGCACAATGTCACCGTAATAGTCCAAGGACATTTTTGTCTTATATATGTCACTGCTTTGAATGTCCTGTTCGAACAAACCATGCTTTTTATGCCTCCCGGACTAGACTGATGCAAAACAAATGGGCTGCAAAAGCACCGTAAATTGAAATGTACATTAATACTGTGTAGTTTACTTACTGTATCATAATATAGTTTCCAGCATTAAAATCAACCTCTCCAATCATGCATCTGTTGGTCCTGAGTTGGCCTTGATGCAGGCAGCACTGTGCTCACATGAATATAGAAGTCTATCTTTGACTCTCCACAACTGCTTGCTCTGTAGACTCAGTGGAAATGATTTAGCAACGCTTATTGTGCAGTGTAGTAAACAAGGCATGGTGGGACACTGATAGCAGGACAGGAGCACAACAATAATCAGAACAGCAAAACTTGAAGTTCTAAGGCAGCAGGGGGAAGCTTGCTTCAGATTCCATGGCTGGCCATGTACACCATAATACTGACAATGCGCTTTCCAGATCTGTGAGCATATATGAGAGGGCTTCCAAAGCAAATTTCTGGGTTGCACTGCCAATCATAGGGCTATCCAGTGCATGCCAAAGAGCCCCCAGTGCACACTCCAGGTCTTCCAGTGCATCCAAGGAATATAAGGGCTGCTTTGCCCTCTGCATGATCTGAGTGCCCCTGGTTTGTTAAAGTGCAGCCATGCACCACTCTATTCTACACATATCCAATGGGCTTTGACGCCACAAATTATGAAACACACAATAGCTGCACTCTTACACCTAGCGATCATGCAAAAGGTGCCAATGAGAATAAGTTTTTTCATCTCCCCCCATTTGGTTCCCAAGAGTGAGCCCCACATCAATCATTATAATACCTTTGTCGGCTTCATCCCAATTATTTTCAGGGAGAAAAATGGAAGTACTCCTAAGGCTGGGTTTACATCCCCCCACCGCCAAAAGAAAGTAACATATTGGGGAGCCGCAGCCAACGGCCAATAGGGCAAGGGAGCCGTGGGTTGAAAAAGTTTGGGAACCACTGCCCTAAGGGAACCGGATGTAAAATCTTGTGGAATGATGTAAGAAATGTGAGAAGGTATTGTAGTCTGTTATCAAATAAAAGGCAACTTCAATTGGTCAATGGCTAAAGGGTAACCCATGAAACATAGGGGATACAAGATATTACGGCAATGCGTGAGCTATAATATTTGGTATCCCCTTAGTAAATGATGTTGGAAAGGAAAAGTAAGGGTGCTAATTGGCATAGAAATACTGTGCTCCCGCATCCAACATAAGGCAAAGTCAAATTGAATAATTGTAACTTCTAACCCGAGAAACACTGGGGATACCTAATATTATAGGCCCTATAGGCTATTATAGTTGGTATCCCCTCAGGGTACGGATGCAAAATCTGGTGGAATGATGTACAAAATGTGAAAAAATACTATAGTCTCCTATCAAACAAAACGCAATTTCAACTGGTCAATGGCCAAAGGGTAACCCGTGAAACATAGGGGATACAAGATATTACAGCAAAGCGTGAGCCATAATATTTGGCATCCCCATAGTAACCAATGTTGGAAAGCATCAGGAAGGGTGCTATTTGGCATAGAAATATTGTGCTCACCCATCCAACATAAGACCATGTCAAATTGTATCCTGGTACATTCTAACCCGAGAAACACAGGGGATACCAAATATTGTAGCCGGTAAAGGCCATGATATTTGGTATCCCCTAATGGAACCGGATGTAAAATATTGTGGAACGATGTAAGAAATGTGAGAAAGTATTGTAGTCGGTTATCAAATAAAAGGCAACTTCAACTGGTCAATGGCTAAAGGGTAACCCGTGAAACATAGGGGATACAAGATATTACAGCAAAGCGTGAGCCATAATATTTGGTATTCCCATAGTAAACGATGTTGGAAAGCAAAAGGAAGGGTGCCATTTGGCATAGAAACACTGTGTTCACCCATCCAACATAAGACCATGTCAAATTAAACCCTGGTAAGTTCCAACCCAAGTAATACATGTGATACCAAATATTATAGGCCGTATAGACTATTGTATTTGGTATCCCCTAAGGGTACCGGATGCAAAATCTTGCGGAATGATGTACAAAATGTGAAAAGATACTGTAGTCTCCTATCAAATAAAAGGACATTTCAACTGGTCAATGGGTAAAGGGTAACCCTTGAAACATAGGGGATACGAGATATTACAGCAATGCATGAGCCATAATATTTGGTATCCCCATAGTAAATGATGTTGGAAAGCAAAAGGAAGGATGCTATTTGGTATAGAAATACTGTGCTCCTCCATCCAAAATAAGGCAATGTCAAATTGAATCCTGGTAACTTCGAACCCGAGAAACACTGAGGATATCAAAAATTCTAGCTGGTAAAGGCCATTTAATTTGGTATCCCCTAAGGGAACCGGATGTAAAATCTTGTGGAATGATGTAAGAAATGTGAGAAGGTATTGTAGTCTGTTATCAAATAAAAGGCAACTTCAATTGGTCAATGGCTAAAGGGTAACCCATGAAACATAGGGTATACAAGATATTACGGCAATGCGTGAGCCATAATATTTGGTATCCCCTTAGTAAATGATGTTGGAAAACAAAAGGAAGGGTGCTATTTGGCATAGAAATACTGTGCTCCCGCATCCAAAATAAGGCGAAGTCAAATTGAATAATTGTAACTTCTAACCCGAGAAACACTGGGGATACCAAATATTATAGGCCCTATAGGCTATTATAGTTGGTATCCCCTAAGGGTACGGATGCAAAATCTGGTGGAATGATGTACAAAATGTGAAAAGATACTGTAGTCTTCTATCAAACAAAAGGCAATTTCAACTAGTCAATGACTAAAGGGTAACCCATACAACATAAGAGATACAAGAAATTACAGCAATGCGTGAGCTATAATATTTGGCATCCCCATAGTAAATGATGTTGGAAAGCAAAAGGAAGGATGCTATTTGGTATAGAAATACTGTGCTCCTCCATCCAAAATAAGGCAATGTCAAATTGAATCCTGGTAACTTCAAACCCGAGAAACACTGAGGATATCAAAAATTCTAGCTGGTAAAGGCCATTTAATTTGGTATCCCCTAAGGGAACCGGATGTAAAATCTTGTGGAATGATGTAAGAAATGTGAGAAGGTATTGTAGTCTGTTATCAAATAAAAGGCAACTTCAATTGGTCAATGGCTAAAGGGTAACCCATGAAACATAGGGTATACAAGATATTACGGCAATGCGTGAGCCATAATATTTGGTATCCCCTTAGTAAATGATGTTGGAAAACAAAAGGAAGGGTGCTATTTGGCATAGAAATACTGTGCACCCGCATCCAACATAAGGCGAAGTCAAATTGAATAATTGTAACTTCTAACCCGAGAAACACTGGGGATACCAAATATTATAGGCCCTATAGGCTATTATAGTTGGTATCCCCTAAGGGTACGGATGCAAAATCTGGTGGAATGATGTACAAAATGTGAAAAGATACTGTAGTCTCCTATCAAACAAAAGGCAATTTCAACTAGTCAATGACTAAAGGGTAACCCATACAACATAAGAGATACAAGAAATTATAGCAATGCGTGAGCTATAATATTTGGCATCCCCATAGTAAATGATGTTGGAAAGCAAAAGGAAGGGTGCAATTTGGTATAGAAATTCTGTGCTCCCCCATCCAACATAAGGCGATGCCAAATTGAATCCTGGTAACTACTAACCCGAGAAACACTGAGGTTACCAAATATTGTAGCCGGTAAAGGCCATGATATTTGGTATCCCCTAAGGGAACCGGATGTAAAATATTGTGGAACGATGTAAGAAATGTGAGAATGTATTGTAGTTGGTTATCAAATAAAAGGCAACTTCAACTGGTCAATGGCTAAAGGGTAACCCGTGAAACATAGGGGATACAAGATAATACAGCAAAGCGTGAGCCATAATATTTGGTATCTTCATAGTAAACAATGTTGGAAAGCAAAAGGAAGGGTGCCATTTGGCATAGCAATAGTGTGCTGCTCACCCATCCAACACAAGACCATGTCAAATTAAACCCTGGTTAGTTCCAACCCAAGGTACACATGTGATGCCAAATATTATAGGCCGTTTGGCTATTGTAGTTTGTATCCCCTGAGGGTTCCGGATGCAAAATCTTGTGGAATGATGTACAAAATGTGAAAAGATTCTGTAGTTTGCTAACAAATAAACAGCAATTTCAACTGGTCCATGGCTAAAGGGTAACCAATGAAACATAGGGGATACGAGATATTACAGCAATACGTGAGCCATAATATTTGGTATCCCCATAGTAACCAATGTTGGAAAGCATCAGGAAGGGTGCTATTTGGCATAGAAATATTGTGCTCACCCATCCAACATAAGACCATGTCAAATTGTATCCTGGTACATTCTAACCCGAGAAACACAGGGGATACCAAATATTATAGGTGGTAAAGGCCATTGTATTTGGTATCCCCTAAGGGAACCGGTTGTAAAGTCTTGAGGAATGATGTAAAAAATGTGAAAAGCTAATGTAGTCTGCTAACAAATAAAAGGCAATTTCAACTAGTCAATGGCTAAAGGGTAACCCATGAAACATAGGGGATACGAGATATTACAAGCAATGCGTAAGTCATAATATTTGGTATCCCCATAGTAAATGATGTTGGAAAGCAAAAGGAAGGGTGATATTTGGTACAGAAATACTGTGCTCCCCCATGTAACTTAAGGTGATGTCAAATTGAATCCTGGTAACTTCTAACCCGAGAAACACTGGGGATACCAAATATTGTAGCCGATAAAGTCCATTATATTTGGTATCCCCTAAGGCCATGGTACTCATAGTACGGCCCGCGGGCTGCCAGCGGCCCGGCAGGCCTTCATTGGCGGCCCACGGACCTTGCCTTGCAGTTTCCACGGCCGGTAGTAAACACAGAAGATGACCGCAGGAGCATACGTAATGAATACGTATTAAATAGGTATTCACTACGTATGCTCCTGCGGCCATCTTCTGTGTTTACTGCCGGCCTCTGTGACGTCAGGGCACCTTCGGAAAGCTTCCCAAAAGGCCCTTTAAAAGTCAGCTGTAAGCGCTTTCACAGCTGACTTTTAAAAGGGCCTTTTAGGAAGCTTCCTAGTTTGGACAAAGACAGATAGAGGCGCAGAGGCAGATAGAGGCGCAGAGGCAGATAGAGGCGCAGAGACAGATAGAGGCACAGAGACAGATAGAGGCGCAGAGACAGATAGAGGCGCAGAGACAGAGAGACAGATAGAGACAGAGAGACAGATAGAGACAGAGACAGGGACATGGACAGACAGGGACAGGGAGAGACAGACAGAGATAGAGACAGGGACAGACAGAGATAGGGACAGACAGAGATAGAGACAGGGACAGACAGAGATAGAGACAGGGACAGAGGCAGGGACAGAGATAGAGACAGGGACAGACAGAGACAGACACAGACAGGGACAGACACAGACAGGGACAGACACAGACAGGGACAGACAGATAGAGACAGAGACAGAGACAGACAGACAGATAGAGACAGAGACAGGGACAAACAGAGACAGGGACAGAGAGATAGAGACTGAGACAGGGACAAACAGAGACAGGGACAGACAGATAGAGACAGGGACAGACAGACAGGGACAGACAGATAGCGACAGGGACAGACAGATAGAGACAGGGACAGATAAAGACAGGGACAGACAGAAACAGGGACAGACAGAGACAGGGACAGACAGAGAGAGGGACAGACAGAGACAGGGACAGGGAGAGAGAGGGACAGACACAGACAGAGACAGGGATAGACAGATAGAGACAGAGAGAGATAGAGACAGACAGATAGAGACATAGATAGAGTCTTAGATAGAGACATAAACAGATGGAGACATAGAAGATAGAGAGATAGAAGATAGAGAGACATAGGAGATAGAGAGACATAGGAGATAGAGAGACATAGAGACAGAGACATAGACATAGAGACATAGACTTAGAGACATAGACATAGAGACACAGACATAGAGATAGAGACATAGAGATAGAGACAGAGAGATAGAGATAGAGATAGAGAGAGATAGAGAGAGAGAGACATAGCGAGAGATAGAGATAGCTAGAGACAGAGAGAGAGATAGGTAGAGAGAGATAGAGAGAGAGATAGCTAGAGAGAGATAGCTAGAGAGAGATAGAGAGAGATAGATGGAGATAGATAAAGATAGAGAGCGATAGAGAGAGATAGAGTGAGATAGATAGAGATAGATAGAGAGAGCGAGATAGATAGATAGATAGATAGATAGATGTGTGTATGCCGGGTCTGGTGGCTCAGTGGACGAATGCGTCCGCTGCAGGGGCCTGTGTTCAACCTAATGGTCACAGTTTTTTTTTCTTGCTCTAGCCCTGCCCCCCTCCCCCACTGACCCCGCCCCCACCAATGCGGCCCTCGGCCACAAACCACACTGTAAATTTGGCCCCCGAGAGAAAGTTTGTGAGTACCCATGCCCTAAGGGAACCGGATGTAAAATCTTGTGGAATGATGTACAAAATGTGAGAAGGTATTGTAGTCTGTTATCAAATAAAAGGCAACTTCAACTGGTCAATGGCTAAAGGGTAACCCGTGAAACATAGGGGATACAAGATATTACAGCAAAGCGTGAGCCATAATATTTGGTATTCCCATAGTAAACGATGTTGGAAAGCAAAAGGAAGGGTGCCATTTGGCATAGAAACACTGTGTTCACCCATCCAACATAAGACCATGTCAAATTAAACCCTGGTAAGTTCCAACCCAAGTAACACATGTGATACCAAATATTATAGGCCGTATAGACTATTGTATTTGGTATCCCCCTAAGGGTACCGGATGCAAAATCTTGCGGAATGATGTACAAAATGTGAAAAGATACTGTAGTCTCCTATCAAATAAAAGGACATTTCAACTGGTCAATGGGTAAAGGGTAACCCTTGAAACATAGGGGATACGAGATATTACAGCAATGCATGAGCCATAATATTTGGTATCCCCATAGTAAATGATGTTGGAAAGCAAAAGGAAGGATGCTATTTGGTATAGAAATACTGTGCTCCTCCATCCAAAATAAGGCAATGTCAAATTGAATCCTGGTAACTTCGAACCCGAGAAACACTGAGGATATCAAAAATTCGAGCTGGTAAAGGCCATTTAATTTGGTATCCCCTAAGGGAACCGGATGTAAAATCTTGTGGAATGATGTAAGAAATGTGAGAAGGTATTGTAGTCTGTTATCAAATAAAAGGCAACTTCAATTGGTCAATGGCTAAAGGGTAACCCATGAAACATAGGGTATACAAGATATTACGGCAATGCGTGAGCCATAATATTTGGTATCCCCTTAGTAAATGATGTTGGAAAACAAAAGGAAGGGTGCTATTTGGCATAGAAATACTGTGCTCCCGCATCCAACATAAGGCGAAGTCAAATTGAATAATTGTAACTTCTAACCCGAGAAACACTGGGGATACCAAATATTATAGGCCCTATAGGCTATTATAGTTGGTATCCCCTAAGGGTACGGATGCAAAATCTGGTGGAATGATGTACAAAATGTGAAAAGATACTGTAGTCTCCTATCAAACAAAAAGGCAATTTCAACTAGTCAATGACTAAAGGGTAACCCATACAACATAAGAGATACAAGAAATTACAGCAATGCGTGAGCTATAATATTTGGCATCCCCATAGTAAATGATGTTGGAAAGCAAAAGGAAGGATGCTATTTGGTATAGAAATACTGTGCTCCTCCATCCAAAATAAGGCAATGTCAAATTGAATCCTGGTAACTTCGAACCCGAGAAACACTGAGGATATCAAAAATTCTAGCTGGTAAAGGCCATTTAATTTGGTATCCCCTAAGGGAACCGGATGTAAAATCTTGTGGAATGATGTAAGAAATGTGAGAAGGTATTGTAGTCTGTTATCAAATAAAAGGCAACTTCAATTGGTCAATGGCTAAAGGGTAACCCATGAAACATAGGGTATACAAGATATTACGGCAATGCGTGAGCCATAATATTTGGTATCCCCTTAGTAAATGATGTTGGAAAACAAAAGGAAGGGTGCTATTTGGCATAGAAATACTGTGCTCCCGCATCCAACATAAGGCGAAGTCAAATTGAATAATTGTAACTTCTAACCCGAGAAACACTGGGGATACCAAATATTATAGGCCCTATAGGCTATTATAGTTGGTATCCCCTAAGGGTACGGATGCAAAATCTGGTGGAATGATGTACAAAATGTGAAAAGATACTGTAGTCTCCTAGCAAACAAAAGGCAATTTCAACTAGTCAATGACTAAAGGGTAACCCATACAACATAAGAGATACAAGAAATTATAGCAATGCGTGAGCTATAATATTTGGCATCCCCATAGTAAATGATGTTGGAAAGCAAAAGGAAGGGTTCAATTTGGTATAGAAATTCTGTGCTCCCCCATCCAACATAAGGCGATGCCAAATTGAATCCTGGTAACTACTAACCCGAGAAACACTGAGGTTACCAAATATTGTAGCCGGTAAAGGCCATGATATTTGGTATCCCCTAAGGGAACCGGATGTAAAATATTGTGGAACGATGTAAGAAATGTGAGAATGTATTGTAGTTGGTTATCAAATAAAAGGCAACTTCAACTGGTCAATGGCTAAAGGGTAACCCGTGAAACATAGGGGATACAAGATAATACAGCAAAGCGTGAGCCATAATATTTGGTATCTTCATAGTAAACAATGTTGGAAAGCAAAAGGAAGGGTGCCATTTGGCATAGCATTAGTGTGCTGCTCACCCATCCAACACAAGACCATGTCAAATTAAACCCTGGTTAGTTCCAACCCAAGGTACACATGTGATGCCAAATATTATAGGCCGTTTGGCTATTGTAGTTTGTATCCCCTGAGGGTTCCGGATGCAAAATCTTGTGGAATGATGTACAAAATGTGAAAAGATTCTGTAGTTTGCTAACAAATAAACAGCAATTTCAACTGGTCCATGGCTAAAGGGTAACCAATGAAACATAGGGGATACGAGATATTACAGCAATACGTGAGCCATAATATTTGGTATCCCCATAGTAACCAATGTTGGAAAGCATCAGGAAGGGTGCTATTTGGCATAGAAATATTGTGCTCACCCATCCAACATAAGACCATGTCAAATTGTATCCTGGTACATTCTAACCCGAGAAACACAGGGGATACCAAATATTATAGGTGGTAAAGGCCATTGTATTTGGTATCCCTTAAGGGAACCGGTTGTAAAGTCTTGAGGAATGATGTAAAAAATGTGAAAAGCTAATGTAGTCTGCTAACAAATAAAAGGTAATTTCAACTAGTCAATGGCTAAAGGGTAACCCATGAAACATAGGGGATACGAGATATTACAAGCAATGCGTAAGTCATAATATTTGGTATCCCCATAGTAAATGATGTTGGAAAGCAAAAGGAAGGGTGATATTTGGTACAGAAATACTGTGCTCCCCCATGTAACATAAGGTGATGTCAAATTGAATCCTGGTAACTTCTAACCCGAGAAACACTGGGGATACCAAATATTGTAGCCGATAAAGTCCATTATATTTGGTATCCCCTAAGGCCATGGTACTCATAGTACGGCCCGCGGGCCGCCAGCGGCCCGGCAGGCCTTCATTGGCGGCCCACGGACCTTGCCTTGCAGTTTCCACGGCCGGTAGTAAACACAGAAGATGACCGCAGGAGCATACGTAATGAATACGTATTAAATAGGTATTCACTACGTATGCTCCTGCGGCCATCTTCTGTGTTTACTGCCGGCCTCTGTGACGTCAGGGCACCTTCGGAAAGCTTCCCAAAAGGCCCTTTAAAAGTCAGCTGTAAGCGCTTTCACAGCTGACTTTTAAAAGGGCCTTTTAGGAAGCTTCCTAGTTTGGACAAAGACAGATAGAGGCGCAGAGGCAGATAGAGGCGCAGAGGCAGATAGAGGCGCAGAGACAGATAGAGGCACAGAGACAGATAGAGGCGCAGAGACAGATAGAGGCGCAGAGACAGAGAGACAGATAGAGACAGAGAGACAGATAGAGACAGAGACAGGGACATGGACAGACAGGGACAGGGAGAGACAGACAGAGTTAGAGACAGGGACAGACAGAGATAGGGACAGACAGAGATAGAGACAGGGACAGACAGAGATAGAGACAGGGACAGAGGCAGGGACAGAGATAGAGACAGGGACAGACAGAGGCAGGGACAGAGATAGAGACAGGGACAGACAGAGACAGACACAGACAGGGACAGACACAGACAGGGACAGGGACAGACAGGGACAGACAGATAGAGACAGAGACAGAGACAGACAGACAGATAGAGACAGAGACAGGGACAAACAGAGACAGGGACAGAGAGATAGAGACTGAGACAGGGACAAACAGAGACAGGGACAGACAGATAGAGACAGGGACAGACAGACAGGGACAGACAGATAGCGACAGGGACAGACAGATAGAGACAGGGACAGATAAAGACAGGGACAGACAGAAACAGGGACAGACAGAGACAGGGACAGACAGAGAGAGAGGGACAGACAGAGACAGGGACAGGGAGAGAGAGGGACAGACACAGACAGAGACAGGGACAGACAGATAGAGACAGAGAGAGATAGAGACAGACAGATAGAGACATAGATAGAGTCATAGATAGAGACATAAACAGATGGAGACATAGAAGATAGAGAGATAGAAGATAGAGAGACATAGGAGATAGAGAGACATAGGAGATAGAGAGACATAGAGACAGAGACATAGACATAGAGACATAGACTTAGAGACATAGACATAGAGACACAGACATAGAGATAGAGACATAGAGATAGAGACAGAGAGAGAGAGATAGAGATAGAGAGAGATAGAGAGAGAGAGACATAGCGAGAGATAGAGATAGCTAGAGACAGAGAGAGAGATAGGTAGAGAGAGATAGAGAGAGAGATAGAGATAGCTAGAGAGAGATAGCTAGAGAGAGATAGAGAGAGATAGATGGAGATAGATAAAGATAGAGAGCGATAGAGAGAGATAGAGTGAGATAGATAGAGATAGATAGAGAGAGCGAGATAGATAGATAGTTAGATAGATAGATAGATAGATAGATAGATAGATAGATAGATAGATAGATAGATAGATGTGTGTATGCCGGGTCTGGTGGCTCAGTGGACGAATGCGTCCGCTGCAGGGGCCTGTGTTCAACCTAATGGTCACAGTTTTTTTTTCTTGCTCTAGCCCTGCCCCCTCCCCCACTGACCCCGCCCCCACCAATGCGGCCCTCGGCCACAAACCACACTGTAAATTTGGCCCCCGAGAGAAAGTTTGTGAGTACCCATGCCCTAAGGGAACCGGATGTAAAATCTTGTGGAATGATGTACAAAATGTGAGAAGGTATTGTAGTCTGTTATCAAGTAAAAGGCAACTTCAACTGGTCAATGGCTAAAGGGTAACTCCGTGAAACATAGGGGATACAAGATATTACAGCAAAGCGTGAGCCATAATATTTGGTATTCCCATAGTAAACGATGTTGGAAAGCAAAAGGAAGGGGGCCATTTGGCATAGAAAGACTGTGTTCACCCATCCAACATAAGACCATGTCAAATTAAACCCTGGTAAGTTCCAACCCAGTAACACATGTGATACCAAATATTATAGGCCGTATAGACTATTGTATTTGGTATCCCCTAAGGGTACCGGATGCAAAATCTTGCGGAATGATGTACAAAATGTGAAATGATACTGTAGTCTCCTATCAAATAAAAGGACATTTCAACTGGTCAATGGGTAAAGGGTAACCCTTGAAACATAGGGGATACGAGATATTACAGCAATGCATGAGCCATAATATTTGGTATCCCCATAGTAAATGATGTTGGAAAGCAAAAGGAAGGGTGCTATTTGGCATAGAAATATTGTGCTCACCCATCCAACATAAGACCATGTCAAATTGTATCCTGGTACATTCTAGCACGAGAAACACAGGGGATACCAAATATTATAGGTGGTAAAGGCCATTGTATTTGGTATCCCCTAAGGGAACCGGTTGTAAAGTCTTGAGGAATGATGTAAAAAATGTGAAAAGCTAATGTAGTCTGCTATCAAATAAAAGGAAATTTCAACTGGTCAATGGATAAAGGGTAACCCTTGAAACATAGGGGATACGAGATATTACAGCAATGCATGAGCCATAATATTTGGTATCCCCATAGTAAATGATGTTGGAAAGCAAAAGGAAGGATGCTATTTGGTATAGAAATACTGTGCTCCTCCATCCAAAATAAGGCGAAGTCAAATTGAATCCTGGTAACTTCGAACCCGAGAAACACTGAGGATACCAAAAATTGTAGCCGGTAAAGGCCATTTAATTTTGTATCCCCTAAGGGAACCGGATGTAAAATCTTGTGGAATGATGTAAGAAATGTGAGAAGGTATTGTAGTCTGTTATCAAATAAAAGGCAACTTCAATTGGTCAATGGCTAAAGGGTAACCCATGAAACATAGGGGATACAAGATATTACGGCAATGCGTGAGCCATAATATTTGGTATCCCCTTAGTAAATGATGTTGGAAAGGAAAAGGAAGGGTGCTATTTGGCATAGAAATACTGTGCTCCTGCATCCAACATAAGGCGAAGTCAAATTGAATAATTGTAACTTCTAACCCGAGAAACACTGGGGATACCAAATATTATAGGCCCTTTAGGCTATTATAGTTGGTATCCCCTAAGGGTACGGATGCAAAATCTGTTGGAATGATGTACAAAATGTGAAAAGATACTATAGTCTCCTATCAAACAAAAGGCAATTTCAACTAGTCAATGGCTAAAGGGTAACCCATGAAACATAGGAGATACAAGATATTACAGCAATGCGTGAGCCATAATATTTGGCATCCCCATAGTAAATGATGTTGGAAAGCAAAAGGAAGGGTGCAATTTGGTATAGAAATACTGTGGTCCCCCATCCAACATAAGGCGATGCCAAATTGAATCCTGGTAACTTCTAACCCGAGAAACACTGAGGATACCAAATATTGTAGCCGGTAAAGGCCATGATATTTGGTATCCCCTAAGGGAACCGGATGTAAAATATTGTGGAACGATGTAAGAAATGTGAGAAGGTATTGTAGTCGGTTATCAAATAAAAGGCAACTTCAACTGGTCAATGGCTAAAGGGTAACCCGTGAAACATAGGGGATACAAGATAATACAGCAAAGCGTGAGCCATAATATTTGGTATCTTCATAGTAAACAATGTTGGAAAGCAAAAGGAAGGGTGCCATTTGGCATAGCAATAGTGTGCTGCTCACCCATCCAACATAAGACCATGTCAAATTAAACCCTGGTTAGTTCCAAGCCAAGTTACACATGTGATGCCAAATATTATAGGCCGTTTGGCTATTGTAGTTTGTATCCCCTGAGGGTTTCGGATGCAAAATCTTGTGGAATGATGTACAAAATGTGAAAAGATTCTGTAGTTTGCTATCAAATAAACAGCAATTTCAACTGGTCCATGGCTAAAGGGTAACCAATGAAACATAGGGGATACGAGATATTACAGCAATGCGTGAGCCATAATATTTGGTATCCCCATAGAAAATGATGTTGGAAAGCAAAAGGAAGGGTGCTATTTGGTATAGAAATACTGTGCTCCCCCATCCAACATAAGGCAATGTCAAATTGAATCATGGTAACTTCTAACCCGAGAAACACTGGTGATACCAAATATTATAGGCCGTATAGGCTATTATATTTAGTATCCCCTAAGGGTACCGGATGCAAAGTCTTGTGGAATGATGTACAAAATGTGAAAAGATTCTGTAATCTGCTATCAAATAAACAGCAATTTCAACTGGTCCATGGCTAAAGAGTAACCCATGAAACATAGGGTATACAAGATATTACAGCAATGCGTGAGCCATAATATTTGGTATCCCCTTAGTAAATGATGTTGGAAAGCAAAAGGAAGGGTGCTACTTGGTATAGAAATACTGTGCTCCCGCATCCAACATAAGGCGAAGTCAAGTCAAGAATAACTTTATTCGGATCAAGAAATTGACCATAAAAGTATAACATACATACAAAATGAATAAAATTTACATAATAAATATGTTCAACAATATGTCATTTGACTCAAATACTACACAGTGTTTTTTAAAAAAGTTTAAAAATCAAGTTGCTAAAAAGGTCAAACAATCATTTCATTTACATTTCATACCGTTTCCTTATTATAAATGCAATTCTAATAAAATTTAATACTGCAGTGCAAATAGCTTCAGAGGACAACGATCGTAGGAGATTGAAACCCTCCTGGTAGTTGCGGGGCGAGTTTTTCTTAAAAATGGAATAAGGAAACGTATCCTTGGCTCTTTGTAAAGTGCACAAAAAAGAATAAAATGCAGGGTGCTTTGTTGTGCTGAACTATCACAGGGGCAAGGGGTAAGGTTATTGCACCAGCCAGCCTGTTTGGGGAAGGCCACTAAAAAGTGCAATTTACAAAGCCGAAACCTAGTCACTAAAAATCTATACTGCGAGTTCGTGGTAAAGGACAAATAAAATTGTTGTTGTGAAAGGTGCCGGTCTAGGTGGGGGTGCAGCCGTGATTGTTGCCGGTGATTGTCAAGCGCAGCAAAATATGCGTTTTTTATGATCAATTTCATATTTGTGTCGATGCTGGATGGATTATCAAAGCAATGCCCCAGGCCTATTTCATTACATTTTCCTTTCACAGAGCAAAGCCATGGAATGGCCTCAACATTATCCAGCATCATACAATCCTTGATGATCGCTCTTGTGAGCTTTAGGTCTTCTGACAACCAGACTTTGGCCCAAAGAATCAATGGGGCAATGTTAATCAAATCTGAAATAAAACCCATCACTACCTCAGAGTGACAGAATGCTGTGGAGGCACTTTTTGGGATCATCAACAATCTTTTTAAAAACTTGTTTTCTAGTGTTTGCAGTTGAGTACTTTTGTGAACTCCCCATACTCCAGCCCCGCAGGTAGCAATAGACAAGCATTTTGCTTTGTATAAAGTGATCAATTCAGTTACTGGTTTGTGGCCTAACTTACATGCGAAGCCAAAAAGGCCTTCCACGGCACGGTTAGTGTTCAACACCCTGGATGTAATAAGAGGGTCCCAGTTCAATTTATTATTAAAAACATTCCCCAGGTAAGTGAAATTAGAGACCTTATCAATTGACTTGCCCTTTACAGTAAATTTCCTAGATTTAGTATGTCTTGGACCGCAGACCATAATGTAGGATTTAATGAAATTTACTTTTAGGTCCAAGGCTAACATAAAATCAGTAAAAGCATTCAAGGACCTCTGTAAGCTATTTGCAGTTAAAGCCATTAAAACCGTGTCGTCCGCATATGACAACAACGGGACCGGGTTGCCACCAATTTTCGGGAAATCTAATTTCTGATCTATCAGGGCTGATTCTAAGCCATTTGTGTTCACAAGGAAGAGAAAGGGGCCAATATGCACCCTTGTCGGACTCCCTCTGTGGAAACAATGGGTCCAGTCCTCTCTCCCCTGGACCATATCGTATGGCTACCGTAGTGGCTGCGTGCAGCCTACGCAGGAGGGTAATGAGAGGTTCCTCGAAATCCATTTCTCCCATCATGGACCATAATTTTCCCCTGTTGACCGTATCGAATGCGCTGGACAAGTCCATGAAGGCAAGGTGGATTGATCCCTTCCTTGCCTTCATGTACTTGCCCATAATCAAGGCCAAATTGAGACACTGTTCGTTTGTCCCCATGCCTCTTCTAAATCCATATTGGGTTTGTGATATTAGCCCAGATGAATCTGCCCAAGACTATAATCGTGCTAAAATGACCCTCCCCATCACCTTGACCGTAGCATCAATCAAGGAGATGGGCCTGTAACAGGCTGGGTCTTCCTTGCTTCCCTTTTTGTACACGGGTACCACTATGGCCTCTTTCCATGAAGATGGAATTGGGGCAGTAATTGCCGCTCTAAAAACATTTGTTAGAAGGGGTGACCAAAGTTGGATATTGCTCTTAAATAAATCAAGGGGTACCCCGTCCGGCCCTGCGGCTTTAAGTTGTATACCTTTCATGAGGGCATCCTCAACCTCACTTACAGATAGGGAAGAACTCAGGTGGTATGCAGTATCTGGATTTAATGGGACGTCTAGACTTATTTCCTGACTAGTAATACCCTTTGGGTTGAATATATTTGTATAGTGTGATTCCCATACTTTCCCTGGTATCAATGAATCCATCCCCCTTGAATCTATTGAGAATAGGGGGCGGTTTATTACCTCCCAAAAACTCCTAGAATCTTTGAGTGCGCTCGCTCTTTCCAAGTCCGCCCAGGCCAGCTTTCTCAGTTCTTGCTTCTGCTGAGCGACTATGCTCTTGTAAGCCTGCCTTGCACTCTTGATTAAGGTTTTGTCTCTAGGGCTTGTATGTAATGCCTTTTTTAGATCCCTTTGGGCCCTTGTACACTCTGCGTTGAACCATTTAGTCCCCCTAGATTCCCTTGATGGAATTGGGTTCGTCAGGTTTCGGGACACATTCCTACAAATTCCCTCGAATCCCTGTATAACCATTTCCGGGGGGGAGTCATGGTCTAAGCATTGCAATATGGAACTTAAGTTTGCTTTGACGATGCTCTCCTCGAATTGGGGGGGATTTATCTTGTTCCATTTCATTCTCACCCCTTGATTTGGATTATGCTGGAGGAGGCGGCTATCACCTTTCTCTTCCTGGGCAGTTACGTATAAGGAGGCAGTGAGGGGGTTATGATCGCTAGCATTGTTGGGCTCCACTTCAAAACTATCCACCAGGAATGCAGATTTTCTGGATATTAACATGAAGTCAATAACACTTTCACTCCCTCTGCCCATGAAGGTAGGATATTGGGTTAATGTGTTACTGACTAAGGTGTCAACAAAAAGTAAATCATTCACAATAATAATATCATTTAAGGCATCTCCCTGTGGTGTATGTACAAAATGCGTCAGGGGTTGACCCTCAGTATCCGTTAACCCGCATACTCTATTTGTGCTATGCCGGCATATGGAGCAATTGAAGTCCCCCACCCAATAGATACACAGGGGCTGCCACTTCCCCGCGATCTTGTCAATTTCCTCTTTAAGATTTACGATAATATCACATCTATTTGAGTCAAAAACATTATAATACCAATTAATTAAAAGAGTCTTGACCGGAAACAAGTTACAAATCAAAATCAGTTGATACCAGGGTGAATCTATGACAGAATTCACTTTGATTGACCCGTATTTAAGGGAAATCAATGTCGCTAATCCTCCTTTCGCTCTCCCTGCGGGTGAGGCAATTGCATGGACGTTAAGGGAACAGAAGCCATCTAGTTCGATATTCTCAATTAACCATGTCTCCTGGGTACAGATAATGTCAAAAGCATTTATATACTTTAGCCACATTTCATCTTCTAGTTTCGAGCGAATACCTGCGATGTTCCAGGAGAGAATTCTAAAAGGGCGAGTTTTGTGTGGCCTTGTACCTGGGTCCTCCCTATTACTAACAATCGAGGGGTTCAAGCCGGACCCCCGCATCCCCAGACTATGTGATATTGAGGGGCTAGGGGAATCGTCCACAGTCTCCCCCTCCTCGTTGCTAGTAAAAGTATCAGGTGATTTAAGTATAGAGTGGTCCAAATGATTTGTCCCCAGACTATTTCCTTCTATTCTAACCTCTCGAAGAAGGTTATCCCTGATTACCCCCCCTGTCCTTGGCATCCTGCTTGAGCTATATGAGTCCAAGGGTAGTCAATCAATTTCTGATAAACCAGACAATGCCTCAAAGCGGTTGGGATGGAACCATGCGGGGGGCTGAGGGAGGTGGTTTCTATTCTGGGGACGCGGCCGAGGCATAATGCCCCCTTGATAGGGAGGATAAAAGAAGCCCAATGGACGGGCCTGTATATGCTCCAGAGGGGAGTCTCTAAGATGGCGTAGGGCAAAGTCCACCCATCTTTCATCGTTAAAATTCAGGACCACACAATCCCCTTCTCTATCTTTATGTGTTTTCCCCAACCAGCTTACCCGCCTTGCCATTATAATGTGGTTGCGCCAGTTTACCTGGGACTGGATTTTACTGGTGCACCAGTGGGCGGATTTATTTATAAGGCTCAGACAGCTTTCATGGTGACCAAATGGTACATGTGGGACCCCTGTCAGGACCAATGTGTGGGGGGTGCACTCCGGAGGGAGGTTTAATATGGTGTTTTCGTTCTGCCTAGTTGACTCAATGCACCCATTCAGCCTTTTCTTATTCCTACGCTCACTCTGCGGTCACTTTCAGTGCTCAGGGAATTGGGTTCCTTTTGTTCCCTCTGTTTACTAATGGCCCTCCTCGCTTCACCACTTGCCTGGATTTGTGGCTCTAATTCGGGAACTAAGCAGTTATCCCTATCCCGGTGTAGATCTGATATGTTGACCTCTACACCTCTAGCTATAGAACCCTCTAAGGTTATCCTCCCACTTTTTGGAGCTCCAAGGGTGGCCTTATCACCCCCCTCTAATGGGCCTTTACCCAGAAAACATCTTTCATTGAAACCACTTTGCTTCGCTATGTTCCCCTGGGACGACAACAGATGGGCCAGCTGCTCCTCTATACAGGCCAGCCGGGATAAAATAGGTTCCAGGGAATCTGACACTATTTTACCAAATCGGGCTGGCATCATGTCCACATTGGGCAAAGTTTTTGTTTTTGCAGGACCTCCTCCCCCTCGGGGTTTTCCCCCTGAAGTAGGGGGGTTTTGCTTTGTTTTCTTTGTCTTTGGCATGAGACTCAGAGTCCGTTGATCAGTCCTGGTTACAGTCAGGTCAATGCGCTTCCTTTTTCCCCCCACCACATTTTGGTCCTCCGTGGTTGTTGGAGTTACGACTCCCCTGCCTTTTGACTCTCCACCCATTGATCCCTGGCTCAAGATAATGACGGTGGGTGAAAGTACAATTCGTGGTTCTTCTTCGGGGGTATGGGGGTATACAGGTATTGTTCGATTAGGGTCCTGTACAGTTGTTAGGAGGTCGGACTGGGCAGAGCACGTGTTCATAGCCAGGATTGGTGATGATGGGCCCAGCGAAAGCCTACGTTCGGCCAGTTCGATTTCCTTATTCAGGGCCCCCACGGCCTTCTGTAGGAAGCCATCTAGTGTGGCTTCAGTACCCTTAGACATGGGCATGGGTTTCTTTCTCCCCATCTCAGTGTAAATCGTAAGTTCTTAGCGTATACACAGCGAATTTCAATGAGGATAAGGGTTATCTCCCCACCATTCCAACCCCTCTCCTTACTTTTGCTTAGTTGATGCCTCCAAATGGTGGATCCAAGCGATGTGGCCCAGCCCGGCCTCCTCCGGCTGTGGACGGGCGCAGACGGGCCCGCCCTTGGCCCGGGCACGCCCGCGCGCGTCCCGCGCTGCGGGAGCCCTGTGAAGACTTTATGCGCCTCCTGGCGCTTCCCCCTGGCGTTGGCGGCGTGCGCGCCGCTGAGAATGATGGGGGCTGTAGTCACAGGTCCTACGGGACTGGGAATAGCCGCAAATGACTCTGGCGGCGGTGGCGGCGGACAAAGGCGATGTCAAAGTGAATCCTGGCCAGTTCTAACCCGAGAAACACAGGGGATGCCAAATATTAAAGCACTTATGAGGCATTATATTTGGTATAACCCAAAAAACCTGTTGTGAAAGCTTTTGGAATAAAATGAAAAATGTGAAACGATACTGTAGTCTGCTATCAAATAAAAGGCACCTTGAATTAGTCTGTGGCTAAAAGGTAAATCTTCCATAGTAGGGGATACCAGAAATCACAGCAACAAAGGAGCCGTAAAATGTGGTATCCCCACAGTAAAAGGTGTTGGAAAACAAAGGGAATGGTGCTATTTGGCAGGGATATACTGTGTTCACCCGGACAATAGAAGTCCATGTCAGATAGAATCCTGGTAAGCTCTAACCAGAGAAACCTAGGGGATACCAAATATTATAGCACTTATGAGGCATTATATCAGGTATCCCCCAAAGGAACCTGATGTGAAAGCTTGTGGAATGAAATCAAAAATGTGAAAATATACTGTTGTCTGCTAGCAAATAAAAGGCACCTTGAGTTGGTCAGTGGCTAAATGGTAACCTTTGAAAAGTAGGGAATACCAAATAATACAGCAATGCAGAAGCTGTCAAATGTGGTATCCCCACAGCAAAATATTATGGAAAACACAGTGAAATGTGCTATTTGGCAGGAAAATACTTTGTTCACTCAGACAACAGAATGTCATGCACAACTGAATCCTGGTAAGCTCTATCCCGAGAAACATAGGGGATACCAAATATTATAGCCCTTATGAGACATTATATTTGATATCCTCCAAAGGAACTTGATGTGAAAGCTTGCGCAATAAATTCAAAAATGTGAAAAGATATAGTAGTCTGCTAGCAAATAAAAGGCAACTTAAGTTGATATGTGGCTAAAAGGTAACCCTTGAAAAGTTGGGGATTCTAGATATTACAGCACTGCAGAAGCCGTAATATGTGGTATCCCCACAGTAAAATATTATGGAAAACACAGGGAAAGGTGCTATTTGGCAGGAAAATACTTTGTCCACAGAATGCCATGTCAAATTGAATCCTGGTAAGCTCTAACCCAAGAAATTAGGGGATACCAAATATTATAGCCCAAACAAGGCGTTATATTTGGTACCCCGAAAGGAACCAGATGTGAAAGCTTGTGGAATCAAATGAAAAATGCAAAGAATTGGTGTAATCTACTATCATATAAAAGGTAACTTGAACTGGTCAGTGGCTAAAAGTTAACCGTTGAAAAGTAGCGGATATCAGAAATTACAGCAATGCAGGAGCAGTAATATGTGATATCCCCACAGTAAAAGATGTTGGAAAACACAGTGAAGGGTGCTATTTGGCAGGAATATACTGCGTTCATCCAGCCCGTCAAATTGAATCCTGGTAAACTCTAACCCGAGAAACATAGGGAACACCAAATATTATAGCCCTTATAAAGCATTATATTTAATATCCACAGAAGGACCCTGATGTGAAAGCTTGTGGAATGAAATCACAAATAGTAAAAGATACTGCAGTCTGCTATCAAATAAAAGGCAACTTGAGTTGAGAAGTAGGGGAAACCAGATTTTACAGAAATGCATGAGCTGTAATATGTAGTATCACTTTAGAAAAAGATGTTTGAAAACTCAAGCAAGGATTCTATCTGGTAGAAAAAGTAATGTGTTCGTAGAGCCAACATAAGACCATGTAAAACTATATCCTGGCAAGTTCAATCTCCAGAAAAATAGGGGATACCAAATATTATAGGCTGTACAGACCATTATATTTGGTATACTCCAAAGGAACCAGATGTGAAAGCTGTGAAATTATATCAAAAATGCAAAACAAGACTGTAAGCGTCTAAAATATAAAAGGCCATTTAAACTGGTCAGTGGCTAAAAGTAAACCTTTGAAAAGTGGGGACAAAGATATATTAGTGCATGAGCAATTTTGTTTGCTACCCCCATACAAAAAGATATTGGAAAACACAAAGAATGGTACACATTGCTAGAAAAAAATATTGTGTTCACTTAACCAATATGGAAATGTCTCGTTACTTACCCATTTAAAAAATTTTCAAAATGTGAAATACAAAATGCCATAGAGCACAGGGGGGAATGTGCTGTAACCAGTAGCACCCAAGATTGGCTGCTACTCACTAACCAGACCAAGTAGAGGGAGTTTCTACCACCTAAAACTAAATAAAATATTGAGGCTAAGGATATTTTTTTGCTTTCATTTTTTTTTTTTGTGTGCAATGTTTCCCCCTTGAATTTGGCATGCCCTTCACTTGGCACCTGAAGCAACCGCCTAGTACACCTATAAACTCTGACAGTAACTTTTATGTGTTAAGTGAAGCTTGCGCTGGGACATGGCCAAGATGGCGACAAGAGCGGTCGCAGAGCTCTGAGCTCCGCTCTGCGCCCGCCGAAAGAATCCTGTTTTCTCCTCGCCTGGCCCAATAGCCTGCACGGGGGAGACAGCGGAAGACTCCCCGCACCATCTCCCGCTGATTCGGAGCTGTGGATGGGCTCCGCTCCCTGTTCGCGCGAGTGGAGCGCAATTGAGCACGTTGGGGCCCGGGTATTCCGGGCGCGAGCGGTGCGACTCGGCCCTGCTTCTCCTGACTTCTGCTATCACTGTTAAGGCACTGGAGCCTGAGGCGAGGTGCCTGTGATCCCTGGCCCACGGCGGGCCATGAAATCGGAGACGCCATTCGGTGGCAAGTGGCGGCGACGTGAGCCTGCCTGATCCTGCGATCGGTGCCTGCGGCGGCCTGCCCTGGGAGGAGGGGAGCCCCGGAGCAAACGAGAACCTGTCGGCCTGCTGTGAGCCACCCCGGGAAGCGGTGAGTGTGTACATGAGCCCCCGGGCCACCCCTCTTTGATCCTGGAACGAGAGAGGCATGCTGGGATTGGGTCCCCAGGCACACCTGGCTACACACAGAGCATTTGGTAGTGCGGCGCACCCCACGGCACACCACAAGTTATTTCCACTCTGCTGGGGACCGTGAGAAGACGCACACGACGATTACCAGCGCCAGGAGTGGGGTGGGACCTGGGAGCCCGGAAAGGATGGCTAATACGCTCCCAAGCATATGATCCTTGCAGCCTGAGCCCACCACGGGCTTCGTAGAGTGAAGAAAACTGTGGCAATTCTGCTGACACGACGGCTACCGCTGTGGGGACCCGCAATGCTAGATGCCCTAAACTGATCCAGCTGCCTGAGATGCCCTAACTACTTATTCCTGCGCTCCATCTCTGCGCCCCACGGAGGCACCGCACCAGGATCCTTGGCAATCCCCAATCCTTTGCGGGACGCTTGGACTAGCACCTGGCCTACTGCCTCTCGCAGACTGCGCAATGGGCAAACCCAGGGCGGAGAAGCCCCAGACACAACCTCCGGAAGTGGAGCCAGCACCCTCGGGGCTGGAAGTGCGGACACCTCACGGCCCCCTTCTCAGGGAGACCGCAGCGACCACTCGCATCGCTTTGATGAACTGCTGGCAGTAATACTTGACATTAAAACCACTCTGGGAATGAAGATATGGTGTACTTGCGGGAGGACCACAAGAAACTAAAGGATCGAATGGCAGAAACCGAATCCGAATCTACGTTAAATGAGGCGACCACCCAATTGCAGTCCCTCCAACAAGAGGTGGACTTCCTTAAGGCACGCGTGGAGGACCAGGAAGGGCGCTCGAGCCGGAATAATGTACGCATCGTGGGTCTTCCAGAGTGGGTGGAGGGCCCCAACATGGAGCGCTTCCTTGAAGACTGGTTTTCACGAGACGTCCTCCAGGGTAAGATGTCGAAGTTCTTCTCATTGAGCGGGCACACAGGGTGCCGGGGCCCCCCCCCGCCCGGGTGCTTTTCCTCGACCGGTGGCAGCTAGAGTTTTCAACTACCGTGATCACGTACTGCAAGTCACCCGTGCCAGGGCCCCTTGGCAAATTGACAACGCCACGATTCATATCTTCTCAGACTACACTCTGGCTGTGCAACATCACCACTCCTCATACCTGGAGGTCAAGAAATCATGAGGGACCATGATGTTCAATATTCCCTCCAATACCCGGCGCATCTTCGCGTACGTCACAAGGAGGGCACAGACTTCTGCAATATGCCCGAAGAGGCATGGACCTGGATCGACCAACAGGGCTAGGCACATGAGCCCCCCGTCCTACCGACGGGCCCCTCTCAACCAGGGACATTAGTGGAATCACGCAGGGGCAGAGGCAAAGGTCGGCTGCACCGTCCAACGAAAGCGCAAGCGGCTCAGGAACGGGCACGAGTCATCAAGACGGCGGAAACATGGGATCCCCCGATTCTTCTCCCAGACAGGATTGGGACTCTGACATGATCATGGACCGAACGTTGCACATCACGGCCTAACAGCTTGAGGTGTTGTCAGGGGATGGCTCGGCCCTCACTCCACAAACTGCAAATGCATTGGGTTGACTTTTCCGAACTTTGGGATGTTTTCAGATGCAGCGGCCGGACGGCCTACGCACACCTGCTGAGAGCCAGGCTGAATCATGGGAGGCGGCAAGGACACTGTACGCCGACTCTACAATACCCTCCCCAACGAGCGATAAGTAGCGATAAGTAGCTGATGTAGTTCTTATTTGTTCTATGTTATATTTGGTTTTATTTGTTCCGCAATTTAGTGCGAATGGCCCATTGCCCGTTGGCAAACAGGCCTGGGGTGGGAAGTTGGGAACCTCTGATTATCATGTTGATCTCTTTGTATGTCTGCCACCAATGGGGTCTGTGAATTGGCTATACCTGGGTCATATTATGTGGGGGCGGCGGTATGCAAGGGGGGGGTGGAGATTATCCGTCAGTGGAAAGCTACACACCACGCTTACACCTTACGACCAAGTAGATGGCGTCTGGAGATTACTCTTTATTGACCTGGAATGTGAGGGGGTTAGCGGGGTGCGCTAAGCGACACAAAGTATATCAATACCTGCCCAGCCACGGGATCATGTTTGCGCTGCTGCAAGAGATGCATCCCACTACACAAACACTTGAATCGCTCCGCAAACGCTGGAGGGGTACAGTTCTGGGTACGGTGTATTCTGGATATGCCCGAGGAGCGCTTATATGGGTTGCACTGGGGACTCCACTGCAAATCACACACTCCAGAGTGGATGCACAGGGCCGTTTCGTTACCATGGAGGGTCTCCTGAATGGGTCCCCCTTGACACTGGTTTCCCTATATGCCCCGAACTCGGGCCAGTCCATCTTCTTGCAAACACTCACACCATCCTTGCTTGCAGACCCCACGGCCCCCATGTATTGGGGTGGCAATTTCAATGGCGTGCGAGATCTTGACCTGGATCGCTCTCGCCCTCCTCTTCAGGGGGCACAATCTATTAAACTGGCACAACACATGTCGGAATGGGTATCCAATATGCAGCTCCACGATGTATGGCATAGGCTGAATCCTCAGGCGCGCACTTACTTGCACTACTTGGCATTACACGATCTGTATACACGGATAGATATAGTATTCTGTTCCGATAACGCCCTTCACAGCGTATTACACGCTGACTATTTGGCACACGCGCTTTCTGACTACACCCCGCTACAACTGAACTTGGCCTGGGGCGTGAAGCGCCCCGAGATTTCGACCTGGCGCTTACCCAGCGCCGCGCTCGCCAACTCATCTTACCGGGCCTCCCTCCTGGACTCCATTACATCCTATTCCATGGTGAATGAGGGAACTGCCTCGTCGACGGGAGTGAAGTGGGATGCCTTCAAGTCTGTTCTTCGAGGGCATGCCATTAAGACTACATATGGCGCCCAGAAAGTGCTGACTGCTGAGCTTCGCACACAGGAGTTAGCGATACAGAGGTGTGAGCAGCGCATCCCTACCAACCAATCATTTTACGAACACTACACAGAATTGTATGTGGCCCCGGCCACGCAGGACCATACCTCCATGCAGGATTCTCTCACGGGGATACAACTCCCACAGGTTACGCCAGCCCACTATGATGCCTTAGAAAGCCCCATTGCGCCCGATGAGATCACGGATGTCATTGGACAATTGGCAACGGGCAAGACACCGGGGATGGACGGGTGGCCAGAGGAATTTTACTCCACTTTCTCCACGCAACTAGCGCCTAGGCTGGCCAAGGTGTACAATGAGTCCTACGGGACGGGCGCGCTGCCCCCTACGCTTATTACCTTCAGCGTTGATAGTACCTTAACTAATATGGCGCCCTTAGGGTGACAATGTATGGGTCCTGCGCTGGTCAAAATAATCCCGTTTTTGCCTTCCTTCTGCCTCCGGTGTTGGCTGAGCTACTGGAGGCCGTGGAAGGCAGCAACGAGCCCATGGGGTCCATGCTGCTGCAGCAGCAGGTGAAACTGGGCCTGGCGAAGCTGTAGCAGGCAATGCGCATGGCCTCGGAGCTCCATTTGTTCAGGTAAGGCAGGGGTGGTGGGCTGTCTGGGCAGGTACAGCATCTCAAGGCCGGCAGGAGTGCTTTTTTAATACAATACATGCTGAACACCTGAAACTGTTATCTGCATCTTTGTACGGCATGCAAAATGTTTCTGGAGCGTGCTTTGGGTATAGTTATACTTCTGATTTGTAAGGCTAGACTACTGTTTTTTCAGAGCGCAGTGCAGCCTTATTTCTTCTTCGTACTGCTTCAGTGAATGTATGGGTCAGGTGTTTGGTGAGAAAATAAGGAGTTTCACCTAGCCCATCAACTAAAGCAGTACATTAAACATTCTGGGGCCGTATTACAGATGAGTGCGCCAGCGCTAATTGTCGCTGTGCACCAGAGTATATCTGTGTTTATGTGCGTTTGCGTCTGTGCGCTAATACAATATGCGCACAGACACAAACGCACATAAACACAGAGTTCAAAGTCTGCGCCAACATCACGGCGCATTCCTACCGATCCTCTGTAATGCCGTCAGGCGCGTACTCTGGCGCACAGCGACAATTAGCGCTGGCGCAGTCATCTGTAATACGGTCCCAGAATGTGATATCTTTTGTTTGGTCTTCCAATCGAGTAAGCAACAGAGATACTGGGAAGCTGCTGCTGTGAAGGCTCACTCGGAAATGTTGCAGTCCTCATAACAAAAAGACGGTAATGCTGCCCCTGCTGTGCCAGTCATGCCATCCCTTCCTTGCCCTCACACGGTTACAAGTTGCAAGGCTCCGGAAACATGTAGCATGCCTTTTGTGTGCATCACATGCACCAGAGAGTTTACAAATAGGCCTATATTTGGCAGTCTCTATGCCACAGAGTGGCATAATTGTGTTCATCAACAGGGCATTGTCAACTTGTCCTTGCAACGTGCAGAACACCACATGCAAGTGCTATAAATGGTACCAGTCATCACACTTTTCCTATATCGGTCATAATTAGTAGCTGTCTCCTGTA
Organism: Calotriton arnoldi; assembly: GCA_963921515.1. Lineage (NCBI taxonomy): Eukaryota > Metazoa > Chordata > Amphibia > Caudata > Salamandridae > Calotriton > Calotriton arnoldi. Next base: position 304,715 of record CAWUFW010007225.1, on the reverse strand, counting down.
AGGTTTGATGGGACACAGCATTTAAGATTTGAATGGGTTAAACTAGCGTCCAAGTGTAATACTGTGTTGGAGGTCTGCATATTAGGCAGGCATCCAAGCAGCTGACAAGGAAGCATACTTTCGGGGTAAGGGCACAAAACCACCACCAACTTCTGAATTGTAAATGGGATTTTATGTTTATTGCAATCTGGGCCACCATGTAGCCTGATATATCAACCAGTCTTGACCAAAGGTCCAAAAAAGTACTAAAGTTTCCTTTTTATAAATATTTTCCCTATGTATCCATCTTTTTCTTTCCATACCAACCATCTGTAACTAGCAAAACAGAAACCTAGGCACACATGAATGTTAAGTTACCACAGTATGTAAAGTAAATACTACAATAAAATATACATAAAAACGGAAAGGAGATCTCTTCAAGGATGTCGATTAATGTTCAGCCTTTTGATTTTTTCTTTTGTAATTAAAACGATTGGAAGAAAAACCAGCCTGTCGATGAATGATCAGCCTTTTAATTATTTCTTTTAATTACAGCAATAGGAAGAAAAACCAGCCGACACGTGTTTCGTCGCGTGTGGAAATTACTTCCGCGACTTCCTCAGGGCTAAATATAGATGAAAAATATTCGGAATGTCGCTCAGCCGGTGATAATTCCAACCCGGCTGGGCTAAAACAAACAACCAGTCAGGGATAAGTCAATTCGTTCAAGACGTATCAAAAATGGCGGTAATGTCAAACTTCCCGCATAAAATGGGTGATTTGTGACAATCTCTCTTAGAGATAGGCGATCGTCACCTCAGGTCACGGTAGACCAACTTCATATCGGGATGCCGTGAGGGGGTTGAGAAACTGGAACAGGTAATTCCAGCGTTGTGGTCCACAACACGGAACACAGTGATCCGCCAGAGGGGCTCCTTGGGCGTACCCGCCTTGAGATCTATCACAACGCTGTCACAAATCACCCATTTTATGCGGGAAGTTTGACATTACCGCCATTTTTGATACGTCTTGAACGAATTGACTTATCCCTGACTGGTTGTTTGTTTTAGCCCAGCCGGGTTGGAATTATCACCGGCTGAGCGACATTCCGAATATTTTTCATCTATATTCAGCCCTGAGGAAGTCGCGGAAGTAATTTCCACACGCGACGAAACACCTGTCGGCTGGTTTTTCTTCCTATTGCTGTAATTAAAAGAAATAATTAAAAGGCTGATCATTCATCGACAGGCTGGTTTTTCTTCCAATCGTTTTAATTACAAAAGAAAAAATCAAAAGGCTGAACATTAATCGACATCCTTGAAGAGATCTCCTTTCCGTTTTTATGTATATTTTATTGTAGTATTTACTTTACATACTGTGGTAACTTAACATTCATGTGTGCCTAGGTTTCTGTTTTGCTTGTATAGTGAGGGTTTTTTACCCACACATAATTGGGGGTTACAGGGTTCATCCCCTCTCCTAGTTGCACCATGTGGATTATATTTTTAGTTTGAAATTTGTGCGTATATAGGGCAGAGCGCCTAAGATTTTTCCCTGATTACCAAAACCCTTCCTCTAGAATTGCAACCATCTGTAACTATCCTACCCATGCAGCACCTACCATCTTTTCATTCATGTGATCACCCAGACATCCATGCATGTACTCATACAGCTATCCATCCATTCAAGCATTCATACAAATAGCTATCATTCCACCAACCCATCCATCCTAACTGCACCTCTGCTTCTTAAATGCTCACATTATCTGGATGGTAGCCACATAATTCCACTACACACCACATACACCGACTCTACTCTATAACACATAAATATTTACATTTACAACGCCAATAGCTCTAACTCTCATTTTCTAACTGATCACTCCACTGCAAACAAAAACAAGCATTTGCAACGCAATAGGTCTCGCATTTGCGAGAGTTTAAGCTATCGGCATTGTAAATGACAATGCCTTTTATTTATCTGTTTTGTAATTAACACATAAATAAAAGGCATTGTCATTTACAATGCTAATAGCTCAAACTCTTGTAAATACGAGACGTATTTCCTTGCAAAGAAGCAGCCGCCATTGTCCCGGGCTGCTAGGAAAGTGAAAGCGCGCATGGCGCACTGAATGTTGCAGGAAAGCCTGTTCTGCCTGCAGTAGGAGAAACTCATTTGAAAACCAGCATTAGATGGTGCTGTGCAGCGTGAGGCATAAGCGTGCACCAGGTTCCGTGCGTGAAAACCAGCCATGTGGGAAACCAGCATTAAAGTGTGCTGTGCAGCATGAGACACAAGTGTGCACAAGTATCTGTGCATTAAAAACAGCATTATGGAAAACCAGCATTAGAGTGTGCTGTGCCGCGTGAGACATGAGCGTGACCTGGGTCAATGTATGAAAACTTTCATTAGTGTGTGCTTTGCAGCGTGAGGCATGAGCGTGCACCAGGATCGGTGCGTGAAAACCAGCCGTGCGGGAAACCAGCATTAAAGTGTGCTGTGCAGCGTGAGGCAGGAGCGTGCACTAGGATCCGTGCGCGAAAACCAGCCGTGTGGGAAACTAGCATTAGAGTTTGCTGTGTAGAGTGAGGCATGAGTGTTCACCAGGACCCTTGCATTAAAACCAGCCCTGTGGAAAACTAGCATTAGGGTGTGCTGTGCAACGTGAGACACGAGCGTGCATCAGGATCTGTGCGCGAAAGCCAGCCATGTGGGAAACCAGCATTAGAATGTGCTGTGAAGAGTGAGACACAAGCGTGCACCAGGATCCTTGTATGAAAACCAGTATCAAAATGTGTGCAGTGCCACGTGAGACACAAGCGTGCACCAGGATAAGTGCATGAAAAATACCCCTGTGGAAAACCAGCATTACAGTGTACTGTGCAGCATGAGACACGAGCGTGCACCAGAATCTGTGCATGAAAACCAGACATGTGGAAAAGTAGCATTAGAGTGTGCTGTGCAGCATGCGACACAAGCGTGCACCAGGATTTGTGTAGGAAAACCTGCCCTGCTATGTGGAAAATCAGCATTAGAGTGTGCTGTGCAGTGAGTGACATGAGTGTGAACCAGAATTCCTCTACAAAAACCTGCCACGTAGGAAGCCAGCACCAGAATGTATGCCGAGAGCCACCAGCGTGCACCAGGATCCATGTACGAACAAAGGCAGTAAGGGAACTAGTCCTAGATTGTGTGCTGTGCAGCCTGAGACACGAGCGTGCACCAGTATCTGCGTACGAAAACCAGCAATGTGAGAAACGAACATCAGAATGTGCGCCACCAGTGTGCACCAGGAGCCATGTATGACAAGCATTTGCAATGCAATAGGTGTCGCATTTGCGAGAGTTTAAGCTATTGGCATTGTAAATGACAATGACTTTTATTTATCTGTTTTGCTAATTAACACATAAATAAAAGGCATCGTCATTTACAATGTCAACAGCTCAAACTCTTGTAAATGCAAGACCTATTCAAAGAGGCGGCCGCCATTATCCCGGGCTGCTCAGAAAGTGAAAGCATGCATGGCGCACTGAATGTTGCAGGAAAGCATGTTGTGCCTGCAGTAGGAGAAACTCATTAAAGAAAATAGTGCTTACAGACTAAAAAAGTCGTACCATGTAACAACTGAAGTAAAAGGGCCAGTCCTCATGGGAGGTTACAAATGAAGACAATGCGGTATTAAGGAGGGACTACCAAGCCCATTAACGAATCAGAAGCCAGCATTTACGAAGGACAATGACACAAGCCAATGGCAAATATGGGAGGAGAGTGGGCGGGGCTTCTATTCCATACTCCAATACATCATGCCACAGAGTAGCGCATGCGCTGCCCAGGCTCGACTTAAAAAATATGTAAAAAACATAGTCATTTACAACGCCAATAGCTCTAACTTTCACACAAGTATGAGACCGATTGCGTTGTCAATGCTTGTTTAATTAGCATGAACACAAAAATATAGGGCAGCTGGTAAAATGCCAAGTATGTTGTATGAGTCCAACTAAACATGCACTGTTATTCAACTAACTGTGCAAGTTATTTGCTTGTCATTAACACCTTGTAACATATTGATTATATGAAAATCAAAACACTTTATTTCCCCATTTTAATACTTTGCTTTTTTCATTGCCTTTTTTTTTTACCTTCACCCTTTAATCTTTCTCACGTTTTGATATTAGTTTTCCCCTTATTTGAACCCCTGCAGTGCGGCCAGATATGAAATACTTCTGGTATAAGTTAAACAACCAGTTGTGGGCAGGGGTGTTATGATGGACAGAGATATCATCACTGTGAGTGAGGCGAGGGGCTCGGTCAGAGGATGCCGGGGATTCCGCACGCAGGAGAGTTTACAGTGCCAGGCGCAGATCCACTGAACAGGAGGGTTTAGTTCATCCGCATGGCCTGCTGCATGCTAAGTCCACTGGGAGTTTGAAAGAGGATGGAGCGCGCCTGCCAGAGTGGGCATGGACTTGTTTTGCTGGACCTGGGAGAGGCCCTGGAATTAGAAAGATGGAGGTGAAGAGGCCTACCTTGGTGGGGGCCCTGGCTGTGACGGTGGCCACACCCAGAGCTGTGGCGGAGTTACAGGGCGATCCAGAGGCTGTAGGTACATACGGGTACCATGTACAGAAGCACAACAAGGGTGCAAAGGCCAAATATCCACAGGGAGGTCCTCGCGTTGGACCCTGGAGGAGCGACGGCGCCCCGTTAGTCCTACGGGCGGTTGTGGACCTGAGCAACCGGGGTTGCCTGGCAGGCTCCGCCCCCATATGGGGCGTGAGCAGGGGCGTGGTCTGTGGGTCCACTGGTGGGAGGGGTCTTCCTCCCCCAAAATATGGCAAACACCGTTGGGGAGGCCACGGTGTAATTTGGCTCATCAGGTGGCAGGCGGCGAGGGGCTGCCGGCCTTGGGATCGCCCGTAAGATAACCCACCATGTTGGCATATTTGTAATGCTAATAAACCTGCAGCAGTTTTCTCCACAAAGAAGGTGTCTTGTTTGGTTATTTCTATAGGAGATTGCTGTATGGTGGGGTGGCGAGTGTTGCCGATATTGGCACTATGCAGGCTGCCCGGGGTCCACGAAGGAGACCCGCTAAGAGGGCGGCCACCTTAGTGCCACAGGAGGGCACAGGAGGCAGCCTTCCAGTGTTTGGGACCCTCAGTGGTCCAGGTGTCGCGTCACTTCCGGGGAGGGGGCGAGGTACATATACCTCTCCCGCCCCCTGGGCGCCCTCTTGGCCCATTCCCCTGACGCCGTTTCCCTCCCTACCGCATACCCGGCGTTCAGGCTGGGGGTGTGGGGGGGGTATATCTAATGTATTATTTTGTGTTGCAGGCGGAGTTACAGGGCGATCCAGAGGCTGTAGGTACATACGGGTACCATGTACAGAAGCACAACAAGGGTGCAAAGGCCAAATATCCACAGGGAGGTCCTCGCGTTGGACCCTGGAGGAGCGACGGCGCCCGTTAGTCCTACGGGCGGTTGTGGACCTGAGCAACCGGGGGTTGCCTGGCAGGCTCCGCCCCATATGGGGCGTGAGCAGGGCGTGGTCTGTGGGTCCACTGGTGGGAGGGGTCTTCTCTCCCCAAAATATGGCAAACACCGTTGGGGAGGCCACGGTGTAATTTGGCTCATCAGGTGGCAGGCGGCGAGGGCTGCCGGCCTTGGGATCGCCCGTAAGATAACCCACCATGTTGGCATATTTGTAATGCTAATAAACCTGCAGCAGTTTTCTCCACAAAGAAGGTGTCTTGTTTGGTTATTTCTATAGGAGATTGCTGTATGGTGGGGTGGCGAGTGTTGCCGATATTGGCACTATGTTATTTCGTTATGATTCGATATACTTCAGCAATAGTTTCTTTGCTTTCACGTTTATTAACTTAGTTGCTGTTTCCATTACGATTCATTCTCTGTATTTATTGCGCTTTCTGTCTGTCTCTCTTCGTGCAAAATTTTCAAGTGATTTATCGCCAGAGACGAGTTTGGCATCCTGTTGAATCGTGTATCCCCTCCTGTTGAATCGTGTATCCCCTAACTCAGCCCGAGCAGGGATCAGCTGCTTCTGTCTGAACCTGCCCGGGCTGAGTTTCGTTTCCGAAAAGTGCCGAAGAGCAGGGGATACACGATACGATGGGGATACCAGATATTACACAACACCTGCAACAGCCTATCGGAAGCACCCCTTTCCCAATCTGCCTCTGTTACGAAGACAGGTTGTGTCACGCAGCAGGGCTGTTTGTGCAACTTCCTGTTAGGAAACCTGCACACACCCACCCATTGGCAAGAAAGTTTATACAGATGATTCAACGAGTACACAGCTCTGCTGATGCACCCCTAGCCTGGCGTGTAACACCCGCTGTTCCTGCACTAGGACTCGGGCAGAGCTCTGCGTGAGTACCTCGGTTCTGACACGCACCGCCTGCTGCTCTCATAGCACTGGGGTTCACGCGCCTGTGACGACGCATCCTCCTAATCCGGTCACGCTGCAGTCTCTGCTATTCCCGCAGTGGGACTCACTCCCAGCTCTATCAGGGACCCTCAGTCCTGACCTGTCCCGTCCCCCCTTGCTATTCCAGAACTGACATCTAATACTGCCATACGTTGTCAAAGCGCATTCAACAAATCCGTCAGCAATGCCAGAGTGTTAATTCAGACAATAAAACGTGTCGTCCATAAAAAGACAGGCGTGGCTGCTGCAGTGTGTTGTCACTAATGGAAGATTATTGCAACAAAAACAGTTTTGCAACTGCATGCTCAGCGTAGTATGGGTGCTAAACTGTTAACCCCTGCAGCCAGCAGCGTTTATAAAACTAAAGATAAACACGAGGATGGAGAGTACCCCTGGAACTATTCAGCTTCTACTATGTCCCTGGAGTCCAGCTATCCTGGCTGATGAGGGGTGAAACCCTGAAACCGGTCCTAGGATGCTTGTTTCCAGCAGGGCCGGACTGGGAACCGAAACCGGCCCTGGCACACTGCTCGGCCGGCCCCCCTAGGGGGGAGGTGGGGGCTGCGGCCGAGCTGTTTGCAGGGCCGGTTTCGGCCGATTTTGTTACAGGGGGCCGATATTGCCGGCCCCCGGTAACAAAAACGGCCCCCCAGGGGCCTAAAACCGGCCCTCAACCTGGCGGCCCACCGGGGAAACGCCCGGTGCCTGCTACGGCCAATCCGGCCCTGGTTTCCAGTCCAGGGAGGACCTGGCTTGGAAGTTCGGGCTGGACTGTTCTCACGATGCACAGGGTTAAGACTGATTTGCATATGGCTGGGTTCAAACTGGAATGGCATGGTGAGCAAAAAAACTATGGATTTAAGCCCAGATCTCTATACTGGGGTGAATGTATGACATTGCTCTGCATTCTGTCCATCAACTGTTCTTTTTGCATCTACTATGTACAAGGCATGCTCACAGTCCCTGTTGGTCCAGTCAGTAAGGAAGGGCTTTGTCCTTGTTAAATGTCTGCTATTCTGAACGGAAACTCTTCGTTGGAAAACTCAAAAAGAAATACACACACACGCACTGGCATTGCCAATAGGCCGGTAGCCAACATCTCAAATCCTAGCGGCTTTGCCAATGCTTGCAATATACAGGAAGCAATCGCCCCAAAAAAATCTGTAAGCTAATTTTGAGAACAAGCATGTAATTTAGAAGAATGCATTTTATTTACGAAATGTGGTAATTACGTATTTGTAAGTGGTATAGTTCGCCTGACATAGTAACAGCGTCCTTTAATGTTTATTTAATCTGTAATATTTTTAATTAATCACGCACAATGCATTTTTTGCTTATTATGCAGTTTTCCCTACTCCCTATTTATTGTCATCCTGTTTCTGTAGCTTCTTCCCTTGTTTGCCCCTCCCATTGTCTCTTTAATCCTTCTCTTTCTTCTCACCCATCACTTTCTCACTAGTCTCTCCCCGTGTAATTTATATCTCCACTATATGCAATCCTCTCTTGCTTAGGCCCTGATGTGAGTTTGGCTAACAGGTGGAGTACACTCCACCAAACTGACGGCCCACCCAGTCCATTCAGAGTCGGGAGGACACTCATGTTTCTTCCGGTAGTGCCCGCTGGTTCCACTAGCAGAAACACACTACCAAGGGCCATACGTGTAGGTGGGGCAGAATGTCTGTTTGGGGCCGCCAGGGAAAGCACGGCTCTTTACCCCTCCCCGCCCCCCACTCCCGACACAACAGCATCCAATGTCTACCATTGTCCTATTTACCGAATTTGTCATTTTCGATTCTGAAATGCTAAATAAACACTCTTCTCTTCTGCATTCCTTCATGAGTTCTGTCTCCAAGCCTACATATGTATCCCCTCTCTATTCCCAGACTAGCCCTTTCTCCACTTCTGCAATCTTAGTGTTGTATTGTTCTCTGTGTATCAGTCCTCTCCCCTTGAACACCCGCTCCCTGGGTCCTTCCTAGTGAGTCTTGTTGCTCACCTCAGAGTTTCTTGAAATGTTCACCCAGGAGTGCTCCACTCTTCAGCAGTTGGAGTGGAGAGGTTGTTAAAAGGGCCACCAGTGCATTATGCCACAACTGGTCTCAAAGCCCAAGCAGATATCATCAAAAGAGGAACATTCTGAAATGTCTGTCGTTATTAGCTGTTTTAGACTAGAATGAGCAAAGAGAACGGTGGTTGTTTCTCTACACTTCGTGGCCTTTTTAAAACTGGTGGCATTTGTGGTACTGGAGAAAAAGGAGAAATAACGCTTGTACACTTTAATCTGACATCAGTATTAAGCTTCCTTAACACCCAGGGGCATAACACAGGCCCCTGCAAGCCCTGCGGTGCAGCTGGGGCCCAGCACTTCAAGGGGTCCCAATTCAGCCCAAGGTCAATGAATATCTGTGAGACATGGGAGACTCATGGCCCCCTCCTTACATTCCGCAGGGAGCCCACAATTTTGCTTTATGCCACTGTTAACACTTAGGGCCCGATTGCAATGTCGGACAGACCGGAGTCCGCCTGACATCGTTTGGGAACTGGAACCGAATGACCTCCTGTTGTCGGTTCCAGCCTAGCAAGTAGGAAGCGACCGAACCCTGTTCGGTCACAATCAATGTTCCCTCTAATTTTTTTCCTCTATGTGCGGCAGTGTAAGGTCTCTGTGCGCTGCAACCAAAGCAATGTGCGCCAGGAACCAGACCGCGTGTGTGCGCTGCAATTAACATGAATACTCCAGCCCTGCCAAGTAGCACGCATAAGGCGTGGTCCGCAGCACCGCACTAAAATGCATTAATCATGCATTTTTAGCACCTTGACAATGCCTGTGTAATAGGAGTCAGTGATCGTGAGTGTTGGGGCTGAATTTACAGCAGTGCGGCAAGTGTTGGGCATACAGTGCTATAGGTGGGACACTGGAGAATGGAACGAGGGGCTTCCTGCTTGCGTCATTGTTTCACGTAAGCATTTCACGTGCTGTCCGATTACTCAGCTCTGATGTTGTGAGGCCGAGCGCGGGAAGCGCTGTACTGCGCATGTCTGCCTTGGAGAGGGTTCCTGGTGAACACTGCACGCACTCACAGGTAAAAGCATGTGACTTGCGCACGAGCCCCCAGTAGCCCTGTCTGGCGTCAGGCAGGTCCAACGTGAGAAGAGGGGTGGGCGCACCTTGCGCCCACAGGCCGTGCATCGGCAGCAGCTCTGGTGTGAACAGGTTTCCTCGGAAAGCAGGCTTCCACCTGTTAGGGGCCAATGTAAGGGCTCCTGCATGCACAGGAACAAGGAGGGGAATGCAGGTTTGTAAAGAAAGGTTCAACTTTAAATACAACAATATGTGCATCCACTGGAATGCTGAGGGGGATATGCAGATTTATAAAGCGTTGTACTTTAAATACAACAATATGTGCATGCAGAGAAACGTCTGAATGTCGGAGTTCGTCTATGCACAGTATAATGCCATAGCAGACCGGGGAAGGGGATACACAGCAGAACTGAAGCATTGCAGGTGCGCAACTTGTTTGTTGCTGTGTGTCTCCTTTATGCTGAAGGCCCAGAGCTGCCCTGCTCAGCGATGCTGCATGTGACTCCTTACTATGGCCGAGGCCGTTAGCAACACCGGAGTGTGGCAGTGCGACAATAGGAATTTATAGGATTAAAGCAGAGGAGCTGAGGGTGAGGCCTGATGTCTCATGCTCCCACCCACAGATCCCAGAGAAGGCGCTTTCAGCCTGCCACTCCACTGCACTTGTGTGGTGTGTGTGTCTGTCAGTCTCAGTGCTGTGCGTCCTCCCCACCCCCTTTTGGCCGGGCATTCTTCGGTGCCTTGTCTCGCCAGTGTGCATAGTCACAGGTGACGCCAAGATCTGTACGAGGAGGTGTGCCGGGGCCCCAATGTAAAGAGTAAAATAACACCCACAGCTGGCGCTGAGCCCGTCCCAGCCCTGTGTGCTGGTGTCACTGCACCTGCTGCACCTCTGGTAGCTCAGCCCCGACATAAATACAGTAAATGTTCCCATTTCCGGGACACCTATGCACCGCCTGCACTTCGAGGAGCTATCCTTCTCTGGCAGATAAGACCAGCCTCTCTCTGATACCTCCCTGTCCAGAGCTGACAGGGACTCCGAGTTATCACAGAGTTGTTCTTCTCTGGTGAAGGAGGGGCTGCACAGGACAAGCAGGGCACACACTGCACAAAATATCCTCACAGGACCCGGGCGGGATCTGTGTGCCAATTCCACTTGCTGGTGAACAGGAGCCCGGGATGTGCTGTGTGCGCCAAAATATTGGACACTGCGCGCTCGGGGTGACTTCAGTGCGCGGGCATGTTAAAGGGAACATTGGTTGCAATACAGCAAAAGGTTTTATAATTGTCTTCAGGGGTGCAGTGCAAAAGCCTGCTTGAAGAGATATCTTCAGATTTCTTGAATTTCAGAAATTTGTATTTTCTACAGCGGGATAATGAATCATGTTCCAAATGAACATGGGATGATCCTCAACCAAACACATGTAACAGCTGTTTGCCAAAAATGACACACCCTTTTCCACCTTTTTAAACTTATTTGTCTGTTTCTATTATAGTAGCCTTCTTACTGGTTGCGTGGGCTTACCCTCACAGTTCATAAAAAAAGCAGAGCAGTCACTGTCAGTTCAATAATCTTCTTTAGTGCATAAATTATACTTAAAAGAACATGCTTGTCTAACATTCCAAGAAGTTTAACCTGGAAGATGCTATGTTCCAAAGAACTAGGTTTTATTCACTGCGATATATCCAAGATGTCAATGCGTACAGTTTCATTTGTCTGTAGGTTCCAAGTACTAAAAAAAAACTGTTTCTGTTTAAAAAAAAAAAAGAGAGAGAGAGAGAAAAAAAATCGTTCATGGTTAAGTCGAGCATAGTTTTCTTTTCATTCATCAACAGTTTTTGTAATTGTAGGCTGTCCGAATATTCTCCTGTGAGCGTTACTATTGTCTTCAAAATATCAGGTGCTCTTGTCTTCCTAGTGTAATCGTCTTTCTTCTGATCCCTCTTTTAAATTAGATTATTTTAAAGAATTAATCACATTTTGTTTAATAGGACTGTATTTTACCTAAATGAGCAGAAACCGACCAGAACCTATTACTGAGAAGCGCTGCTTAGCGTAGTGAATGCACCTATTTTTTCTCTCCATGGCGATCTTTTGCTGAACAAGGATAGTTTGGTCCAACTTTCATAAATAAAGTGCTCTGCGTCATCGTGGCAACCTAGTCTTGTGAAAGTTACACCATGCGCAGGACTTGCAACCGGTTTTCACCGGGGTTGGAATAATTATTCCCCGCAGCTGTGCACTATTAATAAAAGAAATGCAGAGGCTCCAACACGACGTGTGCTTTCAGAGTCTGAAAGCACACGTCCTGCTTTAGATTTGCTGCATTCCTTTTCTTAATAGTGCGTAGCTGCGAGGCTGATTGAGGGCCTTTGAGATAGAATTCATGTTAATTGCAGCGCATGACGGCGCTGCGATTAACACGAATACTTTCACAAAGGCCCTCAATCAGCCCCGCAGCTACGCACTATTAAGGAAAGAAATTGAGCAAGTGCCAATTCCACTTGCTGGTGAACGGGAGCCCTCCCGAACCCCACAGACACTTGCTGCTCGGCTCCCAGGATGTGCTGTGTGCGCGCAAAATATTGGACACTGCGCGCTCGGGGTGACTTCAGTGCGCGGGCCCGCACGCGCGCACGTTAAAGGGAACAGTGGTCACAATCCTATACTTTACAATAGGAGCATGAATTCCGAACGGAATGCATGCTCTCATTGTAAAGAGCAGAGGTGCAGTTCATCCCTGCACCCGGTGTCAGGCACCTTAGGGTGCCTGCCACCGGGTGCAGGGATCAACAGGGGGGCACCATAGGTGCCCCCTAGGCTGCCATTCGGTGGCCTTGCACCCATGGGGGCCCTGCTGGGGGCCCCCAAAGACAGATTCCCAAAGTCTTTCTGTGTCGGAAAGGCCGGCACAGAAAGGCTGTGGGAATATGCCATCGTAATCCCTCATCCGGAAAGAACCGGCTGGGGGATTACTGAAGGCTTTCCGAATGGTGGATGCGCTGAGCCCGTCGGAGGCAATTGTGAAATCCCATTTGAATTCCCTTCCAACCGACCCCATCAAAATTGGTCGGTCGGAAAGGAATCTGACCAGCCGATTACGATGCAGTCTGAAGAGCTCCGACCGACAGTCGGAGCCATTTCAGCCCGCATCGTAATCGGGCCCTTAGATGTTTAATTCGCTCTCCCTGCTTTCTGCATTTGTCTCGGTCTTCCCGGTCTGCATTCCCAGTCTAGTAGTCCTTCTCCTCCTCCTCCCTCCTCCGTCACCTCCTCCTCCTCCTTCCTCCCCCTCCTCCTCTTCCTTCTCCCTCCTTCTACTCCTCCTCCTCCTCCACCTCTTTCTTCCCCCCTGGACACTTGCAGTCTGTGCACATGCTCCCTGTACACTGACAGCATTATACACTACCATTCTTGTGCACAGGATGTCCTTCCTGGCTGCACCTACTCAGTCCTGTCCAAAGGCAAAGATCTTTCCATGCATGAACTGCACCAGTAGCACTGTGCACCTTTCTATGCCTTCTGAATACTGCAGAAAAGCAGATAGGTGTGTGCAGGAAGCCATGCACACTGGCAGCTCTCTGCATGAGTGTCATGCATACTGCCAGCCCTTTCGCTGGCATTCTTCAGCAGGAGCAGACCTGTACACAAGGAGTTCTGCCTACAAGCCGTCCAGAGCACAGGCAGTAACATGAGCTAGCAGCATTGGGTAAAGTCAGTTTTGCACATTGGCATCTCTGGGTAAGGTCGTCTTTGCACACCATCATTCTTGTGAAAAGGTGGTCTTGCACATCAGCATTTCTGTTTAAGGGCAGCATCAGTGTCTTAAAACACTCATGGGTGATTTGCTGTGCTCTTCAAATCCTTGATTGAGGGTGCACTTATATCCATGTCGAAAGGCAGTCCTACACCTTGGCATCTCTAAGGGCAACATTATCGACTTATATCCATGTGCAAATACAGTCTTGCACCATGTCATCTGTGAAAGTGCAGCATTGCAACACTTATATCCATGTACAAAGTCAATCTTGCACATTGGCATGTCTGTGGGCCTGATCTTCTATTCACTTTCAGTAGGACCCAGCTAGGCGCAAATAAGACATTGCATTTACATGGATTCTGATAGACCCAGAAGATGAAAGACTCCTCTCCCATACTGCCCCAGAAGGAGGGATTTTAACTAGGAAGTGCTTCCTGGTATGTGAGACCCTCAGAAAGGTAGAGATCCCTACCATAAGGAGAGTACACTCCACTAGGAAGTGCTCAGTGGAATCTTAGTAGTGTTGTGTTAGTCCGATTCTTGTACTGACCATGGTGCATACACAATCATCTCTAGGTACAGCTCAAAGAGTCACTGAGAACAGTAGCGTTGACAAAAGAGAAAACAAACATGAGATCACAAGAGACTCTGATGTCATTGTTACAGAAATATTTGTATATGCTTCGCGTTAGAGCATGTAGCCTATGATCCAGTGTACCTTTTCTGATGACGTTTGCTCCTACTTCATTGAACTCTCGAAATGAGGTGATAATATCCAAATGTAATTAAAAGTAATTTGTTATTGGTGAGGAACTTCATTGAAAAACTGCCCAGCTTTAGGTCAACAGTGTAGGAATTGCAGCAAAATTGTCATTTTTTTACAGTGTGGAGAGGAGGAAAAAGGAGCAATGTCCGTTGTGTACTTAATGAAGAATGTGAGAGGAATGAAGATATACATATCGATAATGAGGAGCTAGTATTGGTAGTGAAGGATGACAGTAAATAAGAATATTACAGATCAAGGCATTGAATTGCTTATAGAAAAAAGAGATTAAGGGCCAGATGTATCAAGCAAAATTGCGTTCGCAAACGCCGAAATTCGCAGAATTTCGGCTTTTGCGAACGCAATTTTGCTTAGTGGTATGTATTAAGGCAAAACTGCCTCGCAAAATAAGGAATCGCAAGATTTGCGATTCCCTATTTTGCGATTGCATTTAAGGAATCGCAAATTGCGATTCCTTAAATCCAATGTAAGAAGCACCAAAAAGTGCAATTTGGCCTTAAGGAATCGCAAATTACCACCAACTTCAAGTTGGTGGTAATATGCAATTTCTTTGAAAAATGCACTTTTTAGCATTTTTCAAAGTGCCATGTGGTGCACATACATGCCCTTAGGGCATGTATGTGCGCCACATGTGCACACATACATATTTCAGGGGTGCAACAGGGTGTAAAAAGGACACCCTGGCACCCTTAAAATTGCATTCTCAATTTGCGATTCTCTAATTGCGATTCGCAAATTGAGAATGTCTTCCCATTCATTCCTATGGGCCTCTACGCCCATAGGAATGAATGGGAAGGTATTCCTTAATTGCGAAACGCAATTTGCAATTCGCAATTAAGGAATATTAAGGAATCGCAATTATTATTGCGATTCCTACATACATAGCATTTTGCGATTCCTTAATAGCAATTCGCTAAAATTCGCTATTAAGGAATCGCAAATGCAATCCTTGATACATCTGCCCCTAAGCTCTTTGTACATACAGGAGCGTGTATTACTAATGTGTCTCAGGAGAAATTTGCTAAGTTGGGGTGACAAAGTGTTATTACTTCATGATATGGTAACTGTTGCTCTTGAACATAGCAAAATACTTAATCTGTTATGTTTTTGGGCCGCAATTGACTTTTTAGGTGAATCCATCAAAGGAAAGGTTTATTGCAGCAAAGAAAGGTATCCATGTTCTAAGATGGTTCCACCAAGCAGTTTGATTTAACTATAAAACTTGGTTTAGACATACCCATTACAATTGAAAGAAAAATAATAAGTTTACTCAAGGACGATTCATGTGTTAAGGATTCCTGGGAAGAAACATTTTAAAGAGTTTTTCTGGATAGGTTAGAAAGAATAAAATATTTTACAAATACTATAAGAGTCAAACAAGGAGCACTATCAGTTAAGCATAAGTTACGTAATATACCCTTGAGTGTATGAAAGGACTTGTCCAACATGCTAGAAGATGTATGTGCACATGGTATCACTGAGAAAGTTGAAGCAACTTTATGGTTATCTCATATTATTTTAGCACAGAAAACAATCAGGCGGGCTTACGATGCGTGTAGATCTACGAAGTGCCAATTAATTCATTTGGGTGGATAATATTCCCTTACCTAGGATTGAAGATTTGTTAAACAAAAATTGGGCATTTTAGTTGGTTCATAAAATTAGATTTGAGAGCAGCATATTACCAAATAGAACTTCCTGTTCAACCTCACCATCTTACTGCTTATACTACCCCAGATGGTGTTTTGGAAATATGTAGGATGGCCTTTGGCCTGGTTTCGGCCACAGCTGTTTTTCAGAGACTCATGTCAGATATGGTTTAAGGATACTCTCAGGTTGTAGTCTTTCATGAGGACATTTTGTTTTTTTACTGACAATGAACATGAACATGAGCATCACAAGACTCACTGATGTTCTGAGAGAGTTAGAAAAAAGGGGAGTAACTCTTAGAAAAGACAAATGTATATTTAAAAGAAGAGAAATTGAGTAGCTTGATCAAGTTTTATCTGAACGAGGAGTGAAACCTAAACCAAGTCTAATTAAAAGTATAGCAGAAGCTACTGTTCAAAAAAAGGAACAGTTACTAACCTTTTGATGTGAAATTTATTTGTGCTAAGTTAACAGAATGTTTGTGTGGTTAAACGAACTATTCATTGAAGGTAATAAATTCGTACAGGTTGATAAATGAGTTCCTCCTATGTGTTTTCAACATAAAACAATTGAAGCTGCTCATTCAGGTCACTTGGGTTCTACTATAACAAAAGAAGGATAAGGAATGATTCCTGATGGCCCAGAATGAATGGGAAAAATGATGAGTTTGTTAAGAGATTTGTGAAATGCAATAAGAGTGTTAACGTTTTAATAACCGAGGGTAAGAAAGAATCTTTCACACCATTTTTATGCAGAGCATGGCAAAGAATACTAGTTGGTTTTAGGGGTCTATTTGATATTTTGACACTCTAAATTATGTATTTTGTTGTCTTGGTTGAAGTTGAACCTATCAATGTTACAACAACAAAGAATATACTTGAATGCTTTCAAAAGATATTTTTTCATGAGATTATGACAATCAATGGTATGCAATTCACATAATCTGAAATGGTTTCTTCAAACACATTAGAACACATGTCTATCTCCAGCAAAATAATGGGAAGGTAGAACGCTTTAACAGAATTCAGGTGGGAAGAGCTTTCTCCTACATCGTGGCCAAGACCTGGAACGAGCTCCCGATCGACATCAAACGTGCCCCCTCCCTGAACATCTTCAGAAAGACACTCAAGACCTGGCTCTTCGACTGAACGGAGCTGTTTACCCCTCCTCCCCCCCCCGAGCGCCTTGAGACCCTCATGGGTGAGTAGTGCGCTTACAATTCCCTGATTGAGGTTGAGCGTATTTAATCTGTTTAAGGGAATAACATGGATGTGAGCAAATCTATCAAAGATTTTGTTCATGTTGCACTACACCACATGTATTCGCTGGACAGGTTCTTTTTGAAAGCTTCCATAGAACTGAGTTCTTTTTGGATGGTAATCTATTCTCTAGAGAAATGGACGTGTGACTTTTGGAAAACAGCTGAAATAAACTCCATTGATGTTAGTCAGAAAAGAGTGAGCATTAAAAAAATGTAGATGTGTGCAGAATGAAAGTTGGAGATGAGTCAAGAATTCCATTCCGGTGAGGAAAAGTTTTGTCAAAGTTCAGGGAACCTGAGCAGTTTTGTGAATTATGAAGACATTCTTTGAGATTACCAGATGGTAGTTGGTGGAGTAAGTCTCGTGTGGCTTTGGATCCAAGTATAGGAATAGAATTTGCAAATGAAAGAAAAAACTACACTCAGATAGGAAGTTTAAGTGCGATTTAGGTAAAAGTATGTACTTGATGATGCGTACAAAAAAAGTTCACGGATAAAATGTGAACCCAAGAAATTACAAGATTAGGTGCTCTGTTGATTCTGTTGCATTTCATTGTTATTTCTTTTCCTCTTTGCCTTTCCTATCCTTTTCCATTAATTGCCAAAGGGTATGGGGACTAAGTTGTCTTTGTTAAAGGGGGAGAAAGGGACTAAATTGCCTTTGCTACTTTGTGTGCTGTAGGAAGTGAAGATCTGCTGAAGCCTGAAGTATTAGGGCAGGCATGGGTAGGTATGATGTGTCCCCAAAGTCAAGCATCGGAGTGGGTAAAGGATGCCGCATGTTCCCATCCACGACGTGAATGTCGCTGAAGCAGGGGGACAGCAATCAATAGAGGCGAAGTGGGGAAAAAAGCAGAAAAAAAATATGTCCCTGTACAGGGCACTGAGTTTACCGGCAATTGGAGATGAGGGAGTTGTCGGGCGTGTGAGGCAGCTTGATTTATAGGCCAGAGGCAGTAAGCGATGAGGAGGAGACTACAGAGGCCACCGACAAGAGGATCAGCATGCTGAGCAGCAAGGTGGGACTGGTCAACAAAATGTCGGGAAGAGTGAAGACAGGTTTTTATCACACACTGCAGCACCATCTACCAGGCCTGAGGATGCAGTGAAAGTGGCGGGCTGCCAGGTGGCGCTGCAAAGGAAGTGCGAAGTGACCCAATTGGAGCAATACCTCTGACCTCCTGGTCAGGGACCTGCTCTCTCCCCCAGCAGCTCCGCTGTAGTGCCGCTGCTGCTGAACCCCGCTCTCCTCAGCTGGTAGGTGTTCGAGGCCCTGGTGGTCCAGTGCGAGAACCTTGCTCTTCTGCTGGTCCCGCTGTGGTCTGTATTGTGTTGTGCCCATTTTCTGGTTATTTGTTATTGTGCCCATTTTTTCTGTCTTTTTGTTTGTCTGTCTTTTTGTTTGTCTGTCTTTTTGCCTGTCTGTGCCTCTAGTTTTTGGCTGTTGTGTGATTTGCTGCCCGTTCCATCCCCGCCGATACCCCGCGGCCCCTCCCCCTTGCCTGTTTCCCGCCTTCCAGCTGCACTTCCCTCCCCCTTCCCTCTTTAATCGAGGCTGCTGCAGGGGAGTGCGAGCAAGACCTCTGACCTCCTGGTCAGGGACCTGCTCTCTCCCCCAGCAGCTCCGCTGTAGTGCCGCTGCCGCTGAACCCCACTCTCCTCAGCTGGTAGGTGTTTGAGGCCTTGGTGGTCCAGTGGGAGAGCCTTGCTCTTCTGCTGGTCCCGCTGTGGTCTGTATTGTGCTGTGCCTATTTTCTGGTTATTTGTTATTGTGCCCGTTTTTTCTGTCTTTTTGTTTGTCTGTCTTTTTGCCTGTCTGTGCCTCTAGTTTTTGGCTGTTGCGTGATTTGCTGCCCGTTCCCTCCCCCCTGCCTGTTTTCCGCTCCCCAGCTGCGCTTCCCTCCCCCCTTTCCTATTTAATGGTGGCCGCTGTGCGGCCGCACCGCTGGTGCACCAAAGGCGCACCACAGCCAAGCCCATCTGTGCCCGTCTGCGACCAGCGCCAAGGACCTTGGTCCTCCGACATCCCACCGTTACGACTCAGCTGCCCTCCTCACACTCAACCCTGGGAGGAACAACAACTGCCAGCTGTCCACACCGAACACCACCCACAGCCAGTTCTCCTGCCATCACTGCCACCAGACCTTCACCACCCTACGCACCACCACTGTCCCCACCCCACGGCGGTTGCCAACACCACCGAAGCCCTGAAGTACATCCTCCTCAACGTGCGCTCCCTGCACAGACACGCCATAGAGATCTGACACCTTCTTGACACCCTCTCGCCAGACGTCGCCTTCTTCACAGAAACCTGGACCAATGCCTCCTTCACCCCCAACATCGCCACCGCCATCCCTGACGGATACAAGTTCCAGAGGAAGGACTGCCCCAACCGCCCAGGAGGAGGACTCGCCATCGCACACAAGAGCTCCCTCCGACTCTCCACCTCCACCACGAGCGACTCCTCCTCCACCACCGAACACCTTCACTTCTAGATCCAGACCAGTCCTAGAACCACACTTCGCAGCACCCTCGCCTACAGACCCCCCGGACCCCGCACTTCATTCGCCACTACCATCGCTGACCTCATCGCACGCTATCGCCTCCATGGAATACATACTCATCGGATACCTGAACTTCCACCTCGACAACCCCAGCGACCCCAACTCCGCCACCCTCCTGGACAACCTCGCCAACATCGGACTGAAACAGCTCATCACCAACCCCACCCACAAGGCAGGACACACCCTCGACCCCATCTTTGCAGATGGAAGTAACATCCGCTTCAGCCACATCACGCAACCCCCTTGGACAGACCACCACTGCGTACACTTTCTCGTCAACAAACCCACACTGCCCAAACCTGCACCCCACTCTCCATGAAGAAACTGGAGTAAGGTCACTGAGGAACAGCTCAACTCCACCCTCAACCGCGATGCCCCCACCGCCTCGACTGACGCCAACCATGCAGCCAAAGGACTCCACAGATGGATCATCAACTGCACAGACGAGCTCGCAAACCTACGCAACCCCAACAGACAGCGCTCCAGAAAGGCCACCTGGTTCACCACTGACCTCCAAGAAGCCAGACGCATCTGCAGATGTCTTGAGAGAACTGGAGGAACAGCAAATCCTCAGAAGACCGCACCACCTACAAGAATGCCATGACGGAATACCACCAACACATCAGATCCAACCAAAAGGACCTTCATCCAGAACAAGCTCCTAGCCAACTCCAGCAACTCCAAGGAACTCATCAGCGTCATCCAGGAATTCACCAAACCCCCCCAGCAAAACCACAGACATCACCCCCTTCCACGACCTCTGCAACAAGCTTGGCTCCTACTTTCACCTGAAAATCAAGGGTCTCTACGACAACTTCAATGACCAGACACCTGACTCCGAAACCACTCGCTCCTCCAGCAACGCCAGCCAGCCCACTATCTCCTCCTGGACCCCGGTTACCACCGAAGACATCGCATCAGCCATGAAAGGCATCCACCCAGGAGCCCCCATGGACCCCTGCCCCCGCACATCTTCCACAGAGCCGCAGCTGCCATCGCTCCGGAACTACGACGCACCATCAACGCCACCTTTGAAACCGGCACCTTCCCCGACGACTGGAAACGCGCAGAAGTCAGACCCCTACTTAAGAAGCCCTCAGCAGATCCCACGGACCTCAAGAAGTACCGACCCATCTCCCGCCTCCCCTTCATGGCCAAGGTCACCGAGAAGACCGTCAACGTCCAACTAACAAAATTCATCAAAGAAAACTCCATCCTCGACCCCTCCCAATCCAGATTCCGCAGCAACCACAGCACTGAAACCGCTCTACTAGCCACCACAGACGACATCCGCACCCTCCTCGACCAAGTACACACCGCCGCCCTGATCCTACTCGACCTCTCTGCAGCCTTGAACACCGTCTTCCACTGCACACTCAACGCTAGACTCCACGACGCTAGCATACAGGGAACCGCCCTCAACTGGCTCCACTCCTTCCTCACCGGCAGAATCCAAAGAATCAGACTGCCACCCTTCCTCTCCGAACCCAAGGAAATCAACTGCAGAGTACCCTAAGGATCGTCACTCAGTCCCATGCTCTTCAACATCTACATGGCCCCCCTCGCCGCCATCGTCAGACAGCACGGACTCAGCAAAGTATCCTACGCCGACGACACCCAGCTCATCCTCTCCCTCACCAAAGACCCCATCACCACCAGACTCAACTTCCAGGAAGGAATGAAGGATGTCACATCCTGGATGAGCAGCAGTTGCCTGAAGCTCAACTCGGAGAAGACAGAGGTCCTCATCCTTGGACCCTCCTCTACATGGGCCAACACCTGGTGGCCCACTGCCCTCGGCAGCCCTGCTACCCCCACAAACCATGCCCGAAACCTCAGCATCGTACTGGAATCCTCCCTCTCCATGACCCGACAGGTCAACGCCGTTGCCTCCATCTGCTTCAACACCCTCTGCATCCTCTGAAAGACCTTCAAATGGATCCCCCCCAAATCAAGGAAGACCGTCACCCACGCACTCATAACCAGCAGACTGGACTACGGAAACACCCTCTATGCCGGGATCAACAAGTCTTTGCTCCGCAAACTCCAGACCACACAGAACACCGCAGCCAGACTCATCCTCGGCATCCCTCGACACAAACACATCACCCAACACCTGTGCAACCTCCACTGGCTCCCCGTTGAGAAGAGAGTAACTTTCAAGATACTCACCCACACCTAACAATGCCTCCACAACACCGGACCCCAATATCTCAACGACAGAATCTCCTTCCACGTACCCAAGAGGAACCTCCGATCGGCCGACCTCGCCCTCGCCGAACCCCCATGCATCTGCAGAGCAAGAACGGGGGCAGAACCTTCTCCTACATCGCGGCCAAAACCTGGAACAAGCTCCCAATTGACATCAGACGCGCACCCACCCTGCACATCTTCAGGAAGACCCATAAGACCTGGCTCTTCAACTGAGCAGAGCTGCTCCCCCCACACCCCCTCCCCAGCGCCTTGAGACCCTCACGGGTGAGTAGTGCACTTTAAAGAATCCCTGATTGATTGATTGAGGTGAAGTCAAACGGAGGAGATTGTTGGGAAATGTAGTCCCGCTTCTAGTGTGACGGAGACAATATGGGACGAAGTGGGTGGAAGTGAATACAGTTTCCAAGAAAGGGAAAATGTCCGTAGTGAACATCAGTAAAAAAAAAAACAAAGGACATAACAATAACACATAACATGAGGAATAGGGAGTCACCATGCCCAAAGGGGATTGAAACAAAATATGTGGCACTGCAGGGAAAGAGTTTACACTAGATGAGCCTATAGCAGATGACAATAGAGGTAATGATAAGGCAGTGGCAAGCCACACAGCTCAAGGCAATGGGCAACTGATATGGATCCCGGATGTAGATGAAAGGCAGAGAGAGACAGTGAGAGCTAGAGAGGCTTGTGGGCCCCCTGGTGACAGGTAGCCTTCAGGTTGGAGTGGCTTTGGGGATCAGCCATCAATGATGCCAACAAAAGAAGTGGGTGATGGGTTGGTGAAGCCAGCGGAGTCAGCAACAGCCTAAAGACATGGGGGGTAGTTGAGGACAGTCCTTGGCTACACAGAGGGAGCGTGGGCATGAGGCATTTACACCAAAATGAAAGATTGGGAGAAATATGACTGTGGGGTGGAGGCCAATAAATATCCGAGCACAAATGTTTGGAAGGGTGACTATGTGGAGGAGGATGAAATGGATTATGGGGATGAGAACGATGAATGGTAAGAAGGAGAAGTGAGGCAGTGTGAAAGGGATAAAATGGCAGTGGAGCTTAAACTGAGGGCTGAATATCGGCAGGGTGAATTAATGGTGGACAGGAGGAGTCTTGGTGCTTTTCAGAGGTCACAAGCGGAAAATGCAAGCACCAAGGAGCTTCATATATGGCATAGAAGAAGTGCGTTGGAGAATAGAGAGTAGCATGGAAGCAGAGAAAAGCTGCAACAAGGTAAGAGAAACTGGTGGTCAGTGTGGGATGAATATAGAGTCAGGGGCCAGAACGGAAGGTAGCAGAGAAGAAAGCAAGAGTAAAGATTAATTGCATCATAGAAAAAAATGACCATGCATGTGACTGGCTCTGCTCTCGGTTCGCACTTTTTGGAAAAAACAAAAGGGCATCTTTAGTACAAGAGTTTGTAAATCTTTTCAAATTAGTACCCAGGGACTTACAGGCAAAAGAAGGGTCAAAGGAAGAAGAATGGGAGCTAGCAAGGCATCCAAGAGTGCCGATTACAACAGAAAACTAGACATCTACCTTCTTAATTTACGCTAGCATTTACTGCAAAAAAGATACAGATAGAGCAGTGCCAATATTTAACTATATTGATATGATAAGGAAAGCACAAATGCATTTTGATGGCTATGCTTGACACAAATATGAAGAAGAATTTAGGGCTAAGCTTAGTTTGATCCCAGACAAACCATGTGGTGATGTTGATTCAGAGTTATGGTTGCAGTGGATGTCCTCTACATAGTCTCCACAAACAACACACAGAGCAATTGGGCTACCAGTGACATATCAGCCCTTTCTGTATTGTCCTATCGCCAGGGAATAAAATGTTCTTGCAGGAGCTTGTTGGAGATTTAACAGGGGCTTTTGCCCTTGACAGTTCTACCAATATAAACATGAATGCTTCAAGCGTGGAGGCAGACATGCCATCACACAATGTTTTGCAATGGCAAACAGTCTGGAGCAATTATGTTATACATGAGGTAGGGGTCAGCAGATGCAGCCTGCACCAAAGGGCACAAACTATAGTTAAGGTTGATAAGTTGTTAACATGGCTGCAAATTTATCCCGATAGGGGCAGCAGAGAAGTTGGTCGGGGCAGGGGGGGGGATGTTAATGAAAGTTTTTGTTTAGCTTACCAGGGACCTAGGGGAGAGAGATGGGCAGACAGTTTGAAATCAGGGAAGGAATTTAAGCATATTGCAGCACGGAAACTGAAAAAGAAATAATTGAAGGGAGAATTGCAGGTCCTTTTTATGTGTGTAATCTTTTCCGCATCTGACAATATCTCTGGAAGGGGAATAGAGATGGATACATTACCATAAGGGACACCAGGCAATGATTTTATAGCAACAGGAGATGTAAGTGGTAAATACGCTTCAGTGGATGATTCAATTAAGCTAGTTATTATTAGGGATGAGGGAGCAGAACTAGCAAAATGCGACATAAAGAATGCCTTTCGTTTATTTCCAGTGCACCCTGCGGACTTCCCATTGTTGGGTATGCAAATTGATGGAGCAAATTATGTAGATAGTGTTTTGACCATGGGATGTGCGTTCTCTTGTTCATAGTTTGAGACATTCAGTACCTTTCTACAGTGGGCCTTTGCATGGAAGAGTAGCCACAAAGGAGTTTCTTATTATTTGGATGATTTTTGTTTGTAAGAAGGAAGGAGTCAGGTGAATGTCAAAGGGAAATGGTTTTGGGAATTAGGAGTACCTTTAGTTCCTGAAGAGCAGAAGGATCAAACACAATATTGAATTTTCTAGGAACAGAAATAGACACAATGAAGATGATAGCCAGGTTGCCACAAACAAAATTAGAAGAGATAAAAGCATTTCTGGAAGAAGTGATTGGACTTGGATACTTGGAACTGAGGAAGGTGCAAAAGCTGTTGGGCTATCTGAATTTTGCATGTCGGTTGGTCAGAGAAGGGAGAACATTGTGCAGGAGGATGGGTCTAGCCGTGCCTGGAGCTGTATTGCCACATCATAGCATAAACATTTCTGTGGCTAAACGGGCTGATTTATGTATTTGGCATACATTCATGGTTGAATTTATTTGAGTCTGTGTTTTTCATGGAAGAGCACACCGTTTGGCAAATTCAAATTTTTTCAGATGCATCAGGAGCAAAAGGTTATGGTCTTTTCTGGGACAGACAATAGGGTGCAGAGAGCTGGCCTGAAAATTGGCTGAGACAAGGGAGGAGTATAGTTTTTTTTTAGAATTTTTCCTTAGCTTGTAGCTTTGGTGGTGTGGGGAGAGCTGTCAGGCAGAACAGTGATGTTTAATGCTGATAACATTATAGTAGTCAAATTGGTGAACAAGTAGAAAGCACGATACCTCAGAGTGTTACGCCTGCTAAGACAATTTATGCAAATCTGTCTACAACTAAACGATGTTTTTAAGGTAAAGTATGTGGCTGGAGCAAACAATAATATAGTGTATACCTTATCAGGGGCAGAAGAAGTAAAGATGCAGTTTCCATATGACATTTGCACATGGGGGAGTAAGGGTAGTTGATCTGGTGGAGAAATCAATTTCAGATTGTACCAAAAAGAGCTATTTACTGGCTTGGCAAGAATTCAGAGTATGGAGGATGATATATATGTGTGTGGGATGTATGGATGTATGTGTGTGTGTTTGTGGTTGTGTGAGATTATGTCTGTGAGTGTCTGGAGGTGTTCTGTAGGTATCTCTGTGTGTCATTGTGTGGATTTATGTGTAGGTGAGCATGTGTGAAGTCTTGTGTATGTCTTCCTGTGTGTGTTTGTGTGTGTGTGTCTTTTTTAAAAAACAGGCGTATTGAATCGTGAATCCATTATTAAGTCTCAGGGGGCCACGCTGAGTGCCACGATGGCTTTGAGAATCCATGTATGAACAAAATAAATATTTCTTTAATAGTTTCAAGTACAGAGGGGGTCCCTTCCCAACACCCTAAACTGATGAAGGGAGTCAGAGTACCTCTACCCTGCCCCATTCCACCTAATTTATAAAGTTTTTAGAGAACACAGGGACTCAGCCCCCGAGTCATAAGATGGCAGCTGCAACTTGCCATTCAAGTTGCAGTCAGCCAATCACAATGCGAGCTTTGCCTCGTGGATTCACTAAACCAATGCGAAGGATCTGTGAAGGATACAAGGGTTGAAATGTACAATTTTTTTGGGTGTTAATTTCTCAAAAACTACTGAACGAATTTACACCAGATCACAAAAAGAACTCTTTCTGGAACAAGATCTAGCTTTCTGCAAACTTTGGTGTAAATCTGTTCAGAGATTTGGGCTCTAGCTGTGTCTAAAGTTACTTTGGAAAAATAGATGGAAAAATGTGTTTTAGGAACCCTCCTTTTTTTCGACCCCTGCTTGACAGTTCCCCCCGAAACTTTCCAGTTAGGAGCTGACGTGGATGAACTTGATTTTTAGAAAGCTTTGTGAAGATTCATCAAACATGGCCAAAGTTATTAGCAAAACAAAAACCCTCTTTCTATGGAAAAGAAGCCCTAACTATAGCTATCTAGTGGCGACTGCCACTAGGAAATATATGTATTTGCTAGTTAGGAACAATGTAGTAATATCGTACCTCTTAACAAAAAGTCACAATATTAAAGTTTTGTTTGTGGCAGTTACTGTTTGTTTTCAAGTATTATGCCTGAAAGTTAAAATATCAGTTTCAAAATAGGAGGTCTTTGTTAAAAATAGGGTATGCAAAAAAGCCCCTGTCAAGCGTGTGCTGGGTCTGTAAACCACAAGTCATACCTGAAGTCCGGTTCATCATAAAAGTGGTGTGGTAACCCTTCAATTATAGAGTGGAGCAAACACCTTGATTAGTGGCCACGGGTATATGTATACCACGTGCCAAGATGGCTTCTCCATGTGAAGTCAGCGTTTTTAATGTTTGAAAAACTTTTATTAAAAACATTTTAAACCGCATAACAGCAATACAGTAAGACCCATAAAGATAATCAGAAGTGCATATGCAGTTATAAAGACAATCAAGAAAAACCATAGAAGTCTTTATATTCTTAAGTGGAATGGGAAGAAGAAAAGGGAGGGGGAGGGTAAAAGAAAAAATAAATAAAAAATAGAACAAATCAAAAGTGTTAATAAAAACAACAACAAATTACCTCAAGGTTAATCTTATAAAATAAACAATATATCAATAAATATATCATAAATTAACTCTAATATAAAAGGAGGACAGAGAGAGAGATTCATGGAAAGTCAGCGTTTTTAAAGGAACTATGTGGTGAATTGGATCATTTAATGGTTTTTCAGTTTATAGTAATCTCTAAATCTGCTTAACTGAGTCCATGAATTTTACCCTTTGTAGTTTCTTTATTATGTTCCAAAGCAGGCGATCGCATGCAAAGATAGCACCTTAAAGTGCACCGGTCCATAACGCTACTGCCCACAAATTATATATGGTTACAGAGAAGGCTTAGCCACCATTGCACACTTGACCAATTTAAGGGATGGCAAGCAAGTTGGACTGAGCTGAGCGTAGAGTGCGCACTGGCACTGATCACAAAATCTTATTTTCGAGATGGCCAATAATATGCTGAAGAGAATTAGGTGCACCATACCAAAGTCTCTAGCTGGGAGCCAGAAGAGTAGCGTGATCACAATTTCTAGCCACACAAACTAGGCAGATAGTGGCGTTCTGGACCAACTGCACCCAATTCAGCAAGTGACTAGGAAAACCAAGAGTACAGAGAGTGTCAGTAATCCAGACATGATCCTTATAGGGTCTTGAGAGAGGAGACCTGCTCTGACTTTGTGAGGAAGGGCAGGAGTTTCCCTAGGAATAAGTATTAATAGAAGCAGCAAGAAGCCACAGCTGTGTTTTGTGAGACATGCTGAAATCATCCACCTTCGCCACAAGATTCCATGCTACCTTCTCAGATGCTGGACACCGTCGAAAGAGGGCAAGAGAGAAGTCCCTGAGCTCCCCACGGCCACGAAAGCATTGGTCAGACTACTGAGATTTTAATGACAGAAACTGATTAATACACTGAGCAATAAAGTTGTATTTTTGTAAGAACATGCTCAATTATTTACAAAATGTGCGCTGCTTTAGTTACCAGTTTCGGAGACTATGTTCTGAACTATTCAAAACTAATGTGTGGCGCTGTATGAAAGTTAAAGTCATGAAAATTGATGTAGAAATATAATCAATAGATAACTAAGCAATAAACGCTGAAACCTTGTGTTGTTTCCTTCCACTTGCAAAAAATGTGAGATGCCGCCGTAAACACCTTTAATAATATTGTCCAACGTTATATAGTGCGTAGTACAAACGTAACCTCTTCGAGGGGCTCATAAACCGACATTATTCTCAAGTATCTCCGTGGTGCACTGACCACATAGTATGACTGAGTAGGCCCAAGGGGGTGAACTCGTGGGCTGCAGGTAACACACAACTCTTTCCGCAGAAGGGCAGTCACCCACTGAGAAGCCTCACTGGCACTGCCAGTGCCAATCTTGCCCATCATCGCGTCCCTGCCAAGCCCCAAGGTGCCAGCAGAAGGGCTGCACCTGGAGCGCTCCCGGGCTCTGACACACCCTGCGCCTGAGATGAATCAAGCCTGTCGTGACTTCCTCAAAGCACCCATCAGAGCAGAAACTAGAGGCAAGCGGCAGAGTAGAGCTCGAGCTCGCTGCAGACTGCCATCGGCGCGCGAGGGAGCCGCGCGCAGGACGACGCCAGTTCATCTTTCATGAGCAAGGAGGTCAGAGAGGTGAGTCTGGGGTCAGAGACTTGCGCGTGCTCGTGTCCGTAGCGCCGGGTCCAGTTCGTAGCGTTGAGCTGCTTCGTGGCACTGGCCCAATCTTCGCTCGGAAAACACCCATGAGTTGACGGTGGGAGGTCGCTTGGAGTGTGCATGTTTGTGCGTAAAATTGGACAGACGACCCAGCATTGCTTGGGTTCAGAGGTTTGGAAATTAGAGTCTCAGGCGTGGGTTAACAAAGTGACTGGACAGCGGGACGTGGGAGTGCCCCTTTGGTTAGCAATAAAGTATTCTAGATTTCGCGTGAGGCAGTGTAGGGTCGAATTCTGGAGGACGCTTCTTGAGGCCATTCACGAAGGCTGATTCTCTATGTCAGTCACACCAACTTTCCATTTTTCGCGGCCACACCTGAAGTATGGTGTCCAAATCTAGAGGATATCTATAGGGCTGTATCCAGTTCTGGAGGACTCATCTGATGAGTGCACAGCATTATTTCCAGTTGTGCAGCGCAGGAAATAGAGTATTGGTCTCAGTTTTGTAGTTCACCTCTGGAACAATGGGTTGAGTTCTACCGTCTACACCATGAGTATTGTATTGCAATATTTATATAGTACTCACTGCCTCTATGTTGTGGTGCTGAAGCGCTTGCCGACATGAGTAGTGTGCTACACTGTGAAGGATGTGTGATTTGAAGTGTGTTGTCTTTGTTTTGCTTCTATGTGGGAAGTGTTTCCATGTCGTGCGTGATGACCACCAAGGTGCAGTTATCGTATTAGGGGATGCAGCGCTTAACAGTGTGATTGATGAAGAAGTGTAAAAGATAGAGAGGCGTACAGCTGATGGTTTTCAGTAACCTGGCAGCTTTGAACACCTCTGAATGTCCCTTTATGGTGTTTCTAATGATTACCGTCCACTTGGTTAATGCATTCTGAGATATTTTTCTTAAAGTTCATGGTCCTATGCAGATATAGGTTAGTGGGAGAAACGTTGGAGAGATCTGTGGGCATGAACTTTGGTAATGTCATCCCACATCAGATTGTCATTGTGAGATGTCATGAAGCGGTCAGAGTGTGGAGCTTTTTGGGATCTGCAGTGATGGGCTGACTTAAAGTCCTCCATGGGCCAGTGGCTTGTAGTATTTCTCTTCAGTTATTCCTCACTCTTCAGTTAGTGATGGGCGGCTTATTGGCAATGGCTGGTACAATAGTGGGAGATGAACATTACCTGTAGCAGTTTTTTTTATAGAGTGTGTGAGTGTCCAGCAGTGCAAGGAAATTATTATACTGTCTGTATAACCTACAATCAAATGCCCGTCTGCTGAGTGTTATGGTATTGATCCAGCGCGATATTAGCAAACTGCATTCATACACTATATACTCACTTGGGCCCACACATTCATACTATGCTAATACTTACGCTGGGTGTCAGATATACTCTTATATCAAAAATCCCTGCTACCAATTACATTCTGATTGAAGAGTAATAACTTACCAATGGATCCTTTGCTAATTGGGAAATTTAAAATGAGTGACATTCACTATAGTACAACCACTGAGTCAGGAAGTTTTTAAAATGTTTATCTAAAGTTTTAGCAGAGTAAAATACAGATAAAGACACAGTATTTGATCAGAAAGCCAAGAATAATTATTGC
Organism: Calotriton arnoldi; assembly: GCA_963921515.1. Lineage (NCBI taxonomy): Eukaryota > Metazoa > Chordata > Amphibia > Caudata > Salamandridae > Calotriton > Calotriton arnoldi. The sequence goes on along the minus strand of CAWUFW010007225.1, from coordinate 274,585 downwards.
TAATAAATGACGGTGTTTAAGGAAAAGAGGAGATAGGAACAGCAGCGCAACTAAAGGTTGCATATATTTACCTAAGTGCGAGAACCAAACCCTTAGCCAAGGAGTTTGAAAGAATAGGACCCTGGAAGGATGAAAAGCAAGGACCTCCTTCTGGATCAGGACAGGACTGGTGACTTCTCTACAAACGACGCCTGCGCCGTTCCCCTCTCTGGCACTCGATTTCTCCTCGATTCTTCCCTCTAATGGACTCCGCCGCCCCCTCCTCAGGACCTCTTCCGGATAGGGATTCAGTCAGCAACCGATCAGCTGGGCAGCCTGGAGCTCTTCTGTATGTTCTCTCTTCTCTGGAATCCAGCTCTGACTAATTAACTAATGCTATATTCTATTATACCCTTCTACACCCATGTACCTCCCCTAAATGTTGCTAAAATATGGGACCACTACTTCTGATTGGACAGGGACCGGAGGTGGATTCTCGCATCATGACAAATTTGGCTTAATTTGTGAAGCCTATTGTATTTACGTTCCCGCCCCTTCAAATTAATACATTCACTTTATTTCCCACCCGTCTCACGACAGATTTTATACATTTTATCCATTTTGCAACAAATTTAATACATGTGGTACATCCGCTTCGGTCAATAGGTTATGGCCTTGTAGAGCGTCCAAGTTGACTTCATTTTGGCAGTCATTCAGGACACATGCGCAGAACACTCTGTCTCTCGAGTTTCAAGTCACCAACCCAGGCCCAAGATTACGAATTACTAAAAGTGCAAGAAGGAAATATTAATATCACAAATAAAACGTTTCACTGTATACCTACTTATCTTATTTCTAATCCCATTTAATTATAAAATCCTATCCCGCATTAATTGCGTTAAGAAACGACAATTTAATAATGACACGAGAGCAAGCTTAAGCATGTGAGAACATTGAACAGCCATTTTAATGCACACTGCGCAGAAGCAGAAGTTCCCACCAAGCAAAGAAAGACGTCACACCATGTGATCAGGTTGTGACATGCGCAGATAAAATTCCGCGCTTAAGCGGCCATTTTAGACTAGGAACAAGCGTTATTCGTTAGTAAAACACATAGGCAAGCATCCTATCTATTCGTGTAATGTGTGCAAGGATTAATATAGACAATACAAGTTTTAGTATTAATACTATGAGTGAGATTGCATCCGAGCAAGTTCCATTTGCGAAACCTTGCTCCATCAATCCCCTCTCTGATGGCGTTTCTGAGCCATCAAAAACTACCCTCAATCAGATGCCAACTTCTAGCAAATCACTTCATTCTCATTTTCATTTTTAGCTTTTCTACTTTTACAATCTCCCTTCATCTTTTTGTATAATTCACTTTTCCATTCTTCCAATTCAATCTCGTCCCTTTTTCTCTTCTTCCCTTTTTCTGTCACTTTATACGTTCCATTCTTTCTACAGCATTTGCACCAAAATACTACTGTTAGGACTATTATTGCTATCCCTGCTAAGGGAACTAGTATTTGACCTATAAGTCCTTTACCTATATTAGCAAACCAAGTTCCGATTGACGATATACTATTTGTCAATCTTTCCCATACACTATCAACTTCCAGTGGTTTAAGTTCTTGCTCAAGTTTAGTTATATTCTGAATATACGTCCCAATTTCTGCACTCTTATCAGGAATATAAGTGCAACAGTGTTTCGTCTTCAATAATTTACAGACTCCGCCCTCTTTCGCCAATATTATGTCAAGAGCAAGTCGATTTTGCATCACCATAGACCTAATCGCAACCATTTCCGCATTAATCATTAGAAAACCTCCAGCAGTATCCGTTGATAAACGATCAACTACTGTAGACAATTTACATATCTTCCTTGAGTTCAGAATTATTCCCACTGAAGGTATCAATGCACCAAATATATCACCTACTATTTCTGAAAAACTAGCTCTTTTACTACATTGTTTTCATTGCTTCCAGTGTTTCTTTTTACGTGGTATATCTTTGGAAAAACTATTCCAAAGTAACAACTTCCATACCACCGTGCAGGAAGCCTAAAGTAAGCCTTATTCCCGCAGACATAATAGATTCCAGGAAAAACTGAATCTGTTCCTCCTTTGAGTCCCCAACCTCCCAATATTAAAAAATTGTGTTCACAATCACTGGTACCGATGAAAACATTGTTATAGTCAGTTTTTAACCTATGTAGACAAATTTTCCCCTTCTTTTCGAAATCCAGAGCCATTGCAGCTTGAGCTTTGCCAGGTGTGTAACTTCCCTCTTTCTCTGCCCAAGGTGGTAAGTGAGACTTATGCTCTGTAGCTTTCTTTTGAAAATCCTGTCTTCTATCTTCTACTAAATTCAAAAATATTTTCTCTTCTTCTAATAAAGAACATGTTAGATTGTGTCTACGTGCATGTGTTAAGTCTATCGATTTCATTGTTAAGAAAAATTCTCCCATAAACTGTGCATCTAAGGCGCTAAGTACTGGGTTCATACTTTTGCGAATTGGAACTTCAGAAAATACAACATCTATATTGGAATAGTAATATTGTAATCTACCTGTACTATAAAATAAACTTGTTAATACGCTACATGAAATGCCATATGTCAATGGGAAATGATGGTATGTTAATCCTTCTGCTACTGATTCTGGTAATTTCATACAGACATAACAATGACTAACTTCCATGGTGTCTACATATTGAAACAATAACTTTGTGAAAACATTTAAACTAGTGTCGTTATCGGCTATCACATGATGAATTCCTTCATCATCTTCTGCCATTAGCTCTACTCTATTTCCCTTCATGTTTGCTGTCCTCCCTATAGTTTCATTATTGTTCTTTTTATCTATTATCATCAGGTAAGGAACTGCTACAATCAGGACTAACCATACTATAAGCACCAATACTAGACTACATATGCAAATTGCACAGCATCTTCTACAACATTTTCTCTTTGGTCTCCCAGTATCTCTATCATCAGGCATTTTTCGACAAGGAAGATTGCTCTTCTTATCTCTATTCCTTTTCTTCAGTGAATTCTTTTGTTTAGTCAGGGTGGTCTTGTTTCTTCTTCGTAAGTTAGTTCTGCACTTGTTCCTTCACCACCACTGTCACTTGATTCTGAGCTTACAAAGTCTTCAAGAACGATATACGTCCAATCAGGACCCTTGAATTTGTTGTTCACAAGTCTTAATCTTTTACTTTTTCTTTTCCCAGACTTTTTCTCTTGATCAGTTTGACTTGTTACTTCAGGTACTTGATCTGGATCTTCACTTCTAGTTTTTATGTGGCACTTCACTCTTTTGATGAAACTTGGCCAATGATCTCCTTTTCTTGGCTTTTCTGTTTGTACTGTTTCTTTATTTTTGTCTTCAGATATCTTTTTACTTTCACTGGTTGGTACTGTTTTGTTTTCTGTAATCTCTGACTTATCTAATTGTTCTTTTTCTGGTCTTATTGGTTTCTCATTTGCAGCTCCACTGTGAGTTTCCAATGGTTCGTCTTGTTCTGTGTTTATTTCTTCATGTTCACCTTCATCAGTCTCTTTTTCTTCTGTATTTTCCTCTTGACCTAACTGCTTCTGATCAGGGCTTATTATCTGATTTGGTTCAGGGTCGTTTACTATCTTGTCTTCTTGATCCTGAACCCCTTTTTCTTCACCTATCTGATCTTCTTCAATTGCTTTTAATTTTCTTTGACTTCTTGTTCGGTGGAAAACCTCAGGAACTTCGACCACTGGTATCCAATCCTGACTTGTGCTCGGTTGTTCTCCGTCAGCCTCTCTTGAACCTCGAGCCTGAGATTCTTCAGCTTGACAACCTTCAGCTTCTTCAGTGATTGGTGTTATCTGAGTGTTTTCTTCTTCTGGGTCTGGTACTCTCTTGGTGTGACTTACGTGAATCCAATTTGGAAATCCGGCACACTTCACTGCTGTATTCGTGGTCAATATGATTTGACAAGGTCTGCTCCACCTGGGTGATAGACACGTTTCTCTGGTGTGATTCTTCACCACCACCCAATCACCAGGATTCAGATCATGTTCTAGTTCAGGCTGTCTGGAAACTGCGTCTTCTCCAACCTGGTGAGAGACAGAACGCACTAGGTCAGCCAATCCTTTACAGTAGTCCAACACCATATCATCAGAAATATTCACCAGTCTATTTGTGGGAACATGTGTTTGTCTCATTGCTCTTCCCATCATAATTTCATGGGGGCTCAAACCTGTTGTTCGATCAGGTATACTTCTGAGTCCTATCAGAACAAGTGGCAATGCATCAGGCCACTCCAATGATGTTGATGCACACATTTTTCCCAATCTTGACTTTATGGTGCCATTCAGTTGTTCAACCACTCCAGACGCCTCTGGACGATATGCACAGTGCAGTTTCTGTTTGATTTGAAATGCTTCACAGATTATCAGGATCACTTCATTGTTAAAATGTTTTCCTCTATCTGATTCCAAAGATACTGGGAAACCAAACCTAGGTATGAGCTCTCTCAGTAACAGCTTTGCAACTGTAATGCTGTCATTTCTCCTAGTTGGATAAGCCTCCACCCACTTTGAAAACAGACACACTATGACTAGTACGTATTTCAACCCTCTGCATGGTGGTAACTGCATGAAATCAAACTGTAGTCTTATGAATGGACCCTCTGCCTTCCCAATCTTCCCAAATCCAATTATTGTTTTCCTGCCTGTGTTGTGCATTTGGCAAATTAGACATCTCTGGCAAAGACTTTCTGTAACAGCTCTGAATTTGGGTTTGTACCAATTTTGTCTGAACAGCCTAATCATTGCATCTCTCCCTATGTGTGTGTCTCCATGATACATTCTGGCCATTTGTGAGAGTAAACAATCCGGTATGACTGGTCTGCCATCTGTACTGACCCATACTTCATCTTCTCTTCTTTGAGAACAACCCGCTTTGATCCACAATTTTCTTTCAACCTCATCAACTTCATCTTGTAATCTTTTCACTTCGTTCCAAGTTTCAGGTGGCATAAATAGCATAAGTTGGCAGCTGATTCCCATTCTTTCCACCCTCTTATTCACTGATGTTCTGGTTTTGGCACAATATTGAGCCACCAAATCTGCATATCTGTTGCCAACTACCACCCAGTCATCTCCTGACTGATGTGCGGCACATTTCACCACAGCCAATTCTTTTGGTGATTGTATTGATTCTAACAATTCTTTTATAAATTGTCCATTTTTAATGGGAGATCCTGAGGAAGTCATGAAATCCCTTTGCATCCACAGTTGGCCAAAATCATGCACAACCCCATAACCATAGTGAATATGGTTATTCTCTGATTCCTCCCAATTTTGCATGCTTTTATCAGTGCAATCAATTCAGCTATTTGTGCAGATTTTACTCCTGGTAAATAGGATGCTTCGACTATTCCAGTTAATTCACATACTGCATAGGCAGCGGTTAGCTTACCATCTTCATGTCTCTGGCAAGAGCCATCAACAAACAGTTCTTTATCTGCCTTTTTAAGAGGCTGTTCCTCTATATCTGGGCGAGGTTTTGTGCATAGTTCTGTAATCTGTACACAATCATGTTCATCTTCTTCGTCATCTTTATTTGTCTCATGATATGGATCTGGTAGTAAGCTTGCTGGATTTATTATTGTACATCTTACCATGGCCACATTTTCAGCACCCATTATTATTCTCTCATATTTAGTCAGCCGACTAGGAGTGAGATGCTGAGTTCGTGTTCTGGTCAACAGAATCACAACTGCATGTTAAACATATACTTTTACAGGATGTCCCATCACAATCGATTCACTTTGTTCGATGCTCAAACAAGTTGCTGCCACTGCTTTCAAACATCCTGGCAAAGCAGATGCTACAGGGTCTAGCGTAGCAGAAAAGTATGCTATAGGACGTCTGTCCAGACCATGTCTTTGAGTTAAAACTGAAAGTGCACAATTTTCTCTTTCATGACAGAATAATGCGAATTCTCTTTTATAATCTGGCATGCCTAAGGCAGGTGCTGAACAAAGGGAGTTTCTCAATTTTACAAAAGCTTCTACACTTTCATCTTCCCACTCAACAGGATCTTTTGCTTTCTTTTTGGTCATGTTAATCAAGGGCTTAGCCAACATGGAAAATCCTGGTATCCATTGTCGACAGTAACCTACTATTCCTAAGAACATTCTTACTTGTCTTTGCGTTATTGGCATTTGCATTCTTTTTTTTAATGCTACTCTTTCAGAGGTTACTCTTCTTTTTCCCCTCTCAATTTGATGTCCCAGGTATTTAACAGTTGTTGTACAAAACTGTAATTTCTCAGGTGAAACTTTATGTCCTTCTTCTGCCAAAAGATTCAAGAGTGCTATAGTATCAATAACACAGTCCTCTCTGGTGTTTGATGCCACCAATAAATCGTCTATATATTGGACTAAGACTGAGCTTCCTGGCATCACTAGTTTTTCAAGGCACTTTTTCAATATCTGATTAAAAATGGAAGGACTTTCTGTGTACCCCTGAGGAACACGATTCCATACATAGACTTTATTTTCGAATTTAAATGAAAATAGATATTGACTGTCTGGGTGTAATGGAATTGAGAAAAATGCTTGACACAAATCTATAACTGTAAACCATCCAGCATTCCAAGGAATCTGGTATAAGATTACTGCAGGATTTGGCACTAAAGGACAACATGGTTCTACAATTTTGTTGATTTTCCTCAGATCTTGAACGATCCTATATTTTCCACTAGGTTCCTTCAAACCCATTATTGGTGAATTACATGGGCTACTCATCACTTCTCTCAGTATGTTTTGTTTGACCATCCGATTGATTTCTTCAATGACACCTGCTTTTACTTCTGCACTCATTTTGTACTGTTTCGTATTTGGAAAAATTGCACTTTCTTTTACAGTTACTTGGACTGGATCTATTTTAGCCATAAGTCCTACTTCTTTTCCGGTGAAATCCCATACTATAGGGTTTACTGTATCTTTTAATTCTTCTGGCAATTCATCTTTTGTTATCAATGAAAACATTTCATCTACTTCTGTTCCTTGTTTTGCAACCATAATTTTATATACATGATCTTCATCTGGTGTCTGTACTGCCACACCATCCGGCGTGCAGAAAATGGTGCAATTCATTTTGCACAATAAGTCCCTACCTAGTAAGTTTACTGGACTGGAATCGCATACTACAAATTGATGCATTTCTTTGAAGTTTCCAATTTTAACCTCCATTGGTTCAGTGAGTGGTGTTCTAATTCTTTGGTTAGCAACCCCTACAACTTGAATATCTTCACCAGAGAGAGGAAGGTTTGGGACGTCTACTGTTCTCACAGTAGACCTGGTAGCACCAGTATCCAAAAGAAAAGTAATATCATTACCTCTCACTTTTCCTTCAACATATGGACCTGATTGATCTACCTGCAGGGATGCGCCAAGTACGCATTCCTTCTCCCCCTCTCCTAGGCACCGTCATGCGTCGAACCTGCAAAAGTCATCCTGCAAAAGAAATTCTGAGGTCATATAATCATTCTTACCACTTTCCCCTGGGTATCCGATGTCTGTACCGTGCTTTGCTCTGCTTACATTACCCTGAACAGGTGGAGGTGGCAACTGACTCTGAGGATTTACCCCTTGCTGTGAGTCGTTCAGTGTCTGTGAATTTAAATTTTGATTTGGGCCATTATTATTTCGAATCTTTTTACACTCGTCTTTCAAATGCCCCAATTTTCCGCATCCATGACAAGGAAATTTCTTCTTAGCTTCTTCTCTACTCATTCGTCCTTTCATTCTTCCACCATTTCCAGAATCACCATTCGTTCCAGAGTCTTTTCCCTGAGTTTCATTAGGATTATCTAGATTAATTCCCTGTTTCTCAGCCATTTTCACCTGTGCCCACATTACTTTTTCCTGTAATTTCTTGTGCCTATCCTCAATGTCATCCCCACAATATTTTGCATATTTCAAAATTTCGTCGATGGGTTTCCCTTGCCAGCAAAGCATATGCTGCTTAATCATGTGGCAAATCTCGGGCTTCAAACCGTACACGAATCGGTATACAAACTGACTCATGTTTTTGTCTCCAATGTCCTCAAATCCACTGTACTGTTTGAACACCTGTAAGAGGCGCTCATAATACGAATGAACTGTTTCACTGGCTTCTTGGGTAGTTCGATCTATTTTTACCCAGTCTGTTTCTTTCGGTGGTATTTTCCCTTTCAGGTATGTTATCACCTGCTGGTACTTTTTCATCACGTCATTTGACGGGGCACCTGTCTTTGGATCTCTGGGATATTCATCACTTGGCCAATCCACTGTAATTTTACAATCTGTCCATAAATCTGCAGGTACCACTATGTCAAACAGACCATCCAAATCTTTCAACAATACTTTTGACACCTTTACAAACCTTTCAACCTGCTTGTACCATTCAATTGGCTTTTCTCTCAGCTTCGGGAAATCATTCGTAAATGATAAAATATCCTGTCTACTCCATGGGACATGCACATAACCTCCTCCTGCAACTTCTCGCATCGGGTACATTTTGTCAGCTTTTTCTGTCTCCTTCATTACATATTCAGAAGCTGTTCGACTTGAGCGAGCTTCTTCCTTTTTCTTTGCCCACCTAGTTCTCCACTTATCTAGGTCTCCCCATTTTTGCACAACTAACATTAATTCCCGTATTTGCAGTCTTCTTCCAGAAGCATTCATATTTTCTAAATCTTTGTCTGAAAATTCTGCTCTATAGGGCTTCTGTAGTACTTTCGATCTCCCTATTTCGATTCCCATTTGTAGGGCTAGATTGGACAATTTTTCATGAAATAATCTTACATTTCTAGTGATACTCTTGCACAGGAACAGCAATTCTTCTTCATCATAAGTATTTAAGCGTTCTACTCCTATATTTCCTGCTATCATTTCTTCTAACTCGACTTTTAATTTCTGAATATCCAGCAATTTTGGAGGTGTGCACATTTTATCTGATCCCTGTACCCACCTTTCTAAATCTTCCGGTGTTACTATAGTGGCACTCTTTGCCCCTGATGAAGTTATTAAACTTACATCTTTTGAACGCTCAGGTATTTCTTTTCTTGGAGTACCCTTTACTGGACCTCTGACAGGTAAATCCATGAGAGATATTGTGGAATCACAATCACTAAAATGATCTTCAATTATAACTGGAGCTTCAAGTTTTTGAAAATTTTCGGGAGTATTCATAGGAGAAGGTACGGGTATCAGAGGAGGACAATTTCCTTGTGTACCATATAATGGCACTACTGGACCAATTGTTACAGGAATAGTCAATGAATCAGGATGTGTTTTTATCTGGGATATCTTCCGTACTAATTCTGCTCTGGTCTTTTCTAATGCTTCCTTTTCCTTCTCATGAAGTATTCTATTCGGGGTAAATTCATGTAGTACCTGAGGTACCATTGGTGTTTGTGGTGGGGCACTAGGAGGAAGTCCACTTGACCCTTCCTGATACGGTGGAGGATTTCTCAATATTTCTTCCATAAACTCATCTTCTGAGTCTTCATGTCTCATTAAATGTTTGGTCTTTTCTGTACACTTGCCTCCTGATTTCTCTCTTTCTGTGAATAATGGATATAATCCTTCAACAAGCATTGCCCTTCTCCATTGATTCATCTGACCTTCCCTAGTTTCACGTAAATATCTGGGGAAAAATCCTGGATACCTCCCATTACTTCGAGATCGATCACGCTCAAATGCCTCAGTTTCCCACTCTTCTAAAGCTTCATATTGAGTTAATCTAGGTCTAGGTTCTAAATCATTCATCCTTTGTCTCAAATTTTGAAGAATTCGCCCATTAAATGTGCCATTCTCGGGAAATTCTAGTATCCCGTCATTTTTGGTATATTCTCTCCAATTTTCTATCCATACACAAGTATGATAACCTCTCTCCATCATCATAAATGATGCGGGCGTTTTGGCTGGGGGAATAATAATTCCCTCCCTAGTCTTGATTGGTTTGTCCTTTTTGAAATAATTCTTAATCTTTTGTAAAACTGACATCTTTTTCTTTTCTCCGTACATCTTAGGCAAGTACCGATGTATAAAATTATATTCTGCAAACCCTAGAAATCTCCTATCTGGACGATTCCCTGTTAAAGTCGGATCGCGTTTTAACATGCAATCCTTATCTACTTAGAATTTTGCTTCTAAATTCTCAACCAATCAAATTTTTGCTAACTTTTATTTCTAAGCCAATCCTTGCGCGGCCTTCTGGTGACGTTTCTCTGTCAACCCCTCCTTTACAATTTGCTCTTTTCTGTTTCTCACGCTGATGCAACCAATCCCAGCGCGGCACCTGTGATGTCAGTACTACTCCTGACTACTGACCCCTCCTTTACAAGGGTTTTCCCATGCCCGTGTACCTAACCAATCCCAGCGCGGCGTTTTGTGACGTCAGCTCCCTCTCCGGCAACTGACCCTCCCTTTACAAAAAAAAATCTTACACAAAACGTATTTTTCTCTATATTTCTTAATTAAAATTCAGTAACAACATAAAACATTCGCTATCGTGCCAGTTTCTCTAATTCAGAAAGATAGTTTCTCTTACACACTTAGTAAAACCTTTCCGTTTACTAAAACATACACTACGAGTAAAACCCTTCCGTCTACTCTTCACACAAGCTTCCGAAATACCTGTTACTTCTTCAATGTTACCCTTTCTAGGTGATATAACATCAAATTTTTACCAGCGTACTCCTTCCACTATACTTACACACATAGAATCCCTAACGAGTACTGATAGCCCTGCTTAACTTTTCAGTACTATTTCTGCCTGACAGATAACCTCACTGCAGTATGGCTTCTACCTGCCACCCGCTAGTCTTTTTCCCCGGGGTATTCTGAACAACATAAAACAATACTCAAGAATAACAGGTATTAGTTCATAAAAATACAAAATAAAATTCTCATTACCCAATTAACAAAGAGTAACACAAACCGTCCTCTGCTTACCAGAAAACTGATCCAGCGTGATATTAGCAAACTGCATTCATACACTATATACTCACTTGGGCCCATACATTCATACTATGCTAATACTTACGCTGGGTGTCAGATATACTCTTATATCAAAAATCCCTGCTACCAATTACCTTCTGATTGAAGAGTAATAACTTACCAATGGATCCTTTGCTAATTGGGAAATTTAAAATGAGTGACATTCACTATAGTACATAATCCTGAAATAACCACTGAGTCAGGAAGTTTTTAAAATGTTTATCTAAAGTTTTAGCAGAGTAAAATACAGAAAAAGACACGGTATTTGATCAGAATACCCATGTGAAAGCCAAGAATAATTATTGCTAATAAATGACGGTGTTTAAGGAAAAGAGGAGATAGGAACAGCAGCGCAACTAAAGGTTGCATATATTTACCTAAGTGCGAGAACCAAACCCTTAGCCAAGGAGTTTGAAAGAATAGGACCCTGGAAGGATGAAAAGCAAGGACCTCCTTCTGGATCAGGACAGGACTGGTGACCTCTCTACAAACGACGCCTGCGCCGTTCCCCTCTCTGGCACTCGATTTCTCCTCGATTCTTCCCTCTAATGGACTCCGCCACCCCCTCCTCAGGACCTCTTCCGGATAGGGATTCAGTCAGCAACCGATCAGCTGGGCAGCCTGGAGCTCTTCTGTATGTTCTCTCTTCTCTGGAATCTAGCTCTGACTAATTAACTAATGCTATATTCTATTATACCCTTCTACACCCATGTACCTCCCCTAAATGTTGCTAAAATATGGGACCACTACTTCTGATTGGACAGGGACCGGAGGTGGATTCTCGCATCATGACAAATTTGGCTTAATTTGTGAAGCCTATTGTATTTACGTTCCCGCCCCTTCAAATTAATACATTCACTTTATTTCCCACCCGTCTCACGACAGATTTTATACATTTTATCCATTTTGCAACAAATTTAATACATGTGGTACATCCGCTTCGGTCAATAGGTTATGGCCTTGTAGAGCGTCCAAGTTGACTTCATTTTGGCAGTCATTCAGGACACATGCGCAGAACACTCTGTCTCTCGAGTTTCAAGTCACCAACCCAGGCCCAAGATTACGAATTACTAAAAATGCAAGAAGGAAATATTAATATCACAAATAAAACGTTTCACTGTATACCTACTTATCTTATTTCTAATCCCATTTAATTATAAAATCCTATCCCGCATTAATTGCGTTAAGAAACGACAATTTAGTAATGACACGAGAGCAAGCTTAAGCATGTGAGAACATTGAACAGCCATTTTAATGCACACTGCGCAGAAGCAGAAGTTCCCACCAAGCAAAGAAAGACGTCACACCATGTGATCAGGTTGTGACATGCGCAGATAAAATTCCGCGCTTAAGCGGCCATTTTAGACTAGGAACAAGCGTTATTCGTTAGTAAAACACATAGGAAAGCATCCTATCTATTCGTGTAATGTGTGCAAGGATTAATATAGACAATACAAGTTTTAGTATTAATACTAAGAGTGAGATTGCATACGAGCAAGTTTCATTTGCGAAACCTTGCTCCATCAGTATTAGTATTAGTGTGGGCCAGGAGGGTTATATATTGTATTGTAAATGCATTTATATAGTGCTTATTATCCCTGATGATGTGTTGAATCTCCTTACGCTGGGTGGCACGCCGGTGAGCAACCCAAGGTTGGGGGGCGTTTATTGGTTACTGGGATTTGGGATTAGTCCTGCCCTCTTAAGGAAAACACTCCATGCATTCACTCCAGTTTCTATGTGGTAGATTACCTTAATAGGAGTTAGGTGTGATATTTAGTAGGAGCGGGTATGTGAATTCATGCAAGTGGCTGATGGTATTAATAGATGGGCTACAGGAGATTAGGTATTGTTAGGTTGCATAGGTATGATCCTTAAAGGAGAGCTTATGATCTTTGAGACGAGATGTGAGCAATTTGCAGAAATATAATAATAGAGATTAAGGCAAACATACATGTGACCTAGAAGAGGCTATGCTCAAATAGAGGTGAGACATGCAGAGAATGGAAAGTAAGGAGAGATTAATTTGAAAAAACGGAGAAGTAACAATCAGAAGTCTTAAATCAAGGTCAGTGTTCATGGGAATCCAGCGAAGGCCCTTTTTTTTTTTATAAATTGCATGCAATTTTAGGATGCAAAACTGTAGAAAGAAACATTATTGGCCTGTGAGATAGTGCTATATTAGGCTCTTTTAATAAGCACTGGAATCAGGTGAACAGACGATGCCCCTCAAAAGGCTACCGGTAGACCACTGCTTTAGCAAGAACAGCTGATCAGTTGAAGTTCTTAAAGTATATATAGGGAAACATCAAGAGGTTTAGGCTGCGCTCAAAGGTTGCAGTAAACTCATAATCAACATGAAAGAGTATACAGGGTAAATAATGCAAACATTGAAAAAGAGATTCTGCAACTGCTGGAGCGGACGTCTTCTGATGCTCGCCCTAATTGAGGCTCACAGCATTAACTACAAAAGCAAAATGGGATCCATTTTGGATGCCCCTGTTTGTGGCATGTCACAAGATGGGGGTTGAGGATGTGTATTGCCTGTATTCCTGTGGCTGGAGGGTGGAGACTCAGACAATGAAGTGAGTAGTATGTAGACAGGGCTACTTTTAGCAATGATGAGAGCCTTAGTAGCAAGGGGATGCTGATTAGTTTTTCCTTGGTTCTGCTAAATGGTAGCCGGTAGGGGCGAAGGGTGAGACTATGGTTTCTGTTGTTCAAGGTGAGGATGCTCTTAGGCCAGGCCTGCCCTTTTTCTGTCCCTAATTGCTGCTTCAGAATGGTTAAGGACAGTCAGGTGCAGAGATCTCACACTTCTTTGTGCTCATGTTGTGGAGACTCCTTCCTGGAGCCAGCCCTAGTGCTACCGGCTGTAACAAGTATCACTCTACACAAAGGCAGAGAGCCTGAGAAGGACACTTGAAATGAGATAAACTAAACTGGTTCTTCATCATGGGACAGCCACAGACTGTTGGAAATGTAGCATTTCTCCTAATGTTTCAAAGAAGCCTAAAATTGTAGGGACCTTTGCTTTAAAATGTCTGGGTTTTTGTTTTGGATCTTATGGCTTTTGGTCTGCACTCTCAGAATTTCTGATTTGGTAAGTCATAGTTATAATTTGCAATCACTAGGTGCTAGTTGTAAAATTCTGGGACTTTTGACTTGAAATGTTTGAGTTGATTCCGAATCCTGTTGCTTCAGTTATGCAGTCTCCAGGTATGTGTTTGAGAGCCTTAATGTCTTGATGATTGAGATGGAATCTCATGGCTTTCGGTTTAGAATTTACAGGCTCAGGGATTTTTGGTGTGATATCTTTGGGTGTCTTATTCAGAAGCCCACTGCGTTTGCAATGGAATCCCCAGGTGTTTATTTTGAATGTCAGCTTTTTTTTAAATTTAGCGTTGCTAGGTTTTTGTATTACTACTATTAAACAGTTTTTATTTGGTTTACATATCACAAATAGACATTTTTTTCGAGAACCAATTTGCCATTGAATTGCATTCACACAATTTAATCACCAATTTGAGAATCATATATTATATATATTAGGCATTTTTAATAGAACATTTCTCTGTGGATACGAGCCGTACAGCAACTCAAACATCTCCTTCTTGGTATCTGTAATGAGGTGCAGCACAACAATTGCTGGAATACAGTTTCCTGCTTGATATGACAAAGTAGCAAGCGGGGTACCCCTGGGTAGCCTGACTATGTGCCAGTAATTTCTAGCAATAGTAATCATCCCAGGTTTAGCAATCTTCAGTTCTCTTTCCATCAGGAAGTGTTCAAATAATCCCGAATTGGCCCTCCATCCAAAAGTAGCCTCAATGTAGGCAGCATAAGAGCGTATAGCCATCAGATAGTCACAGCTGACCCTCAAACTAATTTCTCTAAGTTTAGCCTATACATTTTTTTAAATTGAATGCATTTTCAAGTTGTGTTTTTGAAGCTACTTTAAGAACAGACGTATTGGGGAACATTTCAGGTATTCTAGTGATAATCTTAACTGCAGAGTCAGTATAAATCAAAGCTAAGACATCAAGTGGTCATCCTCCTTTTAAAATGCACTTAAAGATGCATGTCTGCCCACTTGTCTAAAATGGAATGGGCATGGTCTTGGATGCTGTAGGAAAACATATTCTTTTCAACCTTTGCAAAGGTCTCAGGAAAACGTTCCAGTTTCACTTACTTTGCAACCTTATTCGCATCAGGACATCCACATGAAACCAAAACAATTTATGTTGTGCTTATTTTTGTTTAATACTAAAAATGTTTCTGCAGAGATACGCTTTACAGTTAGGCCCTATCACTAGGGGCGTGGGAATACTCATGGGGTTAGTGGTAATCCTGGGATGCAGAAATACCTTGGCATTACAAGTATTCCCTGAAGGGACCACTTAGAAATTGGGAATTATCGAAGGATTTGGGATTATCACATCTGATTTCCATGTTAACTTGGGATTTTGTCTCATTTTCACCTGTAGATTTCATCAACATATAGCTGTGGTGGAAAGACGCAAATTATTTAGTTGGAAAGCTGTGCAGACTGGAGTAACTTTGACACCATTGGCGAGGTACATTTTCTGTACCCCCCTTTATTTGCACAAGCTCTAGCTAAGCGTGTTTAGCTTCAGAAGCTACTAGATCACCCTCAAAAGACATACCTATGTATTATCAGCACGTCAGTGATACTCACCCCAAGTGACAGGTAGCCACAGAAAGGTAGGAATTCCCACTTTATGCCAGGAATACCTATCAGAAGTGAAGGAATGACATCATGAACTTTGGGCAACGGGCCTGATGCCAGGGCATAATTATGCTAAGCAACGTACCAATACTATAATTGGGATGGGCACAGGGATTCCAAGAATGCCTACTATATGCTAAAAATTGCCAATTTATGACATGGCCACAATTAAGGGTGGTATAGACACCCCAAAAGACACCGTGTATCGCCCACTACAGTCAGTAGTGCAGTCAGCCAATCAACTGTCTCAGTCCTTGCAAGGCTTCAGGTCTGCAAGGTCAACTAATCCCACAATCAGTCAACAAGTACAGTGCCAACAATTATTTATTCACTGAGAAGTTAAATACAATCAGAGCCCATATCAATAACGCCAGACAGAAATTGATCTTGCTTCCACTTCCCCCCACCAGCGTTCACTTCTATGAGAACAGTCATTGAACGCTGCTTGCACTGAATTCACCGACATCCTTAACTCTCTCACACCCACCACCTATGAAGAATGACTTTAAATCGCCCTTCATTCAAGTAGTTGATGATGCCAGCCTAATCACAAGGAGGGCCCCTTTCAATTGATTGTACTCAACGTCTCTGCAGCCTTCGATACAGTCGATCACCAATCTCTGATCTACAATAGGAATGGTGAAATTTTGTTTACACTTCTGTAATGGCACACAATTTGTGACATTTTGCGGTACCTTTGTTATACAAAATGTTTGAGATTAGACCAGTATCCCACGTTGTGTAACTGAGATTCTGTTCCGGTAAAAATCATATTCCCGGAGCATTGGAACAACACAAACGAACAGAACATAAGTGTCTGTTGTTTGCGTCTCATGTGATTTTGCACTTTTTTTTGTGGAAAATGCGTCCTTATTTTCAAAACGGACACAATGTTGCATTTCATACTAATAAAATGTGCAAAACACCTGACCGGCATTTTACGTAACAACATGCACTTTTTGATATTCTGGGGGCTTTTAGTGTACTTTCTGCAAAATAAATTACATAACTGTTACCCAGGCCTAAACCACACTCTGAAAAGTTGTATAGGCTTCTCCAACACAGTCCCGCATTGTCCAAGAAAATCAGGACATCATGCACAAACTGTCCTTGTGGAAAAGAGTCACAATTTTCCTACGTAATCAACTTCCAGTGCTTAATTTGAGCCTGTGTTTCTGGTGCTCGGCATCGGCACTTAATTGTCAGCACTGGCACTTGTGACAGCCTGCCACAAGGTGGCGCTGTCTAGCTAATTTAAAGATGACCACAACAACAGTTAATTATTAATGCTATATTAATTAAAAATGACTCTTATCTGCTGGGCAAGCCGTTCTTATAGCTTTGGGGGCCTGAAATAGTCTGAATTGCCACACTTGTAGGAGTGTGATGGTTAGCAGTTGTGTTGTTACTTTCATTGGCAGCATGGCAGGGGCAATGTGTGGTGCAAGCTGCAGTGGCCTCCTGATGAGAGCCCTGGCCCTTATTTTTATTACAAATTAAGCACTGTCAACTTCAGAACAACAATCCATGCCTAAGTCTTCTCTCACATGGATGGAGGTAAATGGTGTGCTCTGTGTCTTCCCTGGAACCACATTGTTTCCCCTAAACGGCATCCTGCCCACTGCAACAGGTCTCATCAACGGCCAAAAGAAGTTTGACCACATCACCCCAGCACTGAAGGAGCAACACTGCCCCACCATGAATAGCATCATTATGTTCAAGACCAGATGTATTACAGGCAAGGCCTTTAGGAACATATCCCTGCAAACCTGGCTGAGAAAATAACCCCTTCAGGTAGACAGTACCTCACCAGGAGTCAGGACATCTCTTGAGTGGAAACTATAATACAAAAAAAACATAAAGCAGGGTTTTTCCATCTATGCATCCATGATCAAAAACAACATCACCATCAACAAGAGAACTGCCCCTGACCCACCTGAAATTTTAAAAAGGCCCGAAGACACATTGGAGAACACTACCTATCAACACAATAGGAATTTACTAACTCCAATATTCTTTGTCATCGTAAGCAATCATAAATCACATTCAGAACTTACCACCACATGTTCAGCGTCCAGTTGCTGTTCAGTTAGGTTTGCACTCTACAAACACCATTTCATATATACATAGACTATGCCATGGATGCCCAAACATGCCAAGGCACAATAAACACCAGGTTTGAATGCAGTTATCCCATTGATAACCTATGCTATGTCTTTGAGTGTTTCTGTTAGATGATGAACATATCACTGCGTGTCATTCCGATCCAAGGAAATAGAAAGTAGGGAGGAGGAGTGAGGATATTGTTACATTTTCACCAAAGCCAAGTAATGTGGTACTAGGGCTCTTTAGTGCTCAGGAAGGTTATACGTCAGAATATCAAACACAAAAATATTTTGCCACATGATGTAAAAATATATGCACAAGTAGATGCTCTGTTTTTCCAGTTGTGGGTTTGGGGCACATTTTAAGAAGACATGAGCAAGGATGAACAAGCTGTTTGCCACTAATCTCAAAAGACTGTCGCACAGTTCTGTACACAAAATCGATCACGCACAAAAAAGGCTTTAGGGTGGCACAGACTGATGCATCAGTTATATTTGAACATCCCAACAACAGAGTAATTCTAAATGTAAACAAGAGACCATTGTTTAGCAAATGATTTTATGATCTGCTTCCTTAAACAAACATGGCACTACTTCAAAGTCATCCTCATGGATTTTCCCCATGAAGAACTTATTAAAATCTCCAGCTGCCATCAGCATATCTCAAATGTCAACTCACTGCTCATCATATGCAAAACTGCCTTGAATAATCATATTTACCCCAAGGCACCAACGAAAAGACAATCCTACAGATCCAAACCTTTAATATAATGGTTTTCCAAATAGCTCTCAGAGACCACATGCTCCAAATTCAGAGAAACAAAAAATGGAAATGGATCAAAGCTCCCCAAAAGCTCACCCAAATGAAAGGACTCCAATCCTCTCAGATCCCTCATCATCACAGCTAAATTCACCTTCTACAAAACTATCAGTGAAGGGACCAATAGAAACAAAGCACTTTTCAAGACCATAAAACACTTCACTAACACCCTGCCAGACCTACCAATGCCACAATCAGGTGACAAGTGCAGAGTTTACAATTATTTCTTCAACAAGGATGTACTCAAAAGCATGGCTAATATCAGCAACACCAGGAATCCACCCTGCTTTCAATTCCCCACTGTTTCACCTCTAAGTCAGCAGCTTTTGACCTCTTTCTGCAAAACAAACTCACCAACATCATCAACTACCTCAAAACCACCACCTGTGAAAATGACATTATACGGTCATCCATCACAAAATATTTTCATGGAGATGCCCTCCTGCACCTCCTCAATATTGTCAACCTCTCTCTAAGTCAACCTTCCCAGATGATTGCGTCCAGTATGTAAAATCTATGATTAATATGTGCACATTAAGGCCACACACTGGAGACCGGATGCTCAGTGCAGGATGTCGAGGTGTGAAAAAGATTCAGACGTGTCCACCGCAGCAGCAGCAGGGAGGGGGCCGCGGCGAACAACACCTCGTCTGTAAGACTAAGAAAAGGCATCGTATGATTGACTGTACCTGCGCGGCCCATTTCTCAATTACCTGGACTTTTTTTTATTATGAGCCCCCCTAAAAATGACCCTTTTAATACACCGTACATTCTTGCTCAGACCTGCGGACTCGGTTTATTTTCCAAAATACACACCGCTGTTCTCTGTAAATATAAATGTCCTTCAAATGGTCGTGCCTGTGTTTTTAGCAGAACACTTTAAAAAAAAAAAATTATTTACCATTTCAGTGTGTTACAGCAATGCAAACATGAAAACTCACTGTCATTGTTACATTATCTGGATCACGCAATGTACTGTCCATAGAAAGCTAATGTGTCCATAGTTAGAGGGGAAATAAGGAAGACAATTAACGGTTGCAAGTACAGTCCCAATAGGATATCCCTGCCATCAAGAAGGGCAGCCATCATCGCCCACCGCCCAGCCTTCAGCCCTCCCACAAAACAAAAAAGAAAAGAAAAAGGGCAAGTCCATTCAAGTGCACATAATCAAACAGACCAACCATAGTAGCTTGCATAGGGACATTTGGAAACAGGTGACTGTGATGCCCGGGCCGGTCAGCCCACTCCGGTCGGGACTATACCTTGTTCGAGTTGGGAGCCAGTAGTTCAGAGTTTGGCCCCCGTGTAAGCCCTGAAAGGCCCCCAAATGTCTTTGGGACGTGAGGTGCGTGGCAATGTAGTGGAGTATATTTCGCTGTTAGTGTTGCAAAATGCTAGGCTGTTTAGCCAACTTTGTAACGTGGGAACTGTTTTACGGCCCCAATGTAATGCGATTTCCCTTTTAGCCAGTAATAAACTAAGGGAGACAAACCTCCGGAGTCCTTTGGGGAAGTTTACCACATACCCTAATAAGGCAATCTCAGGCATGGGGATAAGGGTCAATTTAGTCATGTCTCCCAGTGTCTCGTGTACAGCCTTCCAATTTTGGGACAGAGCCACGTGAGATGGGCGAAGTCCGCGTGTGAGGCCTTGCATTTGCGACAATTGTGCGGTCTGGACAGGTCAAGCCTGTGGGATTTAGCCGGGGTAACGTACATTCTGCGTAAAAATGTAAAATGGAGCAGTTTGTGTCGGCTGTTTAAATAGACCTCTTTCGTTACCATGCAACATTTGACCCATTGGTCGTCTGTAATAGGACGCCCTAAGTCGTCTTCCCAGTCTTTACGGATCTTATCCTCTGTGACCGGGATGATGTCTGAGCACGCCTTGTATAGCTTAGATACTAGGTGTATGCCTTCCTGCTTCTCGATGATTATCGAGATCGGGGTAAATGAGTCCGGTTCAATGGGAAAACCGGGCAAGGATGCCCGCAGCGCCGAACGGATTCGTCCCATGATAAAGTGATCCATGAACGTGGCGTTGTGGAAGCGTTCCTCGTCCTCTATAGAGAAGACGTGTCCATTAGGGAACAGGTCCCCTGCTTTAATGATGTCAAATTTGGTCAATGTACGCTGCACCAGTCTCTCTCCTGTTATGGGGAGCCAGAGGGCATTAGGAAGGGGCAGAGCCGAAGAATATAGCATGGAGACGCCCGTGATCCGCCTCAGTTTCTCCCATGCCCAACTGGTGGTGGAGACCGTCTGTATGTCTCTGGGGTCTCTAGGGATGCCCTTGGGCAGCACTGTCGACAACTTCTCGGGCAGTACAAAGTCAGCCTCGGGGCGGAGAAATGGGATCCTAGCGTCTGGGTGGAACCAAGCGAATGCGTAGCTGCACTGGGCCACTAAATAGTATAGCTGTAGGTCGGGCACACCGAACCCGCCTCTTTCATACGGGAGGGTCAGTACTTGCCAGCGTACGTGGGGTTGCCTGCCCCCCCAGACCAATCTGATAAGATGAGAGCGTAATGTTAAAAAGAAACTATTCGGAAGGGGTATGGGGATGTTATTAAAAAGATACAAAAATTTGGGGAGCACAATTATTTTGATTAGTGCTACTCTGCCTGCGATGGATAATGGTAAGCGCAGCCATTTCTCTATCTGAGTCTCTAGGGCACTAACTGCTGGCCGTAATTGAGGCGGAGGATATGAGCTGTGTCCAAATGGATATGTATGCCCAAATATTTCACGGAGTCAGTGCACCATTCGAGGAGAAATTCGCACTCCCATTGCAGCGTACTCGAGGTTAAGGGGAAGATAACTGACTTGCGCCAGTTGATGCCAAGGCCAGAATGTTGTCCAAATCTGATTATTTCCCTGATAAGGGGCTCCAGGTTAGTCTGAGGATCCCGAACATAAAGAATGGTATCATCAGCGTAGAGTGAGACCAACAGAGGGCCAGTGTTGAATTGGAGGCCCCTCTGCAAATGCCTCTCCTGGAAATGCTGGATTAAAGGGTCCATAGCAAGAATGAACAATAATGGAGACAGGGGGCAGCCCTGTCGGGTGCCGCGGGACAGCGAGAAGAGTTGGGAAAGTGTACCGTTTAGGCGAAGTCTCGCTGTGGGGCGGCTGTACAATAATACAGTGGTGGCAATAAATCCCACAGGCATACCCATGCGGCGCATTATGGACACGAAAAATGGCCACTCTAACGAGTCGAACGCCTTTTCAGTGTCCAACAGGATGGCGGCCGCTGGGACTTCCGGGTTGATCCTGTGGAGAATCGAAAACAGCGTCCTAAGATTCAATGAGGTGGATCGATGGGGGACAAATCCGTATTGGGCAGGGGAGATAATGAATTCCATTAGGAGAGACAGGCGCATAGCGAGAACCTTGGCCAAAATGTTATAGTCTAAATTTAGTAATGATAGGGGTCGATATGACCCGCTCTTACGGACGGGTCTCTGCCAGGCTTAGGGAGGTGTATAATGACCGTCTCGCGGAGGGTAGGGGGAAGGATTTGCCTTTCCAGGGCTTCCGCATAGAGCTCAATCAGTCGAGGCGCTAGTAAGTCCTTGTACGATTTATAGAAATCTCCTGTAAAGCCATCCAGACCAGGGGCAGTAGAGCCACGAAGGGCCTCAATAGCACTAACTACCTCGTCCTCCGATATCGGTTCTGCTAAGAAATCCTGCATATGTTTCTCCAAGTAGACCAGAGCGATCTCAGACAGGTATGTTTCCTGTGCAGTGGGGTCTTGCCCCAGTCTAGAAGTGTATAATGAGGTATAATAATTGAGGAGTTCGTCACGGATCTCCGAGGTGTCTGTGAGCGTCTGGCCCACAGAGGACTTCAATTCTGTAATATAAGCTTTGCTGTATGGGGGGCGGATCATTTGTGCCAGCGCACATCTTGGCCGCTCGCTTTCGCCATAGCGGCGCGCAGTATGATATTTCCCTAAAAAAAGTATCTTGCGATCGGCAGACTCCCTGTATTCGGTGAGAAGGGCCAGTCGACATTTGGCCATCTCCGGGTCAAAACTATTTATTATGGCGTTGTCAATGTCCTTAAGCTCTTGTTCCAGACGAGAGAGTGTTGCTCGTAAAGCCTTCAGAACCCCAGCCTGCTTGGCGATACATATGCCCCTGATGTATGCCTTGAACCCCTCCCATAGAACCGCCCAGGAATCAACCGAGCCGATGTTGATGGCAAAGTACTCCTCGATGGCTTTGTGTATCTCAGAGTGAAAGAGATCGTCACTGAGGGCTCGGCTAGGAAACCGCCATTGTCGCTCGCACCCATTTGGCCTAGGCACATTAAGGCGAAGTTTAATGGGGGAGTGATCGGAATATGTTCTCGGGAGGAATGTGATCGATTGGTACCAGCCAGATATGCCAGGAGAAAGAAGCCAATAATCTATCCTGGTCCAAGTGTTGTGTTGGCCTGAATAATGCGTGTATTCACTTCAGTGGTGGAAGGGTTGCGCCTGTGCCATATATCGAGGAGTGACAACTGTTCACAAATATCTAGGAGCGCACGGCGAGCCCGAGGTTTGGTGCCTGGGGTGGTGGCAGTGCTGTCTAAAGTGGGGTTAATGAGCAAATTGAAATCCCCTCCCACTAGTAGCGGGACAGAGTCTAACTTAATAAGCTGGGCATGTAAAGAATGAAAGAACTCCGGGGAATCAGTGTTCGGTGCATAGACACTTACCCGGGCTACGCTATGGCCCATTAATGAGCCTGTGACAATTGTGTATCTACCCTCGCTGTCCCCCACAGTGGCTCTGAGACTGAAAGGTATCCTTTTATGGATAAGAATCGCTGTGCCACGGGAGTAATTGCTGAAGTTGGAAAAATATCTGTGTGTGCCCCAGCTGGAAGCGAAACGTGCGGAATCAGATTTGGGTAGGTGTGTTTCCTGCAAAAAAGCAATGTCTATGTTGTGGCTTAGCAGATAGTGAACGATATGTCTTTTCTTACGATTGTCATTAAGTCCTCTGACATTCCAGGACAGCAAGGACAATCCAGAGGGACCGCTGATATTACCTAAGTGGGCCATCTATTGGACTTGACATCTATTACCAGGATAAGCAATCGCTGATGTGCGTTGACTCGGACAGTGAGCATAACTGTAAATAACTCAGAATGTCTATACAAGGAAAATTGACCCCCCCCCACCCAACCTCACCCCAAAGAAAAGTGAGGCCTAAACCACAAAATCCAACAATCTGACATAATATACCCGTATCACCAGGAACAAAGTAACGGCGTACACCATGAGTGGTGGCAACGCCACGTCAGCCGACCAGCTATATGAAGTAGTTTGTGTAGAACAGTCTAGTATCCCCGTGGAATCGTAACAGCCATGAAGAATGAACAACGTAAGGATTTCAGCCAGTTCCAGAATTTGAGAAAAGCTCCATATTCGCGTTGGAGCCACTGAATGTAGGTGAGGATCTAGCCCCATTAGCCATTGACTGGCTGTTTTTGGGTTTGTATGCGTGACAGAACTCCTCCACCTCCGTAGGGGTGTCGAAGATTCGAGCTCGGCCATTCACATCAACACGCAATCTGGCAGGGTAAAGCATGCCATATCTCAGGCCCAAGTTCCTGAGGGTGGCCTTGACCCCATTATACTTACGCCGGGCTTCTTGCACCATGACGGTGAAATCTGGGTAGAGTGCTATCTTGGAGCCCTGCCATATAGTGTCTCCGCGCTCCCTAGCAAGGCACAGCGCTGTGTCGCGGTCCCGGAAGTTCATAATGCGTGCGATGATGGGCCTTGGGGGCAGCCCGGGTTAGGTATGGGGCCCAGCGTACGGTGCACGCGTTCGACCACAAAGCCAGGGGTGAAGGACTCTCTTCCCAGCATATCAGTGAGTAACGTTTCAACAAAGAGGTCAAGACGGCCAGTGTTCGTAGTCTCCGGCACCCCCAAAATGCGGACATTATTTCGTCTGATGCACGCCTCAAGGTCCTCATTCTTAATCGCCACATCCTTAAGGATGCGCTCAACGCGCTCCAACCTTTTAAGCGATTGCGCTGTGCCATCATCTATGTCAGAAATGCGCGCTTCTGCCACGTCTAGACGTCTGTCATAGACTTGGATTTTGGCCCCCAGGCTCTCCAGGCGCTTATCTAGGGTGTCAAAGCATCCATCTAGTGACTTAAAACCTGCTCTCATTTCATGGAGGAGCAACAAGGATTGCGCGCTGGGTTCACCCTCCTGCTCCGCATCCCGGCCTCCCTCCGCCATGCCCGAGCTGTCCTGATCCCTCTCGCCCAGCTTTTCAAAAGGGAGAGTCCTTTGCTTAGGGTCTTTGCGGCCCATGCCGCTGTGAAGAAGCAAGAGGGGGCGGGACACGTTAGGCGCTGTGCAGGTGGACGTTTGGACGGTGAAGCTGGGCACTGCGGTTAGCGAACGTAAAAGGGAGGGGTGCAGCAAGCACTTAATAGCAAAAATGGGATTTCCAGGAAGCAGTCACACACCCCAAGAGAAGTAGGCAGATTCGTTATCAGTACTGCAGAGCAACGCCAATGTGTGATCAGGATGCGAAGAACGTGTGCACTGATAGAGCGCTCAACTGTCCCAATTGGAAAGTGTCCCTATAAACAAGCACTATCACAGGTTGTCTTGTGGTTTGTTGCCTGCCTTGTTATGTTGGCCTAGGACTAGCTGCCATGCTGCTTTTCTTTGCGCACGTTACACTGAGCCAGGGCTCCCTCGCCCTTTGCTCTTGCCAAGTTCTTTTGCGCTGTCTGCACTTTCTGTCTTTCACCTTTTCTCTTGTTCGATTTGGGCTCAGACTGCACAACATGTACAAGGTCGCATAACAATGTATTTCGGTTCTTCCTGATATGGCCAGTCTCGCGCACCCAGACATAACATTAGGCGCAAATGACATGAAACTTTGTGTGCCTTTAATACTGGGGTTTTTACTGGCGCTTGACACATTTGGAGAAATCCTTTTCAGTGAGAAGAGCTATGATGTCCTGCTGATGTAATTCTGCATCTAGAGACTGAGGTATGGGGGTTCGCTAGTCAAAGCCCAGAGGTCTTCTATTTTTATAATAAACTATCTTACTGCACGGGGAGGGTGGTAATGTTATTTAGACATTTATCCACTGAGTTATGAAATGCTTTCCCCGTTTGTATTCTATGGAATTGTAACCATGCTGCTTATATTATTCATATGCATTATGCTATTAGTACTGACACGTGTACTGTACATTAGAGCACGTAAGTTGGAATAAACATTTTAACCTATTCAGTGTCTCTTCCTACGCACCTTGTGGACAAGTACGAGTGAGTGACGAAAGAGTGTTCTTGCTTCTGCGAGTCCTGAGATAAAGATACCGTGTTCTGGGTTGTCCAATCATTGGTACTTGGGTGCTAATGGGATGCTAAGCTAGTTGGGTTGGGGTTTTTGGGTGCTACGGTATATGGTAGGCAAACCACTGTATTCCGGGGTCCCATTATCCTGTGCATAGCTCTGTGTATGTGCAGAAACCTTATGACATGGCGCGACCACCGTGGGGCAGCTTATCTGCGAGATGCTTGAGTAGTACTTGTGCTTGTCCACAAAACCCTCACGTACGCTTCCGGAGGCGTAAGTGACGGTGATACCTCCTATATTGAACGTTTTATAGGTTCTTTCAAGCTTGAAGTTATTAAAAAAGGTTACATAAATAACCCATTTTGTGCTCCCTGT
Organism: Calotriton arnoldi; assembly: GCA_963921515.1. Taxonomy (NCBI): domain Eukaryota; kingdom Metazoa; phylum Chordata; class Amphibia; order Caudata; family Salamandridae; genus Calotriton; species Calotriton arnoldi. The sequence continues at coordinate 248,185 of CAWUFW010007225.1, read as the reverse complement.
TAGGTTGTCGAATACAATTGTTTAGTTATGGCTGGTGTGGCGATAGCTGCACATAGCCGAGGACCAATCCGAGAACACCTAGGTGTATACGGAGTGCCCGATGCTGGGGTCGAGTTGGTCTTTGTGGTTCAAGCCGATCCGGCTTATCACTTTGAAGTGTTTTACACTTGGATCACTTTTGAGGCGGTGGATGCAGGTGATAAGCTGTTTCATGAATATAAACCCACCGCTATTCCTGCTGCCTATCGACCCTATACTAATCTTGAAGTGCCTCTCACGGCTTGGCAGCACCGTGTTTGGTTTAATGGCGCCCTCCCACAACCAACTACCGCAGTTCGTTTAGGCCCCTTATCAATTCAGGGGCCACTTGGCCTGTATTGGCCGGGTATACCCCGCATCCAAATTATCTGGCATTACCGATTGCGGAACTGCGCACTATGCATACCGAACTGGTGCGAGTGCATCGAGCCTTAGTGACATACGTTACGGGTAGCCTACATGGAGCTGCCCCTGTAGTCGCTGGCCAACCAGCTGTTGCAGCTGGAGTGACCATAAGTCCTGTCATGGTAAATTCTGTGATGGGCAAACGTCCACAAAGTAAGGACGATTATCCTTACTGGCTTGCCGAAAAGTTCGATCAGATAGAAGCGGTGTTTCCACATACGTCCCCAGTGGATAAACATCGCATCCTTACGATAAGTTTGCCAAAAGACTTAATCCCCGATTTGACATCATGTGAAAACTGGGGTAAGGTATTCGCAGCAGTTTATTCAAAATGTTTTGGTACTCCTTCCATGACGGTTCTACCCTCTGTAATTAAAAAAGTACAGGACGAACATGGCCCTGAAGCGGCTGTGGAATTAGGGATGAGACTAGTGGGAGTGTTTGATGTAGTAGCTGAACTGATCCTTGGAAATGTCAAGGGCGATGCTATGAACTTTCAAGTAGCGAATGCTTTGGCTTTGGTCCCAGAGTTGGACAGGCCCCGCGAATTACCGAAAATTATAGCCCGGGCTTATAAAACAATTGGAAGAAATAGCCTAGGCAACAAGCCTTTTGTAAAAATGCAAACTCAATCGCAACCACAAATTACACAAACAAAAAGTACATCTGAGAAAGATGATAGACCAGTCTTCACTAAAAAGAGTTGGAGACAGAAAAAACAGGGTAAGCAACAAAAGAAGCCGGGGTCGAGAGGCGCTTCCCCAGTTTCGGTTTCTTCTGAACGTACTTATGATTTACGTGATAGGTCGAGAATTAAATCACCAGAAAGGTTTCAGAGCTCTGATACGCGTTCTCCTCGTTCTTCACAGGCCCAGACGTCGTCACAGGCTGGTGGAGGAGGACGGCAAGATAGAGGAAGGGGCCGAGAGGCTCCCCAGGAGCGAGACCAACCTCGACAACAAGTCAGAGGGAAAGCAGAAGACTTTCACCTTCCTCGACCGCAATTTCAAAAGAAAAAAGTTGCCGCTGTAACAGCGAAATATGCCACAGACCGTGAGAACGAGACTCCAGAATTGGACATGGGCAGTGACCCTCCTAGACAGCGCCGCGGAAGTTACCATAGTGCGGGAGGCGCTACGTCCTCATATGGAGGCGACAGCAACTGAAACATTCGTTACTGTAGAGACAGCTGACACGAGAGTGGCACCCCCTGACAGACTTTACAACATAGTCATCCAAATTGAAGGTGACATACCGCGTGACATAAAAGGGATTTTTTGGGAAAATCTAACCTCTTCATATGACATTTTGTTAGCAGAGGTGGATTGGCCACCCCCATTCGTTTTAGCTGCACATAAAGGAGAGGAGGTAATCCTTCCAAGCTTTTCACGGCATGTCCCAAAAGACAAAGCTGAAGCACTTGCAGCTGAGTGGGCTGTGTACCTGGCACCAGCGTTATACCGCAACCATGTGGGATGGGATGAAGAATCACCTCCTCATGCAATACCTTTGCGGTCACTACCGCAGCCACAACCCCAATATCCCATCAAACGGCAGGCAAAAGGCCCCGTCTCCGAAATTCTGACACAGTTGATATATCAGGGAGTAATCGAACCATGCGTATCACCTATGAACAATCCCCTTTTCGTGGTTTCTAAACCCGATGGATCGTACCGCTTAGTTTTGGATTACCGGCATTTAAATTCCCATTGTCGGAACTTTGCGGTACAGAATACACATAGTTCTGCGCTTGTAGACAGTCTTGTTCGTAAAAAATATAAAACGACACTTGACCTTTCAAACGGTTTCTACACGCACAACCTAGCCCCGGAGAGTGGTCAATGGACCGCATTCACTTCCGGTGGTAAATTATTCCAGTTCCGGCGTTTACCCATGGGCTACAAAATAGTCCGGGTATATTCGCCGCCCGTGTTGTTTCTTTGTTAAATGACATTGATCAAGACGCATGTTCGTACGTAGATGACATCTATCTGACAGACGACGAGTTATATCAGCATCTGTCCCGTGTAGACCGCATTATTCTTGAATTTGCGGAGCAGGGTTACAAATTTAACTTTGCTAAGTCACACATTGCTGAATTTACCGTTCTGTTCTTGGGCTATGAGCTCAATAACGAAGGTAAGGGCTTAGCCCCCATTTCTTGGAAAAATGTGCACATTTGTGCCCCCAAATACTCTGAAGAAACTTCAGTCTTTGCTGGGTTTCCTGAATTTCGGGCGTACCTACATTCCCGAATATGCCCAGCATATCAAGCCTTTGTATGCTTTGATACAACCTACTTATTCAAGGTCTTGCTGGCTGCCTGAGCATACCTCGATTCTGCAGTCTTTGCAGACAGACCTATTGGAGTCTAAATATCTTTTGACTCGTGATAACCACACAAACTTGGTGATTAGAATAATTCCGGGGCGGTGGGATTCACATACTTAACCTTTAATGAAGGTGATACAGTACCCATCGCATACAAGTCACATCTGTACACTTCCGCTGAATTGCGCTTTACATCTGTCGAAAAAGTTCTAACTGCAGTGCACATGGCGATTCTAAAAGAACGCGCACTGGCACAGGGAAAGCGGATTCTAGTGGTAACACCCTGTCCTGCCCTAGAGGAAGTAACAAAGGCAAGTGTACCGAACTCAAAAGCAATGCATCCCCGTTGGATACAATGGGCTACATCCTTGACGTCTTCGGACGTCACTTTTGTTTTTGATTCTTCTCTTCAGACTCAGGAGTTTTTGCAGTATGAATTCGTTCATCCTCCTCCTTTGTTTTTACTACCGCTTGAGGATTACAAATGTGTGATCTACACCGATGGTTCGGCGCAACCGGCCACAGGGTCCAAGCACGCTTATTCAGCTGCATGTGCTATTGTTGCGGGTTCCTTTGTAGATGGAAAGTTCAAATCCTCTGCAGTGCATACTCGCACACTTGGAGATAGTACCGCACAATTGGCCGAGCTGCATGCATTGCTACTTGCGCTTGAGTTCGCTTCTCAGGATGAGACCACTCTTATTGTATGTGATTCCTTCTACTGTGTACAATCTTACAATGACAATCTGTTTTTCTGGTCGAAAAATGACTACAAGGACGCAAAAGGGAGCACAATTAAGCATAAAATGCTTTGGGTTCGAGTGGCAGAATTGCAACAACGTCTGCCCCTCACACAGGTGGTACACACCTTAGGCCATCAGCGGGTGGGCGCACACGCTATTGGTAACGATCTGGCAGATGAAGCTGCCCGTTCAGCAGTAGTCACGTGTTCAGTAGCAGCGGTTACCAGGTCCATGTCTAAAATTGACTCTGTTATTCTAGCAGCTATTGCTGCAACAAAGGAAGGTGTTAATTACCCTACAGGTTTTCCTTCCAAGTATTCTTACAAGTTAAGTCCCGAACAGGTTCCTTATGTAACAATACCTGACGTTGGAGATCGGCTGATCCCCAACGCGGACCGCAGGAGTGCCTTGATATCAGCTGCACACGAAGGCATGGCTTCTGCTCATGCAGGTGTGTCAGCTACAGTTTCCATCTTGCAGCAGCGTTATTGGTGGCGTGGATTGTATAAAGACACCCGTGCTTTTGTGCTTTCTTGCGACGTTTGTCAACAGATTAAGCCTTCCACGGTAACACGCCCTCCACAGACCCCGCTCTGCATTGCTAACAGACCCTTTGGGTGTGTTTACTTGGATCACTGCGGTCCATTCTCATCAGACACTGCCTATAAATACATCTTAGTAGCAGTGGACTCGTGCACACGGTTCCTCTGGGTCTGGCCACAACGTAGTGCTGACGCTCGAAATGTAATCAGGGATTTGCGTGTCTTTGTGGGAATTTTCGCATGCGGCACCTTCCATTCGGACCAAGGTCCGGCGTTTGCCTCTAGGGCTTACAAGGATGCAATGGCTTCGCTTGGGGTGCGGGTGAAATTTTCGTCTCCGTATAGGCCTGAGGGCAACTCTATCGTTGAACGAATGAACCGTGACTTAAAGCAATCCTTAACAGCTAGAGTTATAGGTACTGGCAGGAACTGGCTGGCCCACTTGTATACCGTTCAACGTGCACTTAATAATCTCCCTAGAAGACCTCTGGGTGGGCGGACCCCATACGAAATGCTCTTTGGCATAAGAATGTTTGTGCCTGACCTTGAGGGTCCAGACATCGCGGCGCAATCCGCCAAGTTTGATGTAGATAACCATTCTGCTATGTTACAGGACTTACAAGAAGCCCGAGACAAACTTGCAACTACACATTTGCCTTCAGCCACAGATCCTGCGTTGCAGATTCCGGTAGCCGGCTGGCTTCCAAAGGTTGGAGAACTGGTTCGAGAGAAGGTTGAAAACAAAAAAGAATTCGGCCCCTCTTTTCGTGCACCGGTTCCAGTTCTGGGCTTGAAGGGAACACGTACAGTCATTTTACCACCGCTTCCTGGTCGCAAGGAGAACAGATACATCTCAGTGGAAAATGTCAAGCTACCTCGCCTGGCCGATCCTGAATAGTGTCACACCAGCGGTCTCTTGTCCTGCCATTTATCGGACATATGTTCGTGGCCCATCTACACGAACGGTCGCTGATGCTGTAATTGAGATGGTTGATTTGCCTGAAACTACAATTGATCCCCAACTCTCCACCAATATCGACGAGGACGAGTATACTTATCCTGCATCTGAATCGGTGGCACATCAACCAATAACGCCACTTGGCCCGACTCGTTATTCCTTTGATTCGGATTCCACCTCTTCAAAAGTCCCATCCAAGTTCAGTATTTTTGTATCCTGGTTTAGAGACAATTTTTTGATTCCACCCTGGACATACATCTGGTTGGTACTTTTCTTGATTTTTCTGTTCATGTCCATTGGCTTTGTCACAGTGTTTTTTCTACTAATCAATGGTCACTATTTACCTGAACGCTCTGCTGTAGACTATGTTTCTGGAACTTTGGCTCCTCATTCCTCGTCTCACATCATGAAGCGTGACCACACATTTGTGAACATTTCAGCTTTTCCAGTTGCTGATGGCATCGTATGGGATGCAGTGAACTATCAAATCCATGGTCCGACGGAAATTATTAATGTACCTAATGTCCTTCGTGTTTCAATGGGTGATGTAGTACAAAATAATATTCATTCTGATGATTGGGATGTGCATGCCGTTGAAGCATTGTTTGCCGATTTAAAATATTATGCATCTTTTAATGCTGAAGATTTATATATGAATTCTGCGAATTATGCCGATTTGTATTGTTACCAACATTGGGGTAATCATTTTCTCCATAAGCCAAGTGCCCTGCGTAGTTCTGTTAACTACACCCAATGGGAACATTGTCCAAACCCCTTGCCAGGTAGCTCACAAACTCTTCGAAATAAGTTTACCTATTTTACTGATTTTAATCGGTCGAACCCTGCATCCTATTATTTTAGACTTAATACCACATCAACTCAGAAAATTATGTTAACACACACCAAATTGCTTTATTCGGGTTCCTTTTTAAGTGCCCTAGCAGTGGGTGGTTATGAGTACTGGGAGGATACAATAGATTTGAAATCCATTTGGGGCTCCAAGCCATGGCAGGTACAGGGAACCGAGGCGTTGCATCGTGCTTGCCTCATCCCTACCCAAATTATGTTCCTAAATGCTTCCATCTATCAAACTACGTGTTGGGGCTTAGCTACCAATAAACAATTAAACTCGCCCTCAATTCCATCCCTTTCGAGTTTTCCCAATGATAGCTCACGTTTTAACCTGTCCCTGACGACCCTACAGGCTCTATTACAGAATAATTCATTTAATGTTTCCGAACTGGATCAGTCACCCTGGTTGGTATGGCCTATATCATCTAATGCATGTCAAATGCGTTTTCACGACTCAGGTACTAGATACACACAGGATAGGCCTGATCCGAGATTTACTGCTTCTCGTACTGTCACTACATATTCTGTTGGTAAATTATGCAAACAATGGCTGCAACATTCGTCCCTTGATTCTGTTAAACAACATTTGTCCCTCCTTTCAGGCAATATTGATCTGTCCGACTTTGTTTTGGGACCTCGTGGTCCCCGACCTAAAAGATTCATTTATGAGACATATAATGAACTCTGGAAGCTATCACAAATGGAAGCTGCTTCCCGTCTTCGGGAAATAGATCAAGCAAATTTGGAAAAGGTGCTTGCTGTTGTTGACAATAGTATTAATACCCTGTCTTCTCGCATTTATACTTTAGAGAATATTGTGTCCTCTGTTGTTGATATTGTACAAGATGATGTTTCTGTGTTATATCATGGTCAGAATCAATTGCGTTCAGTTATGCAGTTTGCATGGACTTTACAAACGCTCAAGTTAGGTAAAGTTCCTTGGCATTTTTTGAACACCTCTGCCTTGTTTCTACCTTTTAACTTAACTGACAAACAGCAATTTATGTCCATGAAAGATGCAACTTACACTCTATTACATATCGAAAAGATGGATCCTTTGCCGTTCTCTGTTGCAGAACTCGATTCTGCTGTGTGGCTAGTTCATGGGGTTATCGCTTTACCTTTTTCCTTGTTTGAATTTGACTCGTGCATGAAACATTATCCTGTGGGCCGTTACCGGCCCTTGGGCAGTGCTTTCCTGCATGAACTCTGGTCCTTGCCTTTCATGTATAAATGCCTTCGGGACGGCAAGGAAGTCTTTCTCACGGGGGAGTACTGCGACTCGACTATGGGTCATTCGCTTATTTGTAAACACATTAAATTGCATGGCTCATGTAGCGTTTCCGCTCCTAATCTTGCTTGTGTGCTGAAAGGTATTCCTGCTCCTGTTATTTCTCCTACTTTCACTCTCCTTTCCAATGGTAGTTATTTACTTTTAAATAACGAAAACTGTTGTGGCCTGCAGGCTGGCATTCCTTACATTGTAACAGTTTCGCACAGGGTTGTCTGCTGCAAAAATGTGCTTTTTCCTCCCCCTCATGGCAAGGTTGATATCTCTATTTGGCCTTCCATCCCTACCATGGAGGCAGATTTCAATAGACTGAGCAGAATAAAGGCACTGTTATTGAACGAGGAAGTTATGCTCACGTCCGCCCGGGAGACATTCATTCTCCAGGTGGCGAGTACCCACAGTGAAATACAGGCCCTTTTGAACACTAATCTCCCCCAACATTTTGGGGAGTTAATTCATCGTATTTTTGACGCATCTAACACAGAGGGTCTGGTACACTTTTTTAAAGTCGTGGGGTCTGGTTTGGTGTCCTCCTTCCAAACTATTTTTGGTGTCATCCCGGCGTTTATTCATTCTATTTTTTCCAGCGTCTTTGGCGGTTTCCCGTTGATCATCGCCTTGGCGGCTGGTGTCCTGTTATTACTTTGTTTTATGCGCAATGGCTGCTCCCCGATGGGACCTGCTCGATCCAGAACGCCTCCAGCTGCTTCGTGAGCGCCTTTTGGCTGGTTTTGGTGTCTTGCCATTGGCGACACTGAGTGTGTCATATACTCTTTCCTTTCGCTTTGCGTATTTCACTTGCGTGCAACCTGTAATGACTTGCATCCGCTGACCTTTCACCTGGACCTTGGATTATTGCCTCTCCAATTCGTCATTGTCTGTTCCGGATTTTGTTCAGTTGATGGGTCCCTTAGAGGCCCATGAGCAGGACTGTTCCGTTGCCGGCTGTATGGCGCGTGCGGCTGCACTGGGGATTTTGGCGCAATGGGATATCTGGGCGGCTGCCCAGGATCTCCTACAACAAAGCTGTTTCGTTTATCACGCAAGTTGTCCCGCATTGCTTTTGGATGCTCCCTCTGCTGAGGAGCATTCCTGCTCTTTTGATCTCATGGATTGGATGGCATCTATGTTTTTTGACAATTCCAATGATGCCCTTTTGGAGGGTATGGCTTTTTTCTGCACTTACACTTTCATGGATTGACTTGTTTTTCGCCGTTTGGGCGCTCCCTGTGCTCTACTGGATATTTTTTTGTTTGCCCTCTGTCTTGGCCGCCGGACTGACCAGGGGAGGGTGTCTTGTGGTTTGTTGCCTGCCTTGTTATGTTGGCCTAGGACTAGCTGCCATGCTGCTTTTCTTTGCGCACGTTACACTGAGCCAGGGCTCCCTCGCCCTTTGCTCTTGCCAAGTTCTTTTGCGCTGTCTGCACTTTCTGTCTTTCACCTTTTCTCTTGTTCGATTTGGGCTCAGACTGCACAACATGTACAAGGTCGCATAACAATGTATTTCGGTTCTTCCTGATATGGCCAGTCTCGCGCACCCAGACATAACATTAGGCGCAAATGACATGAAACTTTGTGTGCCTTTAATACTGGGGTTTTTACTGGCGCTTGACACATTTGGAGAAATCCTTTTCAGTGAGAAGAGCTATGATGTCCTGCTGATGTAATTCTGCATCTAGAGACTGAGGTATGGGGGTTCGCTAGTCAAAGCCCAGAGGTCTTCTATTTTTATAATAAACTATCTTACTGCACGGGGAGGGTGGTAATGTTATTTAGACATTTATCCACTGAGTTATGAAATGCTTTCCCCGTTTGTATTCTATGGAATTGTAACCATGCTGCTTATATTATTCATATGCATTATGCTATTAGTACTGACATGTGTACTGTACATTAGAGCACGTAAGTTGGAATAAACATTTTAACCTATTCAGTGTCTCTTCCTACGCACCTTGTGGACAAGTACGAGTGAGTGACGAAAGAGTGTTCTTGCTTCTGCGAGTCCTGAGATAAAGATACCGTGTTCTGGGTTGTCCAATCATTGGTACTTGGGTGCTAATGGGATGCTAAGCTAGTTGGGTTGGGGTTTTTGGGTGCTACGGTATATGGTAGGCAAACCACTGTATTCCGGGGTCCCATTATCCTGTGCATAGCTCTGTGTATGTGCAGAAACCTTATGACAAGGTCACCGCAGTGATGAATGAAAGTTAGCGGGGTCAGTGCAGAGGGAGAGAGGAGCATCCGTAGAAGCAGTGGCTCAAGGTGTGTGCAGTCGATGCAAAGCCCATAATGCCAGGGCCAGTACTGAGGCAAGATAGTGCACCAGTCTCACAGAATACAGCCCCCAGATCAAGCCTGTATCACAGCCACTGGATTCAATCTCTGGGAGGTGGGCGCATTGGCGCAGCCGAGTGATGGCCAAAATGAATGGGCTCAGGGAAGGCAGAGAAAAAACAGATGGGGCCCAGAGAGGACCAAGGGCCGATGAGTCGCTCCTCAAGATAGCTTGAAATATGAGGAGTAAGGAGTCAAAAGGTGTCAGGCGCATAAGCAGGTCCCCGCATCAGCATGCGAGCGTTCGGGTTGCGACCGCCAAACCGCGTCACAGCCGGGACCATGAGCTGGAATTCAGAGATCCGATGTGGGAAGGAGCGGAGATCCGGGAAGGATTTGTGGGCCAAAGTTGACTCGTTGCAAGTGTTTCAAAACACCTCAATGTGGAGCGCCAAAGTGCCGCGGGCCTCGGGTGCAAGACTGTGGAATGTAGCTAGAACAATTGGGTCCACCAGCCGCGGGCCATATGTCTTGCAGGCCGACGCAGCTAGTTGCAGTGCGGGGGCAACCAGGCGCAGGGAGTGACGGTATCACCCTTACCTCTCCCTCGCAGCCGTGCCTGCAAGCGGCCGGGTGGTCACCTTCCAGGCTCACTCGCGGGCCCTGTCCCCGCGATGCCTCCGGGAGAGTGCAGGCACAATACGGAGAGCCTGGGCCCAGCTCGACGTGGCCGTGCCCAGGCAAGAGCAGGGAGTCAGCGGAGGGGGGAGGTTGTCAGGAGGGACCCGCGTCCGGAGCACTCACCGCAGGTGTGGATGTCCGCTCCCGATGTCCAGCAGTCCCGGGCCGCGGCGTATCGTCAATCGGGTTGCGTAGTCAGAAGCACGGTCTGAGGCCTGAGGTTGCTCCGCCCCTAATCCTCCAAACGGCAGTCTTTCAGTAACGGGAGCCCCAAACTCCGGGATAGGAGGATCATCAGGCACTCCACATTTTCAGTTTTCAGTGGATGTCGAGTAGGAGACGGTCACTGCAGCATTTTATGGGGATATTGTCTCTGAGCTGGGAAAGGCTGACGGAGCTTCAGTGCCGCGCGGCCATCTTGGTCGGCGACCTGGCCACGCCCCCCGCACAACACTTAGGCGCCGGTGGCATGCGTCACAGAAACTGGTCTATCATAATCAACTACTAACAATCTTACCATACCAAGAGTGGCTAGGGCAGGTGAATTAATGGTATACATGGCGCCATGTCAAGGGTTTGAAGCGCAATAATAATGCAACTATTGAAGCCATTGTGAATGCCAGTCTGCCAGCTTCTTAAGTGCTTCTACCCATTCCCAGCCTTCGATACCTTCTCTTGCTGGAACTTTTAGTTTTATGTGCGTCCTAGTGGTCTCGCGGCCGGTGGAACCTATCAGTCGTGCAGGGTAGGGGACTCGCGGGTAGGGGTCACGGGGGGGTTATAATTAAAAAAAAATGGAAACTTACCTTACCGGGTTGGTCCTGAGTCCCGCGCCGCCTCAGCTCCTGGCAGTGGCCGGGTCCCAACAGGAAGCAGCCACAGGCAGCCTCCCTCCCCTCCCCTAAGCCAATCACAACGCTGCAATGGCAGCGTTGTGATTGGTGAGGCGCAGCGGAGAGCACCCCAGCCGGGTCATTTTCTCTATGTAGGCTGCATGCAGCAGCCTACATAGAGAACAAGCATTGAAAATGCAATAGGTCTCGCAATGGTTCGATTTAGAGCTATTGGTATTGTAAATATTAATAAAAATTATTCTAAGCAGACTAAAAGCAGCGTGATACACTGTGTATGTTGTCACATTGGCGGCACTTTAATATACTAGTGGGATAATTGCCTTATTTTATTTTGGGTTGCAGTTATAATTCGGAGCACGCCTTCTTATTGGTGTTAATATATAAACTACTGCTCCATACATAAATGTGTTTGTGAATGTTGCCATGTACGTAAGTGTAGAGTGCGTTAAGAAACTGTGTAGCGGAGAGTGTTTCCATTTGTTAAAGTACCCAATAGTCAAGATATGCAACTGCAGGTGATTTTATTTTAAAGGGGTTATACGAATACATTCCGTTTCAGTGATAGCATTATTTTTTTGATTTGTTTTCGTGCACGCATGGTGGTCTTAAATGTGAGGTCTTAAAATTACACAATAAATTGTTTGTGTAAACTGCCTAAAGAAAGCAGCTTGTATTTAAAGCACACTTTTTATCATTCCAAATAGTAGAAGGCACGGTGTGCCAGAAAGTCTGGAGTGTCAAAGCAGTTGTAAATGGTTTCACAATCTGCTGTAACAAGAAACTGAACTCCCCTAATAAACGGAAACGGGGCCTTGCAGTTAAGATCCTTGTCAGTGTTGCTTTAGCATATGGTATCTTTTCACTGCAATCTGTTTGAAATGCGTTCGCACCTTGTTTTCAGAAGAAGAGAATGGTGCGCCTAGAAGTCTGGAGAGGTGTAAAAACTTCAAATATTTTCTACAAGTGTTTAATATGCATACTGGGAACCAACGTGTAAATGCGTTTTTTTTACTTAAGTAAGTTGGTTGGTTTTACAAACCGCAAACAAACTCATAAGCACATACACGGGGACAAACGTTTGAATACATTTTGAAGGTAAACTATGTATTTTACGTGACCTAAAAATAAACAGCCAAACATTTAAACAAGGGCTGTTGTGGCTGTAAGTGTTAGCGCAAGTGCTATAACGCAGCGTACTTGGAATGTAGATGTGTGGGCTGGGTATGTCCTACGTTCGATTTAAAGGAGTGGGTGTAAGGGCCCCCGGGCAGCTGGTCTGTAGAGTTTTGGTGATGTTGCGATGTACGTTAAATAAACGTATATGTACATTTACACATTGTGCAGTATTATATAGAGGTCTGTGTAAAAATGGGGCCGTGCCTATGTTTGCAAGTGGTTAATTGGAGAATAATTGAAAATATGCCTTTAAAGTAAATGCAGTAGATTGTATTAAAGCGCTTTATACAATCAGCAGTTCTATTATAAATAAAATTACATTTTTTGATAGGCGCGTGAAAAGTACATTATTAGTCCATAATTTCACCATAATAAATTAACATCCAAACGTGAACTGTAATCCTCAGCCTCAAAGTTACCAGCTGTAGCTGGTACACCGCATGTTTAATATGCAGTGAAAAAAGATTGCGAAGGTATAAAAGCGCTTTAGAGGACAACTACTTACTTTACGCAAGCACATAGTAAATTTTTTGTACACCTACTGAAATGTAGTGATGTGCCCATAATTAATGGATATTAAATTAAAGTGAAGACTCGAACCTTGTTCCTGAGCATTAAAGTACATAACGCTTGCCGTTATGCCACATCCTCTTCAGAACGTGCACATCTCCTGTATATGGCATCACAGAAACAAAACAAACGAACGTTCAAATAGTTAAAATTTGATAATTTAAATGTGATGTTTTAAGATTACCCAGTAAAGTAAGCTTGTTAATGTAACCTATGTAAAGAAAGCAGCTTTTATTTTAAGCACACTTTTTTTCATTCTAAAAAGCAAACGGTAAGGTGTGCCAGAAAGTCTGGAGTGGCAAAGCAATTGTGAATGGCTTCACAATCTGCTGTGAAAAGAAACAGCACTCCTCTAACAAACGGAAACAGGGCCTTGCAGTTAAGATCCTTGTCAGTGTTGCTGTAGCATATGGTAATTTTGCCCTGGAATCTATTTGAAATGCGTGCGCACCTTATTTTCAGAAGATGATAATGGTGCGCCTAGAAGGCTGGAGAGGTGTGAATACTTCAAATACTCTCTACAAGTGTTTAATATGGAGACTGGGAACCAACGTGTAAATGCGTTCTTTTTTAACTTCGGTCAGTTGTTTTGTTTTACAAACCGTAAAGAAACTCATCAGCACATACACGAGGACAAACGTTTAAATACATTTTGAAGGTTAACTATTTATTTTGCGTGACCTACAAAAAAAACATTAAAAGCAATTACAGGACAAATGGCCTTCTGCGTAGGTATAGTGCCCCATGTGTTTGTGTGGCTTGCAGACAATTGAACACAGCAGGTACCCATTGGAAGTATTATTTTGTTGTTTTCCAGCTCCCAGCCCTTTTAATTTTGTTAAATGGCATTAAAAGATATTTTTCATTACAGACACTGTGCTTCGTGGTTGTCGTTCATGTTATGATGTGCTTTATGCCTGAGGTGTACAAGGCTGAAGCAAAGGCAATTACATTGCTGAACAACAGCACATTACATCACGATCTTGAATAAAAGCAGCCTTTCTGAATCCAAGGCACATCTGAAAGCCGCCTTCTGTCAAGCGCTGAAGAAATATACCAAAATAAAGCATCATACAGTTTTTCGATAGGTCTAAAGAGTCCGGGATCACAGCCAAGGCTCGTCACACGTACACTGTTTCATTGATCAGTGAGGGCAAGAGACTGCACCCGCCAGCAGCCTTCTCCACGGCGGGGGTCAGTGGAGTCTTTATGAGAGTGGAGCTGTGTGTCGCTGACAGACTAATAATTTGGGGGACATCGGCAGTGGGAGGAGCGCGGGGTACTACATGGAGCAAATACAAAACCTGAGGCATACACAGAGCGCGCGCGGGGAGTTTGAGACAGAGAGCACGAGCCGAGGCACACAGACAGCGAGGAGGTGTTAGACACCCGGAGCTCGAGGCGCACACGATAAACAATGTTATCCCCGTTACATACACAAATGGTGGTAGATACATACATGCATGTGAGAAGAGTCTGAGGCACACAGACAGTGGGGGCAGAGAGGCAAGCAATGAGAGGATATTCAGGGTCAGAGGCAACCACGCGAGGTTGCTACCGTGCAGATTGAAATGAAAACGCAAAATAAAACAAGCGGCCGCGCGGCCAAGTAGCTTTTGGAAGGTGAACAAGGCGAGGAGGGAGAGGAGGGGGGCCATGCACACAACCACGACCAGAGCTTACATTTGCTGGCAGGGTCTGACACGTCCGCCGTCAGTGTTAAAAAACAGATGGCACACTGCACGCAATTAAGTGAGAGCGAAGCGGACAAAAACTGTAGTTAGGCGCCGCTGCTTCGGGACTACACGGAAGTAACCATAGGATCAACAGCCAACAGAAATCAAGAAAACAACAGCAATGCCAGACTTAAACCAATCGCAAGGGGCAGGAGAAATTACACGGAGTTGAAGCCAATATACAGATTACTTTAAGTCTCGCTGAGACAGCGCATGCAACGCATGCGCTGCCAAGGCGACACCTAAAAAGGGGGAGTGCGCATGACTGCTTTGTTCGGCCCTGGGGCCGACCAAACAGTCAGTACCCACAACAGTGGGCAAGCCACTCCCACCCGCCCTCCCACAACCAGGCACTCCAGGCACTTCTGCTTTTTCGCAATGCAAGAAGGCAGAAACATAAAATGGTAGTTTTACCATTTTATGTGTCTGCCTTCTCGCACTGCGAGAAAGCAGTGGGGCGACGCCCCCATGGTGAAGCCGCCACTGGGTTTCACCATCAATACAGATGGCTTTTAATAAATAAGCACTGATTCAAGGCTGGCTTTCTTAATTAACATTGACCATCTTAGCCCAGCATGATAGCAATGCAAAATTCATTTCACCATCAATACAGATGACTTTTAAAAAGAAGCATTTGCAATGCAATAGGTCTCGCATTTACGAGAGTTTGAAATATTGGCATTGTAAATAACAATGCCTTTTATTTATGTGTTGATTTTTAAAGCTTAAACGCTTGCAAATGCGAGACCTATTGCATTGCAAATGCTTGTTTTATTCTTTCAATTGATCCTGCATCTGTTGTTGAGTTTGTGCGTATTTTATTGCAGTTATGTCAAAAGATCAATGCAAGAATGAGTCAGTGGATGGGTGAATGGATACATGAGTGCAAAGTTGAGTGACAAGGTGCATGTAGATGGATTATTGAGTGAGTGATTAAACCCGTTCATGACACAAAGGCACTTTGATTCACAAGCCAAATCTATTGCTGTTGCCAGTGCTTATTTTTACATTTCTTAAGAAGTTAAAACAATAACTTGCTTGCTTACTATGGTTTCTAGCACTACATAGTTTTAAAATTATACATTGAATCACGTTATGAGCATTAGTCAGCTCTATGGCTCTCACCTCCCGTCACCCAACCCCTCCTTTTCCTAACAGTGGGCACCAGAACTCCAAAGACAAGAGAGTGGAAGCCGTCCACTTCATCACCGCCGCAAAATGTCCTGAACAGTCTTTCATATACGGCAGGAACACAGGTGGTGGCAGATAAGACTCTCGGGCACTGCTGGAGTGCACGTACCGCGACCGCAAAATCTGATTAGCTTGTCTGGGTTTTTTTTCCTTGTTTTGATGCGCACCATAAAAGGCGCCAGCTCACGCTCTTCCAAAATGCATGTTCTACCGAGCACAAAACCTCACATTCAAAATGTATTTTGATATATTTATAAATAGTTGTGCAATTTTATCTTCCTCTACAGCGAGGATAACTGGGACGTTTTAATGTAAATAAAATGCAAATAACCATCTCAAGCATGTTAGTTTGCTGGTTAGACAGCTCAGTGGACTAGCGCACTGAATGAAGTGACCTGTGGTGCTCAACTCCGTTTCTGAAATTTCTTTGACTGACAGGAAGAGAGCCACCGAGTTGGATAAGCGAGCGTAACAACTGCTATTTGATGCGCTATGAGGCCGCAGTCAGCACAGAAAGCTCTATGTGGAAACATCTTAATATAACCCATATAACGTGGCTGTGATGGCAGGCCTAAATTAAATAGCTTCATACACCCGTCGGGATATAGTTTGGTAACTGTCCACCCCTGACATTTTAGAGCACTAACCAAAACTATAAGGTTTAAAGTAAAATAACAACCGGGGAACCGATTTGTTTAATGATACATCACCTATCTCTGAATTTAGCAACTATGAACAAGAGGCCCGAGAACAAGAAAATAAAACGAAAGAAATAGGAACAAGCTGTCGCCATTGCGCAAAGGCAGCCGCTTGTTTATATTGGCATCGTGCTTTCACTTTAACAGTAGCTGCCGCCCCACACAGCACTAGCGGGGTTGGCCGGCAGCTATTGTTAAAGTGAAAGCGCAAAGCAAAAATAAACACGTGGCATGAAAAAAACAGTGCTTACCGACTAATGAAGGAGACAGTGTAACTCCGCAAGTAAAAGATCCAGTCCTGATGGGCGGTCACAAAAGGAGACAGGGCGGTAACAAGGAGGGACTAGTAAGCCTCATTATCAATCGGAAGTCAGCATTTATCATGGACAATGACACTAGCCAATGAAAAATATGGGTGGAGGCTTCCACAGCACTTCTACAGTATACCCTACTACAGCATGCCTCGCAGAGCGAGCAGCGCATGCACTGCAACGCTAGGCTCGACCTAAAAACACATTACCAAAAATTCAAGACATCATATCACATCCTGTTGAGAAAAGCAACATCTTGCCTACCTGGACCAACATCAGAACAATAGTGAAAATAGAGTTCTTAGTCTTCTCTCACCTGGATGGCGGTAATGTTCGGTTCAGTTTTCTCACGAATACCACATTAGTTCCCCTAAATAGCATCCTGCACACACCGCATGTCTCCTCTAAAGCCTGAAGAAGTTTGACCACATCCCTCAAACAGACATTACACTCCCCTCCTAACAGAGCAGCATCATCTTCAAGACCAGTTGCATCACATACAAGGAAACCAGAAAAAAACCCTGAAAACCTGACTGAGAAGATAATGGCCTAAGATGGACAGTGTCACATCAGGAGCCAGGACTTTGCTTTACTTGAAAATAGCACCCTGAATTAGAGTTTGGTGGATGGGTTACTCTGACAGAAATGTGACGAACATCCTATCCACTTTATTCCATGTGGCATGTGACATAATGCACTTGTAATGAGGCAGACAGGATATCTGTTACATTTGTGAAGGAGTAACCCATTTGTTAAATTCTTAATCAGGCCCCTAAATGCAAATTAAAAAAGTCTGAAAGAAAGTCTTCTCCATCTATGCACCCAGGACCAAGAACAACATTCCAATCAATATCAGAACTGCTTCTGGCTCTCCTATAGTTCTATAAGGAGCTGAAGAAATAACTCACCAGAGTAAACTACTTCCCAACGTGAAAGCTAGCAGCTACCCACAAAACCTGTCCTTGTTGTAAACAATCATGAATTGTTTTCACAACTTACCCCCTTTTCTGCATCTCGCTGTGCGGCTAGGTTTGCACTCTACACATACCATTACATGCATACTAGGCCTGGGCGACGTTGTAATTTCACGTTACACTTGTGATGTGAAATTATCAAAAATTACGTGATTATGCCCGCTCATGTAATTTGGAGTAATTTGGGGGAAAAATGCCTATCGCAAGAGCATAAGAACAAATTGCGAACGGCTGCTGCTGTACCTGTTCTGTTGCATTTAGCTCAAAATTTTTGACACTAGAATGCATTTTGTGCTAAGAAAATAGAGCTAAATGTAGGGTTATGCTCCTTGTGTAATTCCGTAATTCCGCATATTCTTACATAATTTGTTGTAATTTTGTGCAATTATGCTACAGTAAATTTTGTGAGTTATGCCCACCAAGCCACACACTAAGCCACGGATGCCAAAATCATGCCAAGGTGTAATGCATACCAGGATTGAATCCTGCATCGATGTTTGAGGTGAATATCATTATGCAAGGGATGGCCATCTTAGTGCCAGGATGACCACAATATTCAGCACTGCTATTATGTCAGGGGTGGATTTCATAATAATAAGTGGGGAACAATATACTAAAGCCACCAACAATGTGTCAGGGTCCTGTTTATACCAGGTGTGGCTGGCCACTGTTAGGGCCACACTGTGCAGAGGATTCCCATAACATGCCAAAATCGCCATAATGCCAAGGGTACACAAAAGCTAAGGATATCCACAAAAAGCAATGATGAGCATTATGCCAGTAGTGACCAACATGGAGCCTCAATATGTCAAAGATGACCACAATATAATGAGGTACACCATTATGCAAGACTTGATTACCATAATGCCATGTTAGGACAATATGCTAATGATGCCCCCAATTTGTTAGGGCCACCATTATGCCGAGGGTGGCCAATACAAGGGCCATAATGTGGCATGGGCATCTACAATATTCCAAGACTACCAAGACAGAGATGGCAAACATAATGCCATGGAAGTCAGTAAGTTCTGATTTACAAAACTATGCCATGGACATTATTATGCTTCCGTGTGCCAAGGCCCCCAAAAATCATTCTACGCCTGCTGTTATGAGATCACACACACACACAGACACACTCACATGCACAAATACAGGCATGCTTTCTCACACACATATTCTCACATGCACACAAGACCTATCGATCCCTCAACTTAACTGGAAAATGGCTGTGCTGATTAAGGATTTGCAGTGTTTCCGCGCAGATCATGAAAATACCACAGGGTGTCATCAGGCACCAGGGTGCAAGAAGCAAGTGTGGGAATCAATAGAGAGGAGCTGCATTTCCACCAAAGCCAAGCAACATGGCGCTAGACCGTCGGGGGCTGACTCTTGATACCTGAGAGCTTCTGCTACCAATACCATGCTGGTACTCCTCGACCTGTCAGCAGTGTTTGGCATGGTGTCTCATTCCATCTTGCTTGATCGTCTTAAGCAAATTGGCATCCGTGGGACGGCGCTCGACTGGATCGCTTCTTACCTACATGGCCGAGACCAACAAGTCTTTCTCCACCCTTTCACCTCTGCTACAAAACCGCTAAGATTGGGGTGCCTCAGGGCTCGGCCCTAAACCCACTACTCTTTAATATCTATCTAGCACCACTGGCGGAGCTCATTGCGAATATGGGGATCAAAGTGATATCCTATGCGGATGACACCCAACTGATGTTCTCCTTCAGCGAGGTGTCATCATCAATCTTTGACTCCTTCAGAGACTGTCTCAAAAGCATTGTCGTCTGGATGAGCAACAATTTTTTAAAGCTTAATGCCGATAAGACGGAGGTTCTCTTTTTCAATCAAGCAGTCCCATTCCCGGCTGCCCTGTAGTGGCCTGTAGAACTGGGGACTGCTCCTGTACCTAAGGACTCTGTCAAGAACCTTGGAGTCAGATGGGACAAAGACTTATCCCTTTCTGCCCATGTCCAGCATGTATCTGCGGCCTGCTTTGGCAAGTTGAAAACTATTAGAAAATTCATCGACTTCTTGCCAGAGAAATCCCCTAAAACGGTAGTGCATGCGTTAGTCACCTTGCATCTTGACTACGCCAATGGACTCTACCTAGGCTTGCCTAGCGGCTTGATCCAAAGGCTGCAGACAGTGCGAAACATGGCCGCTAGATTGGTCTGTAAGGTTCCTCTCCGCCAGCATATCTCCCCCCACCTCAGACAACTTCATTGGCTCCCGGTGGCCAAGAGAGTTGAATTCAAGGCCCTCATGTTCGCTTTCCGGGCCTACCAGGGCAGAGACCCTAACTATGTGAGGAAGAGACTTCGCCCTTACCAGCAGGGCAGATCTCTGAGGTCCAACCATAAACGCTACCTCACCATCCCCCGCTTTGCTAAAGCAAGGGTGGGGGGCAGAACGTTTGAGGTGGGAACCTCTAAATGCTGGAATGACTTGCCTCTTCAACTATGTGTGATGCACTCTGAACAGGAGTTCAGAAAGGCCTTGAAGACCTGGCTGTTCAGGCGTAGGGACTAGCTCTTCACCGGCTCTGCTCTGTTGTTATCCGCTTTAGCGCCGGGACACCTCAGTCGAGGTAGCTGTGCGCTTTATAAATGTCTTTATTATTATTATTATTATTACCCAGGGCAGCTGCAGGGAGCAGGCATTGGCTGGTGGATTCAAGGAGGCAGGCAGATTTCAGGAGCCTTGTGGCACATGTGAGTTTATAGTGATAGTACAAACGTTGAAAACACAAGTCACATAAATCAGTGTGCTGTTGGTTAAAATTTAGGACTGGCTGACAATGACCAAGCTGACTTGGAACCTGCTGGCAACTATGAAATAGTATCCTTGCCAAGAGTCTACCAAAATCCTGGTAGCCAAAAACTACAGTCCCACAGTCAAATCCAAGAAGGCCCTGCGTTGTCCCGGCTGTGGCTTTGGGTACTATTTTGGGAACTGCACAAGGATGACCGAACTGTTTGTCACTGATGACAAAGGGCAGTTGTGCTAAATTGATCACACACACAATTGATTTTGGGTGGCGCAAACCAAAGAGGGTTGTGGTGCGTGAATATCCCCAAACAACAGGGTAATTCCAAATGTAAACAATAGACCGTTGTTTTTATGTTATTGAATATTCTAAATTAAATTAATTCTGATGTGTTCAATTTTTTATTAGAATCACTACTGATTTTCTACCAAGGAATGGAAAATCCTCATAAAAAAGATTATTACTTACCTCACTAAAAAAGATGCTGCTACATATGTTACAATTCGCTATTGGCAAAAACGTTTTGAAATTATTAAAAAAAATATTTAGAGCTCTCACGTTTCCCATGTCCTTGTTAGCGTAGCTCATCCAGTCCAAGTTTTTGCTTTGCATTCTTGCACATATAGTCGTTTTTATCCTATTATAAAATCAGGACTACAAAACCCACAGTGCAAAGTTAAAAACCTGGACTGCAGTGGCGGCTCCTCCGCTAAGGTGGAGGAGCGTCGCCACACTATTCAAAAGGAAAGATACAATGATAATAACATAGGAATGGCTTGTGGGGTTGGGCAGCACAGGGGGGGGGGAGTGGTTTGCACTCCCTAAGTGCGCAGGACTGCTTGGTCGGCCCTCTTGGGCCGGCCATGCAGTCCTGGACATTTTGCATGTTCCCCACCAGGCTGCATTAAACAGCCTGGTGAGGAACATGCAAAGCCTCCCTGTCCTCATCTGAGCGCTGAACCACGGTGCTCAGACCAATCATAACACAGAATTGCAGCATTGTGATTGGATCAGGAGAGCCTGTGTGCCAGGGTGCTTCCTGCTGCTGCTGCTGGCTGGGACTGGAGACCGGAAGATGAAGACGACGGAGGAGAGGCTGCCGTCCGTCCATTTCAGGTAAGTCCTATTCTTTTTTCCATTCCCCCAGCCCCCGCCCCTCCACCCCTGTCCGGTAGCAGCCACTACTGCTGGACTGGATGAAGAGTTCACGCATGAGCCTGGCAATCTTGAGACCTCAGATTAATATGCCAGTAATGTAGGTGGATGAAAAAAAAGTCTTAGTGAAAAATCCAAAATACACTAGAAAGAGAAATTATAGGCGGATCACTGACAGAAATCAGAAACAAAAATATCGTGTGGACAGAATATTGTGTCAAAAATATTGAGAACCAAAATATTGAGACGGTGAGTGCAATTAGATAAGTATAGATTTAGGGGCCGATTCCGATCTCGGCCGGTAGGGCACCGAATCGGACTCGGCTTTACCGGATCCGATTCGGAGGCCCTGTTTCCGACCGATTCGAACATGCGTACGGGCGAGCAAGTATGATGCGAGCGCACGCGAAATCGCCGACCGACTCGTTCGCGGGTCCGAACCGCTCCGACCGACTCGCACGGACACGACTCGCACCGCGCAATGGAGACGTTCCCCGACCGGGCAAGTACGATGCGCGCCTCGAGCAGTCCGACCGACTCGCGCCGTCCGGCTCCAAAGAGCAGTCGGAGCCGGACTTTGGGGGTCCGTGTCGGACCACCCTGTACGCGTAGCCGCGCGAGTCGCACACAGGGGGGACCCAGGGGTCCCCCCTACCTGTGCATGTACGGCGCAAGCCGCTTCGACGCGTACCCGCTGTAGGGGGCGCCCTTGTTCGCGACGTACCCATTGAGTCAATGGGAGCCCGTGTACGCGTTGTACGACCGGCTCCCATTGACTTCAATGGGAGTCCGACCGACTCGAGTCCGATAGCATGCGAACGCATCGTACTCGTTCGGTCGGGCTGCTAGAGTCCGATTCTGTCGGAAATCTCTCCGGGTCCGGCTCGGTCGGGGAGATTTCCGGCCTGAATCGGAATCGGCTCCTTACTATTCTTAACTCCACATCTACTGTACCTCGGCAATATATACACAGTCAAGGTACGTATATTTGGAGTTTTATTTAGTAAAACGTAGCTTATTTTATAAGCTTACCTTCACAATATTTTGCCCTCGATATTCTTGACATGATTTTTATCCCACAACATTTTTGTTTCCGATATTCTGTCTAAACACTGTTGTAGGTACTTGTTGGTAGATACAGAGGGATACCATGCTCAGAGAGATCAATGATGATACTTGCAACGGTTTATATTTGTCCTGTGGACCCTCACACAGCCCACAAATGCCACTAGAGCAGGATCACTAGTTACCTTAATTGATCTGAAAGCTTTGATTTCAGTCAGAAAGGGCTTGGAGTTACTGGAGACATGGATGCATATCTTTTCGGGCCACACACTTGGCCACTCGTGGTGTGCCTGCAATAATGTTCTCCACAGTCTTTAGCAAACAGCAATTCAATTGCCCATGGATCACCATCACATGTCCGGAATGCCCACTATGAGTGAAGCATAGCCATCAGGTGTCAGGGATGCCCACGTTAGTCCAGAGAGTCTCAGAAACGATTACACACATGTTACATCTTTCTATATGAGGACCTCAAATATATATTCACTATTTGAGACTATATGGACTGCATTACGTTTAAGTGGTACTGTCCCACTCTGTGATGGGGTGCACACTTAAGTCTCTGTGCCAGGGCAGACTGGGACAGTGCACCATATCACAGCAAATTCGCTAATCCCAGTGTGGGTAGGAACCCGCTCCAGCACAGGAAACTGCACAATAGTGAAAGGCGAACTGGCTCTTTGAGGCCACCAGTCCACCTTTCACTGTGCAGGTAGCAAACATCTTGACATTCAAAGGGATGCAGAGATGCACCTGTAAGCGGGTGCAGTGAGTGTGTGCACCTGTCTGCAGGGGCATGTCGTGGTTCTCTGGAGCCCTCTTTTCTCTCTTCCAAGGGGCACCACTGGGAGGCACACTGTCTATGTGATTTGGCATGCAGTCTCCTTGTGTGTGCCTCTGTAATGCGGCATGAGCATAAAGCAAATGGTTGCCCTAATTTCCAAGAGACCACACTCCAAGGAAGTTAGGGCACACCTTCTTGTGATAGGGCTGCCGCACATTTTAGTCCTGTGCTATTTGTCTTAAACCAGGGGCCACGCTAGCCTCTGAGGCTCCTTGTGTAATACCAAAATGCTCGGGGGGTCCAAAAAGCAGGCACACACTCTAATTGTGCCCCCATGCACTTTCTAAAATACAGCCCCAGATCCACTTGGATCACTATGATAGTTATACATTGCTACAAAGCATTTGTGTCTGCGTCAAAACGTTTGTGAACTCAAAAACCTTTAAGTACTTAAGATAAATGGGCTGGCTTCTGGTTGTATCAAAGAATCTAGCACTAATACGTAGTCCTCAATTATGAGTGGTTACGAATGCCTATGTAATTCTGATGAGGTTGGCAACCAGAGTTACCAGCCCCATCGGAATTACAAGATCCTTGGGAACACTGAGGATATGTTGTGCTTTATTCAGAAATATCAGGTCCCGTCCTGGCGAAATCCCCAGAAGAAACTGTGATAGAAATTGAGGAATTCCCCATTTCTGAGTGAGTCATCCATGCACTCACTCATCTTAACCATTCATTTATCAATGCACTCATTATCCTCCATTCATCCACCCAACTATCCGTCCATGCTTTCACCTTTTCATCCATCTATGCAGTACACATCCATCCATGTTCTCACACATTATGCATTGATACACTCAGTTTCTCACACAAACTAAATTGCCTGTCGATGCACTTTCCTTTGAAAACGCCAGTCCCATTCGATTTGCCAATGCTTGTTTGTTGCAAGAATTGAAGAAATGAGGATAGCTGTCCCGATTTCTCTTCGGTGGTCGGAAGAGAAGAGAACTATTTACCTCTATAAACACTTCCACCTAGTGCTAAGTAACTGAGAACCTCATTTCGCACATACCCTACTTGAATCATCTATAAGTCTCTCAGGAGAACAAGCACCTTCTAGTCTCCATACGGATTTAGACAAACATGCACGCAGTTTGTCCCAGAGCATCCTTCGAAGAGAGAGGCTGCTGGTACTTAAACATTGCGGTTGAAAGTCATGGCAGTGGGCAGGAGAGCTTCTTCAGTTTCCTCTGTTACTTCTTCTGCTTCTTGCAGATTTTGTAACCTTCCTCTGAGCTGAAAACAGCTTCCCTTAAAGCGACATATAGCGGAAAGAGATATTTCGAAAGACATTTCAAGAGTTGTGTTCATTTTATCCACTGTGCTTCTCCCAGGTCTCGTTGAGCAAGTGCCCCATGTAATGGTAGGTGGTGGGTTGTGCTGTAAATGACCATCGTCATCCAGAACATATTGTTCTGCAACAGACGCATAGAATCATCTTGGCCTGGTCGAAGATTGCCAGAATCAGTGCACGTGGCCACATGATGCAGTGCGTGAGGACGGTGGGCCATATTTACCAAGTGTCACAAAAATCGATGCAAATTTGTTGCAGTCTTGAAATAGGATTTACTTCCAGCAAAATTTTGATTTTCTACCGAAAGCAGCCTTAAAGTAATGCACAGAAGCGCTTTGTGCTACTTTGCATCAAGGAGGCATCCACGGGTGGCACACGGCATTCCCATCCAACCACCCGTGGCTTTTGCTGCAAAGCCCAGCTAATAAAAAAAGATAGATAGGGCTGTGCATCAAAAAGTTATACCTCCTTGAGGTAGGCATAACGTTTGAGAAAAAAAATATTTTCTTCAAACTTTCCTACCTTTGCATGACAACGTTAAACAAGCATTGGCATAGCCAATAGGTTTTGCCTTTGGGACCTTTTAAGTTTTAGCCATTCAGTACATTAACCTGGGTGCTACAACATCTACTGTTCTTTAATATGGAAGCTTTGACACTAATAGGCATATTATTGAACTGCACTGTGAAGTGCGTATTTAAAGTGTTATTTTTGTATAGCTGGTAGTCTGAACTCGTATATCTTGAAGTGCTTTTCATATGCTATGTGAAATTGCAGCAAGACCTGGTCTAGAAATAGCAAAGACAAATGCAATGCTGTCTATCGAGTTACATATGCAGAGGAGAACTAACGTAAAGGATGCAATTTAAAGACTTAGGGGCCGATTCCGATTCGGGCCGGAAATCCCTCCGACCGAGTCGGATTCGGAGAGATATCCGACCGAACCGGACTCTAGCAGTTCGACCGAACGAGTACGATGCGGACGCATGCTATCGGACTCGATTCGGTCGGACTCCCATTGAAGTCAATGGGAGCTGGTCGTACGACGCGTACACGGGCTCCCATTGACTCAATGCGTGCGTCGCGAACAAGGGCGCCCCCTACAGCGGGTACGCGTCGGTGTGACTCACGCCGTACATGCATGTGTAGGGGGGACCCATGGGTCCCCCCTGTGTGCGACTCACGCGGCTACACGTACAGGGTGGTCCGACACGGACCCCCGAAGTCCGGCTCCGACTGCTCTTTCAAGCCGGACGGCGCGAGTCGGTCGGACTGTTCGAGGCGAGCATCGTACTTGCCCGGTCGGGGAACATCTCCATTGCGTGGTGCGAGTCGAGTCCGTACGAGTCGGTCGGAGCCGGGAACGAGTCGGTCGGGGATTTCGCGTACGCTCGCATCGTACTTGCTCGCGCGGACGGGTGTTCGAATCGGTCGGAAACAGGGCGTCCGAATCGGATCCGGTAAAGCCGAATCCGATTCGGTGCCCTACCGGCCGAGATCGGAATCGGCCCCTTAACTGGAGCCTTTTGTGCCTCCTGCTCCAAGCCTAACACTGCACCCTTGTAATATCAGCATGGTGATAATATTGAGATTCCGAAGGGATGAAATGCAGAAATACCATACCAGTGGCAGCATGTGAAACGTAGGGTGTGGTTTATTTCAGCACCAAATACCAGTAACATGCTGGTTTCATTCAAATAACTTCTGAGCAACTCCAATCACATAGAGATAAAAATATCACTGTACTACACCTAGAGTCTTTAAGGCTGTAAGAATGCACCATTGATTGTCCCTGACAAAAGAACCCGACGTTCTAAATGTTTTTTGGTCTGCTGGCCCAGTGTGTTTAAAGTGAAGCGTTTTTCATCCATTTTGTTACAACTCCTTCAGGAAAACCTTAAACCCCTGTAAAGAATGTGCAGCTGACACTAATGTTAGTGGATTGTGGTGCACGATTGACTAAATATGGGCACAGAAAAGAACGCAGTGTGCCACAAGAGTGAAAGGACCCCCGCAAATAATTTTCCCTCAGGTACTGAAGATAGCCCCACCACCACCTCCCCCTCAGTTTAAAATTGCCCCCCCCTTAAAGTTTGTGTCTTATTCGCCCCTAACAGCAGATGCAGTGTTTTAAACTTTTGTTATGCGAGAGTTGAATCACTGACAAAATATCGACTACAACAATATCGAGGTACAAAAATATTGTGACAAAAATATCGAAGTCAAGAATATCGACATCCTATCTACATCATGGTAAGTACAAAAATATCGAGAAAAAAATATCGATGTCAAAAATATAGTTGTAAAAAATATCGTTTTTTTTTTAATGTTAAAAAAATATTGTAAAAGAAAGTAAATAATACATATAATTAAAAGAAACATAGTTAAAATTATTTAATAAAAAAAAAAAAACTAATACATATAATGTTAAAATAAATTAAACATATACATATAAAATATAATATATATACTTAATAATATTCATAAATAATTATTTTAATAACTTAAAAATTGTTAAAAACATTTTATAAATTATAAATACATATATACTCATACAAAAATAATATAAATATAAATATAAAAAATATATATAACAAATTAAAAAACTACAATATTTTTAATGTTTTTAAAATAAATTATACACAACATTAACTAAAACAATACATAAAAATATTGGATAGCAGAGGGAAAAAAATTACTATTCCCACTCCAAAGAGTGCAACAGTAGGGAAAGTGTTGGATAGCGTAGGGGTAAAAATTACTATTCCCACTCCAGAGAGTGCAACAGTAGGGAAAGTATTGGATAACGTAGGGGTAAAAATTACTATTCCCACTCCAGAGAGTGCAACAGTAGGGAAAGTGTTGGATAGCGAAAGGGTTAAAATTACTATTCCCACTCCAGTGAGTGCAACAGTAGGGAAAGTGTTGGATAGCGTAGGGGTAAAAATTACTATTCCCACTCCAGTGAGTGCAACAGTAGGGAAAGTGTTGGATAGCGTAGAGGTAAAAATTACTATTCCCACTCCAGAGAGTGCAACAGTAGGGAAAGTGTTGGATAGCGTAGGGGTTATAATTGCTATTCCAACTCCAGAAAGTGCAACAGTAGGGAAAGTGTTGGATAGAGTAGGGGTAAAATTACTATTCCCACTCCAGAGAGTGCAACAGTAGGGAAAGTGTTGGATAGCGTAGGGGTAAAAATTACTATTCCCACTCCAGAGAGTGCAACAGTATGGAAAGTGTTGGATAGCGAAAGGGTTAAAATTACTATTCCCAGTGCAGTGAGTGCAACATTAGGGAAAGTGTTGGATAGAGTAGGGGTAAAAATTACTATTCCAACTCCAAAGAGTGCAACAGTAGGGAAAGTGTGGGATAGCGTAGGTGTTAAAAATAACATACTTATCAATATTTTTTTTTAAATTAAATAATGATTTATTAATAAATTAACAATAAATTAAATATAAATACCAATAAATTAAAATTAATAATTACTTTAATAACATTAAATTACTTCCCACCCTATTCCCCAATAAGCACACAACGCACTCCGCATAAAATTTAACACAATTTATATAATTATCAATCAATAAATTAATAAAAATTAATTACCAATTAATAATTAATTAACAATAAATCAATTATCAATACCAATAAATATTAAATAATTACTTAATTATGATAAATTACTTCCCACCCTATTCCCCTATAAACACACAACCCGCTCCTAAACTAAATTAACACAATTAATATATTTATCAATTAATTAATTAATTAAAATTAATTACCAATTAATAATTAATAAACAATAAATTAATTATCAATACCAAAAAATAATAATAATTAATGAATTTATTATAATTCATTTACTTCCCACCCTATTCCCCAATAAACCCACAACCCGCTCCAATAAAATTTTTATACAATTAATATAATTATCAATTAATAAATTAATTACAATAATTACCAATTAATAATTAATTAACAATAAATTAATTATCAATACCAATAAATAAAAATTAATAATTACTTAATTACAATTAAATTACTTCCCACACTATTCCCCTATAAACCCACAACCCGCTACAGAACTAAAATGCAAAATCTTATTAAAAATAATTAATAATTTCTAAAATTTATAAATTAATTTACTATAATTAAATTATTTCCCACCCTATTCCCCTATAAACCCACAACCCACTACGATACTAAAACGCAAAATTTACTTTAAAAAAAATTACTAACTTCTAAACAATTAATACATATATTTAAAAAAAAATACAAAACATAACAAAACATGTGGAACACATACATATAAAATACATACTAAAATACATAACACTAACATAAACATCGATATTATTAACATCGATATTTTTGCTATCGATATTACTAACTTCGGTATTAAAAAAAACGATATTTCTTACCTTCAGGTCGATATTCCGGTCACCGATATTCTTGATGTAGATATTCTGTCCCTACGATATTTAAAACACAATATTAATGTAGGTCGAAATAAAAATTCAATATTTTGTCTGTGCACCGCGAGAATTGTGGCTGGAGATCCGCATGCACATTAGTGTACACAGAAAAAAACAAAGGGGTCGATTTCGATGGCGGGCGCCCGCCCGCCATCGCATTGGCAAAAGGGACCGCCCGCCATAGGTTTGGCGGTCCCGCCATACGAATTAGGATGCGCCCGCCACACTGGGGGGCGGATCCCGTATATTTGACATTGCGGCGGCGGTGCTGCAAGCAGCACCCGCCGCAATGTAAAATAGACATGTCGTGCCTTTACATGCACAACGTGACAGGCACCGCACGGTGCCTGCCACATTGTACATGCAAATGCAGGGGGGTACCATAGGTACCCCCCATGTGCACCCCCCAACTATATGGGGGCCCGCTACGGGCCCCCAACAGCAGGAACCGCCAGCCTTTCCATGGCGGCAATGCAGCCATGGAAAGGCTGCTCTCACCCTGCATCTCAATATGGATGGCGATGTCTTCCAGACACCGCCTCCATATTCAACACGTTTTCCGCCGGTCGACGAGTCGACCGGCGGAAAAGCAGCAGACGGTCTTTCCGTCCGCCGCGGACCCCCCAGCCATCATGATATGGCGGGGGGTCTTTGCGGTCTGGATGGCGGGCGGATCGCCCCCGCCGGGCCGGCAGTGACCACCGCCGGCCCGGCGGGGGCGATCCGCCCGCCATCGTAATCGGCCCCAAAGATGCCAGTAATTGGAGAGTTCTGGGGCCAGCATGCATTGGTATGGTGTGATCCCTGGTCACTAGTGAAGAATAACCCACGCGTGCCGGGAGGGATGCAAGTGTAATTAGTGTGGCCAGAGGGAGAACCCGTGGAAATTATGCAGTAGAGTACAGCTTTGCAATGAGGACAGGGGTAAGTGGAATGGAGAGAGATGCAGGCAGGGAAGTGTGAGAGTGAGCCGGTTAAAGCAGGGAGACAGGAAGAGAGGAGAAGGTGTTTTAGCGAATTGGAGAGGGAGGGAAAATGAAGAGCTGTGAATGGAAAGAAAGATGTAGTGGTGAGAAAAGGAAGGGTGTAAAAGAGGAAGGTATTTCAACGAGTTGGTGATAGCAGGGAAAAGGTAGGGAGAACAGATAAAGGGAGAGGAGGAGTAAAAGAGGTGAAGCTGGCAAAATATAAGGAGGGAGAGGGGTGTATGCTCGGGGCTTTATCTTAATGTGTGCTATTAAACGCTGCAGTGTGGCACGTCTTGATGGGCAGTGCTTACGAGAGCACACTAACACCCATGTGACTCCTGTCGGTATGTACAGATTTCTATCTGATTTTCGTAGTGTTTAGCATTATTGGTGCCCCATAGGTCATTTAAGGTAGACCTGGGGTGTGCTATCAGATTTGAACGCAATGTGCAAATAATGGTTTTAGAGGCAGCTTCCTGCTAGATTGACGCCGTTTCACTGCAGGATGGCACCCTCTTCACCATTAGCTGCTATACAGATGTTATGTTATATGTTTTGTAGAGCGCACAGCTGCCCCAGCTAAGGGGCGTCCCAGCGCTGAGACTGCAAACTGTTAGAAAACACTGTGGGAGAGACACCAGAACCCATTAGACAGGAAAGAGATGAGATTTAATGGCTTTGCGGAAAAGAGCATGTTTTTGATACTTCTGATGCAGACAGGAAGAGAGTTCCAGAGCGAGGACGCGAAAAGAGCGCCCTCCCGCTCGCACTATCCTCACCCAGGGGACAACGGCCAGGTGGTGGCCCATTGAACGCAGTTGGCGGGTGAGTATGTAGAGTGAGAGGAGATTCGCCAAAATATCCGGGGAATGGAGATTCAGGTTTCTGTGGGCGATACAGAGAGACTTAAACTTGATGCGTTTCGCCACCGGCAGCCAATGCAGTCTGCGGATGGCGTTAGTTGTGGGACAGGCTCTCAGGAGGCCGAGTAGTGTCCGAGCAGCGGCATTTTGTGCCTTTTGCAGGCAGAGAATCTCGGCTTTATTTGCCCCTAGATAAAGTGAGCTGGCCTAGTCCAGCCTCGATAGGATGTTGGCCTGGACAATAACCTGACGGTGGGGTAAAAAAAAACAACAGTGGTTTGAGCCCACGCAGGAGTCTGAAACAGGTCCCAGCTACCATTTTAGTTTGGGCCTGAAAGGTAAGGGCGGAGTCAACCCATACTCCCAGGTTTTTGACCACCTGTTTAGGGACAGGCGGACAGCCCAGAGTCGATGGCCACCAGTGCTCGCTCCACAGCTGTGTCTCTCCACACTAGCAGGATCTCGGATTTGCTCGCATTCAGTTGGAGGCAGTTGGCGGTCATCCAATCTGCTATAGCTGTGAAATCATCCCTGAACTTAGAGCGTCCTGCGCAGAGTCGTCTGATAGTGCCACCACTAACTGGGTATCATCTGCATACGATACCACAGTTAGTCTTCTGCTCCTGGCTACTGCCGCTAGTGGTTGAATGTATATGTTGAATAAAGTTGGGCTCAAAGCTGAGCCCTGTGGGACCCCTTGTTGGATTACGTGTGCCTGGGAGCTGAAGGGAGGGACCGACACTTGAAATGTTCTCTCAGATAGAAAAGAGGCAAACCAGCCTAAGGCCGGGCCTTCAATGCCAGCCTCCTCCAGACGCTGCAGCAGAATCTGGTGGGACACTGTGTCGAACGCAGCGCTCAGATCCAATAGTATCAGAGCTGACGTGCGCCCGGCATCCAGTGCACCCCTCAGATGTTCGGTTACAGCCAGGAGGGCAGTCTCCGTGCTATGACCTGAGCGAAAACCATTCTGAGAAGGGTCAAGCAGTTTGGTATTTTCTATGAATCTCATGAGAATGGAGTTGATATAGGCTTCGGCGATCTTAGATATCCACGGCAGGAGAGAGATGGGGTGGAAGCTCTCTGGTTTAGAGGCATCCAGTGTGGGTTTCTTTAGTAAGGGAACCACCATGGCCCATTTCCAGGCCCTGGGGACTACCGCCGTGGACAGGGATATAATGATAAGCTTACAAAAAGGTGAAAGAAGTTGAGGCAAAGATTTAAGAAATTGCTCCTGTTTAAGAGGATCTACAGGAGAGCCTGATTTAATTTTCTTGCAGATCGTGTGCATCTCCTCTTGAGAGAGCGATGGGAAGACAGAGAGTGTATGGGTAACGTGGGGCCTACGTGCAGGGCCTGTTCTGATCGCGGTGTGAGAGAAGGTCCTGTAGATGTTTTCGACCTTCTTGATGAAGAAGGCGGCAAGGTCTTCGCATTGCTGGATAGAGGAGAAAGGGGGAGCTTTAGGTTGCCCCGAGGATTTGAGATCTTTAAGTATAGCGAAGATGCATTTAGCAAGGTTACTGCTATTTCTAATCTCATCTGCAAAATAGGCCGCCCTTTCCTTCTGAATGGCCCTGTGATAGTTTTTGATAGCTGCCCGATATTGCCCCTTCAGAACTGGGTCGTAGTCCTGTCTCCAAGCCCGTTCCATGCTTTTGCAAGCTTTCCGGACCGTGGCCAGATTGCTATTATACCATGGGCTGGATTGGCTGTTACGGCTCTGTGACCACCTAGCAGGAATAAGAGTATCAAGGGAATGCAAAATCCAGTCTCGTAGGGTACTTTCGTCTGCATCTGGGTCAACTGGCATGCTGGGTGCACACATGAGGAGGAGGGCATGGAACTGTTTGATGTCAAGTTTGTGCCACGGGCGTTTTTGGACCGATTTCCCAGTTGCACCCTGGAGGGGCCTTACTCCCTGAAGTGCCATGGGTACTAGGTAGTGGTCAGACCAACTCATCGGGATGGGCGGGTTGACCGTGAGGGTGGATAGATTGGAGAACACAGGATCTAGCAGGTGACCAGCAGAGTGGGTGCAGATCTGCTAGGAAATTGTCTATCTCAAAATCATGTTTGGTATCCAAATGCAAATTCAGGTCACCAATGAGGCTGAAATTGGCCGATCTAATAGCCAGTGTGCCTGCTGCACCAATCAGTGCATCCCTGAACACTTTAGAGGGGCCAGGCGGGTGATATACCAGAAGCCCAGACATTGTAAAGTTGGCATTGAAGGCGATCTTAAAGCGTGCGCACACACAGCCCGCCAGGGCCTCTTTGATAAGGGTGCAGGTGTAGCCAGATTTAAAGATGATAGCAATGCCACCACCCCTAGTCCCTCTGTTGAGAGTCGCGATGTTAAAACCCGGGGGCAAAGCCAGGCCAGGCTCAGCCTCCATGTTGGCTGTGAGCCATGTCTCTGTAAGGAAGAGGATATCTGGTGATTCATCTTGAAGTAAATCATATACTTCAGCAAAATGCTTTACTAAAGAGAGGCAGTCTAAGCTAAGGAGTCTGACAGCGTGCGCAGAGGGGGGTGGGGGAGATGCGGCAGCCCAGGAGTTGAACCCACAACCCCTGCCGCAAAAAGGGCCCTCAAGAGGGACACGCACTAGGTGGTCGCACGGACTGACCCACTTGCTAATGGAAAATAAATCGTCCCGGGAATATACCTGCTTAGTGCCGGCTGATCCGGCAGCATGTCTGGTGTCTGGCGTCGTCCAGGCGCGGACGGGCGCAGACGGGCTTGCCTTATGCGCGCCTTCGGCGCCCTGGCAGGCATTAAGGTCTGGGGGGCACAACTGGCACCTCCCGGTAGAGCTGCTGATTGGAGGAGGCGGACCAATCAGCGCTCAGCCTGGACCATGGAACGCGGAAGCAGGTACGCCCAAGTTAAAGTAAAAATCCCGACACAGTTCCCAGTAAAGTGGTTAAAAACTATTTCAGACAGTGATTATAAAACAATGAGGCAGATTCAAGACCATAAAAACGAGCGTCAGGAAGAGCTCACAGTGCAAGGAACAGCTTAGCAGCTTTGTTGGCAAACTTGTTGGCAGACTTGTTGGCAAACCTGTAGGACGCCTGCTACTTTGCAGCTTCTCCTAGTTACCATGGTTAAGTAATCGCGGGCACTTAAAATTGGTTACAAGATGACTCCATGTTACAAAGGAACAGGGAGACAGATCGGGTTTTTTTTCACATAATAATACATTCTGGTATTGTCGTTTTTGTTCATGTCACTTGCTCAGTTTACAGCATTGCGTCCCTGATGACAGACTCACATGGTAACAGTACAAATAAGTCATGCGGGCGCCTGCTGAAATATTAAGCATGGCGCTCATGTTGCTGCTAATGCTGAAAGTTCAGTGCACGCCGGGGGGTAGGGGGGAGGCGGCGGGACGGCAATGAGGAGCAAGCTGCAATGCTGGCCATAAAAAAGAAAAGAACTGAAGGGGCGCGGCTGCTAAAATTAAAGCGTGCCGTGCCTGTTAATAAATAAATAAATACATAAAAATTAAAAGGACAAAGTTGCAAGAAAAATAAAGGCGCGCAACGGCAATATGGAGCAAGCTGCCGCGCTGCCTACCAAAAAAAAAAAACGAACGGAAAGGGCGCGGCCGCTAATGTTAAAGCGTGCCGTGCTTGTACAAAATAAAAAAAAAAAAAAAAAAAAAGGACAGGCACCGTGTAACAATGAAGTAAAGGGGCCAGTAGCCATGGGAGGATACCAATGACGTCATGGCTGTACTAAGGCAGGACTAACAAGCCTATTATGGAATCACATGCCAGCATTTACGAAGGACAAAGACAGAAGCCAATGAAAAATATGGGCGGAGAGTGGGGGGCAGCTTGTTTTCCATACTCTACTACCGCAGTCTCGCAGAGCGAGCAGCGCATGCGCGCTGCCGCTAAAGCTCGACCTAAAAATAAACACATACATGATCTCTCGCAACAATGGTTGATAATTAATATGTCATACTATTTATCTAGTGACAACGCATATTGTTAATAGCGCAATCTTTCATTCTCTCCTTTCTTGTTCAGAACATTTAGACAATCGCAACAATTATGCCATTTAATCGCAGCAAATTATAAGGTAAGAAATAAAGCGCCAGGATTGGTGAACTTTGCCTAATCAATACTTAAAGATGATACATTTATTAAATAGGGCACTGTAAAATATTGCTATCAGACAGGCTACAATAAATATGGAATCTAGAAACGCATAAATACACTGTAGAAGAAAAGCAGGTTGTTTATTACAATTTACACTATTTATCTGGGTGAACAAGTATTATTCTATTGATAAGGACAATATACAGTAATATTATTATATACACGGAAGAGGTAATCGTTGCATGTATTTGTGTTTGTTATTCGTTCGTCTCAAGCCCAGCCGGCAAACAGACGCAAAGAAAAACAAACAAAGTAATTCTTTATTATTCTTATCATGACACATAACTAAGCGCAACGAAGGACCCCGGTGCCACGTGGCACTGCGGTTAGTCGCATAAAGTAAACAAACAGTCAATAAACTGCCAGACAGTAAGTGAGGAGTATTTCGCTTTTAATTGCCTTCTGTAGTGGCCGTAGCAAAAATGGCTTTCTTTCTACCTGTCTTGGCATACGAAATCAATCGATCTGGCAGTTACATTCGGTGTAAGGACATGCTCAAACTTAAACCTCTGACAACAATTTATTTTATTAAATGTTTCTGGGCTATAAGTAGGCCTGGGCGGAAAACTACGCTACGCTCTCATAGTTTGCGCAACTACGCGCTACGCGAATTGCACGTAGCACAGTGCAAAAACGCGTAGCGTAGTGTACCGGGCATTTTTTGCTTGCTCGCGGTCCTCAACGTCAAGTTGGCGACCGCAAGCGAGCAAAATGACATCCCGGCGAGACTTTTTCCTCGTTCGCGATCAGCAACATCAAGTTGCCGATCGCGAGCGTGGAAAATAAACCTCCCGGCGAGATTCTCAACGCGGGGAGGTCAGGTTTCTCATTGCAAGTGGCAATGCTGGCCATAAAAAAAAAAAGAACTGAAGGGGCGCGGCTGCTAAAATTAAAGCGTGCCGTGCCTGTTAATAAATAAATAAATACATAAAAATTAAAAGGACAAAGTTGCAAGAAAAATAAAGGCCTGCGACAGCAATATGGAGCAAGCTGCCACACTGCCTACCAAAAAAAAAAAAACGGAAAGGGCGCGGCCGCTAATGTTAAGGCGTGCCTTGCTTGTACAAAATAAAAAAAAAAAAAATAAGTACATGCACCATGCAACAACGAAGTAAAGGGGCCAGTAGCCATGGGAGGCTACCAATGACGTCATGGCCGTACTAAGGCGGGACTAACAAGCCTATTATGGAATCACACACCAGCATTTTCGAAGGACAAAGACAGAAGCCAATGAAAAATATGGGCGGAGAGTGGCGGGCAGCTTGTCTCCCATACTCTACTACCGCAGTCTCGCTTCTGCTGAAGTCTTGCTACTTGGCGACTTTAACATCAGGGGCCTGGGACCTAATGATCATTTAGCCACCAAAACCAAAGAGCAAGATGCCATGAACACTTTATTATCCAACTGCAATTTACGCTCTGCAAAGCAAATTATACAGTCACAAGATCCCAGCGTCCATTTATCTGCAACATTTAAGAATCTTTCGACCATTGACTATATTTTTATATCAACATCTCTGCCAAGTCAATTAGTCAAACTTGAAATCCCCACTCGTACTGAGAGTGATCACAATCCTCTGACTGCAACATTGGACCTACAAGTTCCTGTCGCTGCCAAAGTTATTGAAGTAGGGCAATCAATGCAGTCATAACGTCACACTCTAGTCAGAAGAATCAAATGGGATGCTTCAGGTTCCGATAAGGGGGGCATCTGGCTCAGGGAAACAACTTTAAATTTCACCCAACATCTTCCTACTGACTACCATCATAGGTGGGACACTGTAATTACCAAACTAAGAGACCTCGTAACGGGCCCTGAAGTTTTCGACAGATATACCAGGTCCCCCCTGCGGCGGTCTTTCAATTTTGCTATAGCCAACCAAAGAAGAGCCCTAAGAAGGGGTGTGCGCTTGCACAAACTCAATGCTACAGTGCTCACTGCCAAAAATATGGCCTTATTACGTAAAGCCTACAAAGAATCCACATGGGAAGCCAAGAAACAAAAAGAACAGACGGATTGGCTAAAAATACATGGTCTGTTAAAAGAAAAAAACCTGACACACTTCTGGAACCATATAAACAAACTTCGCTCCTTCAACAAGAACAAGGGGAACGCGGTGTCTGAAGAGGTGTGGTCACGGTAAGTTATCCAACAATACAGCTGTGAAAAGTTCAGATCTTAGTGAGGTCATAATTGGAGAGTCCCTTGATAACAGGTCATCGGATACCCACGAGCTGACCACTCCAGCCCAGGTCTGTAGGCTTTTGAAATCCATGAAAAAAGACAGTGCTCCAGGGCCTAATGGCCTTCCATCTGCCATATTTAAATGTGCGTTGGTCGATTGGGCCAAGCTGCTATCCCCCCTGTACAATTATGCGTTTACTTCATTCCAGATACCTGATTCATGGAAAGGTTCGATTCTATGCCCAATTTTCCAAAAAGGAGACCCTTCTCTTCCATCAAATTACCGACTCATAGCCTTGTTAGTTCTTGAGGCCAAGTTATATGCTCGTTGTCTTCTTAAGTCACTAGAAGAATGGGTTGCGGAAAACAATATTTTACCATACTTTCAAACTGGGTTCCGAGCTTCCGCCTCCACAATTGATAACATCACTGCCCTAGCTATTCTGAGTCATCAAGCAGTCCAAAGAAGTCAGCTTCCCCTTTTTTGCTGCTTCATAGACCATAGTGCCTTCGATAAAGTGTCTCGTAACACTCTCTGGAGGAAATTAGACATGTGGGGGATCCCAGGGAATTTGCTCGAAGCCCCCATTTCCTTGCATAAGAACACGTGGGTGCGAGTTAGAACAGGCCCCAAGACTGTCTCTGCAAACATTTCCACATCAGACGGCCTTAAGCAAGGATGTGTTCTTGTTCCCCTCTTGTTCAACCTCTACACCGCTGATCTTGGGAGATTCCTGGAGCATAGTAGTCTGCTTCCGCCACAATTTTGTCATGCAAAATCGAATCTGCACATTCTACAATATGCTGACGATATCGTCATAATGGACCAGGCAAAATCCGGCCTCCAACGAGCCTTGAGCAAACTTGATGTATACAATAAAGCAAATGCTCTCAAAATTAACCAGGACAAGAAAAAGAAAAGTTTAACATGGAGCACCGGGTCCGCAAAGATTAAATCAACACCTAAGTACAACTATTTGGGGGTATGGTTTAGCGAGTCCTCTAGACCATCAGTCCACTTAGCCGCCCTGAAAAAGAGAGCCGGTGCAATAACATACAGCTTGACTCGACTTAACCAGTCCTTGAGCAGTCCTTCAGCTGAATCCATACTGAAGGTGATTAAAGCCACCCTTCTCCCTGCCCTAAGTTATGGGCACCAGGCCTTTCCTGACGCATGTACGGCCAGTCTTGACCATGCCCAGATTACTATCTACAAAAAAATATTTCGACTTCTGAAATATATACACAGGGCAAGACTACGACTGGAGTTGGGCCTCACAAGACAATCTCTCTCCTGTAAGGCAGATACCCTGAAGTACTATAGAAGGGTACTAAAAGCCGCAGATAATACTCTTAAAGCTCGCTTAAAAGAAACCTTCGCCAGTCCTGGGAACCCATGGAATAGTCAAATTGTAGGCCATAAGATCTCTACAAATTGTTGAATCAACATTATCAGCAGACTCTATTCCTTACACAGCCTGGAAAAGGGTCATAAACAAGCAGGGTCATAAACAAGCAGGCAAGACAAATCTCCTACCAGATGGACTCGCGGTCTCTAAAATCGTCCACTATTCTGCTTCCCCTGAACGAATCATACCACCCAGGGATACCGCAACCTTATTTCTTCAAAAGTTTAAACACATCGGCCCGCAGAAACATTATGTTCATGCGCCTTCTAGGCCTGCGTTCCATTGCTTTTAATCGATGGGCCCCATGTGGTGAGGAGGGGGCTTGCAGATTGTGTAATTACAAACCTGAATCATGGCTCCATCTCTTGTGCTGCTGTCCTGCCCTAGATGGCCCTAGAAGAGTCCTCCTAAAATCATTATATCTAAAAAGGGGCATTAATACTTGTTTGGAGGCATCTGCACTTTGCTTCACACAATCGGACATTCAAACGCTTGCAAGGTCCGGAAAATACGTGAGAGTCTTGGAAAATCTACTCTCTCCCCCCACTGTCTCTCCTATTCTGGTCCCTGCTCCTCAAAAACTCATTACAGACTACTTTGGACAATGCCCTAGTGTTTTCTTACTACACTGAGTCATAACGTTTACTCTATCTTTGACTTTGATGTTTTTTATCTGCAGTTGCGGTTATTGTACATGATTGCCTCGTCCTTACAACGTGTTTTAAATGCGATGGTCAGCCTCGCCCTGCTCTTACAGAAGCAAAGACGCTACGGAGGCATTTTTATTGCAATGGTTTTAATTAACTGCGTAAAATTTAATAAAAAGTTCACTAATGCTCTCCTTAGGCAGGTAGAATTAGGACAATCCATGACTTTAAACCGTTAATGCTCTTTTGCACAGTATTCCTTTGATGTTTGCACAACGCTCTTTTCGAATGATCGGCTTATGTTTAGTCAGGTTGACATAGGATGGCCTATGATTTTAATCTGTTTATGCTCCTTTGCACAGTATGTCATCTGAAGCTTGCATAACGCACTATCTGCCTGACTCTCCAGCATTCAGCTACTGGATATAGGATGCCGTCTGATGTTAAACTGTTAATGCTCCTTTGCACAGCATCTCGTGGCTGTTCGAATAAGATTGCCTTGTGCCTTGCCAGGTTGATACAGTATGGCTAACACTCTACGCTCCTCTGTATAGTGCGCCTCTGACGCCCATACAATTTACTCTCTGCATGATTCACTAGTGTTTATTCAGGTTGACGCAGAGATTAATTGATTTTAATCATTTAGATTTGTTAACTAACGTGAAGATGTAAGGAGGACTATTTCTACATTGCTTGTATTTTGTATGTTTATGGTCTTTATTAACTAATAACAATAAACTAAACTACTACCGCAGTCTCGCAGAGCGAGCAGTGCATGCGGGCTGCCGCTAAAGCTCGACCTAAAAACAGTAAAAGTATGTTTACGCATAATATTTTGTACTAGAAGGATAAGCTTCCAGTCCAAAACCTATGCTGTATGCTAGACATCACACATACCCCTTTGCACTAAAGCAAAAGGGTGTGTGTGCATGGTGCAAGGCAGCCAAAAGTGAACCAGCGCATGGTAGGACAGCAACAGTGCAATACCTTAGTAGGTATGGCGCTGTCCTGCTGTCTCACTTTCATGCAACGCAACACAGAAAGTTTGATTGTTGAGCTGCCTTGCATGATGTATAGGTCAATATAGTCCAACATATTTCACTGTCCCAAGCTAGGAGCACATGACTTGTACCAATGCTCCAGGTTCAACTGCCATAGAAAAGGGAACGCGGCTTGTTCCAGATCATATAAGCCTCCTGCAAAACTGTGTGAGGTTAGCAGTGGGGCGACAGAGCCTGTACCACTGCATGTAGAAAACTGCAACAGTGTAAGCTAAGTTTATGCTGCTCTTTAAAATAGAACAACAGAGCCAATTTATTGGTGCTCCCTGCAGCAGAGTTATTAAGGTCCCCAGTGGATCATCTGGTACACAACACAAGAACATTCTTAACTTCATTTGACCTTCAGGTAGGTTCCAAGACATGATCTGGAGCTCTCCTGGTTCCTTGTAGGCAATGTCACAATTGCAGAAATGGATTCTCAGTGCAAGAAACCGAACGAGGTAGAGGAGAATATGGATCAAAGTACAAAGGAGACCATCAGCACAGCAATGGGGCCATATATTTGTAGACGACAAGTCAAAGTGTATGTTGGCAGTCCGATGAATACCACACAAACGCATTTCTAAGTTTGACAAAAGATTAAACTAGGTTAGTTCATTACGAAGGCAAGAGAAATCCCACAGTTTTCCCCTTGGCCGGATTCAGGGTACATAGTTTGATGTCTTTGAAGACAAACTCATTCATAATTCATACTTACAAAGTGGCATAGCACTGATGCCACGAGACCTAGTGGAAGCAAGATAAATTGGCTCTCTGTGCATTGGTTGAACAGTGAAATACAGTCATAATGTGGGTACATTGCAGCCCTCACAGCGCTGGGTCCTGGATCCACTATATCTGCTGCACTATTGATAGCTACGCCCCAGTATTCACAACTACCTCTCCCTCACTTGCTAACCAAATCACCTTCCTTCTGGCTCCAATGTCCCATCCCCATCCCTAACTCCTGTATGCCTTTCTACATGTCTGGGTCACCCATTTCCTCTTACCGCTGTACTTTCTTTTCTCAATCTTACCTTCTGGTTTCCTTGCAAGCTTACCAACTCTTGGGCCTGGCTATAGTGTCTCAAAAATGTTACTGTCTCAAGGAAACTCTTCCCAGATAGTGTTCTTCTTGCTACCCACCATTAATAACCATCTTTTGTGGCCCATTCTTTTATCACTCTCTTGAATTTCATCACGTATGTCTCAGTGCCCTGCACTGGGAGATAGATTCTACTCTTTCTAAACAAATGGGACGTTATTAGTCAAACTCTCCGTGTTTCCTCCAACCTAAATATTCATCTTATAAAACATACAAAATCAAATCAAGCGTTATTGTTTTAAGTTAATAAAAACAATCACGTCACCATATACACAGAGCTACATAAAACACATAAAATCTTGATGAAGTGTAGTACATAATTACTAACTGTTTCTTAAAATTGTAGACACAACATGATCTGAAACTTCCTGATTCGTTACTAGGACGTGAACCATCAGGCTTCATATTTGTTATTTCCCAATAATATAAAAAATAAGCCATCGAAAGGATGTGTTGTGTTTAAAATCTCAACCATGAAATTGACTACAGTCAAAAGCGCGTGTAGGTTTATGGGGTACTGGTATCATCAAGGGCCAATTCTACTTTTTTATTAGTGCAATATTGGGCCGTCGAGCTTCCTGTTTACTAAGTGCCTGTAGGATGATCAACTCTTGAACCACTGAGAAGTATAATCCTCTATAAAGTGCCATGGTGCCGATAAACATATTAATCATCTAAGTTTGTTAGCAGATTGAATCCGAATACCCCTGGTGTTAGAGTGTGGTCTGGCGATACGCTTAATTTAAATGATTTCCCCAATAAACCAGGAGTATCGTGAATTTACAGTTAGTCTAGAGATCAGATGGAATAGTACTGTGGAAATAGTAACAGACCACTAAAAGGCAGTGGCGGCTTGCACAGGTAACGCTGTGGGGTGGCAGGGCGGGGCGGGTCGGGGCGGGTAGTAGAGTTCGACATACGACAGGGAAGATTAAAGTAAAGAAATAAATAAAGAAAACCACTTACCTTGCGCTTGCCTGTAGGGCCTTACTATAACCTTATAGCCCGCTGCCGAGGGCTGATCCCGAGTTATAGGCCCGAGCCGCAGGCGAGGGCCTATAACGAGGGAGAGGGCCTTTAACAACTGGTATAGCCTGAGGCAGAAGGGCTATAAGGCTATTAGAACATTCCACCCACTAAGGGTCGAATGTTCTAAATTAAAAATGGAGAAACAAAAAGACAAACATTGGAATGTTGGAGTGCTGGGCTTATACCAGCCATTATAAGCCCAGAGCTA
The DNA here is from genome assembly GCA_963921515.1 of Calotriton arnoldi. Taxonomy (NCBI): domain Eukaryota; kingdom Metazoa; phylum Chordata; class Amphibia; order Caudata; family Salamandridae; genus Calotriton; species Calotriton arnoldi. The sequence goes on along the minus strand of CAWUFW010007225.1, from coordinate 205,317 downwards.
CTCCATTGTCTTCAATGGAGCTCCCAACATTCCAATGTTCTAATATTCTTTCTGCCACCACCTGTCAAGACTTCCAGCAAACCTTTTTATAATTCCTTTTTGAAATCTAGACCTGTCGTGTTTACAAGGTCGCTTCTGCAAAATGACCCACTATGAACCCCAGCTATGGCCTCATTTCTCCTTATTCCAATAGCACGGATGACAAGGAAATGAAATGAATTTAAATTAAAATAAGTTTTGTAAAGTGCAACATCTGCCAGAGGGCATCTTGGTGCTTGCCAGTTCAGCAGAAGGGAAAGAAAAGATGATATAGGACTAATCTAGAGATTAAAAAGCCAGGTCTTAAGATCTTGCCTGAAAGAAGGCAGGGAAGTACATATCTTCAAATGTTAAGGCCGGGCATTCCACCGCTTAGTGGTGCCATAGACAAAGATTCGGCCTCCCCAATGAGCTTTCCAAAATTCAGGCACAACCAGATTGTGCGCTGATGCAGAACGCAGAGCTCTGGGTGGACCGTACCGGGAAAAATATTTTTTAATTAGTCGGGTCCATTGCTGTGCAGGGCCTTAAAAGCAATGCACAATGTCTTGAAATCTATGCGGTTATACACCAGTAGCCAGTGGAGTTGGACTAGGGCCTGAGAGGCAGATTGATGTTTAGGAATTCCTGCCAGCAATCATGCTCCATCATTCTGCAGAATCTGTAACTTATTAAGTAACTGCTTCTGAAAATTAATGTACTGGGCATTGCAGTAATCCAACTTTGAAAGAATGAGGGCAGTGACCACTAATTTCCTAAGTTCCAAAGGAATAAAAGGGAAGACCTTTCTCAGAATCTTTAAGGTGAAGAAAGATGAGGAGGTCACTGCATTAGTCTGCTTGTCAAATGACAAGTGATCGTCATATACTATCCCCAAGTTTTTCACTTTGGGTACTTGAACAGGTAAGTTCCCCATGTCTGACGGCCATCAGTCTGGAGACCAAAAGGAGGTATTGTTGCCTAGAAACCATACCTCTGTTTTGAAGGAGATTAACTTTAAACTCATCCAGTGGCTAATCTGTTCTAGCTGTGAAAATTGGTAGCTGATTCTTGCTGATTTCCGGCCGAGGAGACAACGATCTGGATGTCATCTGCATAGCTAATCACAGAAAACCCAAATGATTTGATAAGGTTGGATAGGGGCATAACATATAGGTTAAAAAGGGTATGGCTCAATGAAGAGCCCTGGGGTACACCACAGAATGGGCTGGAAGAGTAACTAGCCATAGCTACAAATGTATCTCTCTCGATAGAAAGGATTTAAGCAGTGCAAGAGCTGAGCCTCTGATTCCCAGAGAATCGATACGGTCGATCAATACCTTGTGATCGACCATATCGAGTGAGGCTGAGAGATCTTACAAGATCAGTGCCGGTGGATTACCCCCATCCAAGATAGTTCTCAGCTTTTCAGATGCAGAGCAATACAATCAAGCCCATCTTGTACCTTCCTGGCCGGAACAGTATATTTCCATGTCTCTGACAGAAAATCCCAGTTGCCTTGCTTACTTCTTGCTGTGCATACAAGGCAGCAGCACAATGAAATAGTCACAGATCCATGCCTACAGATTATTCAAGACCTGTGGGTTGCTTTTAGGCTGCATCTATTCTAAAGGACTGAGTCCCATATTCCATTTGAGTTTCGCCTGCATTTCCTGCAAAGCATATTGTAAGGAAATTTAAAAATATGCATTTTAAGATGTGTTTTGTAGTATATTGACACTATGGTGTAAGTTTAACAAGGTATATATAGAGAAAGAAAATAAAGTGCGATGTGAGTATATATATATATATATTATCTACTGGCGGTCGCCAGTAGATAGTTATAGTTACAACCTATTATCCATAGGAAATCCGCGACATTCTATTTGAAATAACTCTCTTGCCGGTTGACGTATCTTCGCAAAATTTTCAAACTTTATGGCCCGCTCCGGTCCGCTTCTACCCTGAAAGTCTCGGGGGGATTCGTCAAGCGGGGGCCGAGAAAAAAGGGGGGTCCCAAAACGCGTTTTCCCCATGCAATTTTGCATAGGAAACTTTAGACACAGCTACAGCCCGAACTGCTGAACGGAATTACACCAAATTTGGCAAAGAGGTAGTTCTTGTTTCAGAAAGAACCCTTTTTGTTAAATGGTGTAAATCCGTTCAGTAGTTGCTGAGAAAATCAAAAGTAAAAAGATAGTGATATCTATGGCCGAGTAGGGTCCGCGTACCCTCCCGATCACGAGCTGCATGTTAATTGGCTGTCAGCTGGCTGTCAACATTCCGATTCAGGAAATGTTGGCAGCCATTTTGTCCCTCGGTAGAACCGAGGGACAGAAACAAGTGCGCAAAGCACACAAAGGGGGCAGGGTAGAAACACCCTGACCCCCTAGGTTTGCTCAGGGGGTCCCACAAGGACCCCCTGGGCAAAAAAAAAAAAAAAATTTTTTTTAAAAATCGGCAGGATGCGCTCAGGGTGCGCGAATCCTGCCGAAAAAAAAAAAATCGAAGCGCGGTCTCCCGCGCTTCGATTGTATTTTGCCCCCGGGTGGCCCAAGTCCCGGGGGCATGGTGGGGGTTAATTTTATGTGTGGGGGCCTCAGAGGGCCCCAAGCCCGGGGACCGCCACCCCCGGGGCTTTTTTAAAAATGGTGCCGGAGGGCTCTGAGCCCTCCCGCAGCCCCGGGGACCACCACCTCCCCGGGGCTTTTTTTTCTATAATTCAAAAACCTGTGTGGGGGGCTCCAGCCCCCCACACGCCCGAGACCGCCACCTCCCCGGGGCACTAAACATTTAAATATGGGGGTCCGTTACGGACCCAGAGCCCGGGGACCACCACCTCCCGGGGCTGTGACCTGAATGGGAGGGGGCCGCGCGGCCCCCTCCTGGAAGCCCTTGATGGCCCTGGGGACCACCACCCCCAGGGCCGGCTCCTGCAGTGTCCCGGTGCCTACCCCCGGGACACTGTAGTTTGCTATGGCAGGACGGGAGCCTCGCGGCTCCCGTCCTGCCATAGCAAACTGCTTTGGATATTGGAAGAGAGAGCAGGGAAACCTGCTCTCTCTTCCAATATCCAAAGCACATTGCTTTCCACATGGGGAGCTGCATCTTAGCAGCTCCCCATGTTGAAAGCAATGCCGGCTCCCAAGGGACGCGGGGAGCCGGCGGGACTGTGGGGGGATTGGGGACCCCCACAGTCCCCAATGGAGAGGGCCAGCCCTGGGGGATGGGGTCCCCGGGGCAAGTAGTGGCCCGGGAGGGGGCCACGCGGCCCCCCTCCCCAAAGTTTAAAAAAAAAAAAAAGGGTATGGCCGGCCCCGGGGATGGGGTCCCCGGGGCCTTAAATGGCCAGAGGAGGGGGCCACGCAGCCCCCTCCAAAGAATAAAAATAAAAATAGAGGCCAGGCCCCGGGGGATGGGGTCCCCGGGGCCAATACAGGCCCAGGGAAGGGGGCCACGCGGCCCCCTTCCCGTTTTTTTTTTAATTAAAAGGGGGTAAGGCCCTGGGGGATGGGGTCCCCAGGGCCCATAAACAGGAAAAGGAAGGGGGCCACACAGCCCCCTTCAGAGAACAAAAAAAAAAAAAAAAAAAACGATCGGGCCCGCAGGCCCCGCCCCTTCCTTCACCACTCTGCAAACGCGCCCCTGGCGCGTTTGCAGAGGAGGCAATTCCCCTTGAATACTGGGGGTCCCTGGGGGCCAACTAGCCCACCAGGAACCTCCAGTATGCGCCAGGGGGCTGCCTTGCAGAGAGGTGTACAGAGGCCACGCCCTTTTACACCTCTCTGCAACGCAGCTCTGTGGCGCTTTTGGAGGTATATGGTGGGCTAGTTGGACTCCGGGGACCCTCAGGATTCAAGGGGACTTAATCCCCCAACTTAAAACGCGCCACGGGGCGCGTTTGCACAGTGGTGAAGGGAGGGGCGGGGCTTCAGGTGACATGTGTGCAAACAGGCCCCGTGGCGTGTTTTAAGATGGGGAATTAAATCCCCTTCAATCCTGAGGGTCCCTGGGGCCAACTAGCCCAACAGGTACATCCAGAAAGCGCCACAGAGCTGCGTTGCAGAGAGGTGTAAAGGGGTGTGGCCTCTCTACACGTCTCTGCAACGCAGCCCCTAGCGCATATTGGAGGTTCCTGGTGGGCTAGTTGGCCCCTAGGGACCCTCAGGATTCAAGGGGACTTAATCCCCCAACTTAAAACGCGCCACGGGCGCGTTTGCACAGATGTCACCTCAGGCCCCGCCCCCACCCATCACCATTGTGCAAAAATTCTTCTAAAATCATCCGAAATACGAATTCCGATTTACTCACCTGTTATAAGGAGAGACCTCAGTGCTGCATCTTTCAGCCCAGTACTGGTCCTGAAAAGTAATTTTAACCGTACTTACCAGTAACTTGAATTTCCTTCCATAGGATATCATTGCCTGCTTTTTGCTAAAAAGTTTCTAAGTGTTGATTTTTGAAACATACAAATATTCCTCTAAAATCAGCCGAAATACGAATTCCGATTTACTCACCTGTTATAAGGAGAGACCTCAGTGCTGTATCTTTCAGCCCAGTACTGGTCCTGAAAAGTAATTTTAACCGTACTTACCAGTAACTTGAATTTCCTTCCATAGGCTAACATTGACTGGTTTCACTTGGAAATTCTTCTAAGTGTGGAGTTTTGGAACTTTAAAATATTCCTCTAAAATCAGCCGAAATACGAATTCCGATTTACTCACCTGTTATCAGGAGAGACCTCAGTGCTGCATCTTTCAGCCCAGTACTGATCCTCAAAAGTAATTTTAACAGTACTTACCAGTAACTTGAATTTCCTTCCATAGGATATCATTGCCTGCTTTTTGCTGAAAAAGTTTCTAAGTGTTGATTTTTGAAACATACAAATATTCCTCTAAAATTAGCCGAAATCCGAATTCTGATTTACTCACCTGTTATCAGGAGAGACCTCAGTGCTGCATCTTTCAGCCCAGTACTGGTCCTGAAAAGTAATTTTATCCGTACTTACCGGTAACTTGAATTTCCTTCATAGGCTAACATTGACTGGTTTCACTTGGAAATTCTTCTAAGTGTGGAGTTTTGGAACTTTATAATATTCCTCTAAAATCAACCAAAGTACGAATTCCAATTTACTCACCTGTTATCAGGAGAGAACCCAGTGCTGCATCTTTTAGCCCAGCACTGACCCTGAAAAGTAATTTTAACCGTACTTACCAGTAACTTATATTTTCTTCCATAGGAATCCATTGTCTGGTTTTCAGCAGAAAAGTTTCAAAGTGTCGATTTTCACAAACTACAAATATTCCTAAAAAATCGCCTGTATGACTTAAACGCATTCTTTCAACTGTTTACAGGAGATGCACCAGTGCTGGATCCAGGATCCAACACTGAGTAAGAAAAAGTAACGATAACAGTTTTTACCTTCTAAGTGAATTTCCTTCCATAGGATAACATTGGTGATTCTATGAGAAAAAGTTTCTAAGTGTCAACTTTTAAAGTACAATAATATTCCTTAAAAATCACGACTGTAACCAAAACGCTTTTACTCAACTGTTTACAGGAGATGTCCCAGGACTGAATCTAGGATCCAGTCCTGTGGTTAGAAAAAGTAATCCATAAAGTAAGTAATTGCATTTAACTAGAAATTCACATTGAGCTGAATGTTGCATTGTGTTTGAAAATGTGTTGCCCATTGCAACAACTGTAACTACTGTACTTAAAAGTCTATTGCCTATGTGCAAAGTATTTAAACTAAAGTAATTCATTCTGAGAAAGTATTTCATCAGTGATGTCATCAGTGATGTCACTGACCATGTCATGAGTGATGTAATATGTGACGTCATCAGCAGTGCATTGCGGGGGCGCGAGTTATAGTTAGCTGGACTAACTATAACGGGGGAATTTCACGGGTTTTGTACGAGTGCAATGTCCAACTAACTATAACTGTCCCTAAAACCTATGGTTTTTTCAGTGAATTTCAAAGGTTTTTTAAATGCTAATTTGTAACTATAACGTCCCTGAAACCTATGGTTTTTTCAGTGAATTTCAAAGGTTTTTTAAATGCTAATTCCTAACTATAACATTCATTTTCAGTGAATATATATATATATATATATATATCAATATATAACATATTACCTACTGGCGGTCACCAGTAGGTAGTTATAGTTAGAACCTAGTTTCCATAGGAAAAGCGTTTTTATTTGCCAATAACTTTGGCGCCGTTTGACAAATCTTCACGAAATTTTCAAAACTAATTGTTCACTCAGGTCAGCTCCTGTCTTGAAAGTTTCAGGGTGATTCGTCAAGGGGGGGCCAAGAAAAAAGGGGGGTCCTAAAACGTGTTTTCTCCATTTTAATTTCGATAGGAAACTTTAGACACGGCTACAGCCTGAACTGCTGAACAGAATTACACCAAATTTGGCAGAGAGATAGCTCTTGGTCCAGAAAGCAGCTTTTCTTTAAATGGTGTAATTCCGTTCAGTAGTTTTTGAGATATTTAAAGATTTACAGATATCGATATTTGAGAATTGTGAGATCTGATTGGCTGAGCCCTCCCGAGCACGAGCTTGCCTCTGATTGGCTGCCAACACTTCAAACCAGGAAGTGTTGGCAGCCATCTTGTGACTCCGTACCGAGGGAGAAGGAAAAAGGTGAGTAAAACATTAAAAAGAAGAAAAGGGGGCAGGGTAAAAACACCCTGACCCCCTAGGCCTGCTCAGTTTTTTTTCCATTTTCGGCCGTAGTCGCGCCGGGTGCGCGAACCCGGTCGAAAATGGAAAAAAAACGAAGCGCGGACTCCCGCGCTTCATTTTTAAAGCTCCCGGGTGGGCCAGGTCCTGGGGGCAATGCTTATTTATGTAGCGGGGGCCCGCGGGGGCCCCTGCAGCCCTGGGGACCGCCACCTCCCCGGGGCTTATATTTAAAATGCGTGGGGGGGCTCCTGCCCCCCCACGCTGCCTCAGGGACCGCCACATCCCCGGGCAATCCTTATTAATGTGCGGGGGCCTCGCGGGCCCACCCAAGCCCCGGAGACCGCCACCTCCCCAGGGCTTAAAATAAAAAAATGAAGTGTGGGGGGGCTCATGCCCCCCCCACACTGCCCCGGGGACCACCACCTCCCCGGGGCACTCTTTAATTAAATGCCCTCCTGGAGCCCTTGATGGCCCTGGGTACTGCCACCCCCCAGGGCCGGCTCCTGCAATGTCCCGGGGTGCCCACCGCCGGGACATTGCTGTTTGCTATGGCAGGGCGGGAGCACGGCTCCCGCCCTGCCATAGCAAACTCCTGCTTAGGTTTTTGGAAGCGAGAGCAGGAAACCTGCTCTCGCTTCCAAAAACCAAAGCAGATTGCTTTTGCACAAGGGGAGCTGCATGTCAGCAGCTCCCCTTGTGCAAAAGCAATGCCGGCTCCCGCAGGAGGCGGGGAGCCGGTAGGACCGTGAGGGCATTGGGGCTCCCCCCACGGTCCCCAACGGTGAGGCCAGGCCCCGGGGGATAGGGTCCCCGGGGCCAGAAGTGGCCCGGGAGGGGGGCCGCTAGGCCCCCCTCCCATTTAAATAAAAAACAAAAATGGCAGGCCGGCCCCGGGGGATGGGGTCCCCGGGGCCAATAGTGGCCTAGGGAAGGGGGGGCACGCGGCCCCCTTCCCAATAGTTACATTTTGAAAAAGAGGCCATGCCCCGGGGGATGGGGTTCCCGGGGCCCCAAATATAGTACAAGAAGGGGGGCCACACAGCCCCCCTTCTAGAACAATATTTAAAAAAAAAAACGGCATCTCGCCGGAGGCCCCGCCCCCTCCCTGCAACACTCTGCAAACGCGCCCCCTGGCGCGTTGTAAGTTGGGGAATTAAGTCCCCTTGAATACTGAGGGTCCCTGGGGGCCATTTAGCCCACCAGGCATCCCCAGTAAGCGCCAGAGAGCTGGATTGCAGAGAGGTGGTCCGAGGCCACGCTCCTTTTTACACCACTCTGCAAACGCGCCTCTTGGCGCACTGCTGATGGGGTGATGAGGTCCTCTTGTGTCTTGAGGACCTCAAGACACAAGTGAACTTCATCCCCCGAGCAGCAGTGCGCCAGGAGGTGCGTTTGTAGAGTGGTGTAAAAAGGGGGCGTGGCCTCAGACCACTCTCAGCAATCCAGCTGTGTGGGGCTTACTGGAGGTACCTGGTGGGCTAGTTGGCCCCCAGGGAACCTCTGGATTTAAGGGGAGTTAATCCCCCAACCCAGAACGCGCCAGGAGGCGCGTCTGCAGAGTGGTGGAGAAAGGGGGAGTGGCCTGGTATGAGAAGTTAGCAATCCTACTGTGTGGGACTTACTGGAGGTAATAGGAGGGGTAGTTGGCCCCAAAGTTGACGTTGGGGGCTAACTACCCCTCCTGTTACCTCCAGTAAACCCCACACAGTGGGATTGCTAAGAGGTGTTCGGAGGCCACACTCACCTTTCTACACCACTCTGCAAACGCGACTGCTATGTTATAGTTAGAAATTAGCATTTAAAAAACCTTAGAAATTCACTGAAAAAACCATAGGTTTTAGGGACGTTATAGTTAGAAATTAACATTTAAAAAACCTAACAAGCCAACTAACGAATCAAAAGCCAGCATTTATGAAGGACAATAACACAAGCCAATGACAAATATGGGGGGAGAGTGGGCGGGGCTTCAAGTACATACTCTAATACAGCATGGCAACCAGAGCAGCGCATGCGCTGCCCAGGCTCGACCTAAAAACTAATAATGCCCTAAGACAGGACCAACATCTCTGTGGTTGTGGTTGGGTCTGCCCTTCCTACATATAAGGAAACTGTTAATGAAAGCAGCACTGATGCTCTGCACCCAGAAGCAGCAGAGATGAAGACGAGGGTGTGGGATGTACAGTTCACAGCTCCTTGAGTGTGACCAGGGCCCACTGTGGCATGAAAATGTTTAACCATCGAACTGGTACTTGTTACTCCGTGATCATGGTAAGATAAGAAGGGAGAAGTGGTCACTCCACAAGAAGTAAGGTAGCTGCTGAGTGTTTCGTTTCTGCGTTAGTCCAAGATCACCCGTGGCTAACAACCACAATTGTGAAGTGGTTATATGAAACGTCAGTCGTATTATATGGCGCCTATGAACAATGGGAGGAACCGCGAAGGAGTTTGTGGACGGTCTTCTTGACAGAGACAGTGCATAAGGTCCTGATCCCACACCTCTCCCATGGCTCATCCCAAAGTGATAATTGCTCATTTACTAAAATACAAGAACAGACAGGGGAAAGGGTCCTTAGTGGACCCGACTGGTTCAGAGGTAAATGGAGCGTTGATGGTGTGAAGTGGAAGCTCCGTAAAAAACAACTTGTTTCTTCGCTCTTGTTTTCCAGCCAAGTTAAAATTGATGAAAGATGCTAGGCTTATTTCTTCCAAGACACCTGGGCAAAAGTTTAGACAGATCAAAAGCAATAGCTAGAGAACCCAGGAATCAACTGAGGGCTTGGACCCTGCACAGGAAGAATCAGGTCCACAGTGATGGGACACCACAAGATATCAGAGAAACACCCAGAGCCCGCACAGAGACTGGGGGCTGGAATGAATCAGTGGTGATGGAACAGGTTGGGGAGTACTGCCCTAAACATTGTGGAAAACCTAACTTCTAAAGAGCGCCAAACCTTCAGCGGCAGAGTTGAAGCTCAATGGGAGGTCCAGTGGTGAATTTTGAACAGCATTTCTGTAATATGCGGCTTAAAACTATACAGATGAAGCAAGTAACACCAACATTGCTTTTATGTTCAAATAAATAACCAGAAAGGACTACTTGATCAGCAACTCGGTTTTGAATGGGGAGAGCAAGGCCTTCAGCCCGTTAGAGACGTTGGGTGGTCTTTGGGGAACGTGGTGTCTTAACATAAATGACAACTGTGCTATGATCCTTCAACCTCCATGTGAACAGGTTATATCTCACCCTTCAGCAGTGGCTGGCCCATCAAATATGCGAAATGAATCCGGTGTTGTCAGACAGATTTGCATAACTTAATATTAGAATGGAGGCAATCATTTGTTTTATTATTTCTATCACCGAAAACTGTGTAGAGATAAGGGATCAAAAATCTCAGGCCATCCAACCATTGCATTGAATGCTTAAGAGCTGACCTTAACAAACAGTTCATGGGCTAATATGCCTCATGTGTAGTTCACATACTTCCGAGATCTTTAGAAACACTTTTCCAAAGTACTATGCTTAGACATAGTTTTAACACTATTGCCACTTCGTATGTGTGCTGTACAGTGGAGCACACATGCAAAGCTGCAAAAGTTTTGAGAAAAATAACTTTTCTCAAACATTATGCCTGCCTTGATGAGGCGTTCATTTTTGGAGCAAAGGCCTGTCAAGGGGGCCGATTCACAGAACTAATCTCAGATAAAATCCTAAACTTACTACTTTTGGTATTCACAGAAGGCATTTAGTAGTAGTAAAGTTAGGATTCCTAACTTTTCTACTACTAAATGCCTTTTGTGAATACCGAAAGTCGTAAAGTTAGGATTTTGTCTCAGTTTAGTAGTAGTAAAGTTAGGAGTCCTAACTTTACTACTACTAAATGCCTTCTGTGAATATCAAAAGTAGTAAGTTTAGGATTTTATCTGAGATTAGTTCTGTGAATCGGCCCCTATGTTTTTATTAGATAGGGATTTACATAAAAATCGAAGTGTGGTTGCATGAGAAAACCCTGGATTCAAATTAGCACAAAGTAGCACAATGTGCAGGGCGTGGCTATGGCGCCGAAGATGGTGGTCACATGGGCCTGTTGCTCTGTGTCAGCCCAGTAAACATCCTGCTGCATTGGGACAGAGGTCGGCCACAGACGAGCCTGGAATGGCATCCCTGATATATCGTCCCCCCGAAATGAAAAATGCGGGGCTAAAAGTAGTTTCTGGGCGAGATACTGCAAAGATTTGCCCTGGGCCCTGCCGGCGAAGTGTCCAGGCTACAAGATGGAGGCGAGACAAAGCCAGTGACCGAGAGGCAGAGCGGGCTCAACCTCTGCTATAGATGGTGCCTACTGCTGGATTATATCCTGCAAGACTCTCCCGACGAAGTGGTGAGCTGGCGACCCCCCCCTTGTCAGTGTGAGGAGGTTGTTGGTTGCTGCGGGCCTGGGTGGAGTGGCAGAGCTACCGGAGTCCACCCGTCCCACTGAAGCAGGGGCGGCCGCAGCTTGTCTGCTGCGCCGGGGGTTTCCCCCTGATCTGCCAGCCCCTGCGTTGGGGCCTCGACCTGGAGGAGAGTGTCGGAGCTGAGGAGACTGGGGCTGCGGCAGCTTGGGCCCTGTGGGCTGAACACTGCCCTGTGCCATGGATGCTCGGGGCATAGATCGGGGCCCTGCGTGTGAGGTGTGCAAGGCTGGGCCGCGCTTAAGGCCCTGCACTGCAGGGGCCCACAATGGGACCCCTGCATTTCCTGGACATTTCTGGACTGGGGCTCCATGCCCCCTGGAACCTACCTGGTGAGCTGTGGCTGGTTGAGTGGAAAGAGGGCCCATACGCCAGCAGTGGCCACGTGGTGAAAAACTGCTCCATTCCGAAAGCTTCTGCCTTAACTACAGTACTGGGTGGACAGTCAGTATGGGTAAGCCACAAAACAAACAAGAGGCTGCTCAGCCAGACACAAGAGAGGCCTCTCTGGGGTTCCCAGGACCCCTGGATAATAGAGATGCCTCAGAGAATTCAATCCACTCACACTTGTATAAAGTATTGGCTGCTTTAGCGGACACAAAATCGACACTTCAACAGGACATTGGAGCAGTGTCAGTGAGGTTGGGCCTCCTACAAGCGGCACACCATAAATTGGTGGATCGAGTCAAAGAGGTGGAAAAGTCGGTCGGTGCAGTCCTGCCTGTACATCAACAAACTGAAGGATCTAACCATCAGAGTGGGCACGCTATAAGGACGGGCAGAAGACGAAGAGGGTCTTCACAGCTGCAATAAGATTAGGCTGGTGGGACTCCCTGAGGGAATTGAGGGCACAAACATGGTGTCCTTTTTAGAGAACTGGATGTGCACAGAGGTGGTACCTGATGGCCTCACACAGGTTTTTGCCCCGGAGAGGGCCCACCAAGTGCTGGCACGTCCGCTAGTGCCAGGACGCCCTCCCCTTTCGGTGGTGGTCCATTTACTACACTGTAGGGATCGGCACATTATCCTGCAGAGAGCCAGTACCAATGGCCCATTCACAATAACTAACAGTAAGGTGCTAGTACTCCCAGATTTTACTGCCAAGGTTCGGTGCGTCATTTGTGGAAGCCAAGAAAGCCCTCCGCATGGAAGGTCTTTAATATTCATTGAGGTTCCCTGCTAAACTTCGGATTGTACTAGATGGCAATATACATTTCTGTGACACATCGGAAGCGGTATGGACATGGTTGGGTCTAACAAATTGGGGACCTAACTTCCAAAATCCCAAACCCGGTCTACTGTAGCTCAACAAAAACCTAAGAAACGTTCCAGGAGATCACCTTGGAAGCTCTCTCTGGGGTGGCCCTCCCCCTCTCAAACGGAACGAGAGATAGCATCAACACAGAGGAAGATGGAAGGCACAGACATCTCCTCTGAACATAAATCATTGATTTCAGACTCTGGTGGTCGACCGTGAGCAAGATGGACCTCCCATGGTGACTCCACAATCTGTTGATGACTTAATTTCAACAGCTTCTGTGGCCCCCATTGCACCTAGGTGCCTACGGCTCTCAACTGGAGTTATGGAACTTTACTGTGCCCACTGGGAACAAACCACTAGCTCTGTTATTGGCACCAGTGATGCGACTTGGAGCCACCACTGTGATGGGCATAATACCTTTGGACCTGAGATGAGCTGGTGACCTGTGGCCTGCGAAGGGTAATATCTGTCAAACATAATGGGAAATAGGCTGGTGCGGTGCATGTGAACTTGATCTTCTCTAACCTGTCCCCACCTTGATTGCACCCCCTTGGCAACTGATGGTGCCTTTCTCTTATCCTATTCTTTTTTTATAGGTTTTGGGTGGTCAGCTGTTGCTGCACTGCCCTTGAGTGAGGGAGTTTAGAGTTGGGGTGTTACTTGCCTGTCCTGAGGGTCAACGATGGCCTGATGATGCTGGGGTGTGATTGATGGGGGGTGCCTGTAATTGAGGCAGACTATATCTTCTTTCTATATGGGAAATTCCCATTACAATGTTATAATGATGTCTTGGAATGTGCGGAGAATGGGTTCTGCCTCCAAGCGCCACAATATCCACCATTCTTTGTGGTGGTGTTTTATTGTCCTGGCGAAGCGCCACGGTTCCTTAGGACCACTTAAAAGGCGCGAATCATGTTGACAAACTATTGAGCACACGACCAGAGCTAGGTCTCCCGCTCGCGACTAGAGGGACCTTCTCCTACCTAGTCCTCACACACAGACTACTCTGGTTCCTTCAAAAAGCCTTAAGGGTAGCACCTGCCTGTTGTAGGCCATTTTAGCCCAGACGGGGCGTTCCACTTATTAATGGATAGCCTACGACCTCCCTGATCAGTTTTAATCTTCAACCACGTTCACTCCTCCATTCACACCTCACTTGCACTCATCATACCGCATTTGCCTTAAAAAGATCTCCGCCAAAATGACCCTTTGGGGGACCCGTAGGGCATTGCAGCGCCGGCCCGACGAGGAGCACTGCCCTATGATGAAGCATGACATCCCCTTGGGGGTGTGTGAGGGCAACATGAGACAATCACACTGACTGTCTTGATTATCTTTGTCTGAATATACCTGTCTAGAAATCATCTTTTTCTTATCATAGGAACAGTAGCCCTATTAGTTGAGTCTTGTAGTTATTCAGCGATAGATACATGGGGGCATATTTACTGATCTTTCATGCGACGCAAAGCAGCAAGCAAAGTTGCTGCGCTGTGTTGCGTGAAAGGGAGAGAGCAGAAATGCTCTATATTCACAAAGATATAGATATGGAGCATTTCTGCCCTCTACTTGTGCTGGTGCACTGTGTGCTGCCTAGCGCCAACGCAACTGCGTTACGGGCTGGATTGCTTTTGTGCAGGAAGGAAAACCTTCCTGTATAAAAACAATCCTTAGTGACATTTTCCTACATAGAAAGAAAAACAACAAGGAGAAATAGAGATATTTCTTCTAGTTACGCCTCACTGGGGAAGGCATAGCATTTTGATACCCTCTCAGGTTTACTAGCATTAGTAAATCTGGAAATATGCCAAAATCCATGGGTTGATGGATGACAGGGAGAGACAAACTTTGTCGGACGACAGCTGACCTCGCAAGCAAGAGTGCTAATAGGGAGCTGTTCTCACTCCCCCGCCAGTTCGAGTTTAAAAATGTAATAAACTTGGTTCCTCTCCAAGAGCGAGGGCTCTACTACTTTTGCAACCGAGCATTGACTCAGGAAGGTGACATCCCCTTTACTTCTGGACTTAAAGGAGGGAGGGTGAGCACCTAGGGATCACAGTGTTGAGAGTCCTGAGGAAAGCCGGGGTATTAGTCTTGCCGGCTGAAACATGTCGACGCTTTTGCAGAGTGGATGGGTTGGCGTCTCATTATAAGCTCCCCAACCCAGCATCCATATTTTTTGTTTTAAACCTGGACAGGGTACCTAATATTAAAATTATGACAAGGACTCCCTGACACCAGTTTTATATCACTTTCTCTGCACTTTCTTCTCACGTGTGATCTTACACTGTATGTTGTATTGTCTTCCCCCTCCCTATTGCTCCACCTCCAGCGTTTGGTTGGCGCGGAGGTGTGTTAGCAGCCCTATGATGAAGCATGACAAGCTTGCTGTGTGTGAGGGCAGTTTTATCAATTTGGTGCATTTCCCCTACACTCATCCACCTTCATGTAGTGTTATTATTCCTCTTCTTTTTGTGAGATAAAAGTACTGAGCGGGAGGTCGAAGAGGGATCTTTATCCTCTCACCCCTCTTTTTCTTGTGTGTTTTTGATGGATGAAATGCCATGCCTCACCCATTGAATGCCTCCCAGCTTGAAATGTAACGTAACCTGTCGCAAGCTGCTGTGTTGCGTTCCTTTACAAAGCTGTGCAAGGTGGCATAAATAGCCCCTTGTGTAGCTTTCTAATGTGTTACTTAAGCCTTTGAGCTGTCCTTGTGTCCCCATGCACAACACGAGGACAACGCAAAGGGTTGATAAGTCTGGACCTTCTCCTTTGAGAAGAGTTGAAGCTCAGTTACAGGGGACACAATGAAGGCTGTCCCATTGAAACCCATCCCACTGCCTCCCTCTCACTGTAGCCTCTGGCCCTGATGCTGGGTTCTCCGGTGCTTGTAGCCAGGGGCATTTTAAGGCATGGGCAAAGTGGACAATTGCCCAGGGCCCTCAACGTCGAAGGAGCCCCCTGATAAAGTGATGGGACAGTCCCGCCTGGCCATAATTGTTTAATTAAAAGTTTTTTTCCATCTTTCGGTCCCTTTATGATAGACTTAAACAGCTGTAGAGTATTGGCCTGTGCTCTCATTCTCCATCTGATGCAGTGGCGTAGAAAGGGGGGTGCGGTGGGTGCAGGCCGCCCCGGGTGTCATCACTGAGGGGGGTGAGAAAATGGCAAAAATATGTGTTTTAAACACATATTTTTGCCATTTTGTCAAGCCGGGGGTGACAAGAAATTTTCCAAACCTGGTACCACCTGACCTTGCTACGCCACTGGTCTGATGCTCTCTGCCTCTGTATTGGAAAGGGTTCCCAGCCACTCTGTGAGGGGATCATTTAATCTCAGGCCCTGTTGAATATTACTCACGTAAACCCCTCATCCTTTAAGTGCATGAAATGGACCGCCTACATGTTTTAGCCACTTGTTAATGTGTACAGTGCTTGGCAAAACTACTTAGAGGCCTTTTAATTTGAAGTGCGGGACTGTACTGTTTTGTAAACTAAATTAATACTAGCCCCGTCTATGCAGTAGAGCAGTACTGAGTGCTGTTTAGATTTGAACCTTTGTAGCTTTATAAATCACTTTAACTCGACAGGATAACTCAGTAAGTTGAGCGCCTTCTATCCATTGAAATGTTGGTACATTGAGTACCTTTGAACTGGTTATTAGTAACCTCTGTTATTCACTACTCATAAGAATGACAGAAATGCGGTTTGAAGCACTATATAAAAATGCGTTATTATTAGAGATCCTGCATGCTGTTATTCTATGCCGTGCACACTGCTCTGTTGTGTGCTATGGCATGCTATAATACATTTATAAAGTGACAGCATGAAACCTTTCAGGGGGTTCAACGGGCTAGTAGTCACAAGAGCATGAGCAGTGGTTTCATACATATTTAACTATTTTCTTTGTTTACCACTACAAAACAAGTGGCTACAGCACATTGTATGGAACGAAAGTATTCCAACGCAGCACGCAACAGCGTATATTCAGCAACTTATATTGTCGTCATTTTTCTTTCATCCCCTCACTGGTTTTCTCGTGTTGTGTTTTCTCTGTTATGCAGAGCCATTCTAATTATGCGGTTCTGCAGCCGCGGTTATTTTTCGTATAGTTATGCAGCTGCCACACTTGCCACATAATCCATCATCTTCTGCATAGTTTGCAGATTTTAACCATAAAATGGTGTTTCTAACTCAAACGGATCACAAGTTACTGAAGACACTACTACACGTGTTGCCAGCAGAGTCAGTTTCAGTTGGTGATTGGTATATTTAGGTGTTAAACGGATATTAACGAGGTGATACCTTTGCCCATACAGCATTAACATGTGTAAAAATGACAACACTGAAGGAATACTGCTTGAAAAGAATTGACTTTTCTAGTTGCATAATATCGTAAACCCTGCCTCATAAATTGGTTGCCTGTACTGCATAATTCCAGTGGCCCTGCTCATACCTATCCTTTCTGTTAACCTTCCTATTCTCTCCATTTCTTCATTTCATACTATACTTCCTCGCATTTTCTTCCTCACTTTAGCCCCCTCTGTGTAATGTTTCTCTCATTTCTCATCGTTTTCCTTACTCTGTTGCATCATCCTTGAGACACCTAAAATATAACGTTACTAATGAACATCGTACAGCACACACTTAAATACCCACTGAGGCTCAAATGATGTGGCTAATTATTACCCATGAAATTGTAGTTTGTAGTCCACCTTGCAATGACGTCAGCTATTTGCACTGGGATTCAGACCTGTGATTTAATGCTAGTTCTCTGCAACCAGTGTTTAACTCGTTCAGCAGTCATTTCTCGAGAGATAACTGCTCTCCCCTCTTTCGACCTCCCTTACCCACTTTACTCTTTCCTCTCCTCAAATTTCCCTCCATATTTGGCTCTAATGTTCCCTCCTTCCATCTTCAGTTCCTCATGTCTTCTCTTATCTCACTTCTCTACTGTGCCGCCCTCTGATTCTTGTCCCCATCCTTTTTTCCTGCCCCTAGCATCTTAAAGAAAGCACTTTTATTACCTCTATAGAGCAGTTAAAAAAACGCCATATGTGAGTATCACGACTGTCTGTTCAAGGTGAGACATGCTGGCAGTGTGACCCCATCAGACGTGCCTGGCAGTGTGAACAAGTGAGTGGCGTGGGCGGATGAATACATTCAAAGTAGTCCCCAACAGGGCGCCCGGTCCATCTTTTGCGCACGGCCTCATAAACCCAAAATATGACTCTGCTTGTGGCCCTGGTTCAGGTGGTGGGAGCCTATGTGATGACAGAGGAGGGGTGAGGTGGATGGGCTGCCCAGATACTGCCCAGTAGTCACTAGTTGCCCCAACATCTGCGGAAAAGACCCAATACCTATACAGTGGCATTTATCAGCCATCCCTATTCAACGCTATCGTACATTTCATTTGCCATAGAATTATTCCCATTACCTAGCAGAGAGCACCAAGGGATTCCCATAGGGCAGAACCAGAATTTAATATTGTCAGAAAATATTCTAATGTTGCGATTAATCTCCTCCAATTGTAATAACTATTGTCAATGTGCTGCTCACACATCTGTGCATGTTAACTGATTCTTTATCACAGGAGCATCGGAATTCAGTATTTTGTTTCTTATTGGGTCGTGCACAATTTTTATGACAGAGTGAAGTTCGCATAGATAAATTTATATGGTCTACGCATAGTTGGCACAGTTACCTTCTGTTCTTAAGATTTGTGTCCGGCGTAGTTTCCCTCACAAGTATGCCCTGATGAGCGTGAGTATGAGATGGTGTTGAAAATAGTAGGTTTATTTTAAAACCATTTTTCTCATGACAAAAGGGTGTGAAAGTCCAGTGTTCCAAGTGAAAATCCACATAGGGAGAACTCTGCAACCTACCGGCATTGTTTGCAAGAATTATGTGACGTTTGTAAGAGAACTAAGCATTGGAAAAGCCAATATGTCTCGCCTGTGCAAGAGCTATTGGCTAATGTGTTGTAGCCAAGTTGAACACCAGCGTGGCTACTGTTCAGCATGGCTAAAAGTTAGTGGCATATAGGAGAGTGTCATGGAGTGGAGTAGAGTGTCATAGAGTTGAGAGGCGTAGAGTGGAGTGTTGTACAGTGGCTTGGAGTTGTGGAGAGTGTCGTGGAGTGGCAGAGAATGGAGTAGAGTTGATTGGAGTGTTCTGGAGAGGTGTAGAGTGTTGTGGAGTGGTGTAGAGTGGAGTGTCATGGAGTGGCGTAGAGTGGAGTGGTGTAGAGTGACGTAGAGTGTCATGGAGTTTCGTGGATGGGGTAGAGAGGAGTGACGTAGAGTGGAAGAGCGTAAAGTGGTGGGCCGTAGAGTGGAATAGAGAGACATACAATGGAGTAACGTAGAGTATCGTGGAGTAGAGTAGGGTGTCGTAAAGTGGGGTGGCATAGAGTGTTTTAGGTGGGAGTGTCATAGAGTGAAGTAGCATAGAGGGGAGTACAGTGTCGTACAGCAGAGTGGAGTACAGTGGAATAGAGTGGCATGAAGTGGCATAGAGGGAGTTGCGTACAGTGGAGTAGAGTTTTGTGGCATAGAGTAGATTGTTGTAGAATAGAGTGCCATAGAGTGGAGTAGAGTGACAGAATGGAGTGGCATAGAGTGTCGTGGAGTGTGTAGAGTGTCAGAGAGTAGAGTAGACTGGACTAGAGTGGAGTGGCATTGCATAGGGTGGAGTGTCGTAGAGTGGAGTGGCGTAGAGGAGAGTAAAGTGTTGTAGAGTGGAGTGGTGTAGCATTGAGTGGAGCAAAGTGTCATAGAGTGGAGTGGGGTAGAGTGGGGTAGAGTGCCAGAGTGGAGTGTTGAGTTATCAAGTGTCGTATTGTAGAGTGTTATGGCGTAGGAATGGCGGGGAGTAGAGTGGAGGATCATAGAATGGAGCGGCATGTCATAGAGTAGACTGGTGTGTTGTAGTGTGGCATAGAGAGGAGTGGCATAGAGTGGAGCGGCATAGAGTGCAGTGTCATAGAGTGGAGTGGCGTAGATGGGGAGTGTCGTGTCGTAGAGTAGAGTGGCGTGTTGCAGAGTGATGTGTCTTAGAGTGACTTAGAGTGGAGGGGCATAGAGTAGAGTGCCATAGAGTGGAGTGTTATGTCCTAGAGTAGAGTAGTATGGCGTGTCGTAGAGTGGACTGACATGTCATAGAGTAGAGTTGCATAGAGTGGAGTGGAGTGACGTTGAATGTCAGAGTGGAATGGGGTAGAGTGCAGTGATGTGTCGTTGAGTGGAGTGGAGTGTCATAGAGTAGAGTGGCGTGTTGCAGAGCAGTGTAGAGTGGCGGCTCACAGAGTGGAGTAGAGTGTTGTAGAGTGGAGTGTTGTAGAGTGGAGTGGCATAGGGTGGAGTATGCATGGTGTGGTAGCACACTGCCATTACAGACAACATATTCTCAATTGAAATGACCTTTACATTTGCACAGATATACAGTTTTACTGAAAAGTATACAGCGCACAAACAATAATGTGTGGAAATGTCATCACCTAGGGTACTGATTTGTTTTGATCATATTTAAATATTTATTTCAACTACACTTCATAATATTAAAAAAATTTGCTTAATTTGTGCTTTTCTGATTCTGATGTATTCTAAAATATCTGCACAGTTAATTTACAAACACTTACATTTTGTTGTGTGCTAAAAAAAAGCCTGTCCTTTCAGAGCATGATTGTCATATAAATCCTCTCACCTTGAAGTCAGAGAAAGAAAAGTAGACACAAGGTCCCTGGGAACACAGAGCCTGACATTTGACCTCTGTCTTTGAATGCACAGCAAATGTGACAATATAAGAACAAGGTTTAAAGGCCTATTTAGAGAAAACGAGATCTCATGGAAGGATACAGTCAACAGGCTATGCTCCACGGGAAGAGTGAACTCAAGCTGGACATCCTAAAACAAATAAAGCCAGCAAATAGAAAGCAAGCAAATATGAGTTACAAAACACAAAGCCAATGGTAAGCAATGGGCGGGATGCATTTCAAGGTAAGCTTTCAGAATGTCCCCAAGACGTTGTTGGCAACCAAACAGCTGCACTGTCTGGCAGGCTTCTACCTAAAAAATGTGTACACCCGAGCACAGACCTAGCTTTCGTCCAGTTCATCCGGGTGCACTTATGGGTAAACGGGAAATACACGCTACATCGGGAATCAGAGCCCTGGGGTCGTACCATGATACCGTTCTCTGCGCTGCACCCATGAACAAGGGGCTGGAACGTTTCTTCTTTCCATCTACAGCATGTATATTAACTCTAGAAATGTCTGAGTTAGCATATGTGCTGCTGACAGCAAGGCTCGGAAACACAGCACCAGTGGCATAGGGAAACTTGAGGGGGGCCCCCTGCAAAGTACACGGAGGAGCCCCCCATCCCCAGCTCTGGAGCTCAGGGCCCCCTGCATCATGGGCAGGGCCGTCTTAACAGCATTATAGGCCCCTGGTCAAAGCAGTGCACTGGGCCCTGCCTACACAACCACTCACAGGAATAAAACATTTTAACAGGAAATTTGTGTCAAATTTTGCTCTGCATGGGGCCCCTACGCTTGTGGGTCCCTTGGGGAACTGCCCAGCGTGCCCATGAGCTAAGACGGCACTGGGGGCTATGGGGGCTTATGTTATGCCACTGCAAAGCACGGTAATTGGCTCTTCGTGTTTCCAAGCTCTTCTGTCCTCAGCACATGCACTAAACCTGAGAATTTCTCATGTTAATGTATGTACTACAGAAAGAAAAACAAGCATTTGCAATGTAATAGGTCTTGCATTAACGAGAGTTTAAGTTATTGGCAATGCAATTGCTTAAACACTCGCAAATGCGAGACCTATTGCATTGCACATATTTGTTTTTTTACTAGCACCCATGCGGCGCTTTCACATTCATGAAGGCCACGGCCCTTTCTTTAGACAATCCGTGTCTAAAGAAAGGGGCGTGTCTGACATTAAAATAAAACGGCGGCATGGGGGCTTTGACAAAAAAAAGCACCTGTTTGTCAAATTGACAAACAGATGGTTTTTTTGGGGGGGTAAAAGCGCCCATGCAGCGCTTTCACTTTAATGTCAGCCGCGTACCTTTCTTTAGACGCAGTTTGTGTAAAGAAAGGAGCGCAGCCTCTATGATTGTGAAAGCGCTGCATCGGCGCTAGTAAACAAAATAAATAAGTGCGGCCGCTAAATGAGGACAGTGCTGCTAAAATAAATTAAAAAACACGGCCGCTATAGTTAAAGCAGACCACCATTAGTAAAAATTTAAATAAAAGCGTGCGGCGGGCTGTGAGGTAGTGGGTGGAATTGGGGTACAGCATTAAATAAAATAGTGCTCACCAACTTATAAAGCAGACCATGTAACAACACCAGTAAAAGGCCAAGCAGTTATGGGAGGTAACAAATGCAGACAAGGTGGTACCAAGGAGGGACTAACAAGGCTAATAACGACTCGGAAGCCAGCTTTTATAAAGGACATTGACAAAAGCCAATTAAAAATATGGGCGGTGAGTGGGCGGGGCTTCAAAGCCATACTCCACAACTGCATGGCACTGCCCAGGCTCGACCTAAATAAAAAGAGTTTTACTCAATGAAAACATTTCAATGTCTGTGAGGAGACTCAAGACCAAAGGATCCCACTTTTAGGTGGTCACATTCAGTCTACTGGATAGTAACAAGGTGTCCGGGATAGAATCTGTAGTACAGAAATCCAAAACGATGCAGAACATACCATCAACAGTCGAGAAGACTGCTACCAAGTCGGAACAATTATATACACAAAAAGCATTGCATTCACTGGATCTATTCGAGCAGAACAGCATGGATAATGCTACAGTTTAAATGAACCACGCTGCATAGCATGTGGAATAGTCAAGTGACATAGTGACCATTCTTGTAGTGGCAAAAACATCCACTGCAAAAAGAAAATCTTGATGTACTTCGCATTGTGAATCATTACCCATCAATGTTTAGTTGTGAATTATGCCATTATTTACTCACAGTTCCGGTTCCATGGTTCAGAACTTCCTAGTATACAAGGGGCACATTCACAAGAGTAAAAGCATGGGCAAAGCACTGCAGTAACATTATAAATGGCTAGAATCTCAATTTGTAGCCCCATAAATTCTTAATCTTGAGGACTACTAAACCAAGACTGGTATCTTAAATTAATGCACTTATTTAACAATATGCTCAAACTGGACCCAACATGTTTAGAGATCAAATTATGGTACGATGAGAGGCAATAGACTATAGTTGCAAACATCCAATTTGCCGATCAAATAGGTGGTAGGTGCTGTTACATTGAGCTGTGCCTGCCTTTTGAAATCCATCAGGAAACTTGCATGCCTTCTACCACAAGAAACTCTTAAATCTGTGATAGTGGCCACCATCCTGCCAAAATTAGACTATTCTAATTCTACCTAGGGTCCCTGTCACAGCCGCAAATCTTCAAGTAATTCAAAATCTGGCAGTTCATCTCAGTCCTCAACTGCCAAGGAGGGCTCGTGTGTCTCCGGCACTAAAACCACTTCAGTTACTATTTAGAAGACAGAGTTCAACTCAAGTTGTGCTGCTTAACACTGAAAGCCTGTCACAACCTGGCTTCTCAATTCCTTAATTTTATTTTATTTATAAAGTTTTATATAGCGCGAACAAGATCCCGAGGGATATCAGAGCGCTTTACAATATGATGGGAGGAAGGACAAAAATGCAATATCCATATCAAATAGGAGAGAGAAAAATAAAAAACAGGAATGGTCGCAGATTACAGGACAATTGCACCCAGGAGAGTAATACAATAAACAGGTGTAGGCGGGCAACGAGGGGGGGGACACAGTATGCAGTAAGGAAGAGCTGTATCAGATGGAAGTACAATGGTAGTAGGAACAATGTCAACGGGCACGTGAGCCTATCCCTGTTAGGGTAAGAATTTGTTCATTAGGAATCTTTTGGCTTCCAATTTGAACGCCGTCGATGAAGAGATTCTGCGTACTTCCGGTGGAAGAGAGTTCCATATCTTTGGGGCAGCGCCGGAGAAGGCTCGGTGACAACTTCTCTTTTTGTTAAGGATGAGTGGTTTCAAGAGGAAGGTAGAGGCGCTTCTTGAGGCTCTTATACCACAGGATAGTTTAAGTTTTTGCGGAAGGTACGTAGGAGTGTTGAAGTGAAGGGCTTTGTGCGTAAGAACAGCAATCTTTAAGTGAATTTGTGCTTCGTAGGGCAGCTATTTGAGGGATTTTAGGACTGGGGATATATGTTCGTTTCGTTTGGTGTCTGTAACCAGTCTAGCCGCAGCGTTCAGTGATGCCCTTAGTAGAGCCAGGGCGTATTTGGGAAGGCCACAGAGAGTAGCACTGCCGTAGTCTAGCCTCGGCAAGACAAGCGCTTGGACCACCTGCTTGAAATCATTTAGAGGAAGGAAAGGTTTGATATTTCTGAGTGACCTCATCAAGTGGTTTGCTCCTTTACATACATTGCTGAGATGATTTTTCATATTCAGGTGCTTGTCCATGGTGATTCCGAGAGACTTGGCTGAGTCTATGATGAGAGGAGTGCAGTTGAAAGCAGTGAGGTGACTCAGCCAGAGGTCTAGCTTGGGGATGTGGTTCGGAGGGGAGATGAGCAGGAATTCCGTTTTGGAAGTGTTGAGCAGGAGATGGTTCTCCGTTAACCAGTTTTGAGTAAAAATTTGGGTAGTATTGAGTGAGATGATGTTTTCCGGGGATGAGATTTTCAGATATAGTTGCGTGTCGTCCGCATACATGTGGAAGAGAATGTCCATGGAATTTAGTGAGTTTGCAAGAGGTTCCAAGAAAAGGTTGAAGAGGATAGGAGATATAGCGGACCCTTGGGGGACCCCCATGAGTACAGGAGAGGGCTGGGAGAGATAGTGGTTTGCCTTGACTCTTTGCGATCTGTGATGTAGGAAGGATGAAAACCATTGTAACACCTGATCAGAAAAACCCATTCTGTTTTGCAGGATGGGTAGGAGGTTGTCATGATTAACCGTGTCGAATGCGGAGGAAAGGTCAAGGAGGATCAGGAGGCAGGATTCGTTTTGGTCAAGCATTTTTAAAATGTCATCCATAACGTGAGTTAGAGCCGATTCGGTGCTGTGCCCCTTCCTAAAGCCGGATTGATGCTGGTCTAGGAGTTGGTAATTCTCTATGTGAGCACAAAGTTGGGATTGCACACATTTTCTAGGAGTTTCGCTAAGGTGGGGATGTTGGAAATGGGACGGAAGTTATTGAGATCAGATTTGTCAGCGTTAGGTTTTTTTAGTATAGGTGTTACCTGAGCTGCTTTTAGGCAGTCGGGGATCATGCCTTGTGATAGAGAAGCATTTACAATCCTTGTCCAGGTGGGGATGAGTGCATTCTTGATTTCTTTGAAGATGGAGGGGGGCAATGGGTCACTGAAGTGGTTGGAAGGGTTGATATTCTGAAGAATCTTGTTGATGTCATTTTCACTAAATGGGGTAAAGGTGCCCCATGACGCATTGTTCTTGGAGTTCGTGGAGGTCGATTTACGCTTTTTAGAGGAGTCAATGGGTGAGGCAGCACTGGAAGAAGGTAATAGAGCCTTCTTAGAGGCGAGGTCAGTGGAGATGAGTCTTGATTTCTCAGTGAAGAAGGCGGCAAGATCATTGCAAGAGGGTGGGTTGCCACCAGGATCAGAGTGGTTAGGACCAACGACTGATTGTTGTTTGACCAATTAATAATAAAATTAGGACATATGTGGCAGGATGTGAACTGAGGAAAATGGCCTAAATCTTCTAGTCACTCCGAAATACAGAAGGGGAAGAATAGGAGGACACAGTTTTTTGGTGATGGCCCACACACTCTGGAATTCCTTTCCACTGCACTTGCCTTCGGAAAATAACCACATTCAATTCAGAAAGCACTTGAAAACCAGGCTCTTTAGGCAGCCTTTTATGGATTAAATCTCAGCCCAGACTTTAGTGACCTGGTAAGTCTGTCCCCTTCCAGTTAATAGCGCCGTGAAACTGATGGTGACAGTGTGGTTTACTAAAGGAACATTAACATAACATAACTATAGATTCTATGAGGTCTATAAGAGCAGGGGAAGAACATATTACTGATAGCCCATCTAAGATGTTGCAAGCTCAAAAAGTAGCAGGAATTCCAAACACTGGGTACAAATCTGTGTGCAGATTTACCCATCCCCAGGCCAGACAATTTATGGACAAAGGGACAAAACGTACAGATTTCATAGATTTCAGAGTGTCTTACAAGTGGCCTGCCTGCTCTTCAAGTGGTGTATCTCACTGTTCCTTCATTTCTCAATCACCATTTACCATGGCATTCTGTGTGTTTGTTTGCACAGAGTCCAATAATGAAGCAAACTATTTAATAGAAAAGTTATTTAAATGTTTTTGTTTTTAAGTGTTTTCCATGAATAGTTCCATTGCCCAAAAGCTATCTTAACTCCAAATCCTATGCAGTCAATCAATCAATCAATCAATCAGGGGTTTGATAAAGCGCGACTACTCACCCGTAAGGGTCTCAAGGCGCTAGGGGTGGGGGTGGGGGAGGGGGGGGGTGCAGGTTCCATTCCATCAAGGAGGGGGTCTGTCGAAGAGCCAGGTTTTGAGGTTTCTTGCGAAGATGGGAAACGATGTTGTCTGTCTGAGGTGGAGCGGAAGGGCGTTCCATGCTTTGGCCGCGAGGAAGGAGAAGGAGCGGCCTCCCGATCTGGTCTTTCTGGTGCGGGGGACCTCGGCGTAGGAGAGCTGGGCTGATCGTAGGGTCCTTTGGGGTTTTGTTTTTGTTTTTCTTGAGGGGGGCTATGGTGTTGGTGCTGTCCGAGATCCATCTATGCAGGGTTCGGGCTGCGGTGTTTGGTCGTCGTTTTCCGCGATGGTTGGGGTGGAGTTGTTGAGTGAGGAGGTGAGCTGGTCGTCGGTGATTTTGGTCCAGTTTCTTCGTGGAAGCAGGTGCTGGTGTCTGTGGATGGTGGGTGTTCTGAAGGTGAAGTGGACGCAACGATGGTCGGTCCATGGGAGTTCGGTGGTGTGACTGAAGGTGATGGAGTTTCCTGTAGTGAAGAGGGGGTCGAGGGTGTGTCCTGCTGAGTGCGTGGGCTCGGTCACGATCTGGCAGAGTCCAATGTTGTGGAGGTTGTCCAGGAGGGATGTGGTGTTGGGGTCCAGTTGGTTGTCGAGGTGGAAGTTGAGTTCTCCCAGCAGGGTGTAGTTGGTGGATGCGATGGCCTGCGGGGAGATAATGTCCGTGATGGAGTTGGCGAAGGGTCCGTGGGGTCCAGGGGGTCGATAGATGAGGGTTCCTCGGAGGGTGGCGGTGGGGCTGGCCAGTATCTTGAAGTGAAGGTGTTCCATCAGTTCTGTGGGCTCGTCGGGGAGTGTGCTCAGGCAGAGGCTGGATTTGTGGACGATGGCGATTCCTCCTCCTGGGCGGGTGGGGCCGTCCTTCCTGGAGATCTTGTATCCTTGGGGGATGGCGATGGCGATGTCCGGTCCCGAGGTGGTGTTGGTCCAGGTTTCGGTGAAGAACGCTACGTCCGGGGTGGTGCTGTCGAGGAGGTCCCAGATTTCTGTGGCGTGTTTGTGGCGGGATCGGACGTTGAGGAGGATGCATTGCAGGGTCTTCGGTTCGGTTGTGTTCTTGTGGGCGGGTTGTGCTGGATCCGTGTTCTTGGCGGTGCTGCAGGTGTGCCCGCAGCGGTGACAGCTGAAGGGTCCGTGGGTGTCGGCTGGTGATGCTAGCTTGCAGTTGTTGTTGCGGCCTGGGTTGAGTGCGTGGAGTGCTGCTGGGTCGTAGCGTTGGCGGGGCGGAGGTCCAGGGTTCCTGGCGCTGGTTGCGGACGGGTCGCAAATGGGCGCAGACGGGCTTGCCTTTGACGCGCCTTCGGAGCACCAGCGGCGCGCCCGCTGCCCGCGGCCGCGCAGTGGCCGCCATTAAGTAGGGGTCGGGGAGGGCTGGACAGCTGGGAGGCGGGAGCGGGGAGGGGAGCTGGATTGGGCCGGTCGCGCTGGGGGGGAGGGGCGGCGGGGGCAGCAGCGGCGGGGAAAGGTAAAGGTAGGAAATAAGGGATAAAGAAAAAAGGGAAAATAAGCAGAAATATGGCACAAAAGAGCAGAGATGCAGAAAAGTGCAGAAAGGTGAAAGATAAAAGAGGGTAGAAAAACGAGTGAAAATGAGTGAAAGAGCAGAGCGAGAGAAAGGGAAAATGAGCAGAAATAATGCACAAAAGAGCAGAGATGCAGAAAAGTGCAGAAAGGTGAAAGATAAAAAGGGTAGAAAAACGAGTGAAAACGAGTGAAAGAGCAGAGTGAGAGGAAGGAGACAGAGGTCCACTGGATCACCAGGGATGAGGCGCAGGGAAACCTGCGGGTGGAGGAGGGCCTCGATCACCAACACTCAAGAGTGCAGGGGCAGGGGCAGGCCTCACTTAATGGTGGAGCTGCGAGGGTGGGAGAGCAATTTCACTGACAATGAGTCAGTGGTCTTGCTCGCCTGTCCCCGCAGTGGCCGCCATTAAGTAGGGGTCGGGGAGGGTTGGACAGCTGGGAGGCGGGAGCGGGGAGGGGAGCTGGATTGGGCATTTGGCGATGCAGCGCTCACAACGAAATTCGTTTTATTTATTTAAATGTTCACTTACCTGTATTCGGCCTTAATCCGTAGTTTACTACCCCCCACCCTGCCCCTCCCCCACCCCACGTCACCGCCCGACCGGCACTCCTACCACGGGCCGCGCCTGACTAGAGCACTTCATAGATGTCTGCCCATATTTGTGCATTTTTAGGTCTCTCTTCTAAAAGGTCACAAACTGCCCGAATTGTGCAGGTGGAGCAGCAACGCTAACTGGATATATTCATATTAAACATTGTGGATCAAAGAGCACGGCCAAAAGCAGGAAGTCAAGAAAACCGACAAGCACACCCCAGTTCAATGCTGTTCTTTCCAAAATGCATTATTATCAAAGACATTTAAGCCAGCCATTCATTTCCGGGCCTTTAGTTATGTTTAAGCTAGAAACTATGATTGTTGGCTGACTATGAAAATAGCAAAGTACGCACCAACATAAGTGTTAGATAATGTCAAATAAAGTAACATATTAGCACATGGATTAAAACCTACTAATGGTTTCCGGCAGTCTCCTTCTTATAAGCGATCACTTTTTCTCGTTTTACATTGGATGATATATTTTTTGGGGGGGAGTTTTATGTAGCGCGAACGTGACCCGAAGGTATCGGGTATCAGAGCGCTTTAAATGAGCACCAGTTTCGTTACAGACGGACACATTTATTTTGTTAGGCACGGGGAGATTAAGTGATTTGCCCAGAATCACAGGATGTTGAGCGTCATTGCTGAGACTCGAACCCGGTTCCCCAGATTTGAGGTTGACCGCTCTAGCTGTTAGGCTACATTCTCTCCCCAATATATGAACAAATGCAGGTTGACACGGACATAAGCAAAACAGCAGTTTAATCTTACAATAGGGTGAAATTAAAGCGTCATGAAATGTCACAAATCAAGACTCCAGCACTTGCTGGAAAAAACAAAAAAAGTTGATTTGTTAGACATTCATAACAATGTATTTTAAAAAAAAATTATTGTGGCAACATTTTGCCATTTCCGAGCTCTGTAAATAACAGGGGCTACAAGCAGTTAGTTTATTGGTACTCTTCATTGAAGAAGATAGAACAATATAGGTTTAACTTTATTTAGGCTTCAGTGACAAGGACATCTTTTATGCCAGTCATCCCCAAAGTGAGGTAGCCAAATCCTCGGACAGGGGAGAAAAGCAAAAGCAAGGAGTGAAAGTATAGCAAACAGAAAAAATAATAGAAATAAAAATGGAATGCAAAGCCGTCAGCATCGATATTGCTTTCCAGAAAACAGCGCTTTTTGTAGTTTTGTGAAAAAGCCCAAACATGGTTTTACCCTGGAGAAGGCTTGGCTGCTAGTTCCAGTGGTCAGGACACCACCGCCTTAGAGATGTTTAAAATGTTCAGGTATAAACCTGATCAAAGAAAGAAAGAGTAAACTTCCAGCAGACCTCATCTGCTGACAGAAGTTACCGTACAAAATGTCCATTGTGTAACTCTTGAGCAATGAGCAGGAAAAAGGGGTGGCTGAGGGCGAAGGCAACAAGATGAAGTAGAGAACAAATCCCAATTCGGGTAAATCACTAGCTCACTGCTATGTAAAAGGACACACACACGAGCGCACATACGCACACACATACACAAACACACACACACACACAAGCGCGCGCCAGACCTGTGAATAGTGTTTCTTCCCACTCATTTCACATGCCTTTCACCTCTCCCTGTGGTTTACTGTGCCACGTTCCCTCTTTTTGGCGCGAGCAGGCACTATACACCACGTGCGGTAAGGAATGCAAGCCCCCCTCTGTGATGTTGTACAAGTTTCTTAGGCTCTAAACAAGGGCACTGCATCTGCTCCGGGATGCTGAACAACACTGCCTTAGCCTTTGGCTAGGCCCTGGCACAGCCCCTGCAGCAGCGGCTCAGAGGCCCCGCGCACGTCCTCGGGGTACGGGCTCCAGCAGAGACAGGGGCAGGGTCCGCAGCTCCCCCCTCAGCAGCACCTGCCACTGGCCACCTCGCAGGCCACCGTCCTCCAGGATGCCCCAGAGCCTGTGGTTCTCGGAGCAGTGCCGCAGGCTGGAGAAGGGTGGCGGAGGCCACAGGGCCTCGGGCGGGCTCTGCATCCGTAGCAGCATGGCCGGCTTTCCGCCTTGGGCCTTGTGGGACTTGAGCGTGGTGAATGCCTTGGCCACGGACGGCGGGAACAAAGTAAAGCACAACAGGTTAAAAAAAAATAGAACTGTGTGACAATCAAGTAA
Organism: Calotriton arnoldi; assembly: GCA_963921515.1. Classification (NCBI taxonomy): domain Eukaryota; kingdom Metazoa; phylum Chordata; class Amphibia; order Caudata; family Salamandridae; genus Calotriton; species Calotriton arnoldi. The sequence continues at coordinate 175,049 of CAWUFW010007225.1, read as the reverse complement.
AGGGGCCAGTAGCCATGGGAGGATACAAATGACGACTTGGCCGTACTAAGAAGGGACTAACAAGCCTATTAAGCAATCAGAGGCCAGCATTTAGGAAGGGCAAAGACACAAGCCAATGAAAAATGTGGGCGGGGCTTCACCTCTGTACAGTACCTACCACAGATCGCCAGAGCAGCGCTTGCGCGCTGGCTCAGGCTCGACCTAAAAAGGACACTGGCAGATCTTTTTGGTGTCCACGCAGCGCACAGACCAGGAACATGATACAGGTGCGGATCTTTACGCAAGTGAGAACAGCCAAGGTGATCTTTGCACGTTCTAATACAAATATACATAGCAAAACTTATAAAAAGGGGAGCTACTTTAGTTCCTTCATTTTACCGTGTTCAGAAGGTTGTAGAGGTGGGCGAGCCAAGAAATTAATCAGAGCCGAGCCAAGGTCTGTCTGGGATCTGAGAGCCCGTGCACAGCCCGAGCTGTGAAAGTATTTGGCATGTGAATCATGCAACAGATATCAGGTAAAAATATATATCAGAATTCAAACAACTAAGGGGCATATTCACAAGGAGCTATCGCTGAATTAACGGCACTTTATCGCAGCCAAAGTCGTGATAAATGTATCCCCCCATTCACAAGCCGGTGTTAACAGCCCACAGCACCAGTTTACCCGCGATAGCAGCTGCAAAAAACATCGCCACAGAGGACCCTCGCAAATATCGCTAATGAGATGCAGAGTAGGCGTTCCCGTGACAAAAGTCGAGACAACAGCACACCTCAACATTCACAACGACCAGCCACATCCGCGCTAAAAACACAAAACAGGCGGTAAGGTGTGTTAGCACCAGGAAATCTACACCTGCTCTGACCTGGTGTAAAGTCGGACGACAGCCAGCACCACAAAAGGGAGCACAGCCCAGGGCCACATCCGAAGGGCAACAGATGCCATGGAGCCACACATCATGCGGCCCGGACACCCAAGAGGGCCACAACACCCACCCCCACCACCCCCAGGACCACCCCTCCCTGGCACCCCCCCCCACCATAGACATGCCACATGATCCACACCGAAACATTTACAAAATATTCCGCTTGATGCCCCACAAACACAACTGGTGACATGGATGTGTCGTCACAGAAATGACCAACACACATTCACTTTCCAAGCAACAAATGAAACTTTATTAAAATGAACAACGAAATGAAATGAAGACACATGGCCGCTCCCCTCCGGACAATACGTAGGTCACAGCCTGTAAGACAAAAAACATGATGAGAAGGTGTGTCCTGCGCACATCAGAGAACAGAGAGAGAGCGAAGGAGAGAGAGTGGGAGAGAGAGAGAGAGGAAGAGAGGGAGAGAGGAAGAGAGGGAGGGAGAGAGAGAGGAAGAGAGGGAGAGAGAGAGAGAGGAAGAGAGGGAGAGAGAGAGAGAGAGAGAGAGAAGAGGAGAGGAGAGGAGAGAGAGAGGAAGAGAGGGAGAGAGAGAGAGAGGAAGAGAGGGAGAGAGAGAGAGGAAGAGAGGGAGAGAGAGAGAGAGAGAAGAGGAGAGAGAGAAGAAGAGAGGGAGAGAGAGAAAGAAGAGGAGAGAGAGAGGGAGAGAGAGAGAGGAAGAGAGGGAGAGAGAGAGAGAGAGAGAGAGAGAAGAGGAGAGGAGAGAGAGAGAAAGAGAGGGAGAGAGAGAGAGAGGAAGAGAGGGAGAGAGAGAGAGAGGAAGAGAGGGAGGGAGAGAGAGAGAAGAGGAGAGAGAGAGGAAGAGAGGGAGAGAGAGAGAGAGTGCCGCCCCTGCGCACCCAGGCCACACTGCTCACCTGCTGCCACCGGTGTGTCTCCAACCACGTGCCGGTATGTATAGCAGGACACCAGGTCACACATCTGAGTCAGAGGCGTCAGCTGAAACAGAGCCCAGATACATGACTGGCACAGTACACACACTTGCACAAGAGAACATCGCCTGCCCGCCCATGCACACCCAGGCAGAGGCACTCCAACCTCTCCCGCTGCCCATCGGAGCATGCCCGCCCATGCACACCCAGGTCTCAATGCTCACCTTCCGCCACCGGCGCGTAGACAGTAGGTCTCACCACGTGCGTCTGCAAGCCACAAGCCCGGGGCCCGCGGACATGGCACCCTCCACATCAGGCAGCCCCGGTCCACAGGCCACCAGGTCTCACGTTTGGTGCTGGGTCTTGATCACTCCATGGCAGAGGACATACCAGTGCACCGGGCACCATCGCAGGCTGCACACCAGCTCAGCCCAATGGGTGCCACCAACTCTGGGATCCCGGAAGCGACGCCACGTGGCGGTAGGCCCGGGCTGCCCGCTGGCTCTGGCCTACACTGCGGTCCAGCAGGGCACACAAAACCTGAGCTGTCCGGACCGCCAGGATGGGGCATCATCGCAGGCTGCACACCCGCTCAGCAGCTCAAGGTGACACTGACACAGTGCACCCCAAGTCACCGTCCCGTGGCGGGGTGCCTGGGCCGTCCCCAAGACCTCGGGTGCCACTAACCCTGTGCAACCCCAGTCTGCGCCACGTGGTGGTAGGCCCGTGCCATACTCAAGGCCTCGGATGCCACTAACCCTGTGCGCAACAACTCATGGGCCCTACATCAGTGAGAACCGTGGAGCGTCCGTCATACAGTCACCACCGGAAGAGGGGAATGTGAGGTCGTCGGCCCCTTATGTTGGCGGAGTCACATGGCCTGTGACGCCTGTGCCGGATGGGTGTGGTGTGTGTGAAAACCTGCCCTCAGGGAGTGGCTGTCACATGCTGACAACTAGACCAGTGACCAGCACACCACCAGCGAGTACGGCTGCGACGGGTAGCAATGAGGGCCCCCACTCGGGGCGTTAGCGGAGTGGTCTGGCCTGCCGTACGCCCGACCAGCGCAGGGCTTGCAACAATGCCTCATGGGCTCTGGGCGTGGTCCACTCCATGTCCGGACAAGGAAGTGACTGATGCGTGTGTCCCTGTTGTAGTGTTCACGGAACCCGGGACACAAGATGCAATGTCGCACCCTCTGACTGGCATCCCACAGGATGAACATCATTGACGCAAGGGAAGGCACTGTCCCCACATTCATCCACACATCCATACATGAATGACGTAAGACATTACACAGCAGTGCGTCACTGCATGTTTATTTGCACATCCAGTGCAGTCATGCAGCTGGAGCGGTACAGGGCAATGCCGAGCACACTACACAATATGGGCCCGTGGAGGGCCAGCCAGTGTCCATCCGGGGATGACCTGTACTGCGGAAGTGGAAGCGTACAGTCCGCAGTCTGTCCGCCGTGTCATTGGTCGTCAAACAGGATGTGGCAGTCCATGTCGCTGTCCAAGGTGAGTGCATCGGAGTGTATCAGGGGTCAGTGGTAGGTCTTGAGGCCATGTGCGGCACCAAGCAGAAACAGGCAAGCTGGCGGAAATGGATGCTAGTGCCTGGCCCTCCTGACCACAGTCCCATCCACGTCCTCGTCCCCGGGTGTGTGCCCTGCCCCACCTGTGGGTGTTGCAGAACCGGGTGCGGCACTGTGTGCCAGTGTCACCTCAGGGTCCGGAGTGGATACGCCTGCCGCACTAGGAGGCACTGACACACCAGGGGGCGGAGATGTGGATGGTGTGGGGGCAGCAGCATCCATCATCGCCACGCCTTGTGGCAGCAATGCCATGATGAGGACTTGCAGGGCACGGTAGATCCCAGCTACATTTCGCTGATGTGCAGCGGTGGCTGCCATCCTTTCGGCCTCTATCCGCACCATGTCCTCCATGAGCCTCCGCATGTGTGCCAGCTCACGGCTGGCATCGCTGGAGCCACTCTGAGCGTACAGGTGTTCTTCTCTCCGCGTCATGACTCCAGCGATGTCAGTCAGGGCTGGTTGTAGACCCTGGGGCGGACATAAACACCCAAGGATGGCGTCCAGTTTGGTCGCCATGAGCTCGAACCCCACCCGCACCTGCTCGGCCGTCTCCCTCTGGCCCTCCAGCACACGGCGTTGGAAGGCCATTTGTTGTTCCTGGGGGACTTGGGAGGGTGCCGGGGCTGTGGGTGCCTCCTGCTGGGTGGTTTGGGTGGTGGGTGGGGTCTCATGGATGTAGCTGGGCTGCCCTGATCCCGGAGGTGAGTTGCGGATGAGATCAATGAGGTCTTGGATGGTTTGGGTGTCGATGCTGGTGTTGTCCTCCTCCTCGTCATCAGTGAAGAGTGGCTGTGACTGCTCTGCAGGAGGTGTTGACGATGCCCCTGCGATGTGAAGGGGAGATGGTGTATTACAATGTGTCCACATGTATGTAGCTGCATGGTACAGGTTGACATTCAGACAGCATGGCATTGTACATTGTGACAGTCTGTGGGTGTGGGCGAGGACCCAGAGTGCTTGTGGGTGTGCACTGTGCTCTGCTTGATTGTGCATGTGTGCCATTGTGGCCATCTCCCCCGTCCCCCCAGTACCTGGTGGTCACTCACCCTGTTGAGGATGTGTTGTGTCCTGTCGAGCAGTGTCCGGTCCCCCGACTCCGGCCACAGTATCCACACTGATGACTGTCGACACCAGCTCCTCCATGTCATCCAGCTCCAGCTGTGGCGCTGGGCCCCCACCTCCGGTCTGCGTTGCTGCCTTCAGGTTGGCGGAGAGTTTATCCTTGGTCTTCAGCTTGATGTCATTCCATCGCCTCTTGACCTCGTCCATTGTCCGCTTGTGCTCTCCGACGGCATTCACCTTGTCGATGATGTCCCGCCATATTCCATTTTTGGTGCCCAATGACACATTGGAGGTGACGAAGAGTTGTTGATGGTGTTCCATCACCTCCGTGACTATGATCCTGTTCGCCTGCGGACTGAACTTGGTCTTCCTCGTCTTCTTGTCCTTGCCCTTCCCTGTCCCCGAGGTCCCAGGCTGGTCGTCCGGGGTGCTTGTGGGGTTGCGCTCATCCTCTGCGCCTGCTCCGGCTGCCTCCATGGTGCTTGTGTGTTGGTCAGTTTGTGTGTGGGTTTTTTTTTCTGCTTTTATGGAGGTTTCTGACGCCTGCCAGGTGTGTGTTGCAGGCCTGGCGCTGCTTGTCGCTGGTTTCCTCATCGCGCTTTGGCCCATCGCGTGTTTTTTGGTGTTGTGGTTTGTGTTTTTATCTCCATCGTGGTGGTTGTATCGTGGACTTTGTCCGCGGTTTCGGCAGGCTATCGCATGGTACCGCCTTGTTGTGAATTCCACGTTGACACAGGGTTATTTTTCCGTGATAGGCTGCGTTATTGAAAGTTGCGTTACGCTACTCTTGCAGTAGTTATCACGCGTTCTTGTGAATATACCCCTAAATTTCTTTAGCATGTGGAACAGTTTCACCTTAGTATCAGATTATATCACTGCAGTGTGAGGCATCTATTCAGAGTTTTTAAACACGAACTAAAATCATTCTTGTCCCCTGCCCCAACAACAATGTCACTAATGCACAAAGGGCAGAGATGGGCAAGGCAAAAACTCAACTTTGCAACTCAGTGGCGCAATAACAGCAAGTTATTATGGACTGCTGAGAGTAGAGCAACAAAAAAAATCAAACTTCCTTTGCCTTCGGAGGCTTTGAAATGCACAGTTCACGTTGATAACAGTAAGGGGGCTTTACCTTGACCTATGAAAACGAAAGCCCCACCTCAGCCTCCACACACGAAAATTGCCCAAGTCCCAATCCGAGCAAACGCCAGCCTTTCATATTCTCTCCCTGCACTTAGGGGGCACAGGGACAGCGTGATTGCGGTGTCTGAAGTCTGACCTCACAGGTCTACATGGGGCAGTACATGTTGACTTTGACTTAAACGTGGTGGAAGCAACTGAAGATGCGCACTATTTTTCCCCTCTGTCTGAAATGCATCTTGTATTTGTTGGCAGCAAACAGATGTCAGATACAATTCTGACAAAAGGTAAAATGGTGCTGCTGGTGTAAAGCAACAACCCAGTGCACTTCGTCGCGTGCAGAAGGAATAGTTCGAGGTCACTGTGGGAGGAGCCAAACTCAGTTTGCTTTGGGCTCGAGAATCTAAAAGGAACCCGAGCTGAGCCAGAGCCAGGCACTCAGCTCGAGCCAGGCTTGAGCTCGTTAGGGCTCGCCAACCTCTAGAAGGTTGTTACATAAACGTTACACCTGTGAGTAACACAGCCTCTGAACATGGTTTGCAGTGAGTTGCATCTGTGCAGTGTATTTGATTAATAGGCACCGCCACGCTATAATTAGAGTAAGGCACCTCGCATGCTGATGGGATCACCTTCTTCCCTTGTAATCTGTGTTCACTCTTGTCATCCTAAGCACTTCCGTGAAAGAAGAAAGAAATCTATCCGCACGGAGCCGAACGCAGACAGGCAAAGCACAAACAAGGTAGTCAGCCTGCTGGCAGCGCATTCCCCGACTGCCCCTAAGCGTAGAACTACTGTCTGTATAAGCACATCCGCACGAGCCACAGGAGCCACGCGCCCATCGCTCTGTGTACGAATGCTGAGGTCGTCGTGACACTTGGCTGCACTTGCAGCTCCACAGGGGATCAGTGGAGCAGATTCACATTTATGGAACATTTGAATGTTTAAGGGGAGCATGAAAAGAGTAGCTACAACTTAAAGGCACATGGGCACTATGGGGAGAGGATTCGGTAGGTGGGACGGTTATCAGTGTCTAAGGAATTCAGAAATTCTGGGTATGATGAATAACAGGGCGCATTGGAACTGAGGCATGAAGGGTCCTAGCTAACATTACATTGTTGAAAAGAGTGAGAGTCCCTTTCCGTGGTTGGGCGACTGCATGGGAATGCAACACAGCACTGAACATCCAGTAGTTAGAACGGGCAAGCCACAGATGCCCCTCACTAGCCCTCGGGATGCTCAGCAGGTGACGGACTAACAGTGTGGTGTTTAATTGGAAGTGTGATATGTTTAACTAATTCCATTGACTTCTCACGACTAACAGTATCACATTTTTTCCCCAGGAGGAAGAACTAAGACGATGGCGAGCTTTCCCACCAACTCCACCTACCTCAACTCCTCCTTCTTCAACAGCACCCTGGCGCTGCCGCCTCCAAAGGGACCAGGCGCCTCACCAACGCTGGGCATTGCCATACTCTCCGTGGCACTGATCGTTGGCCTTCCTGGCAATTTGTTCATCATATGGACCATCCTGGCCATCATGAAGAAGCGCACCGTCACCTGCCTCCTGATTCTGCACCTGGCTGTGGCCGACACGGTCGTGCTACTCACAGCCCCATTCTTTATCCAGCTTCTGGCCATGGGCTACTGGGCCTTCGGGGTTGCCATCTGCAAGATCTGCCACTACGTCGGCTGCCTGAGCATGTATGCCAGCATCTTTCTCATTACCTCTATGAGCCTGGACCGTTTTCTTGCTGTGGCCAAGCCCTATGTGTCGCAGAAGGTACGCACCAAAGTGGTGGTCATGGCGATCATACTGGGCATCTGGATTCTGTCGTTCGCATTGGCCATACCAATGCCCTTTTATAGGGTGATTTTCCCCAACCCAGCCAATGGCTTGCCAGTCTGCATTCCATTCCATAGCAGTTACAAACACATCATTTTCCAGTACCTCTTCGAGACGCTATTTGGCTTCATTATTCCCTATGCAGCCATTCTTACCAGTTACATCTATATCTGCTTGCGGTTAAAAAGTGCTCAGTTCCAGCGCAAACGTAGGACTGGGCGCCTCATCACTATTATTATGTTGACCTTTGCCGTTTTCTGGCTTCCCTACCATGTTATCAACGTTATTCAAGTCCTTGGAAACATGGCATCAGGCACATCCGGTGACAGCCTGAAAGAAGCGGCCAAGAAGGGTCGTCCCACTGTTACAGCACTGGCCTTCCTGAGCAGCAGTGTCAACCCCATCCTCTATGCCTTCGCCGGCAGCTCCTTCATCAAGTCCGCTGGGCTGGGGTTCATGGCCAAGCTCTTCGAAGGCACGGCCTCTGAGGTCTCCAGTATCCGGAAGGCATCCCAGGCTTTCCAGCGGCAGCGCAGCAGGAATGATTCTGTGGAGATGGAGAAAATGGAAGTCAATCCAGGAAGCAGAAGCACTTCTACAACCATGTCACGGTGAACCAAGGGAGAAGGTACTTTCTGGATTCTGCTAACATTACAGATGCCTCACCCTCCTCAAGCTGAGTTAAGCTAAAGGGTTACTACACCTCTAAGCACAGTACATTTAAGAGAAGAGTGAACAGAGGGAATGTCAGTATTATGTTTGTTTGCAACACCATAATACACTGTTCAGTGCTAGAAAAGCGTTTTTCGGGCACTCTACCAATTTGCGTTTTTTGTTCCATTGCTGCAGTGCCAGCCACATGTCTGACGGAACTCTGTGGAATGATGCAAACCTTTTATCACACCATGAACCTGGGACTGCAACTTACAGCTCTGCTGAGCCATCTATCGGAAATCATCTAAAATGCACAGCCTGAGATGGCGGAGTATATTTAGTGAGAATGAAGAAAACCCAATAACAGACTCAGTATCAGAATCCTCCTGGTGAACTTCAAGGACTTCTTGCATATTTCTTTGTCTACCACTGCCTTCATTGGATCCTGCATTCCCAGGAATATTCTAGAGGGTTCCATCCTAGAGAGACCTAAGCAAAGAAAGCTTTGCATAGTGGACTGTGGGGAAAGGAATGTCCTCCAAGAAGCTGGTGCCTTCATTCATAGACCTTCATCTCCGCAGTGAGCAACAAAGGAAGGATGCAACTTATACAACATGTATATAGGACACAGGACCTGAGATCATCACAGATTACATCCTAGAACTCATTAGTCTCTGTAGCACATTAAAAGAGGGAATGGGACATGGGAATTATACACTGTGCACCAAACAGACACACTGCATCAGCATCTGTACAAAATTTATATAGAAAATGAAGAATTAGATCTATATTCTATACACTCTTGGCACTTACTCCACTGGTCCCTGTAAACACTTTTATAAACAATGGAGTATGAGATTTATACACAATGTGCCTTGGGAATCACTTCACCAATACCTGTACAAACACTGAGCAGAAAAACAGGCATGGGATATTTATAAAATGCACTGCCTGTGACTCACTTCAGAAGTGCCTGTACTTCCGCTACCGAGGGCCTGGGCATAGGATATATATATATAGGATACACCCAGGGGGTAGGGAGTGCATTCTTTATGAAATGCACTCCCTGGACTCCCCACACCAATGCAAGTATTACAGTAGCGGCCCGTGGTGGGAGTGCTGCCGGGCGCTGACGTGGGGCGGGGGAGGGGCAGGGTGGGGAGTAGTAAACTACGGTATTCTGCCGAATAGAGGTAAGTAAACATATAAATAAATAAAACGAATTTCGTTGCGCGCTCTGCATCGCACTTGGCGATGCAGCACGAGCAACGAAATTCGTTTTATTTATTTATATGTTTACTTACCTCTAATCGGCCCTAATCCGTAGTTTACTGCCCCCCACCCTGCCCCTCCCCCGCCCCACATCAGCGCCCGGCAGCACTCCCACCACGGGCCGCTACTGAAGTATTATATTTATATACGAGGCAAGGACAACACGCTTCTTTTGGTTGTGGTTTTTCACACACAACTTACCGGACGTATTGTGAACCACAACTATCAATTTTAGCCCATGATATTAGCTAGCACTCTCGCAAATGTAACCTTCTACAATATACAATGGGCACTTCAATCATTCATTTCAATAGCAAGGTTCAGCCCAACTTCATTATTAATTTGAATCCCCATTCTTTACCATTACTCCACACTTAGCCTTTTCTATAATTTAACCCAACCCTGCTTCAGTAACTCAGCCAGATCTCCAGTCGTATCCGCAATCCCACTTTAGTCTCAATTTTAGTGTCAACGTTCCTCTCATCCAACGGTTCACTTCCCCCTAGTCCTTGGTCTAACCTTGATTTCTTCCATAGCAACTTCTTTCTTCTACGCCACCCTATAGTCAGACTCTATCTTGTCCTTAACCAAATCCTTGGTCTTATCCTGATTTGCATATTTCCTATGCATGTTACCTGTCGATCTACGCTCCATTTCTATACCATACATGTCTGCTCTCCATTTTCTGTTTTACTCACTAATTGCACTATCATTCTTATCAATTTTTACACTTCCTACTTAACACTTTAAATTTTAATACTCAGTAAAATACAATTAATCATATCTTTAAAATCAGTATGTATCCTCAGTGTCAACCTGAGTATCAGGTTTACCCCCAACCTAGCCCTCTATGTAAGCTATGATCTCATATTAACAGTAAATTAACCTCATCTCCTTCTCATTTTATCTCCAATCCCATTCTCGTTTTTTCATTAAATGCTCCACATAAGTATCATGCTAAGTGCCAGCCTCAAAGCCATCCTTTTATCCCCTTTTAACTTTCCTCCGTAATTAACGCCTAAACGAAAATCTCATTCCTTATTTCAACTAAGATCTCATACAATCTCATCAATATTCCCAAATCCTAAATCTCCACACTTACCACAATATGTACTTGATGCCCAATCACACCTTCATTAGCAGCATTAGTCTCAATTCCAAGCCCAAAGTTAAGCTCCATCTTTCTGAAACACAAATGTTCCTTACTTGTGCTTACATTTGTAAGCATAATCTAACTTTCAAACTTAAGTTAAATCCTCTCTCTTCTACTTGCACCTTGTTCAGTAAATTAATATCTCTAGTAAGAAACATCTCTTTTTAATCTTCAATAGCTTCATTAGCATGTTTTGCAAAAGTACAGAAAAAGAAAAGAGATCAGTATATCTTCCATATAATGCTTACCATGGTTGATCTTGAAAAAACAAGTATCCTAAGTCCCACCAAACAAGGATGATAAGTTTATTTACGCGAAACCACAAGGGAGGAAGGGCAAACCTGCTTTAAAACCTCAGCTAGCAATTATTAACATTTACTCAATGCTATGGAAGCCTAAAGACTGACAGCAGGGAGGGAGTTTTGACATATCTTAGGCATTTAAAATACTAAATTCCAAAGAATGTCCGTGGTGACAACCACTTTATATACCACCATCAAAATCTATAAATCTATCAGTGAGGGTTCTGAACTGTAAATGCTTTATCCGTGCCAAGCTCTGCCTCAGCATTAATAATAATAAAAACATTTGTAAAGCGCGACAGCTACCTCAAACAGAGGTGTCCTGGCGCTAACGCAGTCAAGCAGGGCAAATAGAATGTGAGGGGACTAGCATTGGCTGAATAGCCATGTCTTTAGTGCTTTCCTGAACTCCAATTCAGACTGGATTAATCGAAGTCTATCAGGGAGGGAGTTCCATAATCTGGTCGTCACCACCGTAAAAGTTCTGCCCCCAATGCGGGACTTCGCGAAGTGGGGTACGCACAGCAGATTCTGGGAGTTCGATCTTAAAGAGCGTTTTTGTTGATAGGGGCGAATACGTTTCCTAATGTAGCTGGGACAGATACCTCTCAGGGCCCGGAAAGCTATTGTCAGGGCATTAGGCATTAGGCAATAATTCCTTCCATAATGGAACATAACCCATACCTCATTCACAACACTACTGTGGTGTAAACTATGATACCATCAACCATCATCTTAAAAATCCTACAGCTCTGAACATTCATGGCACTAACCTTTTCCTTCTCACTCTTAAACTTCACAATTCAGAAAGCTTCCAACTCACTCACCTTCATATAATTCTCAAACTCAATTTCACTCTCAATTCTAATTTCACTTCAAACCTACATTTCACATATCCCCATTTCAATCTCAGTCTTAATCTCACGGTCATCATCCAGCTCCCTCTTTTCACTCTAATCTGAGCCTCCAGATTGAATTCTCTGTCTCATTTTTAACTACAATCTCGTTGTCAACATTTAGATCACTGCCCTCCATCTTTCTCTCTCTCTATCTAACTCCCAGCTACTAGCTCACTCTCAATCTCTGTTTTATCTCTACATCTCATTGTTACTCTCAACCATATCTCACTCTCTGCCCTACATTTCAGTCTCAATCTCCATCTCAAGTCCCATCTTACTCTCAACCTATATTTCACTCAAATTCAATTTATATCCTAATTTATATCCTACTCAGTTTCATTTTCCATCGAACTCTTCTAATCTTCAGGTTCAGCATCAAGCTTGTTCTCAAAATAATTTTCATCTCGATCTGGTTAATCTTATTGATTTTACTTCCGATCCTCTTTCATCTCTATATGGAGCAATTCAGCATCCTGTTATCAGGGCACAGCATCCTGTCCACCAATATGCAGGTGATATCTAGCTTAACCCAAGGGTCACTTCATATAGAAAAAAATCTCTAATATCAGATCTTGTCCTTCCCAGGTCAAGTAATCAATGCATTTATGTATACATTTCAGCTTATTTCCTGGGCGTCAGACCCAATTATTGGCCTCTGCAGGATGCCAGCATTCTTACAACTCAAACAAAAAAGTCAGAATTCTTATTGAACTTTAGACAAGGGAAGCTCTCTTTCCTATCCAAGACTGGATCTCCCAAGTGTCGCCGAATGGCTTTGTTTCCAAGATCTCAGCCTCTTCCAAATCCTTAGGTTTAGTACTGGAAGCTCAAGTGACCATGCTGCAAGACGTGGCTAAACTGCACCCTATTACCACATGAATCCCCTTTTCCTATTTCTTCGCCACTGTCACCCTGTGGTTGTTTGCATTTTCTTTAAGACCTCCTATGGCTCATGCAGCACAATCAATCTCCCTAACTGCATCTTTTCAAAGCGCAAACTCAAAATCACAGTGGAACCTGAAGAACCAGGATCCTTGGTGCCCCACAATGAACGAAGACCCTCAAAGACATTGTCTGTTACCTGGCTACAGGGCCTCATAGACTGTTGTTTTCATATTACGTTGTACACATGCTGTGCTCCTATAGTCTGTTACACCCTTCCCATCTCCCTTTTGTCATCCTAATATGAAATAATATTCACACATTTTCCCTGTAATGTCTTTTTGTTTCCACGGGAGCACTATGTGGTTAGGTGCGTTTCAAATACATTTAATAAATTAAAAATAGCAAGGCTTTAATCCCATCCTCAGCCTCGTCCTCTCTTTAATGTGACATTTACAAACCTGATCTTCACCACATCTCCAGTCCTATACTTCGGAATAGGCTTATTCATAGTCAGAGCGCCTCTTCTGACCCCCAAGTCGATACTCTCCTTCCATTTTCTATTGACAGCTCATCTCATTTTTCAGTCCCATCTTCATCCCCCAGACCCATTCTCAATCACAGTCTGAGCCTTAGCACCCAACCCCATCTTTAGCTCCAAGTCCAATGCTCACACTATGGCCCCATCCATAGCCACATCCCATAGTTAAAATCCATCCAGGTTGAACTATTATTACCACCCTAGACTAGTCCTTAGGCCTAATCCTACCTGTAACCCTAGACCCACCCTCAGCCGGATTCCATACTCATCGCCAGTCTCATCCTACACTCTCGCCTTCCACTCCCCGATCTCTTCTGCTCCAGTCCATTGCTCATCCCATCTTCAGCCGCAGGTTGCATCCTCAGTCGTGAGTCCAGCTTCTCCTGAGGCACAGTCCCTTGCATCATCTTTACACCAAGTTTAATTCTCAGTTCCAATCCCCTTCTAAACAATGCCCCTCTCAAAGCAGTCTCATTATCAGTCCCAGGCCAAATGTAAGCCTCTGTCCAATTCTCAATCCTATTTTCAATGCTCTGTGCCATAGCCTAGCCCTAGTCCAATTATCCTTAGTCACATGTCTGGTCCTTGCTGCACCCCCCTCTCAGACTCATCATTAGCCCAGACCCTCTTCAGCCCTATCTCATCTAGTCCATGTTCAACTCCCACCATCAGTCTCTTTCATAACATAAGGCCCGGTCCAGCCCTCATCCATAGTCTCATACTTGGCCTCAGTCCATTCCTCAGCTCTAGACTTTGGACCGATCACGCACAATGTGTTAGTAAGAATGAACGATTTTGCTAAATATTGTTTGAACTTTCCAATTGGTGAGAAATAAAGTTCACTTTGTTAAAAATGATAGAACAGAAAGTTCAAGCAGTACTAACTACATACAAAATATTGTTGCTCTTTAAAGGTGATATTGGGCGTACTGCCTATTAATTCATTTTTGTGAAAAAGAAGAAAACTGTAATCATTATACTGATAATAATCTTAGGGCGCGTGCCAATATTCTCAATGAAATCAGACAGATAATGGTAATGGAGCCATGTGTTGGGTAATCTCCAATCTGTTTGTTCAATCTGAACTTTACACCAGATGACTGTATTTTACATTGATATATTGTAAGGTTTTTATCTGAGCGATAAACTTGAATATTATCACGTTATGCATCTTGTGGAGGGCGCTCACCACTCACATGCAGCGGCGCGTGATCTGCGTGAAGCAAGTTTAGATGAGAAGAGTCAGGATTGGCGGATCTCAAGTGTTAGGTCCCGCTCCCTAAAGCTGACTGAAAGGAGTTCAGGAGCTCATGAAGCCTGGACTTGGAAGGTTTGACCTTCCCAAAAGTTCCAGCCTCACCCCATCTTAGTTGCATCCCCAACCCTAGTCCATCCTCAGCCTAAGTGACATCTGTAGCAAAGCTCTTCTCCCATCCTTAGTACCAGTTTTATTCTCAGATCATGCTTCACGCTCAGTCCCAGTCACATCCACTCCCAGTACCACCTGTAGCCTCAGACCCACCTATCACCCAATCACGCCCCACTCCCAGTACTACCTGTAGACTCAGACCCACCTATCACCCACTCACGTCTCACTCCCAGTGCCACCTGTAGCCTCAGACCCACCTATCACCCACTCATGCCCCACTCTCAGTGCCACCTGTAGGCTCAGCTCCACCTATCACCCACTCACGCCCACTCCCAGTGCCACTTGTAGCCGCAGACCCACCCATCACCCACTCATGCCCCACTCCCAGTTTACCTGAAGCCTCAGACCCACCCATCACCTACTCATGCCCCACTCCCAGTGCACCTGTAGCCTCAGACCCACCTATCACCCACTCATGCCCCACTCTCAGTGCCACCTGTAGGCTCAGAACCACCTATCACCCACTCACGCCCACTCCCAGTGCCACTTCTAGCCGCAGACCCACCCATCACCCACTCACGCCCCACTCCCAGTTTACCGGTAGCCTCAGACCCACCTATCACCTATCACCCACTCACGCCCCACTCCCAGTAGCACCTGTAGCCTCAGACCCATCTATCACCCACTCATGCCCCACTCCCAGTACCACCTGTAGGCTCAGACCTACCTATCACCCACTCACGTCTCACTCCCAGTACCACCTGTAGCCTTAGACCCACCTATCACCCACTCATGCCCCACTCTCAGTGACACCTGTAGGCTCAGATCCACCAATTACCCACTCACGCCCACTCCCAGTGCCACTTGTAGCCGCAAACCCACCCATCACCCACTCACACCCCACTCCCAGTTTACCTGTAGCCTCAGACCCACCCATCACCTACTCATGCCCCACTCCCAGTGCACCTGTAGCCTCAGACCCACCTATCACCTACTCAAGCCCCACTCTCAGTGCCACCTGTAGGCTCAGACCCACCCATCACCCACTCACGCCCACTTCCAGTGCCACTTGTAGCCACAGACCCACCACTCACTCCCACTCCCAGTGCCACTTGTAGCCACAGACTCACCCATCACCCACTCACGCCCCACTCCCAGTTTACCTGTAGCCGCAGACCCACCCATCACCTACTCATGCCCCACTCCCAGTGCACCTGTAGCCTCAGACCCACCTATCACCCACTCATGCCCCACTCTCAGTGCCACCTATAGGCTCAGACCCACCTATCACCCACTCACACCCACTCCCAGTGCCACTTGTAGCCGCAGACCCACCCATCACCCACTCACGCCCCACTCCCAGTTTACCTGTAGCCGCAGACCCACCTATCACCCACTCACGCCCCACTCCCAGTACCACCTGTAGCCTCAGACCCACCTATCACCCACTCACGCCCCACTCCCAGTTTACCTGTAGCCGCAGACCCACCCATCACCTACTCATGCCCCACTCCCAGTGCACCTGTAGCCTCAGACCCACCTATCACCCGCTCATGCCCCACTCCCAGTGCACCTGTAGCCCCAGACCCACCTATCACCCGCTCATGCCCCACTCTCAGTGCCACCTGTAGGCTCAGACCCACCTATCACCCACTCACGCCCACTCCCAGTGCCACTTGTAGCCGCAGACCCACCCATCACCCACTCAAGCCCCACTCCCAGTTTACATGTAGCCTCAGACCCACCTATCACCCACTCGCGTCCCACTCTCAGTGCCACCTGTAGGCTCAGACCCACCTATCACCCACTCCCGGCCACTCCCAGTGCCACTTGTAGCCGCAGACCCACCCATCACCCACTCTCGCCCACTCCCAGTGCCACTTGTAGCCGCAGACCCACCCATCACCCACTCACGCCCCACTCCCAGTTTACCTGTAGCCGCAGACCCGCCCATCACCTACTCATGCCCCACTCCCAGTGCACCTGTAGCCTCAGACCCACCTATCACCCACTCATGCCCCACTCTCAGTGCCACCTGTAGGCTCAGACCCACCTATCACCCACTCATGCCCACTCCCAGTGCCACTTGTAGCCTCAGACCCACCCATCACCCACTCACGCCCCACTCCCAGTTTACCTGTAGCCTCAGACCCACCTATCACCCACTCACGCCCCACTCCCAGTACAACCTGCAGCCTCAGACCCACCTATCACCCACTCACACCCCACTCCCAGTACCACCTGTAGCCTCAGACCCACCTATCACCCACTCACGTCTCACTCCCAGTACCACCTGAAGCCTCAGACCCACCTATCACCCACTCATGCCCCACTCTCAGTGCCACCTGTAGGCTCAGATCCACCTATCACCCACTCACGCCCACTCCAAGTGCCACTTGTAGCCGCAGACCCACCCATCGCCCACTCACGCCCCACTCCCAGTTTACCTGTAGCCGCAGACCCACCCATCACCTACTCACGCCCCACTCCCAGTTTACCTGTAGCCTCAGACCCACTTATCACCCACTCACGCCCCACTCTCAGTGCCACCTGTAGGCCCACACCCACCTATCACCCACTCCCGCCCACTCCCAGTGCCACTTGTAGCCGCAGACCCACCCATCACCCACTCACGCCCACTCCCAGTGCACCTGTAGCCACAGACCCACCCATCACCTACTCAGGCCCCACTCCCAGTGCACCTGCAGCCTCAGACCCACCTATCACCCACTCACATTTCCACACTCACCCCCCCATCCTCAGACTTCATTCCCATCTTCAGTCTTTGACACTTAGCCCAATTTTTTCCTCATTGACTGGGTGACGATGAGGCTGGCTGCAGCCCTAACACCAAAGCTGCACCCAGCCTCATCGTCACCTCCCATTGTCATCTTTACCCATGCGTCCCTGCGTAATCCCACTCCCAGCCCCGTGCTAAAGCCCACTATCATTATCAGCACCGGTCCCATCGTCTGCCTCAATCCATCCTCAGCCCTAGTCCAAACCTCTGCCCTGACCTCCACAGCTGCAGACTCATCCTTAGCCTCAGTTTCATCCTGAGCTTCATTCCTATCTTCACACACTGACCCACCCTCAGCTCCAGGCCCACATTTGTAGGGATTCCATCTGCAGCTCTGCTCCCTTTTCTTCCCTAGGCACAGAGAGTTTAAAGGGTCCAATTTATAATTTGGCGGACAGAGGTTTGGCAGTCAGGGCGATGGAGTAATTTACTCCGTCGCGATGACTGCACTTCATCCCTTCAAATTATGAATTGATCACCAAGCTGATGTTCATATCTTAATGCATTGCTACAAGCTAATTGGAGTTTGAGGCATGGCACCATCAAGTATGACAGAGCCGTATGGCCAACTGCTTTCTTTTTATTTTCAAAAAGAAAATCCAGAAGTGGGATTTTCTTTTTGAAAAAACAAACAGACTTTCCATGGCAGTCTTCTCCCATGCTGAGTGGAGCATTTAATAGTTTTCACTGTCCCGTACCGCCAGGGTTTTCCTTGTGGTGATAGGCAGTGAAAACTGACCTTTAATTCTGCCCATCTAAATTAGGTGGGTAGAGTTAGAGGTCAAACTCCGATGGCCCTTACTCCGTCGTGCCGTCGGACGTGTTTAATCACAGCAGAGATGGAGTAGTCTCTGTCGTGATTGAACCAAAGATCTGTCTGCATTTAAATCGGGCGGGCGGACCACAGTCTTGCAATGGAGTATCCATACCGCCATTATAAATCAGACTCTAAGACAGACTCTAAGATTGCATAGAACCAGGTTTCTCTTGTTCAAAAGGCTTCAGCTCTAGCCACTAGGACACATTTCCTCCCTGAAAATACTTAGGGGCATATTCACAAGGAGCTATCGCCGAATTAACGGCACTTTATCGCAGCCAAAGTCGTGATAAATGTACCCCCCCATTCACAAGCCGGTGTAAACAGCCCACAGCACCAGTTTACCGGCGATAGCAGTCGCAAAAAACATCGCCACAGAGGACCCCCGCAAATATCGCTAATGAGATGCAGAATAGGCGTTCCCGTGACAAAAGCCGAGACAACAGCACACCTCAACATTCACAACGACCAGCCACATCCGCGATAAAAACACAAAACAGGCGATAAGGCGCGTTAGCACCAGGAAATCTACACCTGCTCTGACCTGGTGTAAAGTCGGACGGCAGCCAGCACCACAAAAGGGAGCACAGCCCAGGGCCACATCTGAAGGGCAACAGATGCCATGGAGCCACCCATCATGCGACCCGGACACCCAAGAGGGCCACAACACCCACCTCCACCACCCCAGGACCCCAACCCACACCCGGAACAACCCCCCCCGGACCACCACAGACGCAGCGCAGACAAAGACAGCGGAACCCCAGGAAACGTACCAGCCGCACAGACCCAACATCTGACAATGTCACCGTCCACTACAGGCTGAAAGGGACAACCAACCTACGCATCCTGACCATCATCGCCTAACAGGCCTACGGCAACAACACAGCGGACAACCAACATCCCACCCCACACAAAGCTGATGGCGTGGCTGCACCTGTTGGCCCCTGTGACCCCCCATCCAACATCCGCCAGAGTCGGAGGAGTCTCACAGCCAGCCACATCCAAGTCCCCCACACCTGTCCTGGACATCACCATCACCCTGGTACCCCAGTCCCCATACGTACAACACAATGCGCAGGATCCGCTGGAGACCAAGCAAGGACCATACGCCATAGCAGGATGCACCAACGTGTTGGGGGCAATACACAGCACACATGTACTACCTGTGCCCCCTGGTGACACAGCACACAATCACCGCAACAGGAAGCACACGTCTCACACCAATGTGCAGGCAACAACAGAACACCCTGGAACACCCAACAATGTCGCCTTCAAATACACAGCCAGTGTGCATGATACCTTCATCCTCCGACAGTCCATCATCAACCAGCGTTCCCAGGATGGCAACAAGGGAAATGCACAGCCCCTTGGCAATATACAAATGAACACCCCACACACCTCAACTCCACAACCATGCAACTCACAACGCTGGCAATGCACACGTCACAAAATCACATACAACGGGCACAACAATATGCCCACCCACCAGACATGACAGAACAACTTACAATGTCCACATGGGCAAGCCCTGAACATGAGCCAGCAACGGCATTGCACCTCAGCCACATAATAGCCGAATGTGGGGAGAGGTGGCAACCATGCATGTGTGAAGGATGCAGTGGAACCATGATTGGGAAAGTACACAATGCCAAGAGTGACGAAGATGTGCTGGACACCTCGCAGTATGCAGAACACACCCATATCCATGGCGACATACACCGCTTGCGTATGGAGTGTAGTGGACAGTGGACACCACCATGTCACCCCAGCCAGTGGGGGACCTCACGGAAATGTTGCCTGTTACGCCCCCCACTAAGCGTCAGCGGAGTGGGATGGCCCGGCGTACGCCACGCCAGCGTAGGGGTGTGAATAAAAAGCACGTAGGCCTGGGCGTGGTCCTCTTCCGGAAAGACCCATGTCTCTGCTAGGGCGGCGCCTCCCACCTCGCCACGAGGCCGACGCCATTCTCGTGAGCGGAGTTGCCTATGATGCCGTGCGCCTGCCGGACCCCGGCACGCTGGACCACGAACCCGTCAGGCCAGCCCCTGCGCAGCCAGGCCACACTGATCACCTTCCGACACCGGCGTGTGTCAAGGAGGGCACACCACGTGCCGGCGCAAGCCCCAAGCCCGAGGCCCGAGACTTTGGCAGCCACCTCAGACCATCACGGCCTTCACGACACAGGCCTGCTTTATTCCTTTTTCGTTGACGTACTCCACTGCCGCCCGCGGCCTACTCTTCGGACCAGTAGGTCCCGTATGTGAAACTGTGTCCTGAGTCATGAATGGCAGTGACCCCAAATCCGGGCCAGCGGCCACAGCACCAGACCCCCCCGATCAGTGAGGCATAGTTCCATATGGGCATCTTGCGACATGTGGTGCCACTAACTCTGTTCAACGCCAGCCTGCTGCACGTGGTGCCACTAACCCTGTTCAACGCCAGCCTGCTACACGTGGTGCCACTAACCCTGTTCAACGCCAGCCTGCTACACGTGGTGCCTCTAACCCTGTTCAACGTCAGCCGGCTACACGTGGATGAGGGACCAGGACTACCCTGCTGACCAGTAGGTCACACATCCAGCACCTAGTCGCAAAGCACGAATGGCGGAGTCCACACCAGTGGTCGCACGGAGAGGTGTAAGAGGAAGATGCGGCTCAGTCCGGACGAAGGCCGGGTCACATACACGGAGGTGACCATAACACATGGTGCCACTGAACCTGAACTACGCAGGCCGGTGGGGCCATCCAACCCAAGCCGGAGACACTCAGTGAATGGGCCGTGCTGACCGCAGCCTCAGGCCTACACCACAGTCAGGTAGGTCACACATTTGGAACTGAGTCTTGATTACACCATGGCAGTGAACATTATTTAAGGCAGAGAACAATTCACAATACACCCTCCGATGTGGTGGCAACAAGTCTGTGCATGGCATCACAACCACACGTGTCTGTGGGCCTACGCGGACTACTGCCCTCGGCCTACGCTGCGCACGAGTGGGATCACAGATTTGGAACTGAACATCGGTAATTCAAAAGGCAGAATATATTTCTTCGCACGCACGGAGGGGCGTAAGAGGATGACACGTTGCAGTCCGGAGGGAACAGGATCAGCGTCACGGAGGTGATTGAACACTACCGACAACTGCCACTGTGTCACTAACTCTGTGCCTCGCGAGCCAACGACCTGTGGCTGTGGGCCACTGCTGACCGCTGCCTCCGTCCTACACTGCGGTCCAGTAGGTCACAGAGCCTTGATTTGGCATTCTTGGAGTTCACATATGTGTACCGGCATCATCGCAGACTGCATCCCCTCACAGCACCTGTGCCACTAAGTTTGTTCCCCGACATTCATGGACACTCACTGGTCGTACATTGGTGGCGTTTGTGTCTATGGACTAGGGGCTTGTTTTCATCCTCATGTAGCTGATCCCGAATTGTTGGTGCAAACGAGGGTTGCGCTTTCCACGCCTCCATTTGCTGCTTCCAGATAACATCAGACATTCCGCATCATGCCCTGGAGGACACCTTCCACTGTCCCCCGAAACCCTCTGCAACATACACCTCGGACATTGATGGGGACCCGCTCAGGTCGCATGGCCCATCTGACTGCACCGCAAGTCACCGTCCCGTGGCTGGGTGCCTGTGCCGGCCGCAGTGCATTCGGGGCCACTAACTCTGTGCTGCTCAGGCCTGGGACCCCTTCTTCTGAATGGCCTCTGTAGCGATGGTCTTGGGGTCATCAACGCCATGTGTCTGTGGCCCTGCGCTGTCCGCCTCCTCCGGCCCCAACTGCGGGCCACCAGGGCCCACACATGGCATCGAGTCTTGACCGGCCCAGACGTCGCATCACCACAGGAGGCACACGCCACCACCGCAAGGACCACCTCCAACCGCCATCTGCCAGAGTAGAAACGGTGGTCCTGACAGACCTATGGAGTTGCTCAGACCTGTCGTAGATGCCATCATCGGCCTGATACCCTGCTCAGCACTCCAGGTGCCAGTGACTCAGTGCACCGCAAGCCATTGTCCGTTACTGATTGAGTTTTGTGCTGTTGTGAGGTTGCGCAGCAATGTCACCTCATGTAGTGGGGAAGACCTGGGACCATGAGGAGGAGGATGTGTCAAGTGTGCGGACGGGAGAAGGCCCAGACAATGGGAGGGCAGGTGGCAACAGCCCCAAGGCAGGACTGCAGACTGGTGGCGGTAGTCAAGCTACACACCCGGATCTAATACTGGGTATTGCGCTGTGGACTGCGGATGCAACTGTCACCTCAGGCAGTGTGGGAGACCTGGGACGTTGATGAGGAAGTTGATGCAGGTGTAACACACCCCACTGCATCTGCATCAGGACTAACCCGAAGGGACACAATCCTAGCAATTTCTTCACATGAGCGCGCTCTTCTCTAGTGCCCCTACCTCAGTGCACTGCAACTCACGGAACCTCCAGACTGAATATTCTGTGACCTCTGTCCTTACTCCGGATCCCTCCATGTTGCTCTGCATTTGACTCTGTTATGCTAGGGTTTTCTGTTTCCATTACACTGGTGTCCACTATTCAGTTTGTTGGCAGCACCAAGCACTCCGTGCGGGCTGGCTTATACTCACCCCACACACATCCAGCACAGGTGTCACTGTACATGTGGCCCTGCCAATAAAGGGGCCGGGCGCACGTGCCCGTACCCAGTTCAACATGATATGTGCATGTGTCTCTGTGGAGGTGTGGGTCTCCTTTGTGGGGTGTAGGTGGTCCCTGAAGGGTATTGGACACCCACGTATGTGTTCTAGTTTGCATTCCATGGGTTCGGCAACACCCTCACCTGTTGGGCCACCTCCTTTTGGCGTTCTGCCACCTGGCATTGGGGTGCCATGTGTGGGTGGGTGAAGTGTTGTGAGGCAGCCGTGATTGCGGGTGCTTCATGCTGTGTGGTCTGTTGCAGGGGCTGGGTTCTCCTCTGAGTAGCTTGTCTGCCCTGGTCCTGGTGGTGGGTTGTGTGGGATGTCCATGGGCTGTTGTAGGGCGTCGTTGTCGGGGGTGTGGTGTTCGTCTCGGGCATCACTGATGGGTTGTCTGTTCTGACCTGCTGGAGGTGTTGTTTGTCCCTCTGCATTGTGAAGGGGAGGTGCATGTTGGCATTGTGTTGGCGCCTTGTTCTTGTCAACATGCAGACTGTGTGACAATGTACATTGTGACTGTTTGGGCGGTGGTGGCTAGTTGGGACAGTGTACATTTGGCCTACATGGCTGATGTGGGGTTGTAGGGGTAGATGTGCATCTCACAGTTCCCTGCTCTGTCCAATGTGATTGTTCTGTTTCTGTGCCTGGGTGGAACCAGTTGTGTCCCCTGTTCTGCAGTGTGGGTGTTGCACTTTGTGCCACATTGTCATGGTATGTGCTGTGATTGCTATGTGTGTGTGCTGCAGTGTGCCACGGGGATGGGGGACATGTCCCTGGGTAATTGTGGGTGTGCAGTGTGTTACACCTCATTGTGCATGTGTGGCATTGTGCCCATTACACCCCGTCCCCCCAGTCCCTGTTGGATCCTCACCCTGTTGTTGTTGTGTCGGGTCCTCTCGAGCTGTGTCCGTACTCCCTACTCCTTGCACCCTCTCCACACTGATGAATGTGGCCTGGGTTTCCTCCAGCTCCTCCTGTGGCGCTGGACTGCCACCTCCTGTCACCGTTGCTGCCTTCCTGTTGGCAGCGGGTTTGTACCTGGTTTAGGTTGTCACGACCTGCCGGCGCCTCTTGGCCTCCTGGATTGGCCTCCTGGGCACTCCGACTGCATTCCAGGTGATCTGCTTGTGGGTCAGTTGCTGGTAGTGTTCTGTCGCCTCCGTGGCCTTGGTCTTGTTTTCCTGCGGTCTGCACCCCGTCTTCCTCTCCCTTTTCTCCTCGGCCTTCCCTGAGCCAGTTGTTCCTTGCTGGTGGTCTGTGGGGGTTGTGGGGTTCGCGTTGCCCTCTGCGCTGGCTCAGGGAGCATCCATGTTGCTACGTGCTTTGGCTTGTTTCTGGTGTGTTGTGTCTGTGGTTTTTATGGTGCAATTTCCCACCAGACGCGTGGGATTTGCAGGCCGGAGGCTGCTTTTCGCTACTTTTTGTACCGCGATTGGCCTCATCGCATGATTTCTCGCGTTCGCGTTTCGCATTTTTTCGGCGTGGCGTTGATTTTTACGCTGACATTTGACACGTTATCTGGTGACTATCGCATGGTACCGCCTTGTTGTGAATTCCACGTTGACATGGGGTTATTTTCCCGCGATAGGCTGCGTTATTGAAAGTTGCGTTACGCTACTCTTGCGGTAGTTATCACACGTTCTTGTGAATATACCCCTAAATGTTTTATATAGGGGAGAAGAAATTAGTTTCTAGCAGTTTCCTAACTTTTAGGAGCAAGAGGCAGTAAAGGACAGAATCAAGGGCAGTGCTCCACAGGCTTTAGGCCTGATTTAGATTTGGTGAATGAGATACTCCATCACAAATGTGACTGATATCCCATTAACCGTATTACGAGTACCATAGGACATAATGTGCTTGTAATACGGCGGACAGGATATCCGTCACAAATGTGATGCAGTATCCCATCCGCCAAAGTTTAAATCAGACTCTTTATCTGTTAGGTAAACAAAGGATCTGCAACCTTACCCACATGATGAATTTTAGGGACCTGAAGAAGTTGAGAGGAAGTGGGGCACAGCATATGACAAGGGCAGTATAGAGAGACTACAGTCTGGATATAAAGTGGGGTAAGTGGATCAAAAGTGTGATGACGAAGGCTTAACAATGTGAACATACTGCATTTTGTGATGGGCAGTCAATTAACTGACTTGAGGTTAGAGGAGACGCTGGTGCAGTTCCTGAGTTCCAGAATAAGGCGAGCTGCTGAGTTTTGAACAGGTTGTAGGAGGCACAACAGGTATGTGGGAACTCCAAGAAATTGTTACTGTAGTCCAGACTAGAGATAATCACACAAACAAGCCACCTGTTTTCAGATGGTATACCCATCTCCAGTGGCGGCTCCTCCACTAAGGTGGAGGAGCGTTGCCCCACTGCTATTTCAGAAGTGCAAAAAAGAAAAAGAAAATGACAATAACAGGATGTTATTATCATTTTATTTTTCTATGCGGGAGTCGGGCGGGGCAGGGCTCTGTGACGCCAGAGCAGGGGAGGAGTGGTTTGCACTCCTCTAAGTGCACATGCCAGCCCTCTAGGGCTGGCCAAACCGTTATGCGCACTTGGAATGTTCTCCATTGGGCTGTATTGCACTGCCCTGTGGAGAACATGCCCAGGCTCCCAGGCATTGCCTGAGCGTCCAAACAGGACACTCAGACCAATCACGACGCTGCTCCTGCAGCATCGTGATTGGCTGGGAGAGTCCAGAAGCCTGGTTGCTTCCGGTGCTTCCAGGAGACCGAGGAGGGAGGAAAGTCGTGCGGCGGCACGGCAGAGAAGTTAAGTTCATTTTTTTTTATCCATCCCACCCCCACCCCATTACCCCCGTTCCGAGGCAGCCATTACTGCCCATCTCCGTTCACTTGTAAAAAGTTTTTTTTAGCTATGTCAGGGACATTTGTTGCCACTTTTTCAAGCACCGCCCAAGATAGTTCTCTGTCGTTGTGGTTAGCCACCAGATAGAGGAGTATTAGTTTGGTGTTCTTCTTTTTGCACCGAATGGAGCTGCGATGTTCATTTATCTTCACTTTTATTTTTCTAGTCATCACAGAACAGACCACATGACAGGTGATCTAGTATACTGCATTTTTGCTTTTACAATTTGTCAGAGCCATTATTCCATGCAGCTGAATACAATTTGGGGGGATACAGCCAGCCACTCGGATGGATGTTCACATGTGTATTTAAACCGGCTTCACAGTGACTCCCACGATCATTGGGAGGAAGGAGCCAGTACCAGTAGGTGACCAACAAGGAATGCACCTTGGTGTAGTAAGTGGGTAGTGGTGGGAGGCAAGACTTTCTACCTGAAGTCCCATTTTAATATTTTCAATAGAGTAAGTTTGACAATCCCATTTTCTCCCTTATAGTGTGTGATTACAGGGGTTCCTGAGCCCTTCCTCCATGGGGCCCAGATGACCCGTAATTAGGGTAAAAGGATGTGAGCTGGTTTCACAGCATGACACTTTTTTGAGAAGTGTGATCCACAAGTGCAGTGTCACACCCACACTGCATGCAAGTGAAGCATGCATTTGATGCTCGCATGTAAGAGAGGGACATTGTGTCCCAAATGTTCAGCCTATGAAATTAGTTAGAATAATTACATCATTAATGTCTTTCAGGTACCTAAGGACCTAAGAGCGTAGGGTGGCGACAAAGGTCAGACCCCTAAAACAATGGAATGTACATTGTTTATGTGCCACAAGAGGATCCGTCCTGAAGAATGTCATGGAATCTTTTGAGCCAACAGGCAGAAACATGTTGACGGTTTGAGTGGTGATGTGGTACTAGTTCCCCTCTTCTCCATACTGTATTTTTAATACCAAGTGGTACCTCACCTAGTATAAAGGTCAGATTGGTGTCCTACATTGGTATTTAATTTATTATTGGCACGGGTTAGTACTGAGTTAGAAGTTTCCTCCCTGAGTTCAGGGTGTAGGCCCGCTCTTCATCAAACTGGGTTTTTGAAGGGCGTGGGGAGTCCTATGATGAAGCATGACACCTAGTGGTATGTAAGGACATCCCGTCACATTTTTGTATACTAGGAGCAGAATGATGTAACATGAGCATTTTGCATAATGTGTTAGATTAGATAAAAATCTCAAAAGATTCGGGTGACTTGCTTGTGTATAATAGTTTGTGGCTGGAGGCCAGCTCACCGTTTTAGGACCCTTTGACTCTGGTCCACTACTGTGGATATTTTCCAGGGTTTATGTGTATTGATAGAGATAATCACAGCCTGTTGTGAAAATTACAAGGAATACAAGGTAGAATCTTTCTAAGCATTCTTAGGAAAAGGAAGCATGTTCAGTGAAATTTAGAAGTATGGTCTGTAAAACTCAGTGGAGAATTAAAGATGACATCAATCTTGTGTATAAAAACACAGGTGAAGGGGTGGTTGCCAAGTCAGTAGACCAACAACAAAGATCCAAGAAAGAGCACTGAGAAAAAACAAACAGTTCGAGATTGGAAGAGCAGAAAAATGCTCTCTAAACATTCTGCAACTGCACATTTCAGGCTCTGAATTGTTTCTGAAAAGTGGCTCGATCACTAGCAAGATGCAAAATTACTTGTATATCAATAGAAGAACAGAAGGCAGCCAGCAGTGCAACATAGAGATTGAACAGAGTGGGGCTCAGAGCAGAGCCCTGAGGTACCCCTCAAGCAATGAATTTATAGCTTGATTGGAAGAGGGCCAATAAGACAGACTGAGTATGGTGCTTAGCAAAAGAGGTAAGCCTCTCAAAGGATAAACCTTACTACATCCACCTCAAGTGCTTCATTTGAGCCACTGTTTGCCGGTGGGGCCCACAGGCACTTCTTTTTGAAAGACTGGCAGACATTTTTCATGATTGGAAATTTACTGAGACCTTGAGAGAGAAAAACACACAAAGGGGAAAGAAAGACAGAAAATCCGTCACAGAGGAAGAAAGCAGGATCTGCAAGAGTGAGCTAAAGGGACAGGAAGGGTCTGGTGGTGGGTTAAAGAGGTATGAGGTGGATTCCAGAATGTGCAGCCTTGCTATTTGGCGCACTGAGATGTAATAGCGCTGGCTGCGCACTACTGAGCTGAGCTTTGGGCGCTGCCACTGATTATTTTGCAAATAAAGTGCTGTCTACCTCTATCAGTGTGTTCCGAAGGATGGAATGGGATACCGTGTCAGAAGCTGCAAAGAGATCAAACACAATCAAAGTGGCTTCACCGTGAAGTGGAGACATTCTAATTTCATTTATGGCCGCAATCAGAACTATCTCCATGCCAAAAGAGGGACAGAAACTGATCGTTGATCATCTAAGCAGAAGTTTGATTCTAAAAAAGTAGACAGTTGCAAACTCACAACCCTCTCCACAAAAGATTGGCGAATAATTGGCAAAAACTTTAGGATTAGCAAAGATCTCTTTTAAAAGCGAGATCACCAGAACTATCTTTCAAACAAGTACAAGTGTTCAAATGGAAAGGAGGTGTTACATGAATCAGTTAGTACAGTAGAAACAGTAAAAGCAAACTGTTCCAGTAATTTTACGGGACACGGTTTCTGAGGAGACTCTAAATAAGAAACGGGCGTCTCCATGTGATTCCCACTGAATAACTTTCAAACTTTTCATCAATTTTCCTTTTACAACTTTTGCATGGCTTTTAGGCATAAAATAACCATATTTACAAAACCATTTGTTTGAGCTTTTCTGCACCCTATATTTTTTGTGTTAAAATGTTATTAACGTATGATTTAAAAAAAGAAAACAAATATAGTTACAGCAAAAGTCAATAACATGCAGCCCTTCCCTTTACGCATTTATACAACAACCCACTTCCATTACTGGTCTGGTATTAAAACCTACAACGGATATTACTATTGTTCCTACAGAGACATGCAAGGGGAACGACAGAGGAAGAGAGGTGTGCGGTGGCACTTTCTACAATCATTGAATGAGAGTCAGGCACGCATGCCTAGAGCCATTTGCGTCATCTTTTCTTTCATTCATCACATCATCTTACTTATATATGAAAACCAGCAAACACAAATGTATTGAAGTTTTTTTTCTGAGGATAATTTAAGCAAAAAAAGTTCTGCCAAGAAACAGATACAGCAGACCCCGCCCTCTTTTAAATTTGCTGGTGGAACACATTTTTTGCAGTTTCATAGAAAAAGATCTCCATCATCGGAGGTGAAATCCAGAAGGGTTTGGGATTTTCAGAACCTTTAACGGTCAAGTGTGGCTTTTGCTCCTTGCCTATGCTGTAAAAGTTGTATGCATAGGATGACACTGTGCATGGTCTGCTTTTGGTGCTCCATTTTGTATCACTACAGGCAGCTTTAGGTCAGCCCTCTTCAGTCATTGGAGGGTTTGGGCAAACCCCATGCAGGTACTGTGTCAGGTTTTTGAGTAGACAGGCCCAATGAGAACCCTCTGTCATCCCTTAACCTCTCAGCAGCACGATGTGGAATAGAAGAATGCCAAAAGAGAAATCGGAAGACCTCAGGGAAAGGGAAGTAGGAAAAATGGCGGGCGAAGACCAGAACTGAACTTCCCCAGATTGTAATTGTCTAGCTACTGCAAGCAAGCCCTCCTTCTCAGTATTCCTCATCTAGGAAGAGAAACAGGGAAACCAACCATTTCTCTCGAGGATGGTCCAATGACACGGGTTTGACTGACCTTGTACCAGGGAAAGACCCCTGGATGCCAGGGCAATTGAAGGTATCGGCTGAGAAAGAAGCAGAAATAAAGAGCAAGAAACAAGTACTAAAGGTAGAGTGGATTGAAAGCCTATACTGATGGGAACCTGGAAGGAAGTAAGACAACAAAGGTGTGGAAACGAATACAGGAGTGAAATCAAGTGAATGTGGGAGAACCTCAGCAACAGCGCAACACCTTGCCAGACACCTGCTTTCTGTAAAATGGGTTTTAAATAGTGGTAGTACTGCTCATACTCACTGTAACCAGGAAGTGAGGGTGTAAAACTGAAATAAAGCATGAGGTCTAGTTGGAATGAGCACTTAGTTTCCCTTTCCCCATACTCCAAACATTCAACCTTTTATCTATGGTGTACTCGTTGTCTGCAAGACTTCTTAATCCTGACAATTTTTCCTTCTCTCAAAAAAATCCCTGGCCCTTGAATATGTAGCAGGAACAGGGTTTTTCAGACAGTGTTTGTTAAAACTGTTTTACTAATCTAGGTACATATCTTCCCAGGATATATTTGAGTGTCTGTTCCATGCCATTAGGTACTGTAACTGTCCCCGAATTACCCTGGAAGCAACAACTACCTCAACTTCAAATTCTGGAGAACCATTTGCGAGCAAAGAAGGAGGAGAACATGGGATGCTATTGATGGTCTTTTTAAATTGGGAGAAATGAAATATCAGGTGTATGTGCCAGTGAATAGGTAGTGCTAATCGAAATGCTGCAGCCCCAATCTGTTGTTCAGTTTTGAAGGAACCCACAAATTGGAATTGAATTTGGTGTGTGATCCTGAAATGGTCAGATGTTTTGTTGAGAGCCATACTTTTTTGCCTCTTTGGAGGTTCACAGATGTTTTTCGGTGACCCTGTGCAAATTTCTTGAAGTTTAATTTGTATCAGACACTGATGCTTTTTGAATAGCTTGCAGCTGTGGAAGCATACAACTGATGTAACTGTGGAGGGCATAATTCAGGCAGGCCAAAACTGCTGAAAAGGGGAGATCTTCTCAAAGATGCATGCATGGAGATTTTATAGGGGTAATGTGCTAACACTATTCACCCACGTCAAGCATCCAGATGGTTCATAAGGAAGCACTTCATGTACTGTTTGACGGATTGGTTTATTTGTTCAGTTTGTCCAGCCATTTGGGGATGGTAGCTGGTGGACATGAAATGTTTGGTGCCTACCCTTTTCATCAGCTCTCTCCAAATGGTGGCAGTAAATTGTCTCCTTCTGTAATTATGATTTCTATTAATCCATGTAAACAAAAAACGTTTATCAAAAAGATTCCTGGTAAATGTATGCTGTAGGTAGTTTTTTCAATGGAATGAAATGACCCATTTTGGTAAAATAATCCACAACCATCAACAAGGTGGTATAGTTATTTGATGGGGTATATCCACTATGAATATATAGACTATAAATATCACATTCCAAGGTTGTGTCAGAGTAGGTAAGAGTTGTAGCAGATCTGACAGAGACCTGATGGGATGCTGTGGATAGAGCACATATTGAACGCTGCTGTACATATTGGTGCACAGTTTGCTTTAGTTTGGGCCACCAAAAACGTTAACTCAGAAGGTCTTTCATCTTTCTCGATACAGGATGCCCTGCCACAGGAAAGTCAAGGAACCACTTCATCACCCATTCTTGAATTGCACAATTTGGGATTTAGATTTATTAAATATTTTTTCAATTATTTTAAATCATTACAATACCTAATCCCTGCTACTCAATAAAACTAAAAATCTAATGATGTGAACCTTCAAATAAAACATTACAATAGCCGACTACTAATTGTTAGACCTGGCACCATTGGCGTGGGTCTCCCTTCCATTTTTCGCTGTTGTCTCCTCTGTTTTACTGGTGTTAGATGCTCTGGGCGCTGTGCCACTGCCATTCAGTGTCACAGCGCGAATGCTCCCTGTGTAAATATGTGTATGTGAATTGGTATATCCCTGATTGGCTTATTTGGTTTACCTGTTAGTCCCTAGTAGTGTGGCCTATGTGTGCCCAGGGCTGGTAAACCAAATGCTGCTGGTGGGCCTGCAGCACTGATGTGTGCCACCCACAGAAGCAGCTTGTAAAGTGTGTCTCAGACCTGCCACTGCAGTGTCTGTGTGCAGTCCAGAACTGCTATCTTGGCTGTGAAGTGCACTCACTTCCCAGCCCCTGAACCTTCCCTTGGCAGCCTGTAAGTCACCCCTATGGTAGGGTGCATTGTATGTGTAAGGTAGGACATGCCTTGGTGTATGTAGCATGTCCTGGTAGTGAATTACACCCCATTTCGTTTTTCACTACTGTAAGGCTACCTGTTCCTCATAGGCTAGAATGGGCAGTTTGACTATTACATTCTATAGTCCTAACTGACCCCAGGGACATGGTAGAAAAACGAATTTAGTATGCCTGAGCTCAGAATATTAAAATACATCTTTTAGTGAAGTTTATTTTTATATTCTGTGTTTGAAAATACCACTTTTAGAAAGTAGGTATTTTCTTGCCTAAGCCTTCCAGTGTGCTCTGCCGTTATGTGTATTAGCTGTCTGGTTTTAGAGGGGCAGGGCAGGCTGAGTCAGACCTGGGTTGAATAGAGAGATCTGCATTTAGAGTGTGGGGAGGGGTGGCTCCTTGACCTGAATAGGGCTGTGCCTGGCAAGGTGAATGCTGGCTCCACCTCCCACTGTGTGTCTGCTAGCAGACCCCCTCTTTCTGAAAGGAAGGATGCAGCCTGGTAAACAAAGTGCTCCAGGCCTGAGCAGAACTGGTTCTGGCTAGGTTCAGTGACTGGTAGCTTCTAAGAACAAAGACTTTTGGGGTATAAATATCTGTGCTCAAACCCCTACATTTTTGTATTGCTTTTGGATCTGGAGAGGAAACTCTGTCCGTGCCACTGGAGGAATCTGCAGGAAGTGACTGTCCCTGTGCTTGTGTGTTGTTTCTTGCACTGGCCTGCAGCAGTGACCACTGGACCTTGAAGAAGAGAGAAAAGGACTTTTGAGAGAACTTTTATTTTTGTTACAGCAATTACCCAAGGGCTAGGAAAAGAGCTAGCCTCCTGCTGGAGTCTAAGGCACATCAGACTCCACCACCAACCTCCTGCTTCCTCCCTGCGAGGATTGCTATCTGCTGATGAGGCTCCTGTGAGTTCCAGGGCCTCTAGTTTGCATCAGAGAAGAAAGTGTTGGAAATCGACGCTAACGCATCTTTGCGAGCCGCTGCAGTCGAGAGCGCTGGGAAAATCATTGCGCTGCTGCCGCCGAGGGCTCGCGACACGAGACCATCGCTGACGCCCCTTTGCAAGCCGCTGCAGCCGAGACGCGCTGGGAAAATCATCGCGCTGCTGTCGCCGCGCACTCGCAACCCCTAAAGAAATCATCGCTTCGAGACATCGCATTGCGGACGCCGTGCGTCCGCCACTTTGATCGCATCGCACCGAATTTCGTCGCTCCCTCGCGGAGCGTCTTGTCTTCGCATCGCAACACGATCGCACAGCGCAACAGGATCGCAACATCGACTTCTCCCACGCGGCAAGAAAGTCATCGCATCGGCAGTCCAGCGTGCAGAAGTTTGTTGCATCGTCTCCGCACGCATCCCGCAGATCGGCGCATCATCCTCCCTTGCGGCAAGGATTTCATCGCATCGCCGGCCTCGCGTGCCGAGAATCATCGCTACAGCTTATTTGCGACATTTTGTTGGTTTTGCTACTAAACCCAGGTACTTTGTGAAAGAAAGGGTCGCAGAGACCACTGCTTTGAACTTGAACCTTATTTTTGCAACCTTTGAACTATTTTTGAC
Organism: Calotriton arnoldi; assembly: GCA_963921515.1. Taxonomy (NCBI): domain Eukaryota; kingdom Metazoa; phylum Chordata; class Amphibia; order Caudata; family Salamandridae; genus Calotriton; species Calotriton arnoldi. Next base: position 141,753 of record CAWUFW010007225.1, on the reverse strand, counting down.
AGCCCTTCAACAGCTATCCTATTTTTGACAGTATTGTGGTTTTTACAGTTATTGGTCTTGTGATAAATCTGCCTTTATATAAAGATACTTATTTTTTATAATAACTACTTGTGTGGTGTCCCTTTGTAGTGTTCCTCACTGTGTTACTGTGTATGGTCATAAATGCTTCACACCCTGCCTCTGAGATAAGCCTACCTGCTCGTGCTACGTTACCACAGGGTTGAGCAGGGGTATTAAAGAGGGTAGCCCTCTCACTCTGACTTAGGAAGAAGGGTCCCTACTTGGACAGTGGCCAGCCATTGCCAACTAGAGAACCCCATTTCTAACATTGGTGGCAGCGGTGGGATCTGGACTTGCATTTATGATCGCATACAGTAATTATAGTGTACACTACTAGTGAGTGCAGACCATAACGTACCGCATACATTTTTTCAGAGTTTTTTTGGATCCTATATTGTAATTGATATTGCCGGTGATTTTTCACCCGCACACATTTTCTGAGAGTTTTTGGGATCTTATATTGTGATTGATATTGCCGGTGATTTTTCGCCCGCGCCCATTTTTTAAAAGTTTTTGGATCCCGTATTGTAATTGATATTGCCGGTGATTTTTCACCCGCGCACATTTCTGAGAGTTTTTTGGATCCTATATTGTGATTGATATTGCCGGTGATTCTTCACCCGCTTACATTTTTTTGGGAGAAGTTTTCTTCTGTCCTTTATTGATATTGCCAGTTATTTCTACAATGGGCAAGCCCAGATCCAATGCCTCAGAGGATCTCTCCTGGGAAGAAGAGAAAATAGAAACCTACAATGCCAAGCAGCTCAGATATTTTTGCAAGCAATTCACAGTCCCTATCACAGGTCTCACTAGAAGGGAGGAGTATTACAAGGCGCTGAAGGCCTGGCTAGAAGCCAGGGATGCCCCTAAGGATATAGGAGAGCTTGTGGAGGTGGGAGAGAATGCAGGAGAGCAGCAGGGTGATGTAGTAGACTTAGTAGGAGATCCAGCCCTTTCCAACCCGGGCTCTAGTGTGTCCGCTAAGGGTCTGTCCCCAGAAGAGCTGGAGGACAGGGAGAGAGATAGGCGGCATAATATGGAGATGGCTAAGCTTAAAATGGATGGTCACCGGGACCTAGAGAACAAGAAGTTAGAAATTGAGATTATGAGAATGAAGCTTGAGCATGAGAGAGTATTGAGGGAGTTGGAGATTAAAGCTAAGAGTATGGAAATCTCCCCTCTGGTGGCAGCGTACCTGTAGTGCACCCTGAGAGTAGGGTGTATATACCCAAGGAGGTTATTAAGGATTTCCACAAAAGTGAAGATATTGGGCAATGGTTTGCCGCTTATGAATTAGCCATGGTGTCCCACCGGGTCCCTGAGAAGGATTGGGGAGCGGGGTTGTGGGGACGCTTTCTGAGTGAGGGGAGGGATACCTTGTTGGACCTGCCCCTAGAAAGTAGGATGGTTTATGCCCACATGAAGGAAGCGTTGATGACCCGCTATGGTTTGACCCCTGAGATGTATAGGCAGAGGTTTAGGTTCTGCAAGAAGCTAGAGGGTACCACGTGGGTTGAATATGTGTCTTTTTTTGCAGAGCCATGGAACGCTGGGTAAGAGGTAGCAAAGTAGAAACTTTTGCGCAGTTTAATGATTTGATTGCATGGGAGCATTTATCTAGTAATTGTTTTCCTGAGCTACGCCAGCACCTAATTGATTGCAAGCTGACTAACCCTAGAAAGCTTGCTGAGGAGGCGGACCGCTGGGTGAGCATCCGGGTCCGCAAGGGTCCAGTGGGAGACTTCGCCAAAGGTGGGCAGGGTCCCCAGCAGAGGAGTGGGGGGTCAAGGGTCAACAGAGGGAGTTCCACCGAGGGCCCCAAAGTAATCCCCCAGGGAACCAAGCAGTGGTGTCCCAGCCCCCCCAAGAAAGGAGGACAGGGCCCCCAACAGGTTGGCCTGTTCCCAGGGGGCCCCCCACTTGTTACAACTGTGGTCAAGTGGGCCACAGATATTTTGATCCCCAGTGCCCCCAAAGGGGGCCAGTGCACCACCCCGTGCACCACCCCGCCAGATTGCTAGTGTAGCCCTGGGAGAGGAGTAGATGAGTGCCCAAGAGGGGTGGGATCCCGTAGAGTTGACCCTTGTCTCATTAGGGGACTTTGAGATGGTCCCCAAGCCTGCACTGCCTGCTAACACTAAAAAATACAGGCAGTGGGTGACCATCAATGGCCATAGGGTGGAGGCTCTGAGAGACACAGGGGCCAGTGTAACTGCTGTCAGCTCCCGGTGGGTGTCCAAAGAGCAGGTTGTCCCCCATGCATTCTACCCAGTAGTGTCCGCAGACAACTCAGAGAGCCAATGTGAGGTGGCTCAGGTTCCCTTTGAGTGGGGGGTCTCAGGAACTCTTCAGGTAGCTGTGAGGCCCGCCATGCCTGTAGACTGTCTGCTGGGCAATGATTTAGAGGACTCCCCGTGGGCTACGGTGGAGAGGAAGGCTCACTTAGAGATGTTGGGTCTGCCTGAGTGGGCGTGTGCTACCACTCGGTCCATGGCAGCCAAGGAGGGTGTTGAGAAGGATCTGGAGCCTGAGAGTATGGCCCAGATCCCTGCCTTAGAGAGAAGGGGCAGGGGGCGCGGGAAGCCGGCCCCCTTGGTTCCCACGGCCCAGGAAGGAGCAGACCCTGAAGGGGATGCCCTGAAGCCTACCGGGGAGCAGATCACCGAACTGGGGGACCTGCCTGAGCTGACCCATTGGCAGCAGGAAGGGGGACCCACCAGGGAGGAATTTTGTGAGCAGCAGAGAGTTTGCCCCTCTCTTGAGGGTATGCGGCGACAGGCTGCAGCCCAGGCAGAAGGTGACATGTCTGGTTCACATCTGATTTATTGGGAGAACAGTCTCCTGTATAGCGAGCCTAAGGTTGCTGAGCCAGGGTCAGCCTGTGTGCTGGTGGTACCCGAGTGCTTCAGAACCTTCCTACTGGGGTTGGCTCATGACATTCCATTGGCAGGACATCTGGGGCAGACCAAGACCTTTGAGAGGCTGGCCGCCCACTTTTATTGGCCCCAGATGCACAAGAGTTCAGACACTCATTGCAGGACCTGTGAGACTTGCCAGGCAAGTGGGAAGAGTGGGGGAAGATCAAGGCCCCACTCCAGCCCTTTCCAGTTGTGAATACCCCATTCGAGCGAGTGGGCATTGACATTGTGGGGCCTCTGGACCCCAAGACAGCCATGGGCAACAGGTTCATCCTGGTCTTGGTGGACCATGCCACCCGGTACCCTGAAGCCATCCCGCTCAGGACAGTGACGGCCCCAGTGGTGGGACGTGCACTGATGGGGATTTTCTCCCGTGTGGGATTCCCCAGAGAGGTGGTGTCTGACAGGGGGACCAACTTCATCTCCCAGTACATGAAGTCTCTGTGGAAGGAGTGTGGGGTAACGTATAAGTTCACCACTCCTTACCACCCCCAAGGTAATGGTCTGGTTGAAAGGTTCAACTGGACCTTGAAGGGCATGATCATGGGCCTAGAAGAGCCCCTGAGGCGTAAGTGGGACGTCCTCTTGCCATGCCTGTTGTTTGCCTACCGTGAGGTGCCACAGAAGTCCTTAGGGTTCAGTCCCTTTGAACTCCTCTATGGCCATCCGGTTAGAGGACCTCTGAGTCTGGTCAATTAAGGCTGGGAGCAATCTCCCAGGAAACCTCCCCAAGATGTATTTAGCTACATGTTGGCCTTCAGGAACCAGACTCGGCGTTTCAGAAAGATTGCTGAGGCAAATCTGGAAGCCAGCCAGGAAGAAATGAAACGTTGGCACGACCAGAATGCCACTCTGGTCGAATTTCAACCTGGTCAGAAGGTTTGGGTACTGGCCCCAGTGGAGCCTTGTGCGCTCCAAGATAAGTGGACCGGTCCATTTGAGGTGGTGGAGCGCAAAAGTCCAGTTACCTACTTGGTGGACTTTCAGTCTCCCAGGAACCCCTTGCGGGTCCTGCATGTGAACCGCCTAAAGCCCCACTTTGAGAGGTCTGAAGTGGGCATGCTTCTTGCCACAGATGATGGGGTTGAGGAGGAGAGTGAGCCTCTCCCTGACCTCCTGTGTGCAGAAGAGAAGGATGGGTCAGTGGAGGGTGTGATCCTCTCCACCACACTGACCCCTGAGCAGCAGAGAGATTGTCACCACCTGTTGGGGCAATTTTCTGATTTGTTCTCCCTGGTACCTGGTGTCACTGTTTGGTGCGTCCATGAGGTGGATACCGGGGACAGTTCTCCTGTCAAGCACAAGGCTTACAGGGTGACTGACAGGGTCAGGGCTTGCATTAAGGAGGAGGTCTCCAAAATGTTCGCCCTAGGGGTGGTTGAGTCCTCTAGCAGCCCCTGGTCCAGCCCCGTGGTCTTGGTACCAAAAGCTGCGACGCCTGGTGCCACTCCTGAACTTAGGTTCTGTGTGGACTACCGAGGTCTCAATTCGGTCACCAAGACCGACGCGCACCCCATCCCCAGAGCTGATGAGCTCATAGACCGGTTAGGGGCTGCCCGGTACCTCAGCACGTTTGATCTGACGTCTGGGTACTGGCAGATCGCCTTAACTGATGGGGCAAAGGAGAGGTCAGCATTCTCCACACCAGATGGGCACTACCAGTTCCGTGTGATGCCCTTTGGGATGAAGAATGCCCCTGCCACCTATCAGAGATTGGTCAACCAGGTGTTGGTTGGGCTGGAGGCTTTCAGTGCCGCCTACCTGGATGACATTGCAGTGTTTAGTTGCTCCTGGGAGGACCACTTGCGCCACCTCTGGGAAGTGTTGATGGCGCTGCGCAGAGCAGGCCTCACAATCAAGGCCAGTAAGTGCCAGATTGGGCAGGGTTCTGTGGTGTACTTGGGACACCAGGTGGGAGCGGCCAGGTGGCGCCCCTGCAGCCCAAGATTGAAACCATCCTGGCTTGGGAGCCCCCAAGGACCCAGACCCAGGTGAGGGCCTTCTTAGGACTCACGGGTTATTACAGGAGGTTTGTCAAGGGGTATGGCAACATTGTTGCACCCTTGACTGAGCTGACTTCCAAGAAGCGGCCAAAGATTGTGAATTGGACTGACACCTGTCAGAAAGCCTTTGATGCCCTCAAAACTGCTATGTGTACAGCACCCGTACTCCAGGCGCCCAATTTTGCTAAGGAATTTGTTGTTTAGACAGACGCTTCAGAGCATGGGGTGGGGGCCGTTCTGTCACAGATAAATGAGGAGGGACTAGACCAACCTGTAGCCTTCATCAGTAGGAGGTTACTTCCACGGGAACAGAGGTGGAGTGCAATTGAGCATGAGGCATTTGCTGTGGTCTGGGCACTGAAGAAGCTGAGACCATACCTGTTTGGGACTCACTTCCGGGTTCAGACAGACCACAGGCCCCTCAGATGGTTGATGCAGATGAGGGGTGAGAATCCCAAGTTGTTGAGGTGATCCATTTCCCTACAGGGTATGGACTTCACGGTAGAACACCGCCCTGGTACAGAACACGCCAATGCTGATGGTCTGTCCAGATTTTTCCGCCTTAGCGATGAGAACTCCCAAGGGGATGGGTAGTTCTCCCCACATTTCAGCTGGAGGGGACGTGTGTTAGACCTGGCACCATTGGCGTGGGTCTCCCTTCCATTTTTCGCTGTTGTCTCCTCTGTTTTACTGGTGTTAGATGCTCTGGGCGCTGTGCCACTGCCATTCAGTGTCACAGCGCAAATGCTTCCTGTGTAAATATGTCTATGTGAATTGGTATATCCCTGATTGGCTTATTTGGTTTACCTGTTAGTCCCTAGTAGTGTGGCCTATGTGTGCCCAGGGCTGGTAAACCAAATGTTGCTGGTGGGCCTGCAGCACTGATGTGTGCCACCCACAGAAGCAGCTTGTAAAGTGTCGTCTCAGACCTGCCACTGCAGTGTCTGTGTGCAGTCCAGAACTGCTATCTTGGCTGTAAAGTGCACTCACTTCCCAGCCCCTGAACCTTCCCTTGGCAGCCTGTAAGTCACCCCTATGGTAGGGTGCATTGTATGTGTAAGGTAGGACATGCCTTGGTGTATGTAGCATGTCCTGGTAGTGAATTACACCCCATTTCGTTTTTCACTACTGTAAGGCTACCTGTTCCTCATAGGCTAGAATGGGCAGTTTGACTATTACATTCTATAGTCCTAACTGACCCCAGGGACATGGTAGAAAAACGAATTTAGTATGCCTGAGCTCAGAATATTAAAATACATCTTTTAGTGAAGTTTATTTTTATATTCTGTGTTTGAAAATACCACTTTTAGAAAGTAGGTATTTTCTTGCCTAAGCCTTCCAGTGTGCTCTGCCGTTATGTGTATTGGCTGTCTGGTTTTAGAGGGGCAGGGCAGGCTGAGTCAGACCTGGGTTGAATAGAGAGATCTGCATTTAGAGTGTGGGGAGGGGTGGCTCCTTGACCTGAATAGGGCTGTGCCTGGCAAGGTGAATGCTGGCTCCACCTCCCACTGTGTGTCTGCTAGCAGACCCCTCTTTCTGAAAGGAAGGATGCAGCCTGGTAAACAAAGTGCTCCAGGCCTGAGCAGAACTGGTTCTGGCTAGGTTCAGTGACTGGTAGCTTCTAAGAACAAAGACTTTTGGGGTATAAATATCTGTGCTCAAACCCCTACATTTTTGTATTGCTTTTGGATCTGGAGAGGAAACTCTGTCCGTGCCACGGAGGAATCTGCAGGAAGTGACTGTCCCTGTGCTTGTGTGTTGTTTCTTGCACTGGCCTGCAGCAGTGACCACTGGACCTTGAAGAAGAGAGAAAAGAACTTTTGAGAGAACTTTTATTTTTGTTACAGCAATTACCCAAGGGCTAGGAAAAGAGCTAGCCTCCTGCTGGAGTCTCAGGCACATCAGACTCCACCACCAACCTCCTGCTTCCTCCCTGCGAGGATTGCTATCTGCTGATGAGGCTCCTGTGAGTTCCAGGGCCTCTAGTTTGCATCAGAGAAGAAAGTGTTGGAAATCGAAGCTAACGCATCTTTGCGAGCCGCTGCAGTCGAGAGCGCTGGGAAAATCATCGCGCTGCTGTCGCCGAGGGCTCGCAACACGAGACCATCGCTGACGCCCCTTTGCGAGCCGCGGCAGCCGAGACGCACTGGGAAAATCATCGCGCTGCTGTCGCCGCGCACTCGCAACCCCTAAAGAAATCATCGCTTCGAGACATCGCATTGCGGACGCCGTGCGTCCGCCACTTTGATCGCATCGCACCGAATTTCGTCGCTCCCTCGCGGAGCGTCTTGTCTTCGCATTGCAACACGATCGCACAGCGCAACAGGATCGCCGCATCGACTTCTCCCACGCGGCAAGAAAGTCATCGCATCGGCAGTCCAGCGTGCAGAAGTTTGTCGCATCGTCTCCGCACGCATCCCGCAGATCGGCGCATCATCCTCCCTTGCGGCAAGGATTTCATCGCATCGCCGGCCTCGCGTGCCGAGAATCATCGCTACAGCTTATTTGCGACATTTTGTTGGTTTTGCTACTAAACCCAGGTACTTTGTGAAAGAAAGGGTCGCAGAGACCACTGCTTTGAACTTGAACCTTATTTTTGCAACCTTTGAACTATTTTTGACAGCCCTTCAACAGCTATCCTATTTTTGACAGTATTGTGGTTTTTACAGTTATTGGTCTTGTGATAAATCTGCCTTTATATAAAGATACTTATTTTTTATAATAACTACTTGTGTGGTGTCCCTTTGTAGTGTTCCTCACTGTGTTACTGTGTATGGTCATAAATGCTTCACACCCTGCCTCTGAGATAAGCCTACCTGCTCGTGCTACGTTACCACAGGGTTGAGCAGGGGTATTAAAGAGGGTAGCCCTCTCACTCTGACTTAGGAAGAAGGGTCCCTACTTGGACAGTGGCCAGCCATTGCCAACTAGAGATCCCCATTTCTAACACTAATCATTTGCCAATACAAATCGCCAGGTCAAACTATATAATAGGGATTAATTACAGGCTCACAGTACTAGCGTCCCACATCCTGCAAGAGAACATTATCATTTGACTGCAGAGGTGCAAATGCATGACAAATAAATAGAACATTTATTAAATTTCATTGGAGTAACCAATCACTGGACTTATAGCACTGGTATTAAGCTTAATTATATTATCTATTTAAATAAAGGAATGTGGTTGCATGTCAAAACTGGGTAGTGCACAGAGATTTGAAAAAAGAAATTAAAATTAAAGATTGCTGCTTAATCCGAGGGTTAGCAGAGGCGCACCTGTCAAATTTTACTAATTGAGTAAGATATAAAGGAGTAAAAAAAAAGCTGACACTAAAGAAAACAGGGGTACCACTTAACAGCTGCAGTGAGGATTTTAAAGTGATGTGCGTGCAATATTGCTCTGATAGTACCTGAGCTGCACATGATAGCTACCTGACGGAAAGCTGCTCTACTAGCTGCTAATTTAAATGCAAATTAAAAGGCTCAAACATGCTGTTTAAAATGCAGTGAATGCCAACCCTGTATCCCAGAGCTGTTTAGCGGGGATTGCCGGGTTCCCCCTATGTCACAAGAAATCAGGGCCGCAATCAAATTCGAGGCTCCTAGTGCTAAACAGTTCCAGACATCAAATGAATGGGAGACCATTTAACAGTTGCTATAGGGGTTTTAAAGTGAATATGTGCAATTCTGTTCTAGTAGAACATGGGCTGATCTCGAGAGCCACCACATGTTATTAGCTGCCTACTAGAGCGCTAAGTAAAGTGCATCAACGTGCTGTCTAAAGTGCTCAAAATGCCAACCCTGTATCCCGGGACTAATTCGCGGGAATGCTTAGCCTCTGCCACAGTCAAAAACAAGCATTGGCATAGCCAATAGGTCTCGCCCTTTGGGACCTTATAAGTGTTTAGCCATGCAACAGTTGATGTTGTTGCACCAAGGATATTGTTCTGCATAACTAAATACTTATAAGGTCCCAAAGGCGAGACATATTGGCTATGCCAATGCTTGTGTTGTCGAGTGATGACATGGTATATCAGTGTTTTGGCATCTTCCAACAGATATAATGGTTTTACGGCAGCATTTTAGTTTTTTTTAGGGTTGCCATCTTGCTCTATGTCAGGAGTGAACTCTGTGCATCCAGTTCTGGGCTTCCATTTAACAAATCAGTGCATTCTGGGACTTGTAGTGATTGCTTCATTTGAAGCAAATGGAGACACACACCTCCTAACAATGATTTCCAAAATGAAAGCCCAAGGCTAGATATGTTATGCAAGATTGCAGTGGAGACATCCCTAAGGGTTATTTCTCAGCAAATAGACTACTGCCCCATAATATTATACATCCGTGACTGCAGAGTGCCACTGGTTCTTTATGGTCTCCATTCACATAAAAAATAATACATTAAGGGGAATTTGTATGCGCCGCCTGTGTTTTACGTTATGCTAACGTTAGTTTTGATTGTTTATTTTTTGTGTAAAAGTTAACTGGCAAAAAATTGTTCCAACAAACTTTGGTTGAACCAGGGACTGTGGCAGAGACGAGCAGCGCAGTGTGACGTGCTCCAGTCACTGCAGTGCACAGGCAAAAAAAACACAGGTCTTTCTCACACACATCCTGAAAAATGCAAATTAAAGATTCTGCAAAAAAAAACAAAAAAACACAGTACCAGTCTTTGAATGGGGCTCCGACATGTGCTGCCTAATGCAGGTATATGAATAATTTATCAACAGATCCTAAATGCAAGTGATGTGCCTTTCACTGACCTTGGTTTACATAAATCAGTCAAGAACATTATTTGCTACGTTTGCAATTTACGTAAAAATAAACTCTTATATAACCCGCGGCTCTGTCCGGTTCTCCAGCGACACTGGTGTCGTGCCCCTCTCATAAAACATTAAATCTACGATAAATGGAGGAGTTAGTTGCAGTGCCGGGGAGAGGCCCATGCGGCTCATTCTGAGGAGCTGGAGGTCAGGCAGCTCGCGGCCCCTCGCTGCTCGAGGGGCTTCCGGTGACAGAAGAGGCGCGAGTGAGAAAAGGCGGGGCCGGCATCGGACACGCCGAAAGTATGGCGGTCGTGCCGGCCCCTGACGACCATAGAGGCGGGCCTGTGGCACGCAGTAGTGACGCGACAGGCGCGCCTCGATCGCGATTGGTCGTGGGGTCCCGAGCGTGACCCGGAAGTGATTAGAATCACTTCCGGGTCACACGTGTGGACAACGCCAGGCCGGTTAGAACCGGCCTGGCTGTAGAAGTCCCATAAAAGGCTGGGGAGCAGAGGAATCGTCCTCTTTGCTCCTCGTGCCCCCAGCCTGCCAGACCAGCCTCGCCAGAAGACTGTAATTCTATTTCTCTTGTTTCAGGTCTGGCTCGTTGCCTGTTGGAGGGTTTTTTCGTGACGCCGGACTACGCTGGGATTACCGCATCGGACGGGACGGCCTTCGCGGCGAAGTGGCTTTTGTTACCCCCCCTTTTTGTTTGCCAGGTCGGAAAGGCGGTTTGGCGCAGGAAGAGGAATCGGCAGGCAAGCGGCGGACCGTTGGAGGCACCGGGGAGCGCTCGACAGGCGGATCATTCAGGCGGTGTGCGTCGCAGTGTAATCAACGGTCCCGGTAATCAGAAGTGCGAACAGCGCTTCTGTAAGGTACCCAGGGTAGCGGTTCTTTAAATAAGGGAGCGGTCACCGTGCTGCGGGTGTCAGCGAGATTCCGCTGTGTGTCCTGGTGAATCAGAGGCGGGAAGAACGTCTCTGGGCTAATATCGCGCAGTGTTTGTTCGCGGCAGTGGGAGAAAGCTGAGCGCGCTGTTTGTTTTAATTTTATGTCACCGTGTGTACCGCTGCATCAATATTGGCGCGAAAAGTAAACGCACAAACCCGGTCTGACTCAGTCAGCGGTTTTTCTGTTTACACTGGGTAGGTGCGTGTCGCGCGCTAGGGGCACTGTGAGACTCGTACTCCTGGGGGTTAAGGGTTCAATTCCTGCTGTTTTCGCCCGCATCCATTGGAATCGCGCGACTGAAAGATACCGCGCTGTGGGTGAATACATAGTATACAGTGAATTAATGTGTGGGCAACGAAACTAGTGCTGGCGGGGGGGGCTGCTAATTGTACAAAGTTCTCAGGAGGCGAAGAATAAGCGCGGAGCGGGTCCCGGTGAGCGCGCGCTCTACATGAGAATCAGCTGTTTTTAAATAAAGGCAGGGCATTAACCCAGCGCGAAGTAGCACAACACTCGGTCTGGAGTGATATAAGCATTGACATCAAGGAGTCACGCCTGAATAGTGCTGCTTTGGGAGTTTAGGCATTTGTTGGCACAGGGCAGATTGTAAGTCACACCTGGGTTGGGTGTACACCGGTGGGGGGGGCATATCTTGATCTGTTGTTGTCCTCTGTTACAGTGAACAAGCACCAAGAGTCCCAACAATCGGGAAAAGATCTTAAGAGGTCCATTCTTCGTTGGAGCAGCACACAGGAGATACCCCAGGGGGCACGGACAGGCCTGCATTCCAGCGCTTCTGGGAGCCACGCGGGCTAGAGAATACTCGCCTGACCCACTGGATTAGCTGGTGTGGCGTGGCTCTGGTTGCGTGGGTGCTTACGGCCGGTCGTGTACTTCCAGCATTGTAAGGTAAGGGCCTGGACAGTGGACCAGGCCTGAAAGTACTGTGGGGTGTTTTAGGTTAGGCTACTACCCAATTGACCGTGATTAAGTGGGTGGCATTGTGTATGCTGTATTTGGTTGGGTAGCTGGCACATTTAGAATAACCCCTGCAGTTTACTGAAAGCAATGGCCAGTAAGGGGAAGCGTGGCGAGAAGCGTTCGCGCATGGAGTACATGATGGAGACAATGATGCGCAAGATGGTTACTATGGATAGGAGATGGAAGAAGGTCGATAAATTAGGACAGAGCCTTGCTGATCTCAGGGAAAGGGTGGAAGGTCAAGGCGATGTGGTAGATAGGCCTCGGCGAACCATAGTGCCCCCCAAGCCTAGGGGAGAATTAGCCCCCCTCTCCAAGCGGGCTAGGCCCAAGAAAGGGGTCGCTAAGGTAAAGAATATAACAGAAGCACCCGTGCCAGTCCTCAAGCCCATGGGGGAGGGGGAGGTGCCGGGTCCATCAGGGTTGGTCCCGATGGGAGGTGTTCCTCTGGGTGCCCCGGTCCCAGTTGTTCCGACAGGGGTGGTTCCTCAGGGAGGTATTCCGTCAGGTGCCCCGGCCCCGGCTGTCCCTGGGGGGGTGGTCCCGGCAGCAAGCGGCGAACTAGTTCCAGGGAGTCCGGCGGGTCTGGACCCAAAGGATGCCCCGCCAGGCAACACCCCGGTTCCACAAGATTTAGTAGCACAGTTCGCTGCAGTCCTTCCATGGTTGGGGAAGGCTGGGATGTTGTCATCTTCAATTGAGGCAAAGAGCGTAGGGGGGGACCCTCTGGCAGAAGCAAGAAGGATGGTAGCGCAGTTTGTTGCAACACCTGAGGGTCCTTCAGGAGAGGGGCTGAGTACACCTTCCCTTCCCAATCCAGCCGGTGGGGTATCCTCAGTTGAATCCGACAAATGAATGCCAGTGAACAGCCTATCGAAGGAGAAGTTGATGGAGCCAGCTGGAGCAGCTCCTGTAGGTAAGCTGGTAACATTGCCACTGTTGGGTGTGGGTGAATCCCGCACCGGGAGGGAACATTTAGCAAGACACGTCACACAAGAGGTGAAAGAAAGGATATGGGCAGGAAGTTATGTTAGTATGTTCTCATTGCTTCTTGACGAAACGGAAAGGGAGGAAGCAAAGAAAAAGAAGGATTGGATGCTCCCTAGAGAATGGGCAAGTGAATTGTTGAAATTCAGGATTGAGGAGAATTTGAATAACTGGATTAGAGGTTTCTCAGTATTCATGGCAGTGATGGCTGAACGTTTTCCTAATATACAGGCAGAAATGGCATGTTACCAAAGCCGGATTACTAAGTGATGCGCCTTTCACTGACCTTGGTTTTCATAAATCAGTCAAGAACGTTATTTGCCACGTTTGCAATTTACGTAAAAATAAACTCGTATATAACCCGCTGCTCTGTCCGGTTCTCCAGCGACCCTGGTGTCGTGCCCCTCTCATAAAACATTAAATCTACGATAAATGGAGGAGTTAGTTGCAGTGCCGGGGAGAGGCCCATGCGGCTCAGTCTGAGGAGCTGGAGGTCAGGCAGCTCGCGGCCCCTCGCTGCTCGAGGGGCTTCCGGTGACAGAAGAGGCGCGAGTCATGTTTCAAGCAGAAAAGTCCTGCAACTTCTGGCGGGAGAGCGCAGAACCAGCTAAGAAACACGAACGGCGAACTCAGATGCGGTGTCACACAGGGATCTCACTAAAAAAGAGCTGGGTGTCGGGGGGGGGTGGGGAGGTGGCGACAACCTGGTCATCCCTGTTGGCTGCTCCATTCTACGAAGCAACTTCTCCCCACACCAACACATTCCTCGTCAAGGTCAACACAGGTTTTGGTAGGAAAGGAGACAAAACATATTAAAACATTGTCTCTTTCCTGATACGTCCTATTCAGCCTTGAGCTGTGAAGTTCGGAGACATCGGAAGTCAGATGCCCGGGTAATGACTGAACACCGGATGTGTGATGGCCTGGTGGACACTAGAAGTTGTAACAAGCACGGCGAACGCGCTAATTAAAAACAGATGGCGGCTGGAGTGAGAGCGGAAGGAACAAGCGCGGCGAACGCGCTTATTAAAAACAGATGGCGCCCCTGCTTGTAACCTCAAGCCGTAGGCCGTGGGCGGATGTATTTCCTGGGAAAGGTGGGACATGCACCCGCCTTTGCCCAATTGCGTGCTGTCTTTTTTAGAAAGACGCACGCAAAGCCCAATAGAAAAAATACTAAAAAAAAAACACATGCACGAGCGTGTGAAAAGTCCAGAGTGATTCCAAGAGGTTGTTTTCCTAGGGCAGCGCATGCGCGCTGCGCTAGGCTCGACCTAAAAATGATTGTTCTCCTCTCTTTTAGTGACGCTTTTCTCGATAAAGATATCCCATAAAAATGCAGGTGACGATAAGTATTAGTGTAAATGGGATTAGGCGCCATTATACTTAATATAGCAGGTCCCACTGGGGATACATTCACTCTACGCCTGCATTTTTATGGGATGTCTTTATCCAGAAAAGTGTCACTAAAAGAGAGAAGAGCTATAATTTTGCTAATTCCTGATGAAGTCACTGTTAGGGACGAAATGCATTGGCTGGGCTGCTGTTGGATTTTGTAAAGAATAAAGAATAAGTTTGCTTTGAAATATCATGCCATAGCTCCTTGGCTCCTACATTATATTGAAATCAATGAGAAGAATCTTATGCTTGAATGATTGGAATAAGAATATGGACTGACATTGTATTGAGTTAATTTAAATTTAGATTCACATTTATTGGACTTCCTAAGCACTCCATTTTTACATATATTTGTTCATGAAAAATGCGGTTTTGGGTGCCTTCACAGGAAGGCTCCACAGTTCCGAAACCCTATTGCCTAAAACACCGAACGATTTGATTTAATTATTTGTCCAGAGGCACATTAGGTAAAAGTATTCTGCTTAAATTTCCCCAATGAAGCTTGTACTGCTAAGCTCTCTGGTGTCAGATGGGATGACAAAAAAGGTGGGTCAGAAGGAGTTGACATATTTTTTCTGGACACCTTCCAGAAAATCACCAAAGTGGAGTGCATTATTTCCCTTACTCTTTGAATGCCATCCATCAAGGCTTCACTAAATGTCAAAATTGCCTCGGTTGGCTGTTTGCCACGTACAGTAAAAAGATTTAACCTAGACTAGACTCTTGTATAAATGAACATTCAAAGTCTCCACTGCCTTCTTAATAACAGGTGAAAATGGGACTGTCAGTGGAAGAGGCAAGAATGTGGAAAATCTAAACCAGACACCCATGATATGTTATATAGAGGTCAATGGTAATAAGTATTCGTGCTTATTTGGTCCAATGGACAAGTAGGCACCACCTTCCTAAGTACAGACCGTTTGGCAGACAATTTACCGTACCATAACATGGTTGTGGGAAAGAGGAGTCTCTGTTACTAAAGCAAGATAAGCACTCCCATGTATAAAAGGTTCAAAGTGGCGTAAAGGGTTTATGAATGCTAACCATTGACTATTAGGGTGAGTGCACTAAGTAAATACAAAGAGCTGTAACCTTTGCTTGCAACGCGGATATTAGTTCCAATATGAAATCAGATGTAATAACAATATGTGGCTACCTACAATTCTCCTAGAATGCTGTATGGCTATTTGCAAATATATGCAGAATAAAGGAAGCAAGTTTGCTGACTATTAGTTTAAACTAGAGAATCAGTGTAAAATCATTATTGGCTACGTAACCATGACTTCTGGATCCCACTGAGACTGGTGTTGATGGTGCTAGGACTGATGACTGTGTGATTGCTAAACAGATGCAGCTTTTACTAAGCAAGTTTTTTTGACAGTACTAAGCATAAACATTTACTTCCCCCTGTGTAAGAAACTGGCTCTATATATACTGCACCAAAGTGAGGTACAGTGTGTATAGAGTCCAAGGGTCTCCAGAGGTTTGGCAGAGGTTAAAGTTAGATAGAACCTTACTCTCTAAAGTGGTAGCTTGGTTGAGCATTAAGGCAGTATCAGAGGACAGTGTAAAGCATTTGATGTACACACACAGTCAGCAAATGAATCCACACACTCAAGAACTGAACTCTAGGCCAATTGTTTTGTATAAAAAATATACTGTTTTATTTCTAGAACCAAGCAAGCCTGGCACAGGTAAGCATAAAAATACTTTTCAGTAGTAAATTACTTGTATGAACACAGTTCAAAATTGCAGTGTAACTTGTACAGGTTTTGGTTACAGGTTTAAGTAAGCAGTTTGCAACACATTGCAGGTACATTCAATTGAATGGCCTTTTTAAGTAAAATGCAGTTAATTACTTTTCGGATTACTTTTGCTACCACGGGACTGGATCCTAGATTCAGCCCTGAGACATTTCCTGAAAACAGGTGAGTAAATGCGTTTTGGTTAAAGGTACGATTTTTAAAGAATATTATTGCATTTCAAAGTTGACACTTAGAAACTTTTTCACCTAGAACCACCAATGTTATCCTATGGAAGGAAATTCAATTCACAGGTAAGTTACTTTAACGTTACTTTTGTAATCCAGTGCTGGACTCCTAGATTCAGCACTGGGACATTTACTTAAAACAGGTAAGTAATTACGTTTTGTAGTTTGTATGATTTTTAAAGAATATTATTGCATTTCAAAAGTTGACACTTAGAAACTTTTTCACATAGAATCACCAATGTTATCCTATGGGAGGAAATTCACTTAGCAGGTAAGTTAGGTTATCGATACTTTTTCTTACTCAGTGCTGGATCCTAGATTCAGCACTGGGACATTTCCTGAAAACAGTTGAGAAAATGCGTTTTTGTTATTCGGCTGATTTTTAAGGAATATTTGTAGTTTTCAAAAGTCGACAACTTTTTGGGAGAAAAAGTGTCAATGTTATCCTATGAGGAAAAATGAGTTATCGGTTTCGAGGTAAGTAATCGGTCTTTTGAGTTAGGGTTCTGGGGTTAGACTCAGGGGTCTCCCAGGGTCAGTGATGCACTGTTGTTGCACTCTCAACGGCACTAGGGCGGCCGGGTGCAGAGTGTTGAGGTCCAATGTTATCCTATGGAGGATAGGGGGACTCCGGTTGGTGGCTGCTGGCAAGCAGGCCACGGGGTTGTGGGAGCAAAGCTCCTAGGGTTAATCTCAGGGCAAGTTGGGGACCAGGTTAGCACAAAAGGGGCACCCTCAGCAGCACTAGGGCGGCCGGGTGCAGGGTGCTGTTTTGAGGTAGGGTGCCCTGATGACTTCAATGGAGATTCTCCGGAACAAAGAACCACTGCAGGCTCAGGGACGAGGATCTTCCAGGAGTGACCACCACTTCGAGGGGTAAGTTGGGATGTTGAGGGTTGGTTAGGCACCGCTGGGTTGGGCACACAAGGCCGTGGGGTGTCGGGTGCAGGGGTGCCTTGGGACGTCGGATTTTCTTACCCGCTCTGGTCGCGGTAGGAGGGGTCCTCTGGATTGAGGCTGCAGGCGTCGTCAGGTGGCTTGAGGCAGGTCAGGGGTCACCGGATCTCGGGTCAGGATCGCCGGGGGGACCTCCTCGGGGTATTTGTTCACTCGAGCTCGGGCCGGGTTCGGCGGGTGCGGAGTGTGCGGAATTCGCGGTTCCTGGCTGGCACCAGAAGCTGCAGTTCAAACACGTCCGGTGTTCAAGGGAGAAACAGCTTGGAAAGTGAAGGCAGGCAGGTCCTCCGGGGTTTTTGAGGTTGCTGGCCGCTGGACACGCCGGGGTTTTGCAGGAGCAGGTTCGAGGGGAGACAGGCCTGTAGGGCTGGGGCCAAGTCAGTGGGCGTCGTCCTCTTGTTATCTCTGCACGGCTTCTCGTCCTTCTTCTCCTCTTCTTTTTCTTGTGGTTGCTGGATCTGAGGAAGGAAGGTTCAGGGTGCCCCTAAATACTAATTTTAGGGGCGTTACAGGTAGGTAAAGGGCAGGGACCAATAGGTCCCTTCCCTGGGGTGGGTACACCCCCTATTCTGCCACTCTCCAGTGGGAGGGGGGCAGGAGCCTGTCCCCTGGTTGGCTGGGTCCCCCCATCCTCAAGATGGTGGGGACTCAAGGTTGTGCTTCACCTCGCCTCCCCCACCTTAGGGGTGGAGTTGGCAGAGGTGGGCACACCTCTCTTCCTCACTTTGTTTTTGCCGCCGGATATCCCGCCCAAAGTGGGGGGTTGAACCAGTGGAGTACAGCAAGTGGTCTGGAGAGGCTCACAAAGGCGGTATGCCTTTGAAGCTTCTCCTTCGTGAACCCTGCCCATCCTGGGGGAGGAGGCTTGGCACCTCACCCCAGGATGTGCATTGTTTCAGGCCCCCGAGAGCAGCAAGCTCTCGACCCAGGGGTCCAGAAACATGTCTGTTGGTGGCAGCCTAGGCAGCAACTCAGTCAGGTCACTGGAGGTTGGTCGAGTTTCAGGGGGCATCTCTAAAATGCCCTCTGTGGTGCATTTTACATTAAATCCCACACTGGCATCAGTGTGGGTTTAATGTGCTGAGAAGTTTGATACCAAACTTCCCAGTCTTCAGTGTAGCCATTATGGTGCTGTGGAGTTCGTAATGACAAACTCCCAGCACCATATACTTTTAATGGCAGCACTGCACTTACAGTGCCCAGGAATGGACCTGGGTACTGTAGGGGTACAGGGCTCATGCACCTGCACCCTGACCACTGGCATAGGGCACCCAGCTAGAGGGGTGACTGATGTAGGTCAGGGCAGTGGTTTGTGGGCATGGCACACAGGGATGTGTGCCATGTCGACTCTTCACTTTGTTCTGCACCAAGACACGCAGCCTGCAAAGGCAGTGTGTGAGTGTCAGGGTACA
The DNA here is from genome assembly GCA_963921515.1 of Calotriton arnoldi. Taxonomy (NCBI): domain Eukaryota; kingdom Metazoa; phylum Chordata; class Amphibia; order Caudata; family Salamandridae; genus Calotriton; species Calotriton arnoldi. The sequence goes on along the minus strand of CAWUFW010007225.1, from coordinate 123,327 downwards.
GGGCCTCTAAGGGTGGCACAATAAGTGCTGCAGCCCTTAGAGGCCTTCTATGAACACAGTGCCCTGGGTACCTATGGTACCATTTACCAGGGGCTGACATGTGGCCAGAGATGCCAATTGGGTCTAGGCTTCAATGCAGGTTTAGGGAAGGAACATAGGCCCTGGGTACCTGATTAGCAGGAGCCCAGGGCACACTCAGTCAAAGAACATCAGCAATTCAGCAAAAAGTGGGGGCATACCATGCAAGAAAGAGGGCACTTTCTCACACCCTGTCATAGTTGGCGGCAGAGAGATTTAACTATCAGATCTATGCCAGGTATGAATACCACAGATGACCATGAATGCTACCGAGGTAGCCTAAGTAAGAGGCCACAAGACTGGTGATCTTTCTGTGGTTCAGGGCATTTCCCTCCCTCTTCATGTGGGGGGGCAAAAGTTATTCATTCAGTGAAGTCACCTTTACTACCATTAACTGAACTTAATATTGCCAATGAAAGATGCTGTCACTGTTTGGAGCCCTGTTGTTGCTGTCCAAAGACCTTAAAAATTGCAGAAATACAATGTGGACTCTCTCACCCCTTCTGGCCATGTTTGAAGTTAAGAAGCTCAATAAAGGTAGTGGTGGGGGAGGAGATACGGTCACCAAAGTGCAGATGCCCTCCATCTCTGACAAAGGAGCTGGAATCTCAATAAAGAGCCCCTCTCGAGATCTTGGGCAAGACTGAGAAATATTTCCCTGTAGGATTTGTTTTCTTCTGTTATTGTTGTTATTGTTAATTGGGATTTCTAGAGCGCGTAATCACCTACTGGTCTCTAAGCGCTGTGAGAGAGAGCCCAACCTCGGCACATCTGCAGGAGTGTGCGACCACCTTGGCCTAATATGTGCCCCAAGCTTCAGCAAAAAGGAGTGTTTTTAGTTTCTTCCTGAATGGGAGGAGCACTGGTTCTTTACGAAGGTCTGATGGCAGCTTATTCCAAAGTTGAGGAATGGTTGAAGAGAAGGCTCTGCCCCCTTTGGAGGTGAAGTTGAAGCGGGGGCAGGTCAGCAAACCCGCATCCGAAGACCGGAGGGAGCGCCCTGGCACGTAATTTACCAGGCGTTCCTTAATATATGCTGGGGCCAGACCGTAGATGGCTTTGTGGGCAATGCATAGACCCTTGAATCTGGTTCTCTGCTTGATCGGGAGCCAGTGAAGCTGCTGCAGTAGGGGGGTGGCATGAGCTCACCTCGGGAGCCTGAAAATCAGTCTTGCAGCATCGTTCATGATTATCTGGAGCTTTGTTAGCAGGTTCTCCGGGAGGCCAATGTACAGAGAATTCACATAATGATCGTTGCTGACACTACCATTTGGAGTGCCGTAGAAGAGAGAAGGGGGGCAAGTCTCCGTAGCTGTCTCAGCAAGCCCACGCATGTTCCCATCACGGTAGAAACCTGTTGGGACATGGAGAGCTTGGCGTCAATTTTTATGCCTAGACTCTTTACAACTGGGGCTGGCTTGGGGGTAGGACCAAGCTCTTGTGGCCAAGAGAGGTCACTCCACGGGTTGATGTCCGTGGTAATGGCCAACACCTCGGTTTTGTCGGGGTTGATTTTGAGAGAATTGGCCGTCATCCAGTTGACTGTGTACTTCAGAATATTCTGCATCCGTACATGGGCCGTGGGAGAGTTGTCGATCTGGATGATGATTTGAGTGTCGTCCGCATAGTTAAAGACTTGACACTCCATCTCGGTTAAGGCAGCCACCAAGGGCTGGAGATAGGCATTGAAAAGAAGGGGGGACAGTGCCGAGCCTTGAGGGACGCTGCACGTTATTTCACCCAAATCCGACACCTGGTCGGCCAGTTGTATCCTTTGAGATCGGCCTGATAGGAAGGACGCAAACCATTGAGTGCTAACCCCTGGATGCCTAGCTCCTTGATCCGCGACAGGAGTTGGTCATAGCTGACCGTTTCGAATGCCGCGGACAGGTCTAGCAGGACCAGGGCACATGGCTTCTTATTATCGGCCATCAGTCTGAGTTTGTCCAACACTGCCAGCATTACCAGTTCAGTGCTGTGGTGAGCCCTGAATCCTGCCTGTTTCATTTGGAATAACTGGTTTCTCTCTATGTGGTGGGATAGGGTTTTCAGCACATGTTGTTCCAGCACCTTTGCCAGGAAAGGAAGCTGGGAAATTGGCCTAAAGTTTTTAAGATTCGCTGTATCTGCCCCTGGTTTTTTCAGCAAGGGTATGACTCTAGCTTCTTTAAAGTTGGTCGGGACATGGCCGATTTCCAGAGATCAATTTAGCAGGTTAAGGATCTCACTCTCCACCCCAGGGAGTGCCATTCGGAACACCCTAGGGGGGCAGGGATATGCTGGTGACCCTGATTTGATGCAGCCCATACATTGTTGTTCTGCTCACCAGTACTGACATTGTTGGTGTCTGAGTGAGTATTTTGATCAGTGAACTTAGTGTCTTATGAACAGGTGGCTTTGACGCTGGACCAGCTGAATCAACCGAGGTGTTGAGTGCTAAATAGTGATTGGGCTAAGGCTATTACTATTGGGACTGTATGCACAGGAAAGGCATGCACCAGTACTGGGGAAAGAAACTGAGCTCTTTGCTACTGGAAACAGTGCAAGTGCCTAATGAATCGGAAAAAGCCTAAAAAGGATAGGACTAGCACTGAGTCGCTTCTAAAAACACAGAAAGAGGGATGTAAAGAAGATAGTAACACCATTGTGGATTCCTTGAGCTTGATTCTCTGGGCCAGTCACCTGGGCAGACAGCTAGAGGAAAACCCTTAACCAAAGTAGTTCGATGAAGGCATACCATAAGTAGCGAGAATAGTGGAGAGCTCCTGCCATCATACACCCATTATGTAATGGGGTAAAGTCCAATGAGCATAGATGCCCGCCTTAAGGATCCACAGAGGGAGCAGGTGTGTGGAAGGGTTCCATATTCCTCAGTAACTGGATCAGAGACAGGCGCCAAATTTCAGAAAGACAGATCAAACCAGGAAGTCAGTGGGGCTGTCTCTGTATGTGGCAGTACCTGACAAAGACTGCATTTCTTCATATATTTCTTGCACACCAGTACATTTTGGGGCAGTACTTAAGATTTTAATAATAATTATTGCAGTTTCTAAGTACTGTGAATAACACCTAATACTAGTATGTAACTTATTGGTACTTAATTTACCAAGTTCATAAAGTTGGAAAGTTTTTCTGGCTTTACTCATGACTTCTGGACCAGTGCATTCCAGTAGCTGGGGTTTATTCCCAGAGCCATCATGTTAGTATAAAAAAAATGTGGTCTCAGCTATTTATTTTTTAGAGGCACCTCACTCACAGACCTGATGAAGGCCTCCTTTTTAACAATCTTTGGAGCTGAGCAGGAGCAGCCTTACTACTGGAGCGGAAGAGAAGTGAGGAGCAGAATGGGTCTTACCTAAAGGTTACTCTACATAAAAACAAGTGCAGAAAGAGGCTGTATCTAATCCCCACCAAAACTCTCCTCTGCTTAACGCCAATTACACAGATTTTAGTGAAACTTGAACTAAGGCCTAAGACATTGAAGGGGAACCAAATTGAAACCCACTGTAATATGGTTGACTGAGACCACTGTTCCCAGACTGGGAGTTGGATTCAACTCAACACTGCAATTGATGGCTCTGGAGGAAAATAAGGTTTGGTTTCCAAAGAACCTTCAGAGCAAAAGCAGGCACTGGATGGTTGATCGTCATGCAAAATACCAGAAAATATATGGCTCAGCTGCTGCAAACTACTGGCATAACTGCAAATCTTTCTTTAACCCTGAGCATGATGGCACACACAAGCTGATTAAAGGAGAAAATAGGACATAACAAAAAACTCAAGGAAATGTACTAAATCACTGAGGGTAAGAGAAGCAATGCTAGTAGGTAGCAGGCCAACCACAAGTTCAGAAAGGGAGAGATCAAAGAGTTAGCAGTAATGGGTCAAAAAACAGAAGCAGGTCCTAGTGTACAACCTGAGTAGAGAGGGGCCCTTTGAAAAGCTTTACTGGAAAATAAAATAATTTTGTTGAGGAGTCATGAGGAGGCAGCAACTTGTGCACAGCCAGGAAGAACATTTGGTGAGGTGAGTGGAAAATAGTGAGTTGGGATACATAAAAGAGAGATCAGATGGGAGACTGTTGAGCAAGAGGTTGAAGAAGTCAAAGGGAGAGATGACACTGTGGAACTTGAGAATATTATCATGTACTGCGTATGAATGAATGCATCTTGGTGGTATTGGAAAGGAAAAAGACATGAGTAGTATAGAGTGTGTGTGCTTTGTCAAAGACCAAGGGGAGTCAAATTGACCACTTAAGATTAAGTCTGGGTGGTGAACTCCACTCCGCTCGCGAGGAGGTGGATTTTCCTCGCTTGCGCTCGCCAACTTGACGTTGACGAACGCGAGCGAGCAAAAAAACTCCACACTGCAATGCTCGCAGAGTTCATAAAAACTCCGCTTCGTGTTGCGGAGCGGAGTTTTTTCCTCGCTCGCGTTCGTCAACGTCAAGTTGGCGAGCGCAAGCGAGGAAAATCCACCTCCTGGTGAGATTTTTCCTCGTTTGCGATCGTCAACATCAGGTTGGCGAGCGCGAGCATGGAAAATCAACATCCCAGCAAGATGTCTCAACGCGACTGTAGGAGAGTAGGATCTGCTTCACATGGGTACCCCCACTTTTTGCTGATGCTTCACTGTTTTTCGACATTAGTCTGGCTGGGGCCCTGCTAATCAGAACCCCAGCCTAGCTGCTTCCTCTCTAAAATGGTTTCCATGTGCCTTAGGCACATCACTGATTGGAATCTGGAGTGCCCTTATAAGTCCCTAGTATATGGTATACTATGTACCAAGGGCATAGGTACCTCAGAGGCCTGCCAGGGGCTGCAGCATGTATTATGCCACCCCTGGAAGGCCATCCAAACTGGCACCACAGGTCTGCTACTGCAGCCTGGGTAAGGTGGTGCATGCACCCCTTACTGTGATATAGGTTACCTATATCACGAAATACATACACACATATAAACCTATAAGTCACTCCTAAGGCAGGCCTTATCAATCCTAAAGGCAGAGTGCGTGGTTCCTATGTGAGAGGGTGCCCCTGCATGAGCAGGGCCCCTCTGCAGCGTTCGGAGACCATCTCTGATGCTGTTTGTAGTGCAGCCTGACCATATACTCTTAAGCGCATTATATCCTCGCGGTAAAATGCTAACTTTGGAATGGCTGCACCTAAACATGTCGTGTTTGGTGTCAAACATCTTGGAATACTACCCCCCGCCAATCCTGGCGGCGGGGGTAGCATTCCACCCTTCTAGAGGGAAAGACATGTTAACTCTGACGAGTCCGGTAACTTCTTTCCAGAGCCCTGGCATCACAAAATGGATGCTGCTGCCACAGACACGAGTCTGGCCTCCTGCTGCTGGACGAAACTCCGGCAGGGGAGGCCTGGACAATAGGTTTCCTGTCCCAGGGAGGTGTGACCACCTCCCCAGACAGGATAATGTGTATTGGGGCTGGGCGGGAGCACTTTCGGGTGCTTTGAAGTCCTGCACTGGGGGCACATTTGGTGTCCCTAGTGCATACCCCAGTTCAAACCGGATCAGGGGCTTGCAGCCCCTGCTTTGGCGCGAACTGGACAAAGGGAAAGGGTGTAGCCACCCCTCTGCCCTGACCCACCCATAGGTGGGGCCACAGAGTAGTCCAACCCCTATTTTTAGAATAAAGGTAGGAACCCAGTCCTTAGGACTTTAGATTATACCTGGACGAAACTCTGAAACTGAATCCTGGACCTTCGACGCTCTACGACAAGATTAGAGGACTGAAGAATCTCCCTTGGGGTCAAGGAGTGACTCCCCTGCTTGGCAGGCACCAAAGAAGCATCTGTCCGGTTCGCATTTCTGAAGCTCCCGTCGGACGCCGAAGTCATCGCATCACCAGAGGTGGATTCTCAGACTTCCCCGAGGCTACCCTGAGTCCCCAGCAAAGCTGAGGCCCGTGGCTATCGTGGGTGACTTGAGACCGTGACCCCTGGACACCAAGCACACTTGCAAGTGCACCATCTTCTGGGTCTCCCAAGAAGTCGTGCTTTGGGCTACGAGTAGCCCTAGCCTCCAGCACCACCTGCACCGAAGATCACTGGCCCCCACTCCACGAGTGTCCTGTAAGCCAGCTCCACGTGCGGCGTCACGAGGCTCCTTCGCGGTCGCTAGCCCGTTGGCTAGTAGCCCTTAACGAAGGCCAATCCTTTTCTTACTTGGCATCCTGGTTGCTCCAGGCCTGCCCTCACTTACCCTCGCTGGGTGAGTTCCACAGACCTTGCTGGTCTGCACCATCGACGATCTACATCTTCATCGAGACTTGCCGTTGCCAAGGCTTGTTGGGTCCAATCCGGTCGCCGACACCTCAGCACTCGACAGACATCGTGTACCAGCCCGAATCCTGCTCCTGGTCGCCGACAACGCCTCCTGGACCTCGTGGCTGAAGAGTCAAGACAACCGTCAACGCACCTGAAGCACTCGACATCGGTGGGCATCTGTCCATCGCCTCCCTGGTCACTGGCTAGTGACCCAGACTCTGTCCCCTCTGCTTTCAGGTTCTTCAGAACTCCGATCCACTCTTGGATCCACCCGGACACTTTTCTCTTGGCCGCCAGCAGCACTTTGCAGCAGATCGCCATTCGAATCGACGACGAAACCCGACCCCGAAAGGCACCTATGCACCCGGCTTCCCTGGGTGAGGTAACACGAGTACTCCGGTGCTCCCGTGGGTAGAGACTCTTCAAAGTCCTAGATCTCAAAGGGTTTTGTCCTAGTCCTCTTTTAAGTGTCCCTTTTCTATAATTTCCCGATCCCGACTTTCTCCATAGAAGTCAACGGCGTATCGCGGTTGTGTATTTACACTGCACGCGTCTCCCGTAGGTCCCCTGTGTCACTACCTTGGGTGGTTCCTTGTGGTCCAAGCACTTCTAGAGGCTCTAGGCCTAGTGTCTAGTTCAGTCGTGGTTCGCATACCACTTTATTGGTATATGGTTTGGTACGCCCCTAGGGCCCAAACGTGTATTTGTGCTACTACTGTGATTTGATAACTTATAACTTATGTATTTCGAACTCTAGCCTCATAAAGAGACTAGAGGGGTGTGTTTAGCAATAAATACATATATTTTGAATATATACCTGGTGTGGTGCTCTTTCATTTGGTCACTCAAGAGATTATAGACTGGTAAAACAAGCTGCTTTACATTCCTTCAAGACTTAGCCTGAAGGCTGCTCTCCATAGCTACCACTAGGATAGCTTTCAATAAGGTTGTCTTTAACCTATCTCCAATAAGGGGTTGTTTGGACTGGTGCAAGGTGCCCACTATAATTAGTGGACAGCATATGCCAGGCCAACTTCTCACATTGGTGTGCAGCGTGTGGGATTCCAGCTTGCTATTGTTTTACCAGATAATCTCAATTGAATTGATCAACTGAAAACCACTAAAGGTACCTAAGGTACATATAATTTAAGCTTAGAATAACAGTAAGTTCTACTGAACTTAGAGTTGTGTGTTAAGGGATAGCACAACCCTTTCTACAACTCAAGAGAGTTTAGTAGGCCACACTAGAGTAGGTAGTGCATACACCACACCACACTAGTAATGTCTTTAAGGGGAGGATCCAAAGAATCCTTGCAGGAAGCCATTGAGCTTCCACCCTCCAAGTATGATACACTCCCATTCTTGGAATTGAGAGCTTTATGTAACTTGAGAAAAATAAGGACAGGCCAAAGCTCTCACCACCCAACACCTCAAGGAGTTGTTGGTGGCTTATGACCTTAGTAAGACCTGTAGGGACTGAAGGGGTAGGAGCTGAGGGTGGGGCAGGAGAAGAGGAGGAGGCCAGGGGTACCAATACCCCCAGCCCCCCTCTGAAACTGGCCAGGAGGGTGACAATGACCCTGACCTGGAAAACCCAATCCCTCCTGTGGATGATGATGAGGATGATCAAAATGATGCCCTCTTTGTCCCCCAGGAAGGATTAAGAGTGTGCCCAGGAAGTCTAGATCTCCTTCTCAGGAGTCTAACCACTCTGGCACCTCTATAGGGAGCTCTGTCTCCTCTCACAGGAGGGAATCCTCTCATGAGAGGAGAGCCAGACTGGTCCAGTATGAGGAAACTCAGCTGGAAATCAGAAAAAAGCAACTGGCTTTAGATAGGGAATCCCTAGATCTCCTTAGAGAGAGAAGAAAGTTGGGACTAGAGTCCCATGGTGGCAGCCATGTCCCTAGAGATAGGGAAAGGTCCTATGACCATAGGAACCTGAGCAAGATTGTCCCTCCCTACCAGAGTGGGGATGATATCCACAAATGGATAACTGCATTAGAGAGGGCCTGTAAAGTACAGAAGGTCCCTCAGGAGCAGTGGGCAGCAATCTTGTGGCTCTCCTTTGCTGACAAAGGTAGAGATAAGCTCCTCACTGTTAGAGAGGAGGATGCTGACAATTACAAGGTCTTGAAGAGTGCTCTTATTGATGGGTTTGGCCTAACCACTGAACAGTACAGGTTGAAGTTCAGAGACACCCAAAAGCACAGACTCAAGACTGGGTAGACTATGTGGATTGTTCTGCCAAGGCTCTGGAAGGCTGGTTGATGGGCAGTAAGGTGTGTGACTTCTCAGGATTGTACAATCTGATAATGAGGGAGCAGATTCTTAATAACTGTCAAAATCAGCTGTTGCATCAATACCTGGTGGACTCTGATCTGACCTCTCCCCAAGAATTGGGAAAGAAGGCAGACAAATGGGTCAGAACCAGGGTGAAGCAGAAGGTACAGAACCAAGGTGGGGAAACCAAGAAGCAAGATGCTAAGAACTCTGAAAAGGGTGGGGAGAAGGGTAAAGATCAAAAGTCTTCATCAGGCCCCCAAAAATCTTCTTCTGGTGGGGATTCACAGTCTACCAAAGGGAAAGGCCAAAGAAAACCATGGTGCAAGGTCTGTAAGCAAAAGACCCACTGGACCAGTGATTGCACCAAGTCCAAAGACTCCAGTCCAGCACCCACCAATGCCCCTAAGGCACCTGTTCCCCCTAGTACAGTTGGTGGGAGTGCTCCAGCCAAGGGTTTAGTAGGGTTCACCCTGGGTACTGAGTTGGGCTCTGACCTAGTCAGAGAACTGACTCAGGCTGTGTTAGTCTGTGATGGAGGCATGGATGTGCCCTCCTCTATGAGTCCCAGTAATCTGGGCAAGTACAGACAACAGCCTCTAATCAATGGACGTGAGGCTTTGGCATTTAGGGACACAGGGGCAAGTGTCACAATGGTGACACAAGACCTTGTGCTTCCTGGGCAAGTTATGCTTGGTGAGATGTACCAAGTGACCAATGCTAGCAATGTCAGAACAGACCATACTCTGGCAGTTGTTAACTTCTCCTGGGGAGGGGTAACTGGCCTTAAGAAGGTTGTGGTAAGTGCAAACCTACCAGTCGAATGCTTGCTTGGCAATGACTTAGAGACTTCTGCTTGGGCAGAAGTGGAGCTCAGGACCCATGCAGAAATGCTGGGGATCCCTGCAGATGTGTTTGCTGTGACCAGGTCACAAGCCAAAATGTCTAGCACTGAACAGGCCTTGGATTCTGGAAGAATGGACCAAGTGCCTTCCAAGAGGAGGAGTAGTAGGGTTAAGGCAGTGCCTTCCCCCTTGGCTCAGGAGGAGGATCAGTCCCTTGAGGGGGATGATCTCAGCCCTGAAGAAGGAACTGTCCCAGAGGAACTTGAACCTGACCAGGTTGAGTTCTTGGGGACAGGGGGACCTTCTAGGGCAGATCTGAGCCAGGAGCAGCAGAGCTGCCCTCCTTGAACCCCTCAGACAGCAAGCTGCTGCTGAGGCTGCTGGGAAAGCTAGTGGTCCCCATACAGTGTATTGGGATGATGGACTCCTGTACTCAGAGAGTAGAGACCCCAAGCCTGGTGCTACCAGGAGGTTGGTAATACCTTTGAAGTTCAGGGGCTTCCTATTGACCCTAGCCCATGATATTCCCTTAGCAGGTCACCTGGGCCAGAACAAGACTTGGGACAGAATTGTCCCTCACTTTCACTGGCCCCACATGTCTGAAGACAGCAAGGAGTTTTGTCGCTCCTGTGTAACCTGCCAAGCCAGTGGCAAAGCAGGTGGCACTACAAAGGCCCCCTGATACCACTACCTGTGGTGGGGGTGCCCTTTGAAAGGGTAGGGATTGACATTGTTGGTCCCATGGATCCCCAAACAGCCTCTGGGCACAGGTTTATCCTGGTGGTAGTGGATCATGCCACCAGGTACCCAGAAGCTATTCCCCTCAGGACCACTACAGCACCTGTGGTGGCAAGGGCCCTCCTGGGAATCTTCTCAAGAGTGGGCTTTCCTAAGGAGGTAGTCTCAGACAGGGGTGCTAACTTCATGTCTGGGTACTTAAAAGCAATGTGGAAGGAGTGTGGAGTGACTTATAAGTTCACCACACCCTATCACCCACAATGCAATGGTTTAGTTGAGAGATTCAACAAAACCTTGAAGGGCATGATTAAAGGGCTCCCAGAAAAGCTTAGGCGTAGATGGGACATACTCTTGCCCTGCCTTTTATTCGCATATAGGGAGGTGCCTCAGAAGGGGTTGGTTACAGCCCTTTTGAACTTCTGTTTGGCCACCCTGTGAGGGGTCCACTGTGCTTGGTGAAGGAAGGATGGGAGTTACCTCTCAAGCCCCCAAAGCAAGATATAGTGGACTATGTACTTGGTCTCCGCTCCAGGATGGCTGAGTACATGAAAAAGGCAACCAAAAACCTTGAGGCTAGCCAGGAACTTCAAAAGGCCTGGCATGACCAAAAGGCTGTTCTGACTGTTTACCAGCCAGGACAGAAGGTGTGGGTGTTGGAGCCAGTGGCCCCAGCAGCTCTCCAAGATAAATGGAGTGGACCCCACACTATTGTTGAGCAGAAGGGTGAGGTCACTTATTTAGTAGACCTAGGAACGCCCAGGAGTCCCCACAGGGTTCTCCATGTCAACAGGTTAAAACCATATGTGGACAGGGCAGACATGGGCTTGCTCATGGCTACTGATGAAGGGCAGGAGGAAGAGAGTGACCCACTCCCTGACCTGCTCTCACAGAACCCTGACGATGGGTCAGTTGATGGTGCAGCCTTGGCAGGCAGCCTCACTACCCAGCAACAAACTGATTGCAGGCAAGTCCTCAATCAGTTTAGACATATGTTTTCACTGACACCCAGTCAGACCACCTGGTGCACTCATGAAGTGGACACTGGGGACAGTCTGCCTATTAAAAACAAGATTTATAGGCAACCTGACCATGTCAGGGACTGTATCAGGACTGAAGTCCAGAAAATGTTGGAATTGGGAGTTATTGAACCCTCAGATAGCCCTTGGGCTAGTCCAGTAGTCCTTGTACCGAAACCTCACACCAGTGGTGGAAAAAGAGAGATGAGGTTTTGTGTGGACTACAGGGGTCTCAATGCAGTCACTAGGACTGATGCCCATCCAATACCCAGGGCAGATGAGCTCATAGATACTTTGGCCTCTGCCAAATATCTCAGCACATTTGACCTAACAGCTGGCTACTGGCAGATCAGACTAGCTGATACTGCAAAGCCCAAAACAGCATTCTCAACCCCTAGTGGGCATTATCAATTTGTGGTAATGCCCTTTGGTCTGAAGAATGCACCTGCCACTTTCCAGAGGTTGGTGAATACAGTTCTCACAGGACTGGAAGCCTATAGTGCAGCTTATCTAGATGATATTGCTGTCTTTAGCTCCACCTGGGAGGATCACCTGGTCCACCTCGGGAATGTTTTACAGGCCCTGCAAAAAGCAGGCCTGACTATCAAGGCCACTAAGTGCCAGATAGGGCAGAGTCAGGTTGTGTACCTGGGCCACCTTGTGGGTGGAGGCCAGGTTCAACCTTTGCAGAGCAAGATCCAGACCATCATGGACTGGACTGCTCCCACTACCCAGACTCAGGTGAGAGCCTTCTTAGGCCTGACTGGGTACTATAGGAGATTTGTCAAGGGGTATGGATCCATAGTGACACCCCTGAATGACTTAACTTCTAAGAAAATGCCCAAAAAGGTTCAGTGGACAGCTAGCTGTCAAAAGGCATTTGATGACCTCAAGCAGGCCATGTGCACTGCTCCAATTCTGCAGAGTCCTGATTACTCCAAGAAGTTCATTGTTCAAACTGATGCATCTGAATTGGGGGTAGGGGCTGTACTGTCACAATTGAATGAAGAAGGTCAGGATCAGCCAGTAGCTTTCATTAGCAGAAGGCTGACCCCTAGAGAGAAACGTTGGTCAGCCATAGAGAGGGAGGCCTTTGCTGTGGTCTGGGCTCTGAAGAAGTTGAGGCCATACTTGTTTGGTACACACTTCCTGGTTCAGACAGACCATAAGCCCCTCTTATGGCTAAAACAAATGAAGGGTGAAAACCCCAAACTGCTTAGGTGGTCCATTTCCCTACAGGGGATGGACTTTACAGTGGAACATAGGCCTGGGAGTAACCATGCGAATGCAGATGGACTCTCTAGGTATTTCCACTTAGAACATGAAGACTTAACTGGGCAAGGTTAGTTTAATGTCCCTACGTTTGGGGGGGTTGTGTAGGAGAGTAGGATCTGCTTCACATGGGTACCCCCACTTTTTGCTGATGCTTCACTGTTTTTCGACATTAGTCTGGCTGGGGCCCTGCTAATCAGAACCCCAGCCTAGCTGCTTCCTCTCTAAAATGGTTTCCATGTGCCTTAGGCACATCACTGATTGGAATCTGGAGTGCCCTTATAAGTCCCTAGTATATGGTATACTATGTACCAAGGGCATAGGTACCTCAGAGGCCTGCCAGGGGCTGCAGCATGTATTATGCCACCCCTGGAAGGCCATCCAAACTGGCACCACAGGTCTGCTACTGCAGCCTGGGTAAGGTGGTGCATGCACTCCTTACTGTGATATAGGTTACCTATATCACGAAATACATACACACATATAAACCTATAAGTCACTCCTAAGGCAGGCCTTATCAATCCTAAAGGCAGAGTGCGTGGTTCCTATGTGAGAGGGTGCCCCTGCATGAGCAGGGCCCCTCTGCAGCGTTCGGAGACCATCTCTGATGCTGTTTGTAGTGCAGCCTGACCATATACTCTTAAGCGCATTATATCCTCGCGGTAAAATGCTAACTTTGGAATGGCTGCACCTAAACATGTCGTGTTTGGTGTCAAACATCTTGGAATACTACCCCCCCGCCAATCCTGGCGGCGGGGGTAGCATTCCACCCTTCTAGAGGGAAAGACATGTTAACTCTGACGAGTCCGGTAACTTCTTTCCAGAGCCCTGGCATCACAAAATGGATGCTGCTGCCACAGACACGAGTCTGGCCTCCTGCTGCTGGACGAAACTCCGGCAGGGGAGGCCTGGACAATAGGTTTCTGTCCCAGGGAGGTGTGACCACCTCCCCAGACAGGATAATGTGTATTGGGGCTGGGCGGGAGCACTTTCGGGTGCTTTGAAGTCCTGCACTGGGGGCACATTTGGTGTCCCTGTGCATACCCCAGTTCAAACCGGATCAGGGGCTTGCAGCCCCTGCTTTGGCGCAAACTGGACAAAGGGAAAGGGGTGTAGCCACCCCTCTGCCCTGACCCACCCATAGGTGGGGCCACAGAGTAGTCCAACCCCTATTTTTAGAATAAAGGTAGGAACCCAGTCCTTAGGACTTTAGATTATACCTGGACGAAACTCTGAAACTGAATCCTGGACCTTCGACGCTCTACAACAAGATTAGAGGACTGAAGAATCTCCCTTGGGGTCAAGGAGTGACTCCCCTGCTTGGCAGGCACCAAAGAAGCATCTGTCCGGTTCGCATTTCTGAAGCTCCTGTCGGACGCCGAAGTCATCGCATCACCAGAGGTGGATTCTCAGACTTCCCCGAGGCTACTCCTGAGTCCCCAGCAAAGCTGAGGCCCGTGGCTATCGTGGGTGACTTGAGACCGTGACCCTGGACACCGAGCACATTTGCAAGTGCACCATCTTCTGGGTCTCCCAAGAAGTCGTGCTTTGGGCTACGAGTAGCCCTAGCCTCCAGCACCACCTGCACCGAAGATCACTGGCTCCCACTCCACGAGTGTCCTGTAAGCCAGCTCCACGTGCGGCGTCACGAGGCTCCTTCGCGGTCGCTAGCCCGTTGGCTAGTAGCCCTTAACGAAGGCCAATCCTTTTTTTACTTGTCATCCTGGTTGCTCCAGGCCTGCCCTCACTTACCCTCGCTGGGTGAGTTCCACAGACCTTGCTGGTCTGCACCATCGACGATCTACATCTTCATCGAGACTTGCCGTTGCCAAGGCTTGTTGGGTCCAATCCGGTCGCCGACACCTCAGCACTCGACAGACATTGTGTACCAGCCCGAATCCTGCTCCTGGTCGCCGACAACGCCTCCTGGACCTCGTGGCTGAAGAGTCAAGACGACCGTCAATGCACCTGAAGCACTCGACATCGGTGGGCATCTGTCCATCGCCTCCCTGGTCACTGGCTAGTGACCCAGACTCTGTCCCCTCTGCTTTCAGGTTCTTCAGAACTCCGATCCACTCTTGGATCCACCCGGACACTTTTCTCTTGGCCGCCAGCAGCACTTTGCAGCAGATCGCCATTCGAATCGACGACGAAACCCGACCCCGAAAGGCACCTATGCACCCGGCTTCCCTGGGTGAGGTAACACGAGTACTCCGGTGCTCCCGTGGGTAGAGACTCTTCAAAGTCCTAGATCTCAAAGGGTTTTGTCCTAGTCCTCTTTAAGTGTCCCTTTTCTATAATTTCCCGATCCCGACTTTCTCCATAGAAGTCAACGGCGTATCGCGGTTGTGTATTTACACTGCACGCGTCTCCCGTAGGTCCCCTGTGTCACTACCTTGGGTGGTTCCTTGTGGTCCAAGCACTTCTAGAGGCTCTAGGCCTAGTGTCTAGTTCAGTCGTGGTTCGCATACCACTTTATTGGTATATGGTTTGGTACGCCCCTAGGGCCCAAACGTGTATTTGTGCTACTACTGTGATTTGATAACTTATAACTTATGTATTTCGAACTCTAGCCTCATAAAGAGACTAGAGGGGTGTGTTTAGCAATAAATACATATATTTTGAATATATACCTGGTGTGGTGCTCTTTCATTTGGTCACTCAAGAGATTATAGACTGGTAAAACAAGCTGCTTTACATTCCTTCAAGACTTAGCCTGAAGGCTGCTCTCCATAGCTACCACTAGGATAGCTTTCAATAAGGTTGTCTTTAACCTATCTCCAATAAGGGGTTGTTTGGACTGGTGCAAGGTGCCCACTATAATTAGTGGACAGCATATGCCAGGCCAGCTTCTCACAGCGACAGTCAGATTTCTCATTGCGAGTGATCGCGTATGCTCGCGTTGAGAAACCGTCCGTTCGCATTGAGAAAGCTGCAGCTCGAGTAAAAATCTACTCGAGCGGCAGAAAGGAAGCAGCGCCCGCTTGCGATGAGCATGGTGCCGTTTGCGATGATTGCACAGTGCGGACAAGCACCTGGCCCTGAAAATCACCGCAAACGGCATTTATTTAACATACTCCGCTGCTTGCGGAGCTCTGCGTGGCGGAGTTTTTTTTGCACTTCGCAGAGTTCCGCGTAACGGAACTCCACGAACTCCACCCAGGCTTACTTAAGATTTGAACGTCTTATACTAGTAAAATGAGGTATGAACATGGGAAACTCTCAAGATGGTATGTGTGCAAGAGACAAGACTCGATTTGAACACTGAACTCGGGTAATAAGGGGCTTAAATTTGAGAGTCTTGAAATAGTGAGCGCTAGGATTGAAGACTAGTAGAATGGGGACTGAGTGTGAGAGAGTCTGAATAGAGAGTGGCACAGTGACGCCTGCGTATGGGAGCTTAGAAGAGTGGCAGGAGGGTGTGGAAGATTAAGTGTTCGAAATTCACATAGTTTGCATTTGCACAATTTGGCAGCATTTTGGGAAAATTACGTGAAATGCAAAATCTTGCACAAAATGCAAAGATGCATTTTGTGTAAAAAAAAGCACAAAGAACACAAGTACCACAAACAGTAGCTGTGTACGTTCTGGTTGTTTGCATTGTACCTGTGCACTCAAGCTAAATTTTTGCTGCAAATGCATACAATTACAAGGCATAACAGCGCAATTAAGGGAATTTTGTATAGCAAGTATAATGCAAAATTAGACGTAATGGAAATTTCGCCCAAGCCTACTCTTCATCCACATGAACTCCACAAAAGTCTTTGCTGTTTGTACAAACACACCAACTCATACTTTTGTTTTTAAGAATACTAATGCACACTACAACGAACTATCTAAAACAGCATGCCAGCACAGATTACCACTTACCACAGCAACCTTTCTGTTTTGTGTAAATATCACAGAAGCCTACTCTTTCTGCAAACACTACACAACATATTCGTAAACTTCCCCACATTTGGCAGGAGTTATCCAATTTTTACTTCTATTCACCTGCCTGACAAACAAAATACCTCCACAGACTTTAATAGAGTAACCCTCATTTCCTACCAAAATTATCCTCCAAAAACATGTTCACTCCACATTAACCTTAATTGGACCACACTCTTAAAAGCCTGGCTTCATCCGCTTTTTGAGGCAAGAAGTTGACAGCTATGTTTCAGAAATTTGTCTCTCTATATATCACAAACACTACAGGAGCCTTTCCACTATGTATATGCTAATACTAGCCATAGCAGTTTTTAGGTCACAGCCTACCAGAGAGCGCAGCTGTGTGGTTTGCTAAACACATCTTGAGGTCATTCCGAAAGTAGACTTAATAGTGCATTCCACCTGTTGCTTACCACTGGCTTTGTGGTTTGTAACTCACATTATCTGGCTTTCTATTTGCTGGCTTAATTTGCTTAAGGATGGCCAGCTCGAGTACATCCCAGCCATTGCCCATGCTTATTTACTGTATTCTTTCAACAACTCGCTTTCTGTAAACAGGCCTTTAAATCTTGTTCTTATCTTGGTACATTTGCTGTGCTTTCAAAGACAGGCCAAATGTCAGGCTGTCTCTTCCAGGGAGCTTGATGTTTATTTTTCTTTCTCTGACTTCATAGTGAGAAGATTTATGTGACAATCATGTTGGCTGCTGGGTGACTGCCTGAGGAAGGCTGTACGATGTTATTTTTTTTCTATAACACAACAAAATGTAAATGTTTGTAAATGAGCTGTGCTGACAATCAAATCAATACATTGGGAGATGACATTTCCACACATTATCGTTTGTGCGTTGTATACTTTATCAGTAAAACTGTAAATGAGTGCAAATGTGATGGCCACTTCAATAGAAGATGTGTTGTCTGTATTGACTGTACGCTACCATACCATTCATACTCCACATTATCCCACTCCACGCCACTGCACTCTACTCTGCACCACTCCACTCCACTCTGCATCACTGCACTCTCCTCATCACCACTCAAGGCCTCTCTTCTCTACACCACTTCACTCTACTCTACGCCAATGCACTCTACCTCACACTACTCTACTATGCAACACTGCACTCTACACCACTCCAATCTATGCCACCCTACTCTGCAACACTTCACTCTATGCCAATGCACTCTACTCTGTACCACTGCCAGGGCCGGACTGGGAACCAAAACCAGCCCTAGCAAAGTGCTCGGCCGGGGGCGGCCGAGCTGTTTGCTAGGGCCGGTTTCGGCCAATTTTGTTACAGGGCCGATATTGCAGCTATGCTGCAAAAACGTCCCTGTAACAAAAACGGCCCCCAGAGGCCCAAAACCGGCCCCCACCCTGGCGGCCCACCGGGGAAATGCCCGGTGCCCGCTACGGCCCCTCCGGCCCTGACCACTGCACTGTACGCCAGGACACTCTATGCCAATCCCCTCTAATCCATTCTAATCTACTCTGCACTCTACTCTGAAACAATCTACTCTACACCATTGCACTCAGCGCTACTGCACTCTATACCAATGCACTTTACTTTACTCAAAATCAATGCACCCTATGCCAATCTACTCTGCAACACTGCACTCTACGCCAATCTACTTCTACATCATTGCATTCTATGCAATTGTACTGTTACTGCACTCTATTCTACTCTGCCTCACTACACTCTATGCCACTCTATACTACTCTGCACCACTGTTCTCTAAGCCACTCTACTCTGCGCCACTGCACTCTACCCCACTCTACTCTGCACCAATTCACTCCATGCCACTCTACTACACACCACTGTACTCTACGTCAGTATACTTTGCAACACTGCATGCTCTACCACTCTACTTTATGTCACTCTATGCCACTGAACTCTGCATCGCTCCACTCTACGCCACTGCACTCTTCGCCAATCCACTCTATGCACTATAATCTACTCAACACTAATACACTCTGCGCCACTGCACTCCATGCCAATCTACTTTGCACACTGCACTGAACGCCACTATACTCTACTCTATGCCACTGCACTTGTTACTTTACTCTGCACCTCTGTACACCACTGCACTTTACTCCACTCTACACCACTGCACTCTACGACACTCTACTATGCAGTACTGCACTCTCTGCCACTCTACTCCTAGCCACTCTAATCTACTGTGCACCACTGCACTCTATGCCACCTCGCTCTATGCCTCTCTACTCTGCACCACTCTACTCTATGCCAGTGCACTCTACTATGCACCACTGCACTCTTTGCCACTGCACTCTACAACACTCCAGTCTAGGCCACTCCATTCTACGCCAATACACTCTACACCACTGCATTCTACGGCACTACTCTATATCACTCCACTCTACCCTGAACCACTCCACTGTATGTCACTACACTCTATGCTACTAAACTATACGCCACTCTACTCCACTCTACGCCACTGCAATTAATGCTGCACCAATAATCTATGCCACTGCACTCTAACCTGCACCACTCCACTCTAAAACAATCTACTCTATGCCACTGCACTCTACGCCGCTGCACTCTACGCTACGACACTCTACTCTAAACCACTGCACTCTATGCCAATTCACTCTACACCACTTTACTCAAAACCAATGCACCCTAGTCCACTGTAGCTACCCCAACTACTTTGCACCTCTGCACTTACGCCACTATACTCCACAACATTTTACTGTATGCCACTGCACACTACGTCACTCTACACCATTGCTCTCTACATCACTGCACTCTACACCACTCTATTCTACTCTACACCACTGTACCGTACGTCATCGCTCTCTGTACCACTCTATGACACTGCACTCTGAAACTCTACTCTGCATGACTGCACTCAACGCTACTGCACTCTATGCCACTCTACCGCACTCTACGTCAGTGCATTCTACACCACTGCACTCAATGCACTGCACCACTCTACTCTATGCTAATGCACTCTACACCACTCTACTCTGTATCACTTCACTCTCCACGCCACTGCACTCTACTCTGTACCACTCCACTCTATGTCACTTCACTTTACGTCACTCTACTCTGCAACACTATCTCCGCCACTGAACTCTACGCCACTCTACTCTGCATTGCTCCATTCTACACCACTGTACTCTACACCAGTACACTCAAATCTACTCTGCACTACTGCACTCTACAACACTCTGCTCTATACCACTGCGCTCCACACCACTTCACTCTACTCTGAAACAATCTAATCTATGAAAACCTGGCTCTTCAACCAGTAGTCATCCAACTTAGCTCCCTCCTTCTATTCCGCAGCGCCGAGACACCCCTGGGTATTTGCGCGCTATATAAATTGCATAAATAAATAAATAAATAAATATGCCACAGCACTCTATGCCATTGCATTCTACTCCACACCACTGCAATCAATGCTGTGCCACTCTACATCACTCTACTCTGTCACTGTGCTCTAGCCTGCACCACTCCACAATCTACTCCACGCCACTGCACTCTATGCAACTGCACTCTACTCATTTCTACGCCACTGCACTCTACGTCCTGCAGTCTACGCTATGCAACTGTACTCTAAACCACTGCAACCTACGCCAATGAACTCTACACCACTTTACTAAAACCAATGCACCCTCCACCACTACACCTACTTTGCACCACTGCACTTTATGTCACTATTCTCTACAATATTTTATTCTATGCCACTGCGCTACGTCACTCTACACCATTGAACTCTACGCCACTCTTTTCTACTTTGAACCACTGTACTCTATGTCACTGCTCTCTGTACCACTCTACGACCCTGCATTCTGACACTGTACTATTCATGACTGCGCTCTATGCCACTGCACTCTACTCTGCACCACTCAACTCTACACCAATCTACACCACTGCTCACGCCACTGCACTCTACACCACTGCACTCTACACCACTCTACATCTCTGCACTCTAGCCTGCACTACTCCACTCTTTTCTACTCTGAACCACTGTACTCTATGTCACTGCTCTCTGCACCACTGTACGACCCTGCATTCTGACACTGTACTCTTCATGACTGCACTCTATGCCACTGCACTTTACTCTGCACCACTCAACTCTACACCAATCTACACCACTGCTCACGCCACTCCACTCTATGCCACTTCACTATACGCCACTCTACTCCACTCTGCGCCATTCGACACTGTTGCACTCTACCCCACTGTAATCTACTCTGCACCGCTCTGCTCTATGCCACTGCACTATACGCTACTCTACATCACTGTACTCCACACCAAGGCACTCTACACCACTTTACTCAGAACCAATGCACTCTACGCCAATCTACTCTGCACCACTGTATTTTATGACACTGAACTCTATGATGCTTTACCCCGTTAATCTCTGCCCCACTGACGCTCTACTCCACTCTATGTCAATCCCCTCTGCAGAACTCTACTCCACTCTATACCATTCAACGATACTACTCCACTCTACGCAACTCCCTCTCTGCCACTTTACTCCACTCTATTCTATGACACTCCACTCTATGCCACTCCACTCTGACAATCTACTCTGCTCCACGCCGCTCTACTCAACAACACTGTACCCCACTCTACGCAACACCCTGTACGCTACTCCACTCTGCTCTACAGAACTACACGACAGTCTATGCCACTCCAATCTATTCAACTCTGACACTGTACTCCACTCTACGGCACTCAACGCTATGCTCTTCCACTTTATGACACTACTCCCTCCACGGCACTCCAGAACACTGTACGCCACTCTATGACACTCCTCTCCATGGCACTCAACTCTACTGCACGCCACTCCATAACATTCCACCCTACTCCAATTACGAAACTCCACGTCACTCTCCTTTACCCCACTAACTTTTAGCCATGCTGAACAGCACCCACTTTAGTGTACAATATTGTTAAAAGATATTGGCAAAGTCAATAGCTCTTGCATACATGCCAACCCTCCTCATTCAGGCGGGAGACTACAGATTTAAAGACTGATCTCCCGCGACCCGATTCCTGCATGCAGAAACCTTATTGCTGAATAATGATCTCCTGGTGACAAGCCAGCATGAACTCAGAAATGGTCTCATCTAACTTGGAGTATGCACTGCCAGTGACCTGTTGCTGCAGCTCAGTGCACAATCATTTTGTCACGCTCTCTGCCTTCTGTAGCACTAACTCCGTGCTCCTGACAGGTAAGGGAAGAAAGAACAAAGTATATTTTGCCATTCGGACATCCTATAGCAGAACACTTGTAAGTACGGTTACTTTGCTGTGCCAGTAAGGCAGGTTCTATACATGCCAACAGACCTGATTTAGGCAGGAGACTCGATTTTTATAGCCCCACACAACTTTATTTTAGATATCAACTACCTAAAATGGGCTCTGCTACCACGCCAGCCAATGAAGAAAATAAATTACTCCGATTTTTGCCACATCTCCTTCTTTGTAGCTTCATAATGTTGCCATGTATGCTCTTGCATTGGCGAGACGTATTGGCTTTTCCAATTCTTGTTTTTTCTGTTTATACCCACTAATACTCGCAACAGAATTTATCTACACACACGACTTTACTTAACTGCATACATTACCACACAAAATGTAAACTTTCTATTCTTTAAACACACAAACCACCACAAAAGCCTTTCCTGTTTTTTTACGCATATACTGGTCACACAAAATACCAGTGCTTTCTCATTAGTACAAAGGCCGCGGCCTTTCCTTTACACAATAATAGCACAGTTCTTTTACCCACACACAATTAAATAAAAAAACATGAACCCCTGCAAATCACAGAGGTAGTTCCTTTCTGACTCACACTGCAGCCCTTTTACATTAAAAAACAAGCATTTACAATGCAATAGGTCTCGCAATGACATTATTTTGAGCTATTGGCATTGTATATGTCATTGGTTTTTTTTTTCTCCCCTTCGTGAAGCATTAATCAAATGGTGTAATGCAAAATGGCAATAGCTCCCTTTGTTGTAACTGCGAAATCTATTGCATTGCATTTGTACTAGTGTGAGTTTTGTATTGTAAATGGTACTGGCTTTTATTAATGTGATATTTTTTATCACATTAATCTAATGCATTAAAAATGTTAATACCCACTCATTTTGGAATAAGGACTCTGAGTGGATATTACATATACCCATGTATTGTTACTATGACTGCAGTTACAGGTGTGAGATTACTGTCACTGCAGCTATAGGTGTGATGTTACCATTACTTCCGATATAGGTGTGAGATCATTATTACTGCAGATATAGGTGTGATATGTACAGTACAGGCAGTAAGAAGAGCTTGCTGCACACGGACAGGCAGTGAGAGGGGCTGGTCTGCACGGACGGTCAGTGACAGAAGTCTAGTCTATGTGAACAGGCAGAGAAAAGAGCTTTGTGCGCACGGACAGAAGTGAGAGGAGCTTGGTGCGCAGGGACAGGCAGTGAGAGGAGGATGGTGCGCAGGGACAGGCAGTGAGAGGAGCTTGGTGAGCAGGGACAGGCAGTGAGAGGAACTTGGTGCGCAGGGACTGAAGTGAGAGGAGCTTGGTACACAGGGACAGGCAGTGAGAGGAGCTTGGTGCGCAGGGACAGAAGTGAGAGGAACTGGGTGCGCACATGCAGTGAGAGGAGCTGGGTGCACAGAGACAGGCGGTGAGAGAAGCTTGGTGCGCAGGGACAGGCAGTGAGAGGAGCTTGGTGAGCGGAGACAGGCGGTGAGAGGAGCTTGGTGCGCAGGGACAGGCGGTGAGAAGAGCTTGGTGCGCAGGGACAGGCGGTGAGAGGAACTTGGTGCGCAGGGACAGGCAGTGAGAGGAGCTTGGTGCACAGGGAAAGGCGGTGAGAGGAGATTGGTGCACAGGGAAAGGCGGTGAGAGGAGCTTGGTGCGCAGGGACAGGCGGTGAGAGGAGCTTGGTACGCAGGGACAGGCAGTGAGAGGAGCTGGGTGCGCAGGGACAGGCAGTGAGAGGAACTTGGTGCACAGGGACCGAAGTGAGAGGGAGCTTGGTGCACACAGGCAATGAGAGGAGCTTGGTGCGCAGGGACAGAAGTGAGAGGAACTTGGTGCACACAGGCAGTGAGAGGAGCTGGGTGCGCAGGGACAGGCAGTGAGAGGAGCTGGGAGCGCAGGGACAAGCAGTGAGAGGAGCTCGCTCAGCTTTGGACTTTGGCATACGGCACACAGGCCGTAACCTCTGAGCAGCAGTGTGCGCTACACACGAAACCTACTCTCTTTTGTCTTCTGCTAGTTCATCCCAGGGTTTGAGTGGTCCGAAAAACCTCCCAAACATTAATATAAACCTTAGTAAAGTAATGAGTCTTTACACCAGCAGCAAGAAGCAGCGTGTACTGCATACAGTGCTGCAACACATCCGCCATAAAGCCCCTTAGACCAAACTCAATGAACAGTTCATGTACTTTTCAACGTACATCGGATCTTGATATGAAGTTAAATACGTCACATGCTTTGAGAATACTGGAGAGGTGCACTCCTAGATGGGTATTATGTCAATAAGGAAGCTCAATCAGTATCTTCGTAGAAAAAATATATACGTCTTTATTTCAAACAATCCATAAGGTTTATGCAAAACATCAGCCAACGCGTTTCGTTCAATGGTTGAACTTCGTCAGGGCAATCGTAATTGCTGGCAAGTAGTGGCGAATGTGGCGCCCGTTACCAAGTGGGTCTTGGAACCCGATCCGGTCCAGAACTGGTGGATGCTTTTCCATGAGTTGAGATGTAATTTCGACGGACTGCAGGAATAATAACTGGGCTCTTATCAAGGAGGCCCACCGCACAGGCGCAGTTCGAGATCTACATATTAATATC
This sequence comes from Calotriton arnoldi, assembly GCA_963921515.1. Classification (NCBI taxonomy): domain Eukaryota; kingdom Metazoa; phylum Chordata; class Amphibia; order Caudata; family Salamandridae; genus Calotriton; species Calotriton arnoldi. Next base: position 99,032 of record CAWUFW010007225.1, on the reverse strand, counting down.
TTCACTTCAGACCAGTTCTGGACCGGATCGGGTTCCAAGACCCACTTGGTAACGGGCGCCACATTCGCCACTACTTGCCAGCAATTACGATTGCCCTGACGAAGTTCAACCATTGAACGAAACGCGTTGGCTGATGTTTTGCATAAACCTTATGGATTGTTTGAAATAAAGACGTATATTTTTTCTACGAAGATACTGATTGAGCTTCCTTATTGACATAATACCCATCTAGGAGTGCACCTCTCCAGTATTCTCAAAGCATTGTATATCTGCCTGGCAGTTGGCATCCTACAACGGTGGGTGCAGGAGCTGATCGTGCACACTAACTTTGAATATACCACCAAATCATCATTTGGGGAACACATCGAGGAGGTGCGGCCATTGGAGTCCACCGTTGGTTCGCTATTTTTTATTAAATACGTCACATGATGGAAGCATTAGAACGCCTACAGAGCCTAACATTAGTATTAATATGAACAACATCTACACGGCACAGATTCTAAATGAGCCTCACTGATTGGAGTCTGCAGTGACCGGAGTTCAGTCCCCCCTCCTCCCGCCCCCCCTGCTTCAGCAAACTGCAGAGACCAGCTTGCAGAATACAGACTTTTACCACTTTACCAAATTTATGGACACTGAAAGAAGTTACCTTAAGTTTGTTACCGCTGTTGCTGTTCAAACCTACAGCCAGGCCTCGTCCGGGGGGCACAGAAGGGGGCCCGTGCACCCTTGCCCTGCACCATCCCTTTCGCCGCGTTCCTTCTCCATTACAAGGTCGATAGAGCCTGCAGCCCCGGTACTCTGCAGCGAGGACGAAGGGCCCGGGCTCTGAGAGGTTAAAACCAAACATGAACAGCGGTTGAGTGGATCAGATTGGGCGACAAGGACAAGGGGAGGTGGAGGGTGGGGCGTAACAGCAAAAGGACGCTAAAAAAGCGTAATGACACAGCTAGCACTGCACGCAGAACAGCACCCTTAATGTCGGGGCCAAGACGCCGGCTATCTTCACAGCCTTCCTTCCAAGCCATGAAATGCACACATCTAGGCCCCTCCCTAGGGCATCGCCACAGAAGTACACTAATCCTAAAATCTATTTTCCAACATCAAGCACACTGAAGTGTGTTTCCAAGTAATGTGAACGCTATATAAAATAGATCAATTACATTATTGGAGCATTTAAAAAAAACTGCAGACTAGTTACTTAACCACTTCGCCGCGATCGGAATTCCGCCCAGGTGCTGGACATTACGATCGCGGGTGTGGTCGTGACGAGCTCAGCTCGTCATGCGCACATGCCAACCGCGCAGCATGACGAGCTGAGCTCGTCATGAGCATCGAAGGGGATAACAGATTGAAAACTTTCTACATGACAAAGATTCAGGTGCAAAAAAAGGCAGATAGTGAGAATTCTTACCCCCGATCGATAGAGGTGCAGGATACCTAAGAAACCAAATAAAACCTTGATGTTTGCGGCATGGGCTAGAAGCTGGTTTTGCAAATCTCTGAGAGACTCGAGGGCTGACGTATATAAACATCTTAACACTGGGGATCAGAGAAAGTGCAAATCAACGGAGGCTTCCAAAAACAAGTTCCGTGTGCTCCGAGGCGGGGGAGGGGTGGGGGGCTAAAGCGAGGAGAGGCTCCCTGAGCGGACGTGTGCTCTGAGAGGGGGGGGGACGCTGAAGCGAGGAGACCTCAGTGTGCAGGGTAGTGCCTGCAGACTTTCTTATCTTTAGGGGGGGCCATCTGTTTCTAATTAGCATGACCACGCTAAGGCCATGCTAATTAAAAACAGATGGCCCCCCCTAAAGATAAGAAAGTGCTTCACGACAGCCGTGAAGCAGACGACCCAGTCCGGATGGGCCGTCCAAAAGGGAGAAAGGGCAGTTACTAAAGCATCCTTTTCAATGGGAAGCCAGCGTTTAGCATAACGCTGACGCGACCCAATGAAAAGGATGGGCGGGGCTTCAAGTCCCCTTCTGAAATCTCCTCTCTCACTATATGTCTCGCCGAGCGAGCAGCGCATGCGCTGCAACACTAGGCGAGACCTAAAAAGGCCGTTTTTGCCGGTATCTACTGTGTCACTGTGAGCCGAATTAGGGATGTAAAGTTCTTTATCCCTATACAACAATTTTCCATAAATCTTCCAATTCTCTGTTTCCTGTTGTACCCATTGCTTCGGATCAATGTTAGATTCAGCTTTGTTGCATGATGTCCAACAACGTTTTCAGTTCTTCTGCGGATCGAAGTGTGGTGGAAAGAATGTTAGGAGGATCTACTGGAGGTTGAATGTCTTCTGATTGTCTTGACAAACCATCTGCTTTTCAGTGACTGTTGCCTTTATGGCACATAATCAAATAAGTCAAATCGGGAGAAGAAAAACGTCCATTTAGCGTGCCTAGTGCTAGTGCATTTTAAGAAAGTCAAATGTAAAAGATTCTTGTGGTCTTGTGACATGCACCTTCTATCTAATGCCTCTAGCGTGTAAAGACGTCTTTTGTTGAAAGGAATTCTCTGCTTCTTTTATTGAAAGGAATTCTCGGTCACATATGGACTTCTTGGTTTCAGTCAAACTCTGTGAATATTACGCCACAGGATACAATTCTTTAAGCATAACATTTTATTTATTTCCAAAAATCCATCTTATAGAAATAATGAATAAATTGTTATTTTTTAATTCTCATAAATCTTTATTGAGGTTTATTTACGACAAATAAGTAATAAATCATTTGTAACAGAAAGTCGATACACATCGCACATATACTGTATGAATGCACTTTAGTATTAACATCCTTATAGGTCGATCAAATAAGAGCCAAGTTGAGTGTTACATGCTAAATGGATAAAGGTGAGCTAATAAATGAAACATTTGGTTAATAGAAGCAACATAGAGATACTTCTGATGGAGCAAGGTTTCATAAATGAAAACTTGCTTGTATTCAATCCTCCTCACAGTATTAATTTATTAAAACTTGTATTGTTAATACTAACCTTTTGCATTCACGACACGAAAGAGAAGGAAGCTTGCCTATGTGTTTTACTAATGAATAACGCTTGTCTGTAATCCAAAATGGCCGCTATGCGCGGGAAAACTCAATGCGCATGTCGCAACCATATCACATGGTGTGACGTCTTTCTTTGCTTGGTGGGAAACTTCTGCTTCTGCGCAGTGTGCATTAAAATGGCTGTTTGATGTTTTCACATGCTTCAGCTTATTCTCATGTCATTACTAAATTGTCGTTTCCTAACGCTACTAACGCGGGTTAGAATATATAATTAAATGGGAATAGAATAGAAAAAGTGGGCATACAGTGAAACATTTTATTTTGTGATTTTAATATTTTCTTCTTGCACTTTTATTAGTTCGTTTACTTGGGCCTGGGTTGGTGACCTGAAACTCGAGAGGCAAATGGTTCTGCACATGTGTCCTGTGTGCCTGCCAAATGAAGTCAATCTGGACGTCGTCCAATGCCGCGACCCGATGGCCGAAGATGCTGTACTCTTGCCTTTCCTGTTGTACATTGATACATCGTCTATGAAAATTGGTTTACATTTGTCATGAGACGGGTGGGAAATAAAGCGAATGTATTAATCTGAAGGGGTGGGAATTTAAAGACAATAGGCTTTACAATTTAGGCCAAATCGATATGGTGCGAGAATCCACCCCCTGTCCCTGTCCAATCAGAAGTAGTGGCCCCATATTTTAGCAACATTAAGGGGAGGTACATGGGCGTAGAAGGGTATAATAGAATATAGCATTAGTTAATTAGTTAGAACATGCGTTCACGAAGAACAGGCGTCCATGCTGCCAGAGCGCTCTTAGCTCCAAACTGCCAAACTGATCGGTTGCTGACTGAATCCCTGTCCTGAAGAGGTCCTGAGGAGGGGGCGGCGGAGTCCATTAGAAAGAAGGCACGGGAGAATCGAGGAGAAGTCGAGTATCAGAGAGGGGAACGACGCAGGCGTCGTTGTAGAGAGGTCACCGGTCCTGTCCTGATCCTGGAGGAAGTCTTTGCTCTTCATCCTTCCTGGGTCCTATTCTTTCCAACTCCGTGGCTAAGGGGTTTGGTTCTCGCACTTAGGTAAATATAATGCAACCTTTAGTTGCGCTGCTATCTCTATCCTCTCCTTTTCTTTAAACACCGTCATTGATTAGCAATAATCATTTCTATGCTTAATCTTGGGTATTGCGATTAAGTACCATGTGGCTCTGTATTTTACTCTGCTAAATCTTTAGATAAACATTTTAAAACTTCCTGACTCAGTGGTTATTTCAGGATTATGTACTATAATGAATGTCACTCATTTTAAATTTCCCAATTAGCAAAGGATTCATTGGTAAGTCATTACTCTTCAATCAGAAGGTAATTGGTAGCAGGGATTTTGATAGAGAGTAACAACTGATAAAACCCAGCGTAAGTATTAGATTAGCGTAGTATGAATGTATGGGCCCAAGTGAGTATCTGGTGTATGAATGCTGTTTGCTAATATCGCGCTGGATCAGTTTTCTGGTAATCAGAGGATGGTTACTCTTTGTTAATTGGGTAATGAGAATTTTATTTTCATGAACTAACATCCGTGTATTCAAAAGTTTTGTTTTATGTTGTCCAGAAACCCCGGGGTAAAAAGAATAGCGGATGGTAAGTGGAAGCCATACTGCAGTGAGGTTATCTGCCAGGCAGAAATAGTACTGAAAAGTTAAGCAGGACTTTCAGTACTTGTTAGGGACTCTATGCGTGTGAGTGATAGCAAAAGAGTACACTGGTGAAAATTTGATGTTATATCACCTAGAAAGGGTAACATTGGAGAAGTAACAGGTGCTTCTGGAGCTTGTGCGAAGAGTAGACGGAAGTGTTTTACTCGTAGTATATGTTAGTAAACGGAAAGGTTTTACTAAAGTGTGGAAGAAACTATCTTTTTCGAATTTAGAAGAAACTGGCACGATAGCGAATGTTTTATGTTGTTACTGAAATTAAGAATTGTAGAGAAAATAAGTTTGCGTACATTTTTGTAAAGGGAGGGTCAGTCGCCGGAGAGGGAGCTGACGTCACAAAAACGCCGCGCTGAGATTGGTTGAATCAGCGGGTGTGGAAAGACCCTTGTAAAGGAGGGGTCAGCAGTCAGGAGTAGTACTGACGTCACAGGTGCCGCGCTGGGATTGGTTGAACCAGCAAGGATAGGAAAGAGCAGATTGTAAAGGAGGGGTTGACAGATAAACGTCACCAAAAGGCCGCGCAAGGATTGGCTCGGAAATAAAAGATAGCAGACATTTGATTGGTCAAAATTATAGAAGCGAACATCTTAGTGGATAAGGATTGCATGTTAGAACGCGATCCGACTTTAACAGGAATTCGTCAGGATAGGAGATATTTAGGCTTTGCAGAATATAATTTTATACATCGGTACTTATCCAAGATGTACGGAGAAAAGAGAAAAATGTCATTTTTACAAAAGATCAAGAATTATTTTAAAAAGGACAAACCAATCAAAACTAGAGAAGGAATTATTATTCCACCAGCTAAAACGCCCGCTTCATTCATGATGATTGAGAGAGGTTATCATACTTGTGTATGGATGGAGAATTGGATAGAATATACCAAAAATGATGGAATACTAGCATTTCCCGAGAATGGCACGTTCAATGGGCGAATTCTACAAAACTTGAGATTGAGGATGAATGACTTAGAACCCAGACCTAGATTAACTCAGTACGAAGCTCTAGAGGAATGGGAAACTGAGGCATTTGAGCGGGACCGATCTAGGAGTAATAGGGGTTATCCAGGATTTTTCCCTAGATACCTACATGAGTCTAGGAGCGGTCAGATGAAACAATGGAGAAGGGCAATGATTACAGAAGGATTATATCCATTGTTCTCAGCAGAGGAGAAATTAGGAAGTAAATGCACAGAAAAGACAAAACATTTAATGAGAAATAAGGAGTCTGAAGACGAATTTATGGAGGAAATGTTAAGAAACCCCCCACCATATCAGGAAGGGACAAGTGGATGCACCCCAAGTGCACCACCAAAAACTCCATTAGTACCACAGGTAATGCATGAATTCACCCCGAGTAGAATACTTCATGACAAAGAAAAAGAAGCCCTAGAAAAGACCAGAACAGAATTAATACAGAAAATAACACAGATAAAAGTACACCCTGATTCTTTGACCATACCAGTAACAATTGGTCTAGTAGTTCCATTATATGGTACTCCGGGAAGCAGTCCTCCACCGATACTTGCACCTACTCCTGTGAATAATCCCAAACCTGAAGCTCCAGTTATAATTGAGGATCAATTTAGTGACTGTGAATCCACAATATCACTCATGGACTTGCCTATTCGAAGTACTGTAAATAGCACTCCCAGAAAAGATGTACCTGGATGTTCAAAAGATGTAAGTTTAATAACTTCATCGGGAGCAAAAAGTGCCACCATAGTAACACCTGAAGATCTAGAAAGATGGGTGCAAGGGTCAGTTAAACAGTGCACACCTCCGAAAATAATTGACATTTATAAACTGAAAGTCGAATTAGAGGAAATAATAGCAGGAAATGTAGGACTAGAACGCTTAAATACCTATGATGAAGAAGAATTATTGTTCCTGTGTAGGAGTATCACCAGAAATGTAAGGATATTCCATGAAAAATTATCCAATTTTGCACTACAGATAGGAATAGAAATAGGGAGATCAAAGGTACTACAGAAACCCTATAGAGCAGAATTTTCTGACAAAGATTTAGAAAATATGAATGCCTCTGGAAGAAGATTACAAATAAGAGAATTAATGTTAGTTTTGCAAAAATGGGGAGACCTAGATAAATGGAGAACTAGGTGGGCCAAGAAAAAGGAAGAAGCACGAACAAGTCGAACAGCATCTGAATATGTGATGAAGGAAACAGGGAAAGCAGATCAAATGTATCCAATGCGAGAAGTTGCGGGAGGAGGATATGTACATGTCCCATGGAGCAGATAGGATATTTTGTCATTTACGAATGATTTTCCAAAGTTGAGAGAAAAAACCAATTGAATGGTACAAGCAGGTTGACAGGTTTGTGAAGGTGTCGAAGGTATTGTTGAAGGATTTGGATGTGTTGTTTGATATAGTGGTACCTGCCGATTTATGGACAGATTGCAAAATCACAGTGGATTGGCCAAGTGACGAATATCCTAGAGATCCGAAAACAGGTGCCCCGTCAAATGATGTGATGAAAAAGTATCAGCAGGTGATAACTTACCTGAAAGGGAAAATACCACCGAAAGAAACAGATTGGGTGAAAATAGATCGAACTACCCAAGAAGTTAATGAATCGGTGCATTCCTACTATGAGCGTTTATTGCAGGTATTTAAACAGTATAGTGGATTTGAGGACATTGGAGACAAGAACATGAGTCAGTTTGTGTATCAATTTGTTTACGGTTTGAAGCCAGAGATTTGTCAGATGATTAAACAACACATTCTGTGTTGGCAGGGAAAGCCCATTGATGAGATTTTGAAGTATGCAAAATATTGTGGAGACGATATTGAGGATAGACACAAGAAATTGCAGGAAAAAGTGATGTGGGCTCAGGTGAAAATGGCTGAGAAACAGGGAATCAATTTGGAAAATCCGAGTGAAAATCAAGGAAAAGATTCTGGAACGAATGGTGAAACTGGGAATGGTGGAGAATTTAGAGGACGAATGAGTAGAGAAGAAGCTAAAAAGAAATTTCCTTGTCATGGATGCGGAAAATTGGGGCATTGGAAGGATGAATGTAAAAAGATTCGGAATAATAATGGTCCAAATCAAAATTTAAATCCACAGACGCAGAATGACTCACAGCAGGGTGTAAATCCTCAGAGTCAGTTGCCACCTGCACCTATTCAGGGTAATGTAAGCAGAGCAAAGCATGGTACAGACATCGGATATCAAGGAGGAAGTGGTAAGAATGATTATATGACATCACAATTTCTTTTACAGGACGATTTCTGTCAATTCAGTCCATGACGGTGCCTAGGAGAGGGGAAGAAGGAGTGCATACTTGGCGCATCCTTACAGGTAGATCAGTCAGGTCCATATGTTGAAGGGAATGTGAAAGGTAATAATATTACTTTCCTTTTGGACACTGGTGCTACCCGGTCTACTGTGAGAACAGCAGACACTCCAGACCTTCCTCTCTCTGGTGAAAATATCCAAGTAGTGGGGGTAGCTAATCAAAGAATTAGAACACCTCTTACCGAACCCATGGAAGTTAAAATCGGAAATTTCAGAGAAATGCATCAATTTGTAGTGTGTGATTCTAGCCCAGTAAATTTATTAGGTAGGGATTTATTGTGCAAGATGAATTGTACCATTTTCTGCACACCGGATGGTGTGGCAGTTCAGACACCAGATGAAGACCATGTATATAAAATTATGATTGCAAAACAAGGTACAGAAGTGGATGAGATGTTTTCGTTATTAACAAAAGATGAGTTGCCAGAAGAATTAAAAGGTACAGTAAACCCCATAGTATGGGATTTCACCGGAAAGGAAGTAGGACTTATGGCTAAAATAGATCCAGTTAAAATTACTGTAAAGGAAGGTGCAATTTTCCCAAATACCAGACAGTACAAAATGAGTGCAGAAGTAAAAGCAGGAGTCATTGAAGAAATAAATCGAATGACAGAACAAAATATCCTAAAAGAAGTAATGAGTAGCCCATGTAATTCACCTATAATGGGGTTAAAGAAACCTAGTGGAAAATATAGGATTGTTCAGGACCTGAGAAAAATAAATAAGATTGTAGAACCATGTTGTCCCATAGTGCCAAATCCTGCAGTAATTCTATACCAGATCCCTTGGAGTGCAGGATGGTTCACAGTAATTGATTTGTGTCAAGCGTTCTTTTCAATACCATTACATCCAGACAGCCAGTATCTTTTCTCATTTAAATTTGAGAACAAGGTCTATGTGTGGAATCGTGTTCCTCAGGGGTACACAGAAAGTCCTTCTATTTTCAACCAGATACTGAAAAAGTGCCTTGAAAAATTAGTGATGCCAGGAAGCTCAGTCTTAGTCCAATATATCGACGACTTATTGGTGGCATCGAATACTAGAGAGGACTGTCTTGTTGATTCCATAGCATTATTAAATCTTTTGGCAGAAGAAGGGCATAAAGTCTCACCTGAAAAGTTGCAGTTTTGTACAACAGCTGTTAAGTATCTTGGATACCAAATTGAGAGGGGAAAAAGAAGAGTAACCTCTGAAAGAGTAAAATTAATTAAGAAAATGCAAATGCCTGTAACCCAAAGACAAGTAAGAATGTTCCTAAGAATAGTAGGTTACTGTAGGCAATGGATACCAGGATTTTCCCTACTAGCGAAATCTTTAATTAACATGACGAAAAAGAAAGCAAAGGATCCTGTTGAATGGGATGATGAAAGTGTAGGAGCTTTTGTAAAATTGAGAAATGCTCTGTGCTCAGCACCAGCCCTAGGCATGCCAGATTATAAAAGAGAATTTGCATTATTCTGTCATGAAAGAGAAAATTGTGCACTTTCTGTCCTAACTCAAAGGCACGGATTAGACAGACGTCCTACAGCATATTTTTCTGCTACATTGGACCCAGTAGCAACCGCGTTGCCAGGATGCTTAAAAGCAGTGGCGGCTACGTGTTTGAGCATTGAACAAAGTGAGTCAATTGTGATGGGACACCCTGTAAAAGTGTATGTTCCACATGCAGTTGTCATTCTGTTGACAAGAACCCGAACTCAGCATCTTACTCATAGTCGGCTGACTAAATATGAAAGAATAATAATGGGTGCTGAAAATGTGAACATGGTATGGTGTACTATAATAAATCCAGCAACCTTACTACCAGACCCATATCATGAGAGAATTAAAGATGATGAAGACGATGAACATGATTGTATACAAATTACAGAATTATGCACAAAACCACGCCCAGATATTGAGGAACAGCCTCTTAAAAAGCCAGACAGGGAGCTATTTGTTGATGGTTCATGTCAAAGACATGAAGACGGTAAACTAACTGCTGCCTATGCGGTATGTGAATTAACTGGAATAGTTGAAGCATCTTATTTACCAGGAGTCAAATCTGCACAAGTAGCTGAATTGATTGCGTTGATAAAAGCATGCAAAATTGGGAGGAATCAGAGAGTAACCATATTTACAGATAGCCAATATGGTTACGGGGTTGTGCATGATTTTGGCCAACTATGGATGCAGAGGGATTTCATGACTTCTTCAGGATCCCCCATTAAAAATGGACAATTTGTAAAGGAATTGCTAGAAGCAATACAATCACCAAAAGAATTGGCTGTGGTGAAATGTGCCGCACACCAGTCAGGAGATGACTGGGTGGTAGTAAGCAACAGATATGCAGATCTGGTGGCTCAACATTGTGCCAAAACCAGAATGTCAGTCAATAAGAGGGTGGAAAGAATGGGAATCAGCTGCCAACTTATGCTGTATATGCCACCTGAAACTTGATGTCAAGAAATTGCAAGATGAGGTTGATGAAAGTGAGAAGAATTTGTGGATCAAAGAGGAGATGATGAAGTGTGGATCAGTGCTGATGGCAGACCAGTCATGCCAGACTGTTTACTCTCACAAATGGCTAGGATGTATCATGGAGACACACACATAGGGAGAGATGCAATGATTAGGCTGTTCAGACAAAATTGGTATAATCGTAAATTCAGGGCTGTTGCAGAGAGTCTTTGCCAGAGATGTCTAACTTGCCAGATGCATAATCCGGGGAGGAAGACAGTAATTGGATTTGGGAAAATTGGAAAGGCAGAGGGTCCATTTATGAGACTTCAGTTTGATTTCATACAGTTACCACCATGTAAAGGGCTGAAATATGTACTAGTCATAGTGTGCCTGTTTTCAAAGTGGGTGGAGGCTTACCCTACTAGGAGAAATGACAGCATTACAGTTGCGAAACTGTTGCTACGAGAACTCATTCCTAGGTTTGGTTTTCCAGTAACTTTGGAATCAGATAGAGGAAAACATTTTAACAGCGAAGTGATCAAACTAATCTGTGAAGTATTCCAAATCCAACAGAAACTGCACTGTGCATATCGTCCAGAAGCTTCTGGAGTGGTTGAACAATTGAATGGCACTATAAAGTCAAGATTGGGAAAAATGTGTGCATCCACATCATTAGAATGGCCAGATGCGTTGCCACTTGTTCTAATGTGTAATGTCAGAAGTATACCTGACAGAAACACAGGATTGAGCCCCCACGAAATAATGATGGGAAGAGCAATGAGACAAACACATGTTCCCACAAACAAACTGGTGAATATATCTGATGATATGGTTCTGGACTATTGCAAAGGATTGGCTGACCTAGTGCGTTCTGTTTCTCATCAGGTTGGAGAAGACGCAGTTTCCAGGCAGCCTGAACAAGAACATGATCTGAATCCTGGTGACTGGGTGGTAGTGAAGAATCACACCAGAGAAACGTGTCTATCACCTAGATGGGGCAGACCGTGTCAAATCATACTGACAACGAATACAGCAGTGAAGTGTGCCGGATTTCCTAATTGGATTCATGTAAATCACACCAAGAGAGTACCAGATCCTGAGGAAGAGAGTCCTCAGACAACGCCAATCACTGAAGAAGCTGAAGGTTGCCCAGCTGAAGGATCTCAGGTTCGAGATTCCAGAGAAGCTGAAGAAGAACAACCGAGCACAAGTCAGGATTGGATACCCGTGGTAGAGGTTCCTGAAATATACCACAGAACAAGAAGTCAAGCGAAATTGGAAGAAATTGAAGAAGATCAGATAGGTGAAGAAGAAGCAGTTCAGGAACAAGAAGAAAAGACATTAAGAAATCCTGAACAAGGTCAGATAGGGAAAGGAAACTGGACTCAAAACAGTGAAGATCTAATAGACTTTGAACAGGGACTGACAGGTCTAGAAGAATCCGGTCAGGCTGCAGAAGTTCACAGTGCAATAAGCCCTGATCAGAACAAGTTAGATCAAGAAGAGTGCACAGAAGAAGAAAACGTTGAAAAACATGAACTTGAAGAAATAAACAAAGAACAAAGTCAATTATTGGAAATTCACAGTGGAGCTGTTACAGAGAAACCAATCAGACCTGAAAAAGAGCAAACAGAAGAAAAAGTAATAAAAGAAAACGAAGCAGTGCTAAGCAGTGAAATTAAAAGATTTCTGAAAACGAAGATAAAGAGACAGTTCAAACAAAGAAAACAAGAAAAGGAGATCATTGGCCAAGTGTCATTAAAAGAGTGAAGTACCACATAACAACCAGAAGTGAAGATCCAGATCAAGTGAATGAAGTGTCAAGTCAAACTGACCAAGAACATAAAACTGCGAAAAGAAGAAGTAAAAGACTGAAACTTGTGAATAACAAATTCAAGGGTCCTGATTGGACTTATATCATCCTTGAAGATTTTGAAAGCTCAGAGTCAAGTGACAGTGGTGGCGAAGGAACAAGTGCAGAACTGACGTACGAAGAAGAAACAAGACCACCCTGACTAAGCAAAAGAATAAGCTAAAGAAAAGAAGAAAAGATAAGAAGAGCAATCTTACTTGTCGAAAAATGCCTGACAATAGAGTTACTGGGAGACCAAAACAGAGATGTTGTAGAAGATGCTGTGCATTATGCATATGTAGTCTAGTGATGGTGCTTATAGTATGGTTAGTCCTGATTGTAGCAGTTCCTTACCTTATGATAATAGATAAAAAGATTAATAATGAAACTAAAGGGAGGACAGCAAACATGAAGGGCAATAGAGTAGAACTAATGGCAGAGAATGAACCAGAAATTCATCATGAAATAGCTGATAACAACACTAGTTTAAACGTTTTCACAAAGTTATTGTTTCAATATGTAGACACAATGGAAATTAGTAATTGTTATGTCTGTATGAAGTTACCTGAATCAGTAGCAGAAGGATTAACATACCATCACTTACCACTGACATATGGCATATCATGTAGTGTTTTGTCTAGTTTATTTTATAGAACAGGGAGACTTCAGTATTATTATTCAAAATTAGATGTGATATTTTCTGAGGTTCTGATTCGCAAAAGTATGAACCCAGTGCTTAGTAGTCAAGACGCACAGTTTATGGGAGAATTTTTCTTAACAATGAAATCAATAGACATAACACATGCACATAGACACAATCTAACATGTTCTTTACTTGAAGAAGAAAAGATATTTTTGAATTTAGTAGAAGATAGAAGACAAGATTTTCAAAAGAAAGCTTCTGAGCATAAGGCTCATTTGCCACGTTGGGCTGAGAAAGAAGGGAGTTACACACCTGGCAAGGCTCAAGCTGCTATGGCTCTGGATTTTGTAAAGACAGGGAAAATTTGTCTTCATAGGTTAAAGACTGAATATAACAATGTTTTCATCGGTACCAGTGAATGTGAACACAATTTATTAGTTCTCGGAGGTTGGGGACTCAAAGGGGGAACAGATTCAGTTTTTCCTGGAATCTATTATGTGTGTGGGAATAAGGCTTACTTTAGGCTTCCTGCACGGTGGTATGGAAGTTGTTATTTTGGAATAGTATTTCCAAAGATATACCACGTAAAAAGAAACACTTAGAGCAATGAAAACAATAGTGAATTAATACGTAGTAAAAGAGCTAGTTTTTCAGAAATTGTAGGTGATGTATTTGGTGCATTGATACCTTCAGTGGGAATAATTCTGAACTCAAGGAAAATATGTAAATTGTCTACAGTGGTTGATCGTTTATCAACGGATACTGCTGGAGGTTTTCTAATGATTAATGCGGAAATGGTTGCGATTAGATCTATGGTTATGCAAAATCGACTTGCTCTTGATATTATATTGGCAAAAGAGGGCGGAGTCTGTAAATTATTGAAGACGAAACATTGTTGCACTTATATTCCTGATAAGAGTGCAGAAATTGGAACATACATACAGAATATAACTAAACTTGAGAAAGAACTTAAACCACTGGAAGTTGATAGTGTATGGGAAAGATTGACAAATAGTATCTCGTCAATTGGAACCTGGTTTGCTAAATGTAGGGAAAGGACTTATAGGTCAAATATTAGTACCCTTAGCAGGGATAGCAATAATAATCTTGGCAGTAACAATATGGTGCAAATGCTGTAAAAAGAATGGAACATATAAGGTGACAGGAAGAGGAAAGAAACGAAAGGTAGATGAAATCGAACTTGAAGAGTGGAGAAGTGAATTATACAAGAAATTAAAAGGAGGTTGTAAAAATGGAAAGTGTAAAGATGAGAATGAAGTAATTTCATAAAAGTTGGCATCTGATTGAGGGTAGTGTTTTGATGGCTCAGAAACGCCATCAGAGAGGGGATTGATGGAGCAAGGTTTCATAAATGAAAACTTGCCTGTATTCAATCCTCCTCACAGTATTAATTTATTAAAACTTGTATTGTTAATACTAACCTTTTGCATTCACGACACGAAAGAGAAGGAAGCTTGCCTATGTGTTTTACTAATGAATAACGCTTGTCTGTAATCCAAAATGGCCGCTATGCGCGGGAAAACTCAATGCGCATGTCGCAACCATATCACATGGTGTGACGTCTTTCTTTGCTTGGTGGGAAACTTCTGCTTCTGCGCAGTGTGCATTAAAATGGCTGTTTGATGTTTTCACATGCTTCAGCTTGCTCTCATGTCATTACTAAATTGTCGTTTCCTAACGCTACTAACGTGGGTTAGAATATATAATTAAATGGGAATAGAATAGAAAAAGTGGGCATACAGTGAAACATTTTATTTTGTGATTTTAATATTTTCTTCTTGCACTTTTATTAGTTCGTAAACTTGGGCCTGGGTTGGTGACCTGAAACTCGAGAGGCAAATGGTTCTGCGCATGTGTCCTGGGTGCCTGCCAAATGAAGTCAATCTGGACGTCGTCCAAGGCCGCGACCCGATGGCCGAAGATGCTGTACTCTTGCCTTTCCTGTTGTACATTGATACATTGTCTATGAAAATTGGTTTACATTTGTCATGAGACGGGTGGGAAATAAAGCAAATGTATTAATTTGAAGGGGTGGGAATTTAAAGACAATAGGCTTTACAATTTAGGCCAAATCGATATGGTGCGAGAATCCACCCCCTGTCCCTGTCCAATCAGAAGTAGTGGCCCCATATTTTAGCAACATTAAGGGGAGGTACATGGGCGTAGAAGGGTATAATAGAATATAGCATTAGTTAATTAGTTAGAACATGCGTTCACGAAGAACAGGCGTCCATGCTGCCAGAGCGCTCTTAGCTCCAGACTGCCAAGCTGATCGGTTGCTGACTGAATCCCTGTCCTGAAGAGGTCCTGAGGAGGGGGCGGCGGAGTCCATTAGAAAGAAGGCACGGAAGAATCGAGGAGAAGTCGAGTATCAGAGAGGGGAACGACGCAGGCGTCGTTGTAGAGAGGTCACCGGTCCTGTCCTGATCCTGGAGGAAGTCTTTGCTCTTCATCCTTCCTGGGTCCTATTCTTTCCAACTCCGTGGCTAAGGGGTTTGGTTCTCGCACTTAGGTAAATATAATGCAACCTTTAGTTGCACTGCTATCTCTATCCTCTCCTTTTCTTTAAACACCGTCATTGATTAGCAATAATCATTTCTATGCTTAATCTTGGGTATTGCGATTAAGTACCATGTGGCTCTGTATTTTACTCTGCTAAATCTTTAGATAAACATTTTAAAACTTCCTGACTCAGTGGTTATTTCAGGATTATGTACTATAATGAATGTCACTCATTTTAAAATTCCCAATTAGCAAAGGATTCATTGGTAAGTCATTACTCTTCAATCAGAAGGTAATTGGTAGCAGTGATTTTGATAGAGAGTAACAACTGATAAAACCCAGCGTAAGTATTAGATTAGCGTAGTATGAATGTATGGGCCCAAGTGAGTATCTGGTGTATGAATGCTGTTTGCTAATATCGCGCTGGATCACTTCCATCATTATCTTCAGTTGCAATACGTATATAGAACTTAATCATAGCACTCTCATGTGATCCGGAATATTACCTGAAATAAAAAAGATAGCTGAAGAGTTAGGAGATCCAGTGGATGCTGAAACAGGATTGAGTTCAGTTAGTCAATATGTCAATCAGCAGATTTGTAGAGTACTTGTTTCCTGTGAGGGTATCCAGGTGCTGGCAGGGTCCGGTTGATTAGCCGAATAGCCAGGTCTTCGGGGACTTTCGGAAGTCTGGAAGAGATGGGGAAGTCCGTAGATGAAAGGGTAGCTTGTTCCATGTCTTTGCTGTTGGGTAGGAGAAGGGGGTGAGGCTTAGAGAAAGGGACGTGGAGCGGAGGTGTCTGCTGGGCTGATCGAATTTCAGGAGGTGGTTCAAGTAGGCAGGTTCGCAGTTGTGTATTGCATTGTATGCATGGGTCAGGAGCTTGAACTGGCATTTTTTCTGTACAGGGAGCCAGCGGGGTGGGTGATGTGGGTTCATCTAGGAAGATCCAGGACGAGCCTGGCTGCAGCATTCTGTAGGGTCTGTAGTCGGAGGAGGTGAGCTGCAATCCCTGCATTGAGAGAGTTGACATAGTCCAGTCGGCTGGAGATGAGGGCCTGAGCGATGGTGCATCTTGAACTTTGGGTTGGCCATTTGAATATACTACAAATCATGCAGAGGATGAAGAAGCAGAGGGGGAGACAGAGTTGACATGAGTCATCATGGTTAGATTGTTGTCTAGAATTATGCCTAGGTTCCTAGTGTGGTCAGTGGGGGTAGGAGTAGGTCCGAGTTGTGAGGGCCTCCAGGATGTGTCCCCTGGGTAGCTTTTGCTCCTGAAAATCAGTACCTCAGTCTTGTCCATGGTGAGCTTCATCCAGTTGGTGACCTCTGTCCTGCAGTTGTGAAAGTTGGTCTTGGTGTTGATGGTGTCTTTAGAGAGGGAGAAGGAGAGGATGAGTTGTGTGTTGTCAGCGTAGGATATGATTTTGAGTCTGTGGGTTTTGGCAATGCTGGCCAGAGGTGTCATATAAATGTTGAAGAAGGTGGGGCTGAGCGAGGATCATTGGGGTTCGGAGGTGAAGGGGAGAAGGCAGCCTTTTTGCGTTCTTCCGGTGAGGAAAGAGGCTATCCATCTGAGACCAGCTCTTTACATGCCTATGTTGTGCAGCTTTGTGATAGGTGTGTGGTGGGAGACCGTATCAAAGGCTGCCGAGCGGTCTAGGAGATTCAATATGTATGTATCACATTTATTGTGTCACTGAAAGAGTCAAAAGTGATGATCAGCAATGTTGTGGCTTGTAAAGTCATCCAATGTCTGCCATATCTTTTGTGAAATCCTGGGAACTGTGTGCAATTCCGATGTACATGATCCATACCAACCAAGTGTGATAAGAGGTTTGTGTGCACAATTTTCATTCAGGAAGAATAACCTTTGTAGCAATGACCAAGAGAAGGTCAAGAAGTGCAAAAGCACATGTATTATGGTATTGTGAAAGTGGTGAGCACAATTGGCCTAAGATGACCATAGGGATGTTTAAGGTAATTGCTAATTGGTCTGCAATCATTTCCCAATATGAGCCAAGGTGGGTGCAAAAGCAATGAAAATGCTGGATAAATTCATGCCAAATCTGATTACCAAGTCGAAATTAAGTTCACTATGGAATAATCCAAAAACTAAAGCAGAAGCGGTCTATAACCCTGACCCAACATGGGCCAGCAAAGGAATATGTCTACTCAGAGACCTGTATAAAGACAATTCAATCCCTCGCTCATGTGCAAAATTTCAAACAAAATTCCATTTAGATAGTATTGGCTTTTATGCTTTCCTGAAAATTAAAGGAACACTGTTTAAAGTAGGCCAATTTGACCATCCTCACATTATCATCATCATCAAATGTTTATTTTGGATATAAAAATCCATAAAACACATCAAAAATATAATTCATAAAAGCGGAATAAAAACATTATTAGAATTAAAAACGATAGGTAGCAGCCAATGCATACAAAAGAGTCAATGGCACATTACTGCATTAGCACACAAGAGTAAATTACAAGACAGCAAAAGTTCTGATGTGATAAGAGTGAATAACAATAAAACTTTTAGATCCAGAGTACAGATAAGAAATGCTCCAATCGAAGACACACAGAGATGAATACTTTATTGTTGAATCCTATGGATGCGGAAAGCCAGGCAGCGTGAATAAACTTAGGGGCATATTTAGAAGGGCTTATTGCCACTAGAACGTCACTTTTTATGGCGTTTTGGTGACGATAAGCCCTTTGCCTTATTTACAAAGCAGCGTTAATGCCGCCTTGTAAATAAGGACCTTTTTCACGCAGCACTTAGCGTGAAAGGGGTGGACAATGGGTGTTGCGGTGGGAGTTTCTCCAAAACACCCATTGCTTTTGACCCTGCACCCTATTTACAAGGGAGGCGTAAATATGGGGAAGCGCCAAAAATAAGACCAGGGAAAACCTGGTCTTAACATGGCAAAACAAGGAGAAATTATTAATTTCTCCTCGTTTTTGCTGTTTCTATGTGTGCTGCATTATGCAGCATACATAGAAAGAGCAAATTGCCTTCCTGCACATAAACAATCATTAAATAATGACGAGTTGCAACTTCTATGTGTGCTGCACAAAGCAGCACACATAGAAGTTAGAATTCGCCATTAGTGATTGTTTATGTGCAGGAAGGTACACCTTCCTGCAGATGAAAAACCATTCCCTGCAATGCAGACACCCTTGCACTGTGGTGCAAAGGTGCCTTCATTGGCGCTAGGCAGCTAGATTCTGCACCAGCGCTAGGGAAAACGCAGGGGTGCGCAGCATTCTTGTGAATAAGGCATATTCCTGCATTTTTAAACTGGTGGAGCGCGGCATTAGCAATTTTGGAGCTACACCGCCCTCCGCCAGTTTATTGTAAATATGCCCCTTAGTCATCGCAAGTACATCACCTCACTCGTATCTAAGTGCAGGTGCATGTTGCCGGAAGCCCAGGAGCCTGCACAAAGGTTTTAACCATTGCTGACGGGGTTTGGCATAAGCAGGACAAAAAGAAAGCAAAGTAATGGAGGGTTTCTTCCATCTGGTTACAGTAGGGGCACATGCCCGAGCTACAATACTTTGCACCACACTTCACACAAACACTAATCACCGGAAGGATCTCATGCCTCTATTTTAGGTAGAGTTGTAACTAGGAAAGCCAGGGAGAATGCAAAAAAACAGATCATAAGCAGGTTTAATCTTAATATCCAAAAATGAATCAGTCATGCTCCCTGCTTTGACACTTTTCAGTTCCTTCAGCCACACGTACTCATTTAAGCGATTTTTAATCACGGTGCGAGTGATAGACTTAGCTGTACCCGGTGAGTCCCAAATAGAGGACATACCAAGTGGCTGAAGCAAGGACTTAATGTGAGCAAGCCAGTTGCTCTTTTCCCAGCCCAGAGAATTTAGGAGTGCCTTGATCGAAGTTCTGTAGGATTCCAGCTCCTCTGTAGACCATAGTCTATTGATAAAGACCCAGGTCTAGGAGCAGGGGAAGACTCTTCACAAACCTATTTTCTATTTTACAGAGTTCATCTGACCCAGCATGTCCCCAGAATTCTGCACCATACATAACTGAACTTTTCACCTTAAGATTTTAGATCTTCACCACCGGGGCAAGAGAATGCGCGTGGGCCTTCTTGCTCAGTTTAGACACAACCCCAGCTTCCTGTTGGAGTTTCAGTGTGCTTTTTCTTATGTGTGTGGACCAGCTCATTGTTTGATTGAAACAAACCCCCAGATACACAAACTCCTGGACTTGCTCAACGGAAACACCCTGCGCCACTATCATATCCCTGGCTGATTTATACGGATTAAGCACTATACATTTTGTTTTATTAATGTTAAGCTCAAGGCCTTGTGTGCTGCAGATATGTAGGAAATGATCCACAATTGCTTGCAGACCATTTGGAGTTTAGATATTAATAGCGTTCAATCTGCAAAGAGCAATGTTGCGATTTTGTGGGGACCCAATTTAGGTACATCGTTACCAGGGTAGTCGAGTTCACGCACTAGGTCATTAATGTAGAGCGCAAACAATACAGGGGCCAGCACACACCCCTGGTGAACACTGAAGCTAATGCTAAAGGAGTCAGTGAGTTCACCATTGGCGCGATATCTAACCCTGGCCAAGTTATGTGCATGGAGCCTAATTAATACAGACAGAAGGTTGTCAGGGACACCCATCTCCTTCAGAACCTCCCACAACTTGCTTCTAGGAATGGAATCAAAAGCTGATTTTAAATTAACAAAGACCTCATATAAGTGGTGTAGGAAAGTGCCCCTTTTGCATGGTTGCCCCCACTTTTTGCCTAATGATTGATGTACTTTGACTGAGTGTGCCCTGGGTTCCTGCTAACCAGGTACCCAGGGCCTATATTCTTTCCCTAAACTATACTGTTGCAAAACCCAATTGGCAACTCTCTGGTCACATGTAAGTCCCTTGTAAATGGTACCACAGGTACCAAGGGCACTGTGACCAAGGAAGGCCCCTAAGGGCTGCAGCACCTATTGTGCCACCCTTAGAGGCCCTGTACCATTACAAGCACACACTGCCATTGCAGGCTGCATGTGTTGGTGCAGAACAAAGTGAAGAGTCAACATGGCACACATCCCACCGCGTCGCCTGTGGCTCAGTCAGGCTGCAAAATGGTCGGGCCGGTGCGCTGGCTGCGCAGCGTGTGCCGCGGGGAGACTCAGGCGCTGCGGCTGCCTGCAGTGCTGCAGTCTGTTGTGCACAAGTGTTGTGTTCAACTACTCGGCACGCTGCAGGCTGATGTGGTGCGGCGCGCCGGGCGTCCGCGACGGCGAGAGGCAGCAGGCTGAGACGGCGCAGCGCCGCAGCAAACAACTTTGGAGCAGAGAGAGGTCTGGCACGCACCCCCGGGACCGCCGTCCAGTTACTGGTAAGAAACTGTTGGAAAAAGGAGACCTTAAGAGACGACACACTATAATTCCATTGAACAAAATATCTGCCAGATGTCTAGGTGCTGATACGATTAAGGCAGCTAAAAACTTGGTTGGTGCGGACAATGTGCATCTGGCCCTTTCATTAGTTGGATTTGAAGCTGACCTGCGGAAGGCAATGGAATATGTGTTTGGGACAACACTGGTTTGCGACAGCCTAGATAATGCCAAGAAAGTAACTTTTGATAAAAGAGTGATGACTAAGACCGTCACACTTGGAGGAGATACTTTTGATCCTCAGGGAACTTTGAGTGGAGGTAATCTCATCACTGTTTTCTGCCATTATTAGAAAGAATTAGTTGGGTAATGGAGTAGCAAAAAGCTATTATTAGCTCAATTCTGTATCTATGTAAATCCAGAAATTCATTATTAGGCTTCACTATGTAATCTGTTTATTTGCTACAAACAATGATAATTTTTTGACTGTTTATTCAGGCCTCCAGGCGTCGAGTCTATTTGGAGCCATGAAATGCAGACTCTCCTTTCAACTTATTGCTCTTTCTGGCATGGATAGTCTATTTAGTTGACATGTTGCATCCAGCGAAAAAACTCTTGATTTGATCATTTTACTTGAGCTGCTATATTGTGACCATTGTAAAAGCTGTGTGACACAGTTGGACAAGGGCATGAGTTTCTAGAGGTAGCTTGATTGTGAATTGGGTGTGACATTTTCTGAAGCTTTTTGGACAAAACATTGAGGGGAGGGAGTGTTGGGTACAAAGTAGGATTTTAACAGTCTTAAGGTAGTATCTTCAACTTGAACATTTTAAGTTCTCTCATACTGTAAATTAATGCTTTTATCTGAAAGAGACACGTTAGTGATAGATTCCTTACCTTAGAATATCCCCAGGCATCAGCAGTACCCCTGCGCGTCAGTAGGTGGCGTTGTGCGGCTCCGCGTTCGTCGCTGGCGTTGTAAGCGCCGAGATGACGTCACGGAGACTACTTAGGCGCCACCCATGCGCGCTGACGTCAGTTCTTTCCTTTTCTGCGCCAGCAAGCGCAGATCCGGTTAGAGCACGTACCTTAGTCACTTTTTGACTAGTTGTTTTTGGGACTTTTGTCTCTGCTTTTCTAAATCTTGACTCCTGGTGCCACGTAGGGATGCCTCGGTTTAAATCCTGCGGGGCCTGCTGCTGTACGATGTCGGTGGCTGACCCCCATGGCGTCTGTTTCTACTGTCTGGAGCGCGGTCATGTTCTGACTGTCTGGCCATGGCTCCGAAGGCTTTGCGGGAGCGGTCCCGAAAGCTGCTGGAGGCTGACAGTCGTCTCCGCGCCGTTCCAGGTCCAGGGGTCGCTCGAGGGACCGACGGCGAAGCCATCATCCTCGCTCCTCGGGGTTCACGTCTTCACCCTTGGAATCGGGTAAGAGATGTCACAAGTAACAGTCGAAGAAGCGCGTACGCTCTCCAACCTCCCCCCGTCGGTCTCCGGACGAGGGGGCCAGGGGTCCTTCCCCCACGGCTCCGTTGGAGCCTGTGAGTCCCACGGCCTACCCGCCCTACCCGGGTCCGTTGGAGGCACCGGCCCGGGTGCAAGAGTTTCTTGCCGCCATGGGCTGCCTTTTCAGGCCTAGGGCTCCCTATTGAGGGCTCTTGCTTGCCACCGGCTCCGCCGCTGTCGTCTGCGGCTCCGGCCCCGGCACCGCAAGGTTCTCCGCCGGCGGCCCGGCGCCGCAAGGTCCTCCGCCAGCGGCTTCGGCCCCGGCACCACAAGGTCCTCCGCCGGCGGCTCCGGCGCCGCAAGGTCCTCCGCCAGCGGCTCCGGCCCGGTGCCCCCTGCGGCTCCGTTCCTGGTGCCACACTGGGTTCTGTCATCCCACCTTCTTCTAATTAGGACATGGAGCCGGATCGGCGCCAACCGGCGCCGTTACTGGTGCCGTTCCTGGCGCCGTTCAAGCGGAGGACCTCCTTACTGAAGTGCTTCAGCCGGCGGCAAGTTCCATAGAACCTCTGCTTCCGTTCAATGAGGCCTTGACAATGCTGGAGCAGTTTGGCCAAAAGTTGTTTCCCTCTGCCGGCCTGAGGCTGCGGTTAGTACACACCGCATGCCTCTTGGGCCGCTATTCTCACGCTGTGTGGGACACGGTGGCGCAAACTCTGCCCCACTGCCCGGAGAAGGTTCGGGCTGTACTTTCCCAAGCTGTTGCGGAGGGGAAGGATGCCGCGAAGTTCGCCTTTCGGTGTGGGTTGGACACCGCGGACTCTTTGGGGATAGCCATCTCCACGACGGTGGCCTTGCGGCGACACGCCTGGCTGCAGTCCACGGGTTTCGGGGGCTGTCTAGAGTTCCCTCTCTCCACCACACGCCCGGCCACATCTACCTTTTGTTCTTTTCGTGCACGAAAGGGGCGCCCCTACACGTCTGTTCAGCCAGAGGCCTGCGCATCAGCGCAGCCGCAGGCATGGTGGCCGCCGTGGCAGCACGGGGTCAGCGTGCGGTCCGCCTCCACTCCCGCAGCATCCGCCTCAAAGCCTTCCTAGTCCGAGTTTTCGGTGCGCCCACGCCGGTGGGCAGCAGGATTCAACATCACCTCCCCACTGGCGCTCTGTCACTTCGGACAGGTGGGTGCTGCAAATCGTCCGAAGGGTTTACTCCTCCCCTTCCAGTCTGTCCCCCCCGGCCATGCCACCTCAGTTCCACCGCAGGTCGGGGATCACTTGGCACTTCTCCGACAGGACGTCACAGCCCTCTTGGCCCAGGGGGCCATCGAGCGCGTTCCGGGACCAGAAGTAGGACATGGTTGTCATTCCCACTACTTTCTGGTCCCCAAAATGGTAAAGGGGGGCCTGCGCCCCATCTTGGACCTCAGAAACGCCCATCGTTTCCTCTGGAGGGAGAAGTTCAAGATGTTGACTCTGGCTCAGGTCTTGGCTGCCCTCGACCCTGGAGCCTGGATGGTAGCGTTGGTCTTGCAGGACGCATATTTTCACATTCCCGTCCTGCTGGCCCACCGGCGTTACCTGTGGTTCACGGTAGACCGGGAGCATTTTCAGTTTGCCGTGCTCCCCTTCGGCCTTACAAGCACCCCTCGGGTGTTCACCAAAGTGATGGTGGTGGTCGCAGCTCATCTGCGCAGATCAGGGGTTTCAGTCTTCCCCTATCTCGACGACTGGCTGTTGAAGGCGGGCTCGTCCCAGGCAGTCGTCGCCCACCTTCAGACTACGGCCAACCTCCTGCAATTGCTGGGGTTCTCCATCAACATGCCGAAGTCGCACCTGAGTCCCTCTCAGAAGCTTCCCTTCATCGGAGCGGTTCTGGATTCGACACAGTTTTGGGTTTATCCTCCCGGGCAGCGACTCCCGGAGCAGGGGCAGAGGCTCAACAATAACAACAACCAGGGAATAACCAATGTTGTAAACCTGAGTACGCATAGCCTCAGCATAGAAGAAGAAGTGGTTCTAGCGAAAGGCTTGGGTTTTGTCCCCACCCCAAATAACGACCCTTTCTTCCTCAACACTGAATTAGCTCAGTTCTTAAGAAAGATCAAGCTGAAAGATTATTTTGGCGAAAACGAAACACTGGATAGTGACCGGACCAGCACTGGACTACGGAAGAAGTCCACTTTCTCTCCCGAACCAGAACATATCCTGCAATGTCCTGGCATTTGAACAAGCGGTCCTCACAGAAGTGGAAAGAATCGACTTCAACAATATGAGGGATTCCAGAATATGACCAAAGGAGAGAGAACGGCTCTGGAGCAATTGAAGAACAACCATGACATAATCATCAAACCGGCAGATAAGGGGGTGCCATAGTCCTGATGGACTATACTATGTACAAAGAGGAATGCTTACACCTGCTATCCAACACCTCGAGCTATGAGGTACACCAGGAAGATCCAACACCCCGCATCGTTTTCCTCCCTAGCATTTACTGTTAACTGTAACTATAACAGATGTAACTATGTAAAAATGTTCTTATGCAATGTCCTATCTCCCTCTCTCATTCTTTGTCTACTCCCTCTGCTCCTATCCCTTCTCCCCTGAATCTCTCCCCTTGCCTGCGACGCCGCCTTGCCCCCTGTCCCTTGTGCCCTTTGACTAAGCACTCCTTCTCCCCTTGTTGGGGAAAGATCCAATAAGTATTCTCTGGAGTCTCAGTGATCCCTCTGAGAGAGTCCACAGCGCCAAGGGAGCCACTCACAGTTGAGGTCTGGTATGGCACCCCTTGCCAAAGCACTCCCTCTCCTCTTTTTGGGGAAGGATCCAGTATGTAGGCCTTGGAGTCTCAGAGACCCCTCTGAGAGAGTCAACTGTGTAAAGGGAACCTCTCGCAACAGAGATGGGGAAATAATACCACTTCCCCTGGGATCACAGCTTTCTGGACTTTGGACGCAGCTTTGACTCGTCTACCGGTTTGTGTCCCCATCACCCTCCCCCTCCTCCTTCCAGGCTGTCTCTCACCCTCCCCTCCTCCTTCCCTCCTTCATTCTCTTTCTACTTCCCCTACGCCTACCCCCCTCCCCTGAATCTCTCTCCTTACCTGCTTTTTTCCCTTACATATACGTCCTTATTGTTTGTCTCGACCTTACATGTAACTATACTGCCATGCTCTAATAGTGTAACCTTTATAACGATGTAACCTACAACTATGGTCTGATACTCATGTAAAGCGCTCTGATACCTCCGGGTCTAGCCAGCGCTATATAAAACCTTTAAAATAAAAATAAATAAAATAAATGCCTACAAACCACTGCCCTTGCATCGTTAAGCCACCCCTCTAGCTGGGTGCACTATACCCAGGGCTGGCTTTAGCACTGGTGGCGCCCTGTGCGACAATGATTTTTGGCGCCCTCCCCTCACCCCCCAATGACCACCTCCGCAATGGATTCCCACACTACCACCCTTTAACTGTCTCCATAACCACTCTCTCTCAGATTCATTTAATTAGTTTTATAGTCACTCATAAAAGTGAAGGGTGTCAGAGCACTTTACATTGCACACACATTACAGAGACAACCTAACTCTAGTGTCCTGGCTGAGTGGCTGCTTGCCAGCTGCCACCACCAGACATGTATCTGGACCCCTGGATCGACAGCCTGCCACCCCCGGGGTCCTGAAACAAAGCACATCCTGGGACGAGGTGCCAATCCTCCTCCCCCAGGATGGGCAGGGTCCACGAAGGGGAAGGTTTAAAGGCTTGCTGCCCTTGTGAGCTACCCCAGCCATTTGCTGCTCCCAGCAACTGCCCCCCACATGTTCTGACCCTCACTTTGGGTGGGAGAATCGGCGGGAAAACCAAGTTAGGAGGAGAGGTGTGCGCACCTTTGCCAACCCCACCCCTCAGGTGGGGGAGGCGAGGTGAAGCACAACTCTCAGCTCACTGGAGGATGGCATAATAGGGGATGTACCCACCCCAAGGATGGGACCCATTGGTCCCGACTTGAACCTACCTGTAATGCCCCTAAATTTAGTATTTAGGGGCAACACTGAACCTTACCTCCTCAGAAAAGAAGAAACAAGAAGAAGAAGGACCGAAGAGCTGTGCGGAAGAAGAAGAGGAGGACACCAACTGACTTGGCCCCAACCCTACCGGCCTGTCCTGACCTCGACCTGCTACAGCGAAATCCCTGTGTGTTTTGCAGCCAGCAGCCCCCAAGAACCCGTAGCACCTGCCCTGCCTTCTCCAACCAGGCTTTGTCTCCCGTGAGCACCGGATTTGCTCACCCACAGACTCTGGCTCCGGCCAAATCCGTGAGTCTGCACCACTCTGCACCCTACGCCCACGGCCCGAGTTCGAGTGGCTCAACACCATGAGGAGGTCTCCCCGGTGATCCTGACCTGGGATCTGGTTATCCCTGACCTACCTCAAGTCTCCAACCTACGCCTCAGCCCCTTTCCGGAGGATCCCACCGACCACGACAGGAGCCGGTAAGAGAAACCCGACTCCAAAAGACACCCCTGCACCTGATGTCCCACAGCATTGGGTGGCTCAACAGACGGTGTCCCGGCATCCCCAGGCACCCCAACTTACCTCTCCAACTGGTGGTTGCCTCCATAAGATCTTCGTCCCCGAGCCTGCAGTGTTTGTTGCAACTGAAAAATCCCCATTGAAACCAACAGGGCACCCAACGCCAAAACAGCACCCTGCACCCGGCTGCCCCCGTGCCGCTGTGGGTGCACCTTGTATACTAAATCGGATCCCCCTTTACCCTGAGCCTAACACCAGGAGCTTTGCCCCCACAACCTTGTGGCCTGCTCGTGAGCAGCCACCAACCGGAGGCCCCCTATATCCCAATGGATAACATTGGTCCTCAGCACTCTGCACCCGGCCGCCCTAGTGTCGCTGAGGGTGCTTTGAGAGTGCATGCTCGACCTTGGGGGAACCCTGGTTCTAACCCCAGAATACCAACTCCAAAACCTAAGTATTTACTGATAAACCGATAACACTGTTTTCTCCCATAGGACTGCATTGACTGCTTTTCTGTGGAAAAATCTTCTAAGTGTGGAGTTGGTTTGAATGAAACCCTAAGAAACTGCAAATGTACAAAAACTGAATTACTTACCTTTTCTCTAGGAAATGTCCCAGTGTGATATCTAGGCATATCATACTGAGTAGAAAAAGTAACTTAAAAAGTAATCTGAAAAGTAACGTACAAAGTAATCTCAAAAGTAACTGTAAAGTAATTTTGACTATTGACTTACCTGTAAACAAACCAATTGCATTCTACTGCATTTCAACTGTATTCAACTGCATTATTCTTGCAAAGTATTATTTACTAACCTGTACCAGGCCTGCTTGGTTCTAAAAATAAAAATACAACTAAGTAATAGTTTTATACAAACAAATTGGTATGAGTTCAGTCATTGAGTGTGTGGCATCATTTCTTGCCTGAGTGTGTACAATAAATGCTTAACACTACCCTCTGATAAAGCCTTACTGCTCGCCCACACTACCACAAATAGAGAGCAAGGTATTTGTCTACTTTAACCTCTGCCTACCTTTGGGGTTCCACTGGACTCTCTGCACACTATACCTTACTTTGGTATAGCATATACAGAGCCAGCTCCCTACAAGTGGCCTTTGTTGAGCGTTACAGTCTTTCAATAAAGGCAACAGAAATGGAGAATTTGATCCATCGTACTAACCCTGTTTCGGAAGCCCGCCTGGAACTCAGAGAGAATGGAATTATCACTGTCCTATCAACAAACTAAGCTCAACCTAAAAGAGAAGATCAAACCTTCAGATCTTTTAAAGATGTCTCCAAAGACAACCTAATGCTTCAACACCTTTCTAAACAGCAAAACCTTTTGGGAACACTATATGAACATCCATGCCCCACTTAAAACACGCAAATAAAACACGTAAATGTAAACCAAAGCCTTCAGCATCCTGGTACTCTGAAGACCTTACTGACAATAAACAATCCATCCACATACAGGAAAGAAAATGGAAGAAAAAAAGAATACTTGAGGACTTCATGTTACTAAAATCCCTCTGTGCAACACGCAGACAGCCCATTACATCAGATAAAGCAAAGTACTATACCAGCACTATCAATGCACTGCATCAACCTCCTTCCAGATCCATCTAGACCTCACTCCATAAAACAGTGCAATCACATCATCCTCTTTTTCAGTGAATAAATGCAGAAGATCCGACAGCACATCAACAGCACCAAGCCAGATTCATCTCTTACACTCACCTGTTTCTGTGGAATCCTACAATGGTCAATCTTCAAAGCCCTATCTCTCACAGATTTCACTGATATACTCAACTCCCTCAAAGCCACTTCTCATAAAGATGGTGCCTTACCCTTGTCCTCCCTCAACGCACTCTCTGGAGAGGATCTCCCACATCTCCTTATTATTGTCAATGCCTCCCCCACTCAAGGAATCTTCCCAGAAGCTCTCAAGACAAGCCAGACCATCTCACTCCTAAAGAAACCTGCACTAGACCCTGATGACCTCGCCAACTACTGGCCAATTTCTCACCTTCAAGTCATTGGCAGGATCATTCAAAACGCAGTCTATATACAACTTCAAGATCACATTAATGCTAACCATCTTCTCCATGGCTACAAGTATGGCTTGAGATCACACTGCAGCATGGAGACTGCTACATTATGCATTGCAGATGATGACTTCCAAAATACAGATGAAGATGACACCTGCCTTCTGATATTGCTGGACATTTCATCTACTTTCGACACAGTCAACCACCCCACCCTCATACACACCCCTGAGTCTCAATTTGGATTCACTGGCAAAGTCCTTCACTGGTTCTCCTGCTGTCTTTCCAGTTTGTCAACATTGGCAACTCCCAGTCCAACAAAATCCCTATCAACTGCGGTGTCCCCCAGGGGTTCCATAATGTCCTATGCCATCTTCAATCTTCACGTATAGCTGCTG
The DNA here is from genome assembly GCA_963921515.1 of Calotriton arnoldi. Classification (NCBI taxonomy): domain Eukaryota; kingdom Metazoa; phylum Chordata; class Amphibia; order Caudata; family Salamandridae; genus Calotriton; species Calotriton arnoldi. The sequence goes on along the minus strand of CAWUFW010007225.1, from coordinate 69,720 downwards.
GTGCTCTTCTTATAGATGGCAGCATCAAGATTCACCAAAGTGCGGATAATACACAACTCTACCTAAAAGTCTTCTCTGCTTCAGACATCCAGCGCATCAAACACTGCTTGAACATCATCCAGACATGGATGTTCAGTATCCACTAGGGGTCATAGCAACTTAGTCCAACTTCCAGTCCTAGCTGGAGCCAGCCCACATTCCAGCAAGTCCTTGGTGTGGAAATACATTCCAGTGACAAAATAAAGAGAAAGATTGCAGTTTGTAGTATTTATACTTAGAACATCAGTACAGCAGGCTATGTTGCATTTGGGCAATTTTAGAAAATGGTTACACTATTGCTTATCTCTTCATTGGAAAGCATAGCTCTAAAAAGGAAATATTGAGGGAATGCTTGAATTCATCTCAACTGCAGGCAATTACTTGGCTGCATTCATGTCCATCGAGTTTGTGCCCAGAAATACCCCTGAGGCACGAACCAGTGTTAGGGCTGAGTGCAGTTGTGCTCATACTTCCATCGTCCCTCCACATCCCCCCTGCAGGCACCACATAAACACTTATCCAGAAGGACAAAATAAGGTTAAAGGGGAAGAAGAGGCATCTGGAGTGTCCAGCAATAGTGAAAAGCATCATGGAGACTGTTGTCAAAGAGGGAAATCTAGTCCACACTGCAAGGGGCTCCAGGATCGATCAGCAGTATACAGGAAACTGGAAACCACTGGGAGGTACGCTCTGGTTTTATACTGCAGCTCACTCCGTGGGAGGCTACCTTCTCTCACACATACCCAGCAAACACACCTGAAACCAATTATCAATCAGAGAAAGGCCTGTAAAAAGCACAGGCACAGAAGGGCACTGTTGCATCAATTCCCTCAATATGATGGAAGATCAGCAAAAACTGCTTCTGTTGTCCAGACCAGCTCCTGTTTGAATTTGACTCTTCAAGTATTTAGACTTTATTCTGATCTTGTTCCAGTTCATGCTGTATATATAATAATCCCCAGCAGACCTGTCACAGGATAGTACATTCAAGCAGGACTTCACACTTTGATGTCAAAGAGGATCCTCCCAGCCTCCCCTGCATATTCTATCCGGTTCAGTTGGGTCAGTTCTATCCATTCATGTCAGCCTATTGTTTGCTCCTGGTAGCAATTCACACCTCTCCCCAGGGGAGCCATCAGCTGCCAGATGACAGTTAGAAGGCCTGAAAGAACTTAGAAGCTTTAGGCAGGCAAAAAGTAACCTTTCTAGAGCATCGTTTCTGTAATAGACACAATTTGACTCTACCATTAAATTGGCTTTTATTTAACTAATAAAAAAGTCCTAGAAATATTTATCTAGCTGTTTTCTAGGCAGATATAACATTTATTAGCTTGATATTGTATTCCAATGTTTTGATATGGAACAGCCAAACCTACTACAGTGAAGATAGCTCGAGGGAATTTTCAGTGTAAGGACAAGTTTGATTTTAAGCTTTTACGTGCCCTACTTTTAAATTCCATTCACCCTGCCTGGGTGACTTATAAATATGTAAAAAGAGGGCAAGGCAGGTAAAGGGTTTTTTGGCAGGTCGAATTTGACGCTAATCCTGCACAGCCAGGCTACTGGTGGCAGGCCTACAGTAACATTTACATTGTCGCTGTAGTAGATAGCACAATGAGAGCTGCCACCCGCTAGTAACATTTAACTTACAAACTCCGGCTACATTGAGGGTACCATATACTATAGAGTCTTATAGGCAAGTTAAATATGCCAATCAGAGTATACCATTTTATCATGTTCAAAAGAGGAGCAAAGGCACTTTTACTATTAGTTAGCAGGGGTAAAGTGCACAGAGCTCTCTAGCCAGCAAAAAGGCAAAAACATCAGGTGACCCTGCAGAAAGGGTAACTTCTCAACACTGCTCACTCCCTTCTTCCTGTGCCTTGTTCTGTCAGAGTGGCAAGAGCCCAGCAATAGCATATGATTGGGCAAGAGATCCTCTACACCCTAATCCACAAACTCTGAGTGCTGATGCCGTGAAGATTGTTTGTCATGGAGCTATGCCCACTGGAAGGAAATGCCCTTTGACCCTCCCAGAGCTGAAAGACAGCTTTCAATTTGAGCGAAGTTGGTTGTAGGACAACTGCCACTATAGTGGAAATCAGCTTGCCCATTCATCTTTATCTTTGGAAAGCACAACATGTTTGTGAAGAGGAAGGCTGAGACTAGAGAGAGGAACCATGGGTATTTGCCCTTCAGGGGTACCACGTATACTCCAAGAATGCAGAAAAGACTACACTGCTGAAAATCCAAAGAAGAGAACAAGATAGGCCACCTGTCATATACAGAATTTGCATCCACAACAGTTGGTGCATGGGTTTGTATAGAGCGGCTCCACTTTTCGTTGGACTCTTTGGACATCTCAGATATCAGAAGGTGTCAGGAGAAGACACTTCACCCACGATTTCATAGTGACATGCTTCATTATTTTTACCTTTTCACCAAGTAGGATAGTATCACCCGGGTGGACTCAACCATTGTTGGGAGTTTGTTATAAAATATTCATATCTGGATAACAACTGGGATACATTCAATATAAAAATACCTCAGGGTATACCTCTTAGATTTCACTTTTATTCTGAGGGCGCATTTGATATCTGAGATATCAAAGGAGTCCAATGAAATATGGAGTCTCCGTATATAAACCTTTGCACCAACTGTTGTGGATGTGAGTTTGCTAGGGAGAACTTATTTTGGTAGCATATATATAGCTCTCACTCTCTCTCTTTTGGGTGCAAAATAAACAGAATTTACATGTCCTTGAACAAGAGCCCAAAACCAGTGTCTAGTGCATTGCTTTGAGGAGTTTGAGAGTGCCAACAGTAGATAGTGTGTGTCTGCTGCCCAGCCCAACCTGCAGTGTCTCGTACAGCCACTGCGAGCTACCACACGAGAGCCTTTGTGTGCCAATAATCTGTGGTGCCCCAGAGGCCTTTGCAAGTATCTGCAATCTTACGTGAGGGCCGGAGTGCCTCAGCACCCATTAACATTCCTGTCAATGTCTACGAGGGATAGTGATGCTGAGAGAGTGGACCTCTGTGCCTCCATGTTAGACCCATGAGGAACAGGGTCAAGACTGATTTGCATCTGTCTGGGTCTGAACTGGGGTGTTGAAGTGAGCTAAAGAACGATGATGGATTCAACCCAGATCAAATAGTGACTGGGGTGAGTGTCTGAAAAGTTTTAGCGCTCCGTCCATCATCTCCTTGTGTTTGCTCCATGTTAAACACCATCCCCTAGAGTGTCTCCCAATGACCAAGCTCTTGAGAGACAGAGCCCAAGACAACAACCACAGTAGAGCACAACAACACAATGACAAAATGAAAAAATGTAGCAGAATAACACTAAACAAAACATCGCCACCACATCAACATTCAACACAACAAATATGCACAAATACACTTTTCACACATTACTAACCTTCACAAATATCCATTCATACAGTGGTGAAAAGTGTTCTCACCAAGCATTGCTTTACTTAACACTAGGGGGCATATTAGCAAGGGCGGTATCGCCGCTTTAGCGGCACTTTTTGCCGCTAAAGCGGCGATATTTCTATCGCCCTATTAGCAAGCTGTCACTAATAGCTGTTAGCGACAGCTTTATGGCGAAAGCGACCGTTTGGTGCCGCTTTGCATGTCAGCGATAATTATCGCTAATGACATGCAAAGTAGGCGTTCCCAACTAAAGCGACTGGAAACAGTCGCAAACACAACTTCCCCTATTAGCAATGCCCGCGAAGCGTATAAAAAGTCGCGCTAACCGCGATTATCGCTGGAATTTAACACCTGCTAAAAACTTGACTTAACCATTCTTGTCAATGGGAGGTGGATTGTGAGGTTAAGTCCTCACTTGCCTATTAGCGAGCTTTTCATTAGCGCAGTGATTTTATCGCTGGATTTCTCGCGCTATTGCTGGGTTTCGCCGCTATCGCTGGATTTTTTATCGCCTTGGAGATAAGCGTTGATAATAACGTGTTATCTCCGCGATGAAATCCAGCGATAGCCGGCGATAAAAAAAACAGCGCTAAGCGCGCTTTGCTATAATTATCGCAAATCCTAGGTAATATGCCCCCTAGGTACGTATAATAGCACCAGCAAAAATGTTTTGTGATCTGGCCCGCAATCTCAAGTCTCAGCCCCAGTCCAATCATCAACCCCATTCCCATTCTCCCCAGTGCTAGTGCAAACCCCAGTTCAACCCTCTTCCTCAGCCCAGTTCTCAGTCATGATAGCACCATCAGTTCCGGGGATATCCCCCATCTCTAGCCCTGTCCTGGTCCCTCACTCCAATCTCCTCCCTTTTGGATTCTGTGTCATCCTCATCTCCAGCTTCCCTCTGTCTTCTGCGGTCACCCATGGACCCACCATTCTTCTGCAGCTGACGCTATCCCTTCACAGTACTCATAGCACTTGGTTTAAAGGTAATGAGGAGAACTATTGTTCATCTCATATTTGTTTTTTATGACTTTGCATTGTGGTCCCTGCAGTGTAGTATTCATAATGGAAAGAGCATAAGATCTAGTACTTAAAGAACTATATAAAGTGGCAACATGAGATCCTGAAAGGACCGTCTCTGCCACGATCTAGGTAAACTGCAGAAGTAGGATCAAAAGTGGACAATTAATCCCGTAACAAAATCAGATGTGTATGTAGCCACATGGTGGACTGGACTAAATGGAAACTATGATTTTGTGTGTGTTGAAGTTGCAAATTTATTTCTCTTACACTTCCCGTAATTCTCGATTACTACCTGTACTTTGTGTAGTTTTCTGCATGTGGGTATTCATGTTCAGACTGGGTCTTTTACGCCCCTTGTAAGTCATTCTGAGAAAAAAATATTGTTAAAGCTAACGGCCATCCATTGTCAGCGCCAGCTACCACTCGCAGGTTAATGAGACTTCATCCGGCCGCTGAGCACTCCACAGAAAGGGAGAACTGCACATTCAGAGTTTCATATCTCCAGTTAAATTTAGCTGCCTTTTGCTTTCTCGTGCAGTTCACCCTCTTCATTCCACTTCCGCTGTGATCCAGAGCACTTCCTGAGACAACCACTCACTCAACCAGCTGTGCTGTGTTTAACTTACTTTCCAATCCACTCTTCCTTCTCTCTGTTGTAACCTAGCCTATATGCTAACACTGGGGCAAGTCCCTCCCCAGGGGCAGGGGTTCTTATTCATTTCAGATAGATGAAAAGTGGGTTATATTGAAGGCTCCTTGTCCTCTTTTTGTTTCTTTGCTAATGTCAAGTAAGCCTTGAAATCAATCGTCCTTTCTTTCAGTGTCATAGACACTAAAGAAGAAGTGTAATGAAGGTTCCCTTTCCCGCTGAAATTTTTTAAAAGAGAAACAAAAAGAGGACGATATTGAAGATAAGGGAGGGTTTAAAATATCCGCATTTCATTTCTGGCGCCTGACAGGAGCAGCTGTGTGTGATAAACACAGCCAGACAGATGCTTAGTGAAGGCCGGGCGCCCCCAGCAGCCTTCAGTTAAAGGGGGCGCTGCATCTGTGCCCAGACAGATGCTTAGTGAAGGCCGGGTGCCCCCAGCAGCCTTCAGTTAAAGGGGGCGCTGCATTTGTGCCCAGACTAATGCTTAGTGGAGGCCGGGCGCCCCCAGCAGCCTTCAGTTCAAGGGGGCGCTGCACTGGTGCCCAGACAGATGCTTAGTGAAGGCCCGGCGCCCCCAGCAGCCTTCAGTTAAAGGGGGCGCTGCATTTGTGCCCAGACTGATGCTTAGTGAAGGCCGGGCGCCCCCAGCGGAGAAGTGTGGCTCAATGGTTAGAGCGGCAGACCCTGATGCAGAGATCTGGCCCGGGACCAGGGTTCAATTCCCGCCTCGGCGGGTCTTGGGCTCAATTTCCTCGGACCTGATAATTCTCGCCTCGGTGCCTATTCTAATCATGGGTCCCACTCTGCAACTCTGGGCAATAGCTTGCTTAATCTCCACAACGGCCCCAACAGCGCTGGGATGCCTGGCTTCACCCTGGGGGTGCCCAGGAGTGGACATTTCACAGGGAAAAGCCAGGAAGGGTTCCACAGCGGTATGCGTACAGCGCCAGGACACCTCTTTGGGGGTATAAGTGCACTTTACAAGTACAAATTTCATTTCATTTCAGCAGCCTTCAGTTAAAGGGGGTGCTGCATTTGTGCCCAGACTGATGCTTAGTGAAGGCCGGGCGTCCCCAGCAGCCTTCAGTTCAAGGGGGCGCTGCATTTGTGCCCAGACAGATGCTTAGTGAAGGCCGGGCGTCCCCAGCAGCCTTCAGTTCAAGGGGGCGCTGCATTTGTGCCCAGACAGATGCTTAGTGAAGGCTGGGCGTCCCCAGCAGCCTTCAGTTCAAGGGGGCGCTGCATTTGTGCCCAGACAGATGCTTAGTGAAGGCCGGGCGCCCCCAGCAGCCTTCAGTTCAAGGGGGTGCTGCATTTGTGCTTAGTTCATCTTGGTGTCACCTGATGTGAAGGTCCTCTCTAATTCTTAGTAAGCTTGACTATCACCTGAGCAGAACATACTAACATAAACTCAAATGTGCGTTCTATTAATAACGTATTTGCTTTTGATTCATTAGCACATGTAACTCAAAGAAGGATGAGTCCCTAAAGGGAAAAGACATAATATTCATGATACAAACACAAGGCCTAATTTTATCGATCAGAAAATCCCGTCCATAAATTTGAGGAAGGATTGGGCTGCAAGTGCGCTCTAGCCCTGGCCCCTGCTGATATCTCCCTAGGGCATGAAATGCAAATGAACATTCTACAACTGTTGCAAGGAAATACATGAACTAGAACAGCTGTTTCTCTCTTGATGGCTACCTTCACTGACTTGTAAATTAAGTCTATATTTGGAAGGATTCTTCATCAGTTGTCACATAATAAATACACATTAGTACTGTACCTTGACAACAGGTAACAAGCAATCACTTGACCCCTCTACTGTCAATACCTTAATACAATAGAGTAAAAGGACAATCTAGTCAAGTCTGAACAGGTTCGGAGTTCCTCTCAGAGAATATAAATGCAATTAGAGTTCATAATCCTTGAAAGAATAATAATGTGAAGGTATCAAAGTCTGAATCTTTGAGTTTAAGTACCATGCAGAATACTTCTCTGTACGTAGCAAGCCTTTGAATACTCTTGGAATAGTGCAGTGACTTGAAAATCCTGTCAGCAAAGGCCAGCTGCATCAACCAAGTATCTTAATTGCCTAGAAAGTAATGATCTGAAACACAAGAATAGCGCGAGGAAAGTATATTCAACAATCTGAGAGGACCACCGCCATTGCAGTCTTCTGAGAGTTCTGACAACAGAGTCTCCCTATGGTAAAGTATAGGGATTTTTTTTTTAACTGCAATTAACACAAAAATAAATATAAGAATTTTTTATATAAAATATTAATGTAAATTCATTTTATATATCATTTTATATATTTATTTGGAATGTACAACAAAATAAAAAATGCTACAACACTGTTAACTTATTTTCTACATAAATCTTTAATAATTAGAAATATATTACATTAATTTAAATTATTTTTCTGAAGTTTAAATTAAAAAATGAATCCCCACTGAAAGAAAAAAAATATGAAATATGCATTAGTAATTATTAAAAGGGATGCATAGGATTAATTACAATTAATTTACTTATATTTTAATAAAATGTATTTGTAATTAATAATATACTTAAATAATAAATATGTACTATTTTTATAAATTTTTAACATGAAATTATATTTATTTAATTTTGTTAACTATTTTAGTTATATTTTTCATTTAATTTAACATTATTTCCTTTGGGGTTTTATTTTAATTTCCTCTCCCCCTTATTTTCTATGAGGGAGTGTTGCAGTTCCAATGGTTAGCCGTGATGCTGGACTAACTACTGTGTTTTTTCAAGAGTAACTTACAGTCTGATTGTTTGAATAAACAAAAAGTGGTAAACGCACTAAAAAATTTAAATTACTTACAATTACTCAAAAGGGTAAGCTACCTTTGTGAATCAGGCCTTAAGTATTTAACACAGGTATGCCTGTTACATGCATGTAGCTGGTATCCCTCAAATTTTAAAATGGAGCATTCCATTTGGTAATTGATTAGAACCAGACACAAACTGCAGCAAGGATGGGGATTTTGATAAAGAACAAGCCATATTATACATGTTCTTGAATGTCCTTGTGGCAGCTGGTATGTTGGGAGCACTGCGTTCCCTGTGCAAAAACACATTTTCAAACACTGAAGAGCAATCACTAAAAGCAATCGATCTTATCTGGTTGGCAGACACTTTCAAGAGAAACACAATAGCACTTGCACTGAGCTGATATACTTTGGAATTGAGCAAGCAATTAACAAACCTAGAGGAGAAAATCAAGAGTTATTTTTTATGATGGCTGGAGTCTACATCATTGGTTCTCAGCCTGTGGTCCGAGCACCCTTGGGGGTGCACAATCAAACTCAAGGATCTGCAACTGCTTTACAAAATTAAATGATATTAAAATTAAAGTTAATAAAACAAATTAGTAAGCTATACACAAATAAAGAAGCAAAATTGAAAATCTGTAATTTTTTTCTATATTTGATTGTGAATTAAACAAAACAATTTAGTATTTGGTGTATAATTGTTTTTGTATTTTTGCGCATCGTTTTGAGGTTCAAATTATAAAAATTGCTTAGGCCTGGGGCCTCTGGATTCCAATAATGACTCAGTGGGGTTCCCTGGATTCTAGTAATGATTCAGAGGAGGTCCATTAAAGTCAAAAGGTTAAGAACTGCTGCTCTAGATACATCATTATCCTGGGCAAATGTGGAATGAAAGGTTTGAATAGTTATAAGGCACTGATCACCCACTTGAAATGAAAATATATATATTACTGACTGCACAATAGGTTAACCATATCAATTTTGTTTTCATAGATGTCATTTTATATAGTTTTTTCTAGAAGACTCTTGAATCAATTGTTAGTGATAGTTTGTATCCCTTTCTTTACTTGAGGTGCCATTGATTGCAATCAGCACTGTTGAAGAGAGAGTCAAATTTTGCACGTATTTGTAGCATGATTATTTGGTTTGAATGATTTGGCTGAACTGTTCACAATTCAAATTAGTTTTACATCAGGGTAGGCATTCAAAATAATTTTTTGTTATATAATACTATTACAGTTCTTGGTTAATCTATGCAAAAAAAACTATCCCAGACAGGAAACCCTACCCTGCATATCAGGTTGGGTGGCATACGGTTGGCCTTTGGGCTGTGGGAACCCGAGTCCCCAGGCCATTTTTTTTAAAAGGGGAGGGGGGCCCCACCGAGCCTTATTAGGCCCCTGGGCCCCCTTTCCCCAAGACTGAATTCTAAGGGGACGGGGACGTGTGGCCCCCTTCCAGAGCCTTATTAGGTCCAAATTCCATAGTTAAGGGGAAGGGGGTGCGGCCCGCCTCCCTAAGCCTTCTTGGGCCCTGGGGAGCCCATCCCCAGGGCCAAATTCCCAAAAAAAGGGGAGGGGGTCACATGTCCCCAATTCCTAAGCTCATGGACCCCATTACACGGGGCCAAAACCAGTCAAAAAGGGGAGGGAGGAAGAGCTGAACCCCTCACCGAGCCTTATTAGATCCCGGTGTCCCATCTGGGAAAGAAGTGTGCTAGCACTCTGCGGGAGCTTTGAAAATGCTCTTGCTGGGTGGGAAGCATAATTCTGTTTCCCTGCCTGTCAGCCGCGGTCCGTGCAAGTAACAGCAGTGGGGCCATGTAAGGGGGGATTTCGAGGGACGATGCAGAGGGAAAATTAATTATTTATATAATTTTCCCTCGGCATCGTCCCTCGAAATTTCCCCTTACCCGGTCCCACCGCTGTTACCTGCACAGACCGCGGCTGCTGCCTGTGCTCATGCGGGCAGGGAAACTCTGATTGGGATCAAGCAGAAGCAGCTGCTGGGGCTGCGGAGGCCCTGGTGCTCCTCCCCCCGCGACCCACAATGTTATGTTTGGCCAATAGGAATGCAGTCCACTGGCCCATTTGGGCTTGGGGAGGAGGCCACTTGCCCCCTCCCCCAATATTAAGGTATTTGGCCCCAGGAGATCGGATCCCAGGGGACTCCTAAGGCTTCCGGAGGGGGGCCACAAGCCTTTCCCTTAAAATTAAAGTGTGGCCCCAGGGATGGGGTCCCCTGGGCCCATTTGGGCTTGGGGACCCCAATAATAATGTATTTGGCCACCCACCCCTTATATTAATGTATTTGACCCAAAGGATGGGTTCCCAGGGCATCTTAAGGCTCGGGAAAGGCACAATGTGCCCCCTCTCCTATAATTAAAGTATGGCCCCTGGGATGGGGTCCCTGGGGCCCATCTGGGTACGAGGAGGGGGGCTGCATGCCCCTTCCCCATGTAACATATTTCTTGGCCCCTTGAGATGGAGTCCCAGGGGCCAATAGTGGCTTGGGGAGGGTAGCTGTATACGTCCCTCCCCTTTATTAAAGAAAAAAGGCCCTGGAAATGGGGTCCCTGGGGCCACCTTTTTAAAAACAAAAGGTTCAGGTGGATGGGGTCCCCGGGGCCAATAGTGGCTTGGGGAGGAGGGCCATGTCACTCCATTCCTCGTGGATGGCCCCTTTGCGGCCAGGCCCTGTGGCCAACCCCATGCTGCATAAGGCAAAAAAACGTTTGTGGCATGTTTTGGCTGCCTGTGGAGGTTGGTTGTAAGGCCTTGCTTGGTCCTGGCCCTGTGGCAAAGCCCATGCTGCACACAGCCAAAGGCTATGTGTGGTGAGAGTTAACTGCTCGTGAGGGGTGCATGGCGGGGGTTTGGCTTAATGTATGTTAATAAAATATTACTTTACATTAATAAAACACTAGAAATTCTATGACAAAAACAAAGATTAAAGTGACGTTGTAGTTAGGTGAAAATTTCAGTGGCAATGTTAACATTTGTAACTAAACAAAACATTTAAATTCACCAATTATAGTTATCCCTAGTAACTATAACTCATGCCCTAGGTTAAGTGTAACTCGTACTCTCGCCATGAACTCCTAATTACTTCAAATATTACATCACTCATGATATGTTCTATGCCATCATTGATAACATCACTGCATCATCTGAAATCACATATTTGATTACAAAACTGTGCATGGCGGGGGCATGAGTTTTTAGTTACCTTAGGGCATGAGTTTTAGTTACTGGAACTGGTGAATCGCTGTGTTTGCCAGTTATGGTTAAGACCTAGTTTAGCCCCCATGGACCCTCTGGAGCCAAGGGGACTTCATCCCCCAGCCAGCAGTGCACTAGAAGGTGCGTTTGTAGAGTAGTGGAGAAAAGGGGCGTGGCTTCCGGAAACCTCTCAACAATTCCGCTGTGTGGGCCTTACTGGAGGTAACAGGATGGCTTGTTGGCCCCCAAGGACCCTCTGGAGCCAATGGGGTTTCATCCCCCAACCATCAGTGGACCAGGAGACGCATTTGCAGAGTATTGGAGAAAGGGGCCGAGGCCTCTAAAGACCTCTCAGCAATCCCGCTGTGGGTCTTACTGGAGGCAACAGGAGGGCTTGTTGGCCCCCAAAGACGTCCTTGTGGGCCAACTACCCCTCCTGTTACATTCAGTAAGTCCCACACTACGGGATTGCTGAGAGGTCGTCGTGGCCCACCCTCTTTCTCTATCACTCTGCAAACACACTTCCTGGTGCACTACTAGTTGGGGGATGAAGCCCCCTTGGATGCTGAGGGTCTTTGGGGGTGAACAACCCCTCCTGTTACCTCCAGTAATTCCCACACAGCGGGATTGCTAAGAGGTCTTCGGAAGCCACGCCCCCTTTCTCCTCCACTCTGCAAACGCGTCTCCTAGCGCACTACTGGTTGGGGAATGAAGTCCTCTTGGATGCTGAGGGACCTTGGGGCCAAGAAGCCCTCCTGGTACTTTCTGTAACTCCTAAACAGTGGGATTCCTGAGAGCTGGTGAGAGGCCCCGCACCCCTTTCTCAACCACTCTGCAAACGCCATTACTACTTTAAAAAAATCATAGAAACTCACTGAAAAAAACAAAGGTTACAGGGACGTTATAGTTAGGAATTAGCATTCAAAAAACCTTAGAAATTCACTGAAAAAAACAAAAGGCTACAAGGACGTTATAGTTAGGAAAAAGAATTTTAAAAAATCTTAGAAATTCACTGAAAAAAACAAAGGTTACAGGGACGTTATAGTTAGGCTCAGGTTTCACTCGTATAAAGTCAGTGAAATTCATTAGTTATAGTTAACTGAGCTAATTATAACTTGCGCCCCGCAATGCACTGCTTATGACCTCACATATTACATCATTCATGAAATGGTCAGTGACATCACTCATTACATCTCAAATGACATCACTGATGACATCATCCACAGAATCTCTGATGCACCCACTCAGACCCACATATAACCTTTCATACACCCACTCCAACTTTCACACCGTTCTCAAACTCATTCACACACTCATACCAGTACTTACACAGCTACTCACTGATTTAAAAATCAACACACACATCCACTCACTCACCCATATAGCCACTCACACACCCACTCACTCACTAATACAGCCACTGACATATACACTCATACACCCATACAGCTACTCACACACTGTCAGTCACCCATAGAACTACTCACACACCTACTCACTCACCCATACAGTTACACACACACTCACTCACTTACTCATACAGATACTAACACATACTCACTCACCTATACAGTCACTGACACACGCACAAACTCACACATACAGCCACTCTCACATTCACTCACTCACCAATACAGCCACTAACATACCCCATCACTCACCTATACTGCCTTTCACATACCCAATTGTTCACCCATATACCACTGACACATGCACTCACTCACCAACAGCCATACACACACTCACTCACCCATACAGCCCCTCACACACACCCTCACCCACCCACACAGACACTCAGACACCCATAGAGGTACTCAGATAACCAATCACTCACCCATACAGAGACTCACGTATCCACTCACACACCCATACAACCACTTAGACCACTTAGACACCAACTGACAGACAGATACAGATATCCACACAGCCAGTCACTCACCCATACATTAACTGAGACACCTAATCACTCACTTATACAGTTAGTCACGCACCCACTGAATCATCCAATCAGGCACTCATACACCCACTGATTCACCAATAAACCTTAGTATACATATTTAACACTCATAAACTTTTAAAAAAACACTCACAGTCATGATGTAATATGTGAGGTCATAAGCAGTGCATTGCGGGGGCGCGAGTTATAGTTAGCTTAGCTAACTATAACTGCTGAATTTCACTGGCTTTGTACGAGTGAAACTTTAGCCTAACTATAACGTCCCTGTAACCTTTGTTTTTTTCAGAGAAAATATATATGTGTGGGTGTGTGTGTGTGTGTGTGTGTGTATGTATATATATATATATATATATATATATATATATATATATGTGCCATTCCTTTAAAAAACAGAGTAAAATGTCTCCACATTTTTTTCTATGTGTATCAAAACTAAAATAATTCTGTATCGTTGGCTATAAAAGAAAATGTTGTTTCATGTGCAATGTGTCCATCTAGTGGTCAATGGTAGTAACTGCTTTCATAACATGTCAATTGAGATAAAATAAGCACTGGCAAAGCCAATAGGTCTGGCTTTAATGTTCTGACATAAACAAGCAGCATTTGTTCATGCCTTTGTTTGTATGCGTTATGTCATTAAAGCCAGACCTATTAGTTCGATAATGTTTCTTTTTCATTTCATGTGGAGTCATAATTGTAAGTCAATTTTTTGTGTGTACCATTAATCATGTTGAAAACAAAACAGCTACCATTCTTCTGTCAAAACTACTGCTCACACATACATAATATATTTCAACTTAAACAATGTTTACTGTTTGTCTTTTCATATTCGCTTGTAAACATCAGGGTTCTAAGATATTTGCTGCATTTGACTGCTGTGTCCCTGTATGCTTTTAAAACGATGATCACCTTTGACACAGACATTTGTTTTTTTCATTTGTAGCAAGAAGTCAATATGCGTTTTTAAAATTTATTTTATGGCGTAGAATTGTATTGTACTGCAATCGTAAAACTCGTTTTCAAAACATATTGCTCTCCGTGCGCCCTTCTGAAGAGCACGTAGGACATAGACACATAAAAAGAAGTAACCCCCAGTCGCTGGGACTCTACTTTGCAAATGTATCAGCATTGTTAGAAAAAGTAATTTACGTTGATCGTTGGGTTAAAATTGAAAGTCACAGCAGTTGAGGATTGTCACCACATCCTAGTTTAACATATCCTTTCCGCTGTTAAGTGAAACCACAAGGAAAACAACTTCGACACTCAAAAAACATATCTCCTTCAAACAATAACATGCAAGTTTTCACAGTTTGTTTGGCAGCCTACTTTGAGTAATTTTCTATTTTTAGCAGAAGATCAAAGGGAACACATAATCGAACTGAATGTATTCTGTAGAATATATAACTTTTCCCGCTGATTCTCTATACATTTGCAACATGGCGACATCGTTCCCTATGGAGAAAACATTTTTTGGATGTCATACAGGGCCGGACTGGCCGTACCGGGCATCGGGAGGCTGGAAGAGTGGGGACTGGTTTTGGAGGGGTTGGGGCCGGTTTTGTTACTGGGGGCGGTTTTGCAGCGATGCTGCAATACCGCTCCAGTAACAAATGCAGCATTGCTGGGGGGCATTTTTGTTAAGCAGCAGTGCTTCATGCTTGTCCCTGCAACGGTTCCCCCACCCCCCAGTGGGTGGGGACCATTCCAACAAAATTGCCAGGGCTGCTTTGGGTTCCCAGTCCAGCCCTGATGTCATAAGTTCAGTATTTTCATAAACTGTGCCGACTCTGTAAGTCTTTGTGTCTGGAAAAGCACTGACACAATGTAGTCCCACCACATGGACAGGGGCAGCATAAGGAATTTGGGGGCCCTGGGCCAAACGTATTTAGGTGGACTGTTTGGAACCGCTTTAAAATTATGATCCAATTTGAGCTCTTTCATGCCGTCTATGGTCAGGTCCCTGACACACTGATAGTTACACTGGTCCAAATTCAAAATGTGTTTATCAGTGGCGGCCGGCATAGCTCGCGAGTAGGGGGGCGGTCACGGGGGGGGGGGGTCACGCGGGGGGGTTTGCGTTATTACGGGAGGGAGCATAACAAAAAAAATAACTTACCTTTCCGCCGGGTCCCGCATCTTTGCTCCTGCTCTCCTGCCTCCGACTTCAGGAACAGGAGCAAGCCAGCCAGGCTCCCTCCCTTAAACCAATCACAACACTGCAATGCAGCATTGTGATTGGTCTGAGCGCCGTGACTTGGCGCTCAGCCAGGGGCTGGAGGGGTGGGCATTTTCTCCATGCAGGCTGTAATACAGCTTGCATGGAGAACTGGGAAAGTGCGCATGACTGGTTTGGGCAGCCCGAGAGCAGCAGCGGCCCGTGCAGGTAAGAGCGGTGGGGCAATGGGGCCCGGTGAGGGGGGGGGGGATTTCGACAGACGATGATGAGGGAAAATGAATTATTTATTTAATTTTCCCTCGTCATCGTCTGTTGAAATCCCCCCCACCCGGCCCCACCGCTCTTACATGCACGGGCCGCGGGTGCCTGAGAGGGCCGACCAAACAGTCATTTCGCACTTAGGAGTGGGCAAACCACTCCTCCCCTGCCCTACTCTGAGTGCGGAGCAGACCCGCCCACCCGCAAAGCAGCACAAAAAAAGTTATCATTTTATGTTTTTGCTTCTCGCACTGCTTGAATGCGGTGGGGCAAAGCTCCTTTATATTGTAAACAATATGTTACTGTTTTAGGGCAAAGTTTAAACAGGTGTTCACATGGAACTCATATATGCACGTTACAGTAAGACAGCGAAATCACTGTCAAGACTGAATCAAGAGAAGTCCAGCATGTCATTATTCCTTTCAAACAATTAAGTCCAATTTATTGTGCATAAAAATGCAGTTAAATAAACAGAATTAAAGCATCAGTGTAAAATGCGCATTACCCCAAATGACATTCCATAACCAAGAAAAAGTTGTGAAAACAGTGCATGTGGTACAGGTAGATTGGTTTTCTCAGACAGCCACGTACCTTATTGATCTTTGAAAGTACAGAAGCACTAAAGGAGGTTCACATAGTGTTCTGGAAAACAAATTGTCTGTCTGCAGAAGTGTCTACGGCGTTTCGACCCTATTTGAAGCATAAGGGGGTCTCTTCAGGACTGGGATGACCTGGAGAACTGATATTAAAATGACAGGATTAGCGCTGAGACTAAATCTCAAGAGGCTGAATTGGGTCAGAAAAGAAAAAGGACTTTTGAGGAATGGACTGTGGCGACGAACAGCACATGAAGGCCTCAAGGAAAGATGACATAGTGATGGAAGATCTTGCAGGGTAGGGAGAAATGGTAACTAAATGCATATATCTCCTGACTGATAGACCACCTTGAATGACGTTTGTGTGCGGGAAAATGCTCTATTGGGATCATTGCTAATGCACATTTCCTGTTTCCCGTTTGTCTTCATACTAATTACATACTAATTGCATGGTGTGGAAGCTGAGTAGGGCAAAGTTGCTGGCATTATAAATGTCAGGAGGCTCTGTAAATGATGTACTGTAAACAATAGTATAATTGTACAATTGAATGTTATTGATGATACTAAAAAAAGAAGTTTAAAAACACTTAGAGTAGAACACAAGACTGTCTCGCTTTTATGGTTTAAATCTTTTATTAATCAATTTGATTTTCATAGCGAAATAACAAAGCATCTACATAAGCAGATCTAGCTCGTTTACATTATGCATCACAAAATAAACTAATAACACTCTTCTGTCTCGCTTTTGAAGGTAGTTTAAACTGGTTTTGTTAAAATAATAGACAAACACAAATTTTGAATCCCATATGTAAGGTGCAGTGTATTTTGCACTTTAGCTTTATGACCTGTGTGAGCATGCCTAGCATGATCCTGAGCTGCCCTTGTACACCCATTGCTTATTTTTACACACAGGCCGTATTTTACAAGTCCTACACCCTCTGTCTTCGCCCTTTGCACATTTATGGCATGGGTCGGTGGCATCTCAGACGGTGCTATCCCCTGAATGACAGCGAGTCGCCATACACGCCACGTATTACTACCTTTCAATGATTTTTTTTAAAGATATGGAATTTTGTACAGAACAGCAAGATTGCTTACACTTTTATAAGTTTTGAATTCATTTTACCGTGCTTGCAAAATGTGTTCCCACACAGGAAATTTGATTTTTTTAAAGGATTTTTATCACTGTGTTTGTCTTTACTGTGATATTTTTATTTTTATCTCACTTGTAATGATTTTAGGTAATTACACAATAAACTTATCATTGTCATTGTCAAGTAAGGTTCAGTAGCCATTCAATCAATCAATCAATTTATTTATTTCGGCCCATAAAATGACCATAAAAGCACATACAAAACAATCACCGGGCATAATACATTTAAAAACAGGAATTCATATTCAAAGCAGAATAATTTAAAACCTCCATTCGTAAAATAAGACACAATTCATATCAAAATGTATAAAAAGTGGGAATTGCATAAGAGTACATAAAATTATATTAAGACATCATTGAATTGCGAAGTTTAACAGCCGATTTTAAAAACAGGCCCATGCTAACACATATTTCCTGTGTAACTAGAGACTGTAAATAAATGAAGGCAGCTCTACAGTTTTTTATCTGTGCCTTCTGGATCGCTGGAATGAGTAGGCCCTTGGACAATTATTTATAAAATTTGCAGAAGAAAACAAAGTGTAACAGGGTTTGATCAGATGTTTCATCACAAGGACAGCAGCTGATATTAGTGACATCATAGTGACCAAGTGGGAAACACAGTTTCCATCTGACTGAGCCCAGACGGAATCTGGTAAGGAGTAATCTCTCCAAATACGGTTCAATCATGTTTGAATCATCGCATAGCTTCTAATGCTAACTGAGATAGACATAGCCGGCTCCCTATCCCTGGCCTCCTTCTGAATGGAGGTAGGATTAGTAAAGAGGCTAGGTCTTCCTAAGCTAGAGAGATTTGCCTGGATATACTTAAGACATGGTATTGAAGATCCCATGGAGCATGCCAAGCAATCCTCAATTACATCTCTGCTGAAGGGGGCCTGAACATTACACCAGATGGAACACCCGAGTAAAAGAGGGGCCTATTTTATACGATCTTCCACATAGTCTAAACCGAGCTCCTTGTGCACCATAAAGTCATGACAACTAGGAGCAACCCCCAATAATCTACGGAGCACCTTATATTCATCACTCCGTAAATTGCCCTTTATGCAGCAAGCCCAGATCCCAGCCCCATATGTTAAGACAGGGACACACCTGCACTTGTAAATTTCGACAAGCAGGCGAATTGGCTTATTCTCCAAACAAGCCAATACATTAAAGATGGAACTAGAGGCACGTGAAAAGCTGGTACTCCTATTGGCCACACACGTAGACCAACTGAGATTTTTATTTAAGGTAACTCTTAGATAGGGAAAAGAGTATCTCTCGATACGCTTGACCTTAATGCTAAGAGTTCAAGTCTACACATTCCTAGGGCCGCAAACCATTACAAACATTTATGATCTGTTAATTTCCAGGGTAAGGCACTCCATGAAGGCTAAAAGGTCGTCAAGGAGGACTGTAAGACCATTAGGGGTTCTAGTTAGCAAAACAATGCCGACATAAGGAGAACAGGCACCAGTGTATGCTTCATTATTGGGACATCAGCTCCTATGCCTTGCAGGACAGACTCTAACTTGTTAAAGTACAGTAGAAAAAGAATTTGTCCCAGCACACACCCCTGGTGGACACCACAATGTAGGGTAAAGTGGTCTGAGCATTCACCATTATTCCCATTTCTCACTGTGGTAGCTAGATTAAGGTGCAGCGCCCTCATGAACTGTACTAGACCCTACTCTACCCCCATTGTGGTCATAAGATCTCATAGCTTGGAACTGCTAATGCTATCAAATGTGCTAGGCAGATCCATAAAGGCGAGATGGATGGAACCCCGCTTAAGCAGTTTCTGCTTGCTAATTATAAGGAGCAGGTTGAGACATTGTTTAATGGTACCCAGGAAAGGTCAGAAGGCATACTGAACCCCGACAGGGCATTGTTATCATTAATCCAGAGTTCCAGCCTATCCAAAATTATGCGACCCACAATCTTCACAGAAGAATCTAAGAGGGAGATAGGACGGTAGCAGGCCGGACCCTTCCTGTTCTCTTTTTTTTAAACGGGGACAATATTTGCAGACCTCCAAGATTCTGGACACCAGACCACACAAGAAGAGTTAAAAAGGTTTGTAAGCAGGGGGGTGGGCAAAAATCAATATTCTCCTTGTACATGTCCATTGGTAGGTGTTGGAAATGGCACTTTTTGCAGGGTTATCCCCAAACGTTTTGCTTCTTCCTCCTATTTTTTCCTGACCTGTGTTGTTGGCTATAGGACTCTGGGCACTTTACCACTGCTGATCAGTGCTAAAGTGCATATGCTCTCTGTGTAAATTGTTATTGTGATTGGTTCTCCCTGATCAGCATATTTGTTTTACCAATTAGGTCCCTAGTAAAGTGCACTGAGTGTGCCAGGGCTGGCAAATCAAATGCTACTAGTGGGCCTGCAGCACTGATTGTGCCACCCACATGAGTAGCCCTGAAAAGATGTCTCAGGCCTGCCACCGCGATGCCTGTGTGCAGTTTGTTAACTGCCACGTCGACTTGGCAAGTGCACCCACTTGCCAGGCCCTAACCTTCCCTTTTCTTACATATAGGGCACCCCTATGGTAGGCCCAAGGTACCCCCCTGGGCAGGGTGCAGTGTATGTGAAAGGTAGGACATGTACTGGCGTGTGTAACATGTCTTGATAGTGAAATACTGCCAATTTTGTTTTTCACTATTGGAAGGCTATCTTGCCCCATAGGACAGAATGGGGAATGCTTTGTAACATTTTACAAGCATATCTTCCCATAGGGATAAGATAGAAAAATGGAGTTTGGTATCCATGAACTCAGAATTTGATAACACATCTTTTAGTAAAGATGGTTTTTAATTTGTGTGTTTGAAAATACCACTTTTAGAAAGTGGCTATTTTCTTGTTCAACCATCCTGTGTGCCTATGCCTGTTTGTGGATTGACTGTCTGGCTTTGGAGTGACAGGGGCTGGGGAGGTGCAGTGGCTCCAGGAGTCTGGATGAGTCAGCACTAGGCTGAATAGGCCTGATCTGCATTTGGAGTGGTGGGAGGAGTAGCACCTGTACCTGAATAGGGCTGTGCCTGCCTTCCACAATGCTGGCTCTGCCCCCTGTGGTGTGCCTGGAGCCAAGGCTCACACTGACAATGGATGTTGTTGTGCACTTGCAGAGGGCCCCCCAGAATTTGTTTTAAACTGGGCTCAGAAACCCTTGCACAAAGAGAACAAAGACATTTTGGGGTATAAGTATTAGACCTAAAACCCCTGAACTTTAGATCATTCCTGGAATTCAAGAGGAACCTTTGCCAAGGAGAAGAGCTGGAGAGACTGAGGAGAAGTACTGCCCTTGCTGTGGGTCTGGGCTTGGCCTGCAGTTGCTCTTTCTGCCAAGGAAAGGAGAAGGACTTTGCTGTGTGCTGTGTCCCCTGCTTGAAGGAGATCTCTAAGGGCCTGAAGTGTGCTAGCCTCCTGTTCTGAAGTCTCAGGGACACAAAGACTTCACCCCCAGCTCCCCTGAACTCTGCTGCTGTGAGTTCTGACCTGCCAAGAGGTGACTGTGTCAGTTTTGGGCCTCTGGACTTTGTTGCTGCTGTTTAGGAGCTGGAAGAAAGAAGAAACGTGAAGAACTGCAAAAATCGATGCATCGCTCTTCTTGCGGCTGTTTTCCCAAAGCATCTACACAGCGCGAGAAGAACGTCCACGCATCGCCGCGCCGCTGCGGAAACAGCTGCAGCGCCTGTCGCGGCTGCAAGAATCGATGCATCGAGGGATCGTGGCTGAAGAGGACCGACACAGTGCCGCTCGACGCCGCCGCATTGATCGCCGCCGCATCCCGGATTTTCAAGCATCGTACCTGTACGGCAAGTTCTTCCGACGCATCACCGTGGACCGGAACCGTCAGGGAGAATCGATGCATCACTCCCCATACAGACCGGATTCGACGCAACCCTTCCTCTGCATGCAGCGGGACTGTCACATTGCCTCCCCAAGGTCTCAGGAGTGTCGCATCTCTTTGTTTTCCGATGCTGCGGCTGTTTGGCTTGCGAACTTTGACGCATCTACAGGTACTTTGGTGTAAAGTCACGCAGCAATAGTTTTGTATGGCACAAGTTCTTGAAACCTTTTGAAAGTCATATTTTTAACTGTGTATGTTGGATTTTTGTCGGTTTGGTCTTGTTTAGTTTAGATAAAGATATTTTATTTTTCTAATCTTGTGTGGTGTCCTTTTGTGGTGTTATCACTGTGTTACTGTGAGTGTTGGTACAAATACTTTACACATTGCCTTTGGGATAAGCCTGTCTGCTAGTGCCAAGCTACCAAGGAGGTGAGCAGGGGTTATCTAAAGTGAGTATCCCCCTTACCCTGACTAGAAGCAAGGGTCCCTATTTGGACAAAGATACCTACCTCTGCCAACTAGAGACCCCCATTTCTAACATTGGTGGCAGCGGTGGGATTTGAACCAGTATTTGTACTTGACCCACAGTGATTGGTGTACATCACTAGTTTAGTGCAGACCACTACGCAACCACATACTGTGTTTTGTTTTTGGTTCTATTTTTGAGTAACCCTTAAAGTATCCATGCATCATGTCTCAGAAGGGTAAACCAGCAAGTGATGTTGCAGAACTGGAGTTCGATATCAAAATGTTAAGTAGTAACAAAGTAGGTCAACTCAAGCAGTTCTGCAGGAACTTTGGATATCCCATGAAGAGCAGCTCCAGGAAGGAGGAGCTACAGAAGGCCTTAAAGGCCTAGTGGGAGGCCAGAGAGGCTGGGGAGGCAGAGGATGCAGAGGTGGATGAGGATGCACAAGGGGATGGTTTCAGATCACAGGATCTGCCTGTGGGAAGAGCAGCCTCTAGGGCTGACAGCAATCATTCCTCTAGCAGTTTTTCCCCAGAGGAACTGGAGGAGAACCAAAGGGTCAGGGAGCAGGGGCTAGAAGTCCTGAGGATCAAAACAAAGCAGGTGGAAATGGAAATCCAGGCCAAGGCAGAGGAGAGCAGGAGAGCTTATGCCTTGGAAGAAAAGAAATTGATCTTGGCATATGAGCTGAGAATGAGAGAGCTCGATGAGGAGTTCACGAGGCTTGAGGCCCTGAGTGTCTCAACCAAGCAAAAAGAAATGTGTGCAGCTCATGAAGTGAGCTTGGCTGGGTTGGAGGTGGAGTCCAGCTCAGATGGTGGCAGCAAAAATGTAGAGTCTAGTGCTGAGGGAGAAGTACACACACCCAGCGATGTGGCGCCTGACTTGGGGGAGGGGGTTAACATACACCAGGGGGTTCAGGTTTATGAGGTAGCTCCAGTGGTATGCAGTGTCCCTAAAGTGAATTGGGGAACTGACACAGGGTATCATATTCCTAGTGGTGGGAGGGATACTCTACTGACTCTAGATGAGAGGTGCAGGGAGAGCGGTACCCCCATGGTCAAAGCCTTGGTGTGTGAGTGTGGAGACCACCCAGAAGAGTGTGGGTTGAGTGACAGAGACAGTCAGACACGGTCTTGCCAATCTCAGGAGAGTGGTGTGGGATACTTGTGTGAGGCACTGGATGGTGGGGCAAAGGGTAGCTTGGTTAACAACTGTGGAGGGCTGTGTGATTCAATTGTTGGAGAGCATATTCTAAGTCCCTGTTTTTCAGAGCTATGCCAACACCCGGTGGAGTGTGAGTTCTCTGAGTCCACGGAGCTTGCGCTGGAGGCAGAACCTTTGGCAGATTCCAGAGGGTCTGAAGAAGCTTTTAGGGGTGATCCTGAAGGGGGTGGCTCAGGTTTTCCCTAATCAAGTTAGATAGGGGGGGTTTGTCGTAGCCCAGATAGGTCCCAGTGTAGTGGGAAGGGTGTAGGGTCCCACATCCTGTCTCAGAGGAGAAGAAGGGCCTGGTTGGTTCCATGAGTGAACACCAGGAGGGGGGCCTAGTCTGTACCCAGAGGCCATCCCCTGAGGGGGATCCCAAAGTGTCAGGTGGACTGGGAGGACTGCTGTAGCAAGCATCCCACCAGTTCTGGTGTCTGGCTGCACCGCTCCAGTGGGGAGGGTGCATGAGTCCTGAGAAAAGGGTGAGGGGGGATGCTGTCCCCAGTGGAAGGACCAGTGGGCCAGGGGTTGCCAGCTCTGAAGTCAGAGCACCCCAGGACTGACCCTGGTGAGGCCACTTCTGGCATGGGTGGTCTTCATGCTCTGTCAAGTGGACAGGAGGCTGGAGACCTGTGCCAGGCAGACTCTCGTACAACTCATGAGGAGTGTGTTTCCCTTGGGGGGGGTTGGTGTACTCCCCCGGAAGTCCTGGGTTGCCAGGCACAAGTCCAGCCTAAGGGTACAGACCCTGGGTTGGAGGACCAGGTTCAGGGTGTCCCCCCTGACCTGGAGGAAGAGGCGACTGCTAACAGTGCCCTTACCAAGTTATTTTCTTGGGGTACTGCTCCAGGTGGGAGGGTGCAGAGCCCCAGGGAGGAAGACAGGGTGTGGGAGAGCCCACCGCAGTCTCTTGTCCAGCTGCAGGGTACAGACCCTGGGCTGGTGGGCCAGTGTCAGGATGCCATACCTGACTTGGCAGGAGGGAGAGTGGAGAAAGGGTGCCAGGCTCCTTGGGCTACCGCCCCCCACTTTCTGATGCCACAAAGGTTAGAGAGGCCTGAAAGGCACGAGGCCTGGCTCTCATCACTGACAGTTGTCAGTGGCCACTGTGGCTTGCTGTCCTGGTGGACAGAGTTGCCCCTGGGAGGGGGACAGGAGTCACACCCCAGAGGTGGACTGGGCCACACCACTGTGTTGGCTATGTGGGTACTGTCTGCCTGTTGGGACACATCTGTGAGCAAAGTAAGTTTAGGCGCTGCACAGATGGGGTCCACAGGTGAGGAGAAGGGTTCCCCATGGGTCAGCTTAGTGAGCCCTGAGAGTATGGATAAAGGGATCCAACTGGGTTCAGGAAGACGTAGAACAGGAATAGACCCCTGCTGTTCGGGCCAGGTTCCATGTTCTGTCGCCCCAAGCCGGGACGCCCATCGAGGTATTGATTGGTCTACCCTGGCTTTAGGCTGGAAGGGCGTTGTGTTGGAAATGGCACTTTTTGCAGGGTTATCCCCAAACATTTTGCTTCTTCCTCCAATTTTTTCCTGACCTGTGTTGTTGGCTATAGGACTCTGGGCACTTTACCACTGCTGATCAGTGCTAAAGTGCATATGCTCTCTGTGTAAATTTTTATTGTGATTGGTTCTTCCTGATTGGCATATTTGTTTTACCAGTAGGTCCCTAGTATAGTGCACTGAGTGTGCCAGGGCTGGTAAATCGAATGCTACTAGTGGGCCTGCAGCACTGATTGTGCCACCCACATGAGTAGCCCTGAAAAGATGTCTCAGGCCTGCCACCGCGGTGCCTGTGTGCAGTTTGTTAACTGACATGTCGACTTGGCAAGTGCACCCACTTGCCAGGCCCTAACCTTCCATTTTCTTACATATAGGGTACCCCTATGGTAGGCCCAAGGTACCCCCCTGGGCAGGGTGCAATGTATGTGAAAGGTAGGATATGTACTGGTGTGTGTAACATGTCCTGATAGTGAAATACTGCCAATTTCGTTTTTCACTATTGAAAGGCTATCTTGCTCCTTAGGACAGAATGGGGAATGCTTTGTAACATTTTACAAGCATATCTTCCCATAGGGATAAGATAGAAAAATGGAGTTTGGTATCCCTGAACTCAGAATTTGATAACACATCTTTTAGTGAAGATGGTTTTTAAATTGTGTGTTTGAGAATACCACTTTTAGAAAGTGGCTATTTTCTTGTTCAACCATCCTGTGTGCCTCTGCCTGTTTGTGGATTGACTGTCTGGCTTTGGAGTGACAGGGGCTGGGGAGGTGCAGTGGCTCCAGGAGTCTGGATGAGTCAGCACTAGGCTGAATAGGCCTGATCTGCATTTTGAGTGGTGGGAGGAGTAGCACCTGTACCTGAATAGGGCTGTGCCTGCCTTCCACAATGCTGGTTCTGCCCCCTGTGGTGTGTCTGGAGCCTAGGCTCACACTAACAATGGATGTTGTTGTGCACTTGCAGAGTGCCCCCCAGAACTGGTTTGAACTGGGCTCAGAACCCCCTTGCACAAAGAGAACACAGACATTTTGGGGTGTAAGTATTAGACCTAAAACCCCTGAACTTTAGATCATTCCTGGAATTCAAGAGGAACCTTTGCCAAGGAGAAGAGCTGGAGAGTCTGAGGAGAAGTACTGCCCTTGGTGTGTGTCTGGGGTTGGCCTGCAGTTGCTGTTTCTGCCAAGGAAAGGAGAAGGACTTTGCTGTGTGTTGTGTCCCCTGCCTAAAGGAGATCTCCAAGGGCCTGAAGTGTGCTGGCCTCCTATTCTGAAGTCTCAGGGACACAAAGACTTCACCCCCAGCTCCCCTGAACTCTGCTGCTGTGAGTTCTGACCTGCCAAGAGGTGCCTGTGCCAGTTCTGGGCCTCTGGAGAATGTTGCTGCTGTTTGGGAGCTGGAAGAAAGAAGAAACGTGAAGAACTGCAAAAATCGACGCATCGCTCTTCTTGCAGCTGTTTTCCCGATGCATCTCCAAGGCGTGAGATGAATTTCCACTCATCGCCGTGCCGCTGCATCGAGAGATCGCGGCTAAAGTGGACTGACGCAGCGCCGCTCGACGCCGCCGCATCGATCGCCGACGCATCCCGGATTTCCACGCATCGTACCTGTGCAGCAAGTTCTTCTGACGCATTACCCGCGGACCGGAACTGTCATGAAGAATCGACGCATCACTCCCCATACAGACCACATTCAACGCAACCCTTCCTCTGCGTGCAGCGGGACTGTCGCATTGCCTCCCCAAGGTCTCAGGAGTGTTGCATCTCGTTGTTTTCCGACGCTGCGGCTGTTTGGCTTGAGAACTTTGACGCATCTACAGGTACTTTGGTGTAAAGTCACGCATCCATAGTTATCTATGGTACAAGTTTTTGAAACCTTTTGAAAGTCATATTTTTAACTGTGCATGTTGGAATTTTGTCATTTTGGTCTTGTTTAGTTTAGATAAAGATATTTTATTTTTCTAAACTGGTGTGGTGTCCTTTTGTGGTGTTATCACTGTGTTACTGTGAGTATTGGTACAAATACTTTAAACATTGCCTTTGGGATAAGCCTGTCTGCTCGTGCCAAGCTACCAAGCGGGTGAGCAGGGGTTATCTAAAGTGTGTATCCCCGTTACCCTTACTAGAAGCAAGGGTCCCTATTTGGACAAAGGTATCTACCTCTGCCAACTAGAGACCCCCATTTCTAACAGTACGCCATCAGGGCCAGAGGCTTTGCTGGCTGGACTATGCAAGACAGCTTATATGACTTCTCCCAAGGAGAAGGAGATTTCAATGGGAAAATTTGGTTGGTCGGAGTTTGCCCCTCTTTGTTCACTATCCTTAAGGTCATATATGTGCCAAAAATGGTTCACCCAGTTCGCTGGAGCGATATTGCAGTTAAGAGCCTGCCTTGGTGCACTGACCAGGGAATAGCTATTGACCACATTTCAAAAGGACCTACAGTCCTTAAGGGAACAAACCCAGACCAACCTATCCCAGTGCTCGCTCCTCACCTCAACTTTCTTCACATCCAGGGCCCGTGTATATTCCTTTCTGCAATTAGCAATTTCCTCCCTTTCCTTTGGTGATTTCCTCAAAGCAAGATGTAATTTCCTACAGGTTGGCCTGCAAGCTTTGTCAGACCAAGGGGCGACCCCCAGGTCATTGACCTTTTTTTGTGAGGATCGTTTTTTATAGCATATCCCAGGGACACAAAGGAATTGACTACTACTTGTATGTCAGCTTCTAAGGGGAGGCAGTTTAAGATGCCGATCTGGTTCCCAACCATAAGCTTGGCAAACACCTGTGTGATATCAACATGCCTTCAAACCAATCTACTAAAAGCATCCTTGGCCACTATCAGTGAGTTGCCCGCAAGAACTCCCTTTTGCCTTTAGCAGAATGACTAATAGAAAGGTGAAGGGGATTATGGTTGCTAAATATGGTTGAGATTACCCCGCCATCTACAATTCTTGTGGACACATTTTGTGTAATAAAAACATAGTCTATGAATGAACACTGACCTCTACGTATGAATGTGGGTGCCTTGACAATATCACAGTCTAAGGACTCAAGGGCATTACACAGGTTATGATTGACAAGCATGGGAAGTAAAATGGCACCCCTGACGTCTCGATTTGGACAGGCATGTTGGCATCATGGTGTTTCAAGGAGTTGGAACTCAGAGAGGCATGAGGTATCCCCCAGCTTTGCATTATAATCTCCTGCAACCAGCACATTAAAATATTCACCTTTACACAGAGGGCTAGAATACAAAGAAGCTATAAAGGGAATGAGTGTAGAGTAATTCTTGTTATTCCTGACAGAACAATCATCATTATAAAATTCACAACGAAGAGCCCATAATTTGATGACCATTTTAGGTGAAATGCCTGAAAAAGTCTGCTTCCTGTGCTGATGCATGTTATGGAGCAGTCAAGCGTGACCCTAACCCAGGCCAGAAGGCCTGAACTGGCCTGCCCTGATGCGGACGGCAGGGCATGTTGGGCAAAGCCTACAAATCCATCACAGAAGACGTCCTCTGTGGCCCATGTCTCCTGCAGTAAGACAGTATCGAACTGCTGGACCAGATGGAACCAAACCATTTTGGCAAAAAGCCCCTGCAATATTGCAGCTAGGAACACTAGAGCTGTGGGTGCCGACATCAACTTCGTCTGGAAGATTGGTGCCATTTGTGCAACCCAGTATGGGTGCAGGAATAAGTTTATGTTGTAACCTGTTGTACATCTCTTATATATTTTCTCTGAATTTACTTTCCATTTCTCTTGTACTTCGGTCTTAACCTTTCATTTCATTTTCTCTTGTACTTACTCTTGCATATCTCCTTTTTTTTTTTTTTTAATATTATTTATTTGCGCATGTTGCCAACAAGGAAGAAAGAAATAAGAAAAACATATAACCAGTTACATTTCAAACACCCGTTTGATATGAGCTTAAATGCAATAATGAAATACAACATAAAGTTAGCACACATGCACAATTTTTGTACCTTTTACCCCTTCCCTAACCCGCCCATCCCTCCCCGGGGCTGTCCCTATCGTAAACATATCGTATCAGAGCTTATTCAAATCCAAAAATACAAATAGCTTATCTCTCAAGCCATTTAGCCAGTGGTTCCCATATTTTTAATCCTTTCCTCCGTGCTTGCATCCCTTATTCCCATAGATTGCCTTTTCAAAATTATAGTTTGATACCAATCTTGTTAGCCATTGGTGATAACCTGGTGGGACTGGATCTAACCATGCTGTAGTTAGACAAAGCCTAAATATTGCCATGCAGATAAAAATCAATTGCTCCCCGGGTTTCCGACTCGTTTCCTTATCCACCCCAAGACATATTAAGGAAGTTGACAGAATGAGATCTCTCCCAAGCAAATTTTTTATAAAATTTGCAATCTCTGCCTTCAAGTTACTTAATTTACTACATGTAGCCAACATATGACTTAGGTCAGCCTGATATAGGGAGCATCGAGGACAGAGGGTTCCCTTTCCTGTCCACCATTTCGCAATCTTTTTGGGGGTGTTATATAGTGAAAAGCAAGTTTTATAGAATTGGGCCTGAAGTCTTGCTGGGATTAGAAGACTTTGTGCCAATTCCATTGAATGGAGAAATAAATCCTCCGGGATATTAATTTCCTCTTCCCATTTCCTGGCACGTGCGCTCAAGTCATCCAGCATCAGTATATTAAGAGAATTATATAAGGGCCCAATAGATTGATGTTTATTTCCCAAATTATCTATTACAACTTTGTTTATAAATCCTGCTGGGCCACCCCCTTTTTAAAAAAAAAAATCACGTATTTGTAAGAATTTAAAAAAATCTCTCCAGTTCAAATCATATTTCTCCTTAAGGATTTCAAATGAAATTAACTCGTATTGAAGATAAAAGTCCCCCAGCTTCGATAAGCCTTTCTCTTGCCAGTTTTTAATTATTGCATCGTTAAAAATTCCTGGCAGATTATGATTGTTATATATTGGAGTATAACAATTCAGCCGGCCCAAACCAAGTATTTTCCGAACTGCTTTCATAGTTTTAAATCCAGCTATAAGAATCTTAAAACGAACTTTCTTATAATGTGAATCGTTCAGAAACTTCCATATCCAGCCCCATGCCTCTCTGCCCATTATAAGCTCTATTGGAGTTGGAATCATTCCCAGTCTGTCATCCCTATCCCTAGGCTCATTAAAAAAAAGAGTTAAATTATTAAGCAGAGTTGTTGCCCAATAATAAAGTTTTATATTAGGAAGTGCTAACCCTCCCTTTTCTCTTGACAATGAAAGAAATCTATAAGCTCTTCTAGGCCTTTTATATCCCCATATGAATCGTGAAAATAAATCTTCAATCTTTTTCAGGCAAGAGGTATTGAACTCTAATGGAATTGCTCGTATCAAATATAAAAATTTCGGGAAATAAATCATTTTAATTACGTTACATCTGCCAATAATTGATAGATGCAGATTGTGAAGAAGATGCAATTCAGGTCTAACTCTATTAATCAGAGGGTCTATATTACAATCAACTATCTGTTCGATATTAGCCAGGATATCCACCCCCAAATATGTAGCCTTTTCTACTTGCCGTACATCATTGCCCATACTAACATTTTTACAGATAATCTGAGTCTTGGATCTATTCAGGGAATATCCTGATAAGCCTCCGAATCTCTCCGCCTCTCTTTCGACCTCGACCATCGATATATTAGGGTTCGATGTAACTAGCGCTATATCGTCTGCATAAGCTAAAACCTTTGTATGCCAGCCATGACAAACAATAGGACAAATTTTTTTATTTATTTCAAGCAGACGCAGAAAAGGATCTATATACAGGGCAAACAGCAGTGGTGAACTCGAACACCCCTGCTGTGTACCTCTTGTGATTTTAAATGTTTCCGTTAAAGTACCATTTATAAGTATTTTTGAAGTTGGCTGGACAGTCAACATTTTAAAGGCCCGTATGAGTCCCTGCCCTATCCCTGCCCTTGACAGGGTCTCCCATAGAAATACCCAGGAAACCCTGTCGAAGGCCTTCTCTGCGTCTAGTAATATAAGTGCCATTGGCTCTTCTAATATATGGGCCTTATCGAACAGCGCTATTGTTCTCCTAATATGGTCTGTAGTACCTCGCCCAGGGATAAAGCCATGTTGCCATGGTGATATTATCTTGTGGATAATACCTGCCAGGCGAGCTGCTAACATTTTCGAGTAGATTTTGCTATCTGTATTGATGAAGGTGATAGGTCGATAGGAGGAAGGATCGACAGGGGATTTATTCTTCTTTAACAGAATAATAATCTTGGCTTGTGACCATGATTCTGGAGGTTTATTGCCCTTAAAGACATGTATAAATAGCTGAAGCATAATGCCACTTAATACAGACCAAAAAGTTTTATAGAATTCAAGTGGAATATTATCCAATCCCGTAGCTTTACCACTAGAAAGACTATTAATACATAATAGTAGATCCACCCTTTGTGGAAGCTCATCAAGTATCTCTTGATCAGCCTGTGATAACTGTGTAGATGGTACTAAATTAAGATATGTCGTAATATATTCTAAATGTGCCGTACTATTTTCTTGGTATAAATTCTTATAGTATTCTACAAAAACCTTCCGGATATCTTCCGGCTCTTTGGTGATTCTAAGGGTAGAATCTCTAATTTCTATAATAGTATTTCTTGTACTGTCCTGCCGTGTTCTAACCGCCAAGTGGTGTCCGACTTGTTTGCTACACTCATAAGCTTCCTTCCCCCATATTGCAAATTTATCTGCCGCTTTTTTTGTAATGTGTTCTAGCATCGCCGATTTTGCTGCTGTTATTTTGGCTAGAGCCTCTGTTGGATCATTCCCATCTCTAATGATAGTAACTAGATTCTTTTCTGCTTCTACCAGCTGTGCTTGTAAATTAATCATAAGCTGTCGTTTATCTCTATTTAACGTGAGCGAAAAACTCATTGTTTCTCCCCTAATAGCTGCTTTTAATGCATCCCACACTATTTCGATCCCCGTGCTACCTAAATTTTCCTTAATAAAATATGGAATCCAATTCTTCATATGATTACAATATTTATCGTTTAAAAGGAGGGATCGCTCGAATGTCCAGTTAGATGTCTCTCTGGTACTACCCCCACTTCCTCTTATTTCCACCACTAGCGGATTATGATCTGAAACAATGCATGGCGCTTTTTCAATTGTGCACAACTGTGATATTGAGTGAGATGCAAAAATAAAATCTAGTCTTACTAACTTATTATGTGGAAAGGAATAATATGTGTGACCAGGATCTGTGGGGTGTCGTGCCTGCCAAATATCACTCAGTGCTTGTTCAGAGCATAACATCCTCAGTGCCTTAAAAACCTTTGGCTTCCGCCCATAGTAAATCCATTCTTTATCCTGAGCTATATTTTTGTTAGCCAGGAGATTTATATTAAGATCGCCGCAAATTACTAGCGGAGGTGGCCAGTTAGCCAACTCATTATTCATAACATCAAAGATTGTTGGGTCGTCCAAAATGCTACCATATACAGAACATATCGTGAGGGACCCACCATTTGCATTCTGACAATTGGCTATGATCCACCTCCCGTGTTTATCTGCTAGTACTCTTTTAAATTGTAATGAACGATTCGCCGATAATATTGCCACCCCCCTAACCCTAGCATCTTGTGTTGTAGCCCCTATTACTGTATATCCCATAGTGCTTAGAAGTTTAATCTGGGTTCTTTCAATATGTGTTTCTTGTAAACAATATATGTCAGCTTTGAGTAATCGGAGGGCCACTGCTGTATTTCTTCGTTTCTTAGGATCATTCAGGCCACAGACATTAATTGTAGCTATACGCAGCTTACTCATGGCCATTTCCCATCTTTAGAATATACATACATAAGATAACATTTAATAAAAAATCCTAACATTCGAACCTGCTCTTTGTTCACTATCAACTGTCCCCCTTGGCCCAACCCCATCCCCCATCCCCCCACCCACCACCACCCATACAGGCAACCTGGTTCCCAAGGAACCAGGGTGTGATCATCCGAATAGACCGAACCCCCAGTGCGCCTCCCAATCCCATCCCACCTGCTCATAGCAATTACTTCTGTGATTGCACCTGATTATATCATTATATTTGACTTTCCAACATTAAATATCCAAAACATTCTAGTCCTTAGATCTATCTCTTCTTGATTCGGTCACCTCCTTCAGATAACCTTCAGCTTGTACCTCGGAGGTAAAGCTTCGTGTAACCCCATTGATGATAATTTTTAGACGTGCTGGGTTCTGTAGGAAAACCGTTGCTCCTAATTGCTGAAAAGGTGTAATTAGCTGTCGCATCCTCCATCGACGTTCCACTGTCGCGTGAGCAAAGTCAGGCCTGGTAAAAAAGCTGACCCCATTAAATTCTCTCTTGCTGTTGGGCCTAGCTAGATCAAACAATGTCTGTCGCAGTAGAAAATTGCCGAAAAAGACTAGAAATGCTTGGGGATATTGGGCCGGAGACCGTTTGGAGAGCGTTAATGGAAAGCGGTGCGCCCTTTGAATCTCCTTAACCCAATCCCAAGTTTGAAGCTCAGGGAATGCTCCTCTC
Organism: Calotriton arnoldi; assembly: GCA_963921515.1. NCBI lineage: Eukaryota > Metazoa > Chordata > Amphibia > Caudata > Salamandridae > Calotriton > Calotriton arnoldi. Next base: position 36,777 of record CAWUFW010007225.1, on the reverse strand, counting down.
AGCAGTGTGATTATGTATGCTCTCGGGTCAGTCCCTTCCGCTCCCTCCGGAACTCCAAGAATGCGGAGGTTGTTCCTCCGAAGTCTATTTTCCTGCTCCTCGACTTTTGCCATTAAGTCCTTAACCATACCATCCTGCGCATTCCCTTGTTGTTGGAGTGAGACAACATCTTTTTCCAAATTCTCAGTACGCAACTCCACCGATGACATTCTGTCGACTATCTCGGTGCAAGTGCGGCCCACCTTTCGAATTGCTCCCTGTAACTTCTGGGTGGCTAGTCGGTTTTTACGGTTATCCATTTTCACCTCTTCCTGGAAGCCTTTAATTGAGCGCAGTACTGTAGCTAGGGAGGGTTCTTCATCTTCTTCCCCCTGAACATTTTTGAGTTTTCACTGCCCATATTCCCAGCTGCTGAGTTATTACCACCTGAGCGTATTGTGCAATCTGATGGGGTAACAAATTGAGATGAGGAGTAGTCCCATCTAAGCTCGGTACTGCTTCCATGTTCCATAGTCTCGCCGCTTTTGTAACCACTGTGCCTTTTCTTCTTTCTCTGCTTCAACCCTGTTATCCTTTTACGTGTAGCATTCTGCCCTGAGGATTCTGACTCAGTATTAGACCCCCAGTCCTGTCTTTTCCCCTTTTCTCTGCCTTCGCTCTCACTGGACGTGGAGATGCCAGTTTCATACCGTTCAGATTCATCTGTAGCCGAATAAGTACTCACAATGTTTTTTATTCGGTTGACGTCCCCTGTGGTATCCAAGTTGCCTTGCTGTGTAGGCACTATATTTGCCGGGACAAGACTCCGCATATGCGCAGGATGTTCAGAGCTCTCGATGTTAATGGCTACGGCAGATGCCTCCACTGATTCCTCCGCTAGCGCTGGCGCCGCTTTGTCAGCCATCTCTATCTCTGATACCATTTTGCATACTCTTTGAGCGGGGGAGGGCAGAAGCTGAGCCTCATAGGTCTGAATACTATTGTTATTTGCCCCTGTCTCCTCGAGTCTTTCTAGATTATCTGTCAGCAAGGAATGATTTATAATTTCTGCAGCTGGATTGACAACCAAATCGATAAGATCTGTAGGATGGTTATTCCGTGCAGAGGGCGTCCGCGAGGGGTCTGAGGTACGCTGGTGCTCTTGCCGTTTTTCCCCCTCTACTTCTGCTTCTACTTCTGTTTCTCTCTCTATTGAGCCAAACATATTCGAGATGAGTCTTTGGGTATTTATTGCCTGGGGAATATTCCTACCATTCCTATCCCCCTGTTGTTTTTTGTTTTGTTTTAATTGCTTTAGCCCCTGTTCTTCCCTGGCTTCAACAGTACCTTTGAGCTCCTGCTCTTTATTTTGAAGCCCCCGTGTCTCTGGGCGATGCAATGAAGTGTGCTGGCCTGACCTTTTCACTGAATTGTTGGGCGATGCTGGCAATAAAAGCGTATTTTTAGGCTTAACATTCCTCCCAGCGCGCCCAGCCATCCTTACTTGTTTGTATCTCTTCACATGCAGGGTCGTGCAACACTGTATCCTCTGTTGAGCCTGCCTCTGATCACCACTGCCGCTGCCGCTTCTGCCGTCAATCTTTTCCCGCCTGGAAGCTGCTGTCAACGCCTCGATAGTTGCAGATAGGGCTGCCACGAGACAGAGTGACGTTGGATATCGCCGCAGGGCAGAATGAAGCACAGGAGTTTGCGGAGGCTTCGTTCTATGCGAGATGATTAGGAAAACCACGGCGGCCACTACCGCGCTGTTCCTTCTCTCGGGTAAGGCTGCCAGATTTCTCTTTGCGTAGCTCCTTGGTATTTTGCTCATGAAAAACAAAGCTGACATTGAAAGATAGCAAACTTGCTCCATATATTACAGAGCGATCTTCTTTATAGAATCCATGTTTCTTTTCTTATTTTCTCGCCGCAATCACTGTCCCATATCGGTAGTTCTTGTGATGGTTGTGGGACAGGTTGGGAGAGCTGCAGTGAGACGCAGCTACTCGGACGCCATCTTGCCTCCCTACTCTTGCATATCTCCAATGTATTTTCTTCCTTGTTCATGCTTGATTTTTCTTGGCATATTTGCTTTGATCCCTTCACGTTTGGATTCGCCTGCTTCTTGCTTTTTCTCCACTTTTCCATTTTTCTATTTCTTGGGGTTTTCCTTGTTTGAACCTTTTTCTTCTTTGTGGTTTCCATTTTTGTTTTGTGGAAGAAGGGAAGGTATGTTGTAACCTGTATTGTATTTATCTGGTTACTTTCTCCCTAGCTGCTCAGCCAGTGTGAATGTGATGCATGGAATGTTGGTGTGAGAGTCTTGAATGGAATGTTTGGGTGCCTGGATGCTTGAGTGTGTCAGTTGGAGTATGGGCTGAGCAGCAGGCAGACTGCTCCTGGTGGGGCTGCATCTCTACAACTCATCTACTTGTAACTGAACTTAATAAATCAACTTAAATCTACATCCTGGCTACGGACATCATCACTACAGATTTTTTAAAGAAACATAATCCCATCCTCGTGGCCAAAAATCTGTAGTGATGATGTCCGTAGCAATCTTTAAGCATCAATTTTTATATATATATATATATATATATATATATATATATATATATATATATATATATATATATATATATATGTATACATATGTGTATAATGCTTTTTGTATTATTAAAACAGTACTTATACGGATTTTACAGTGTACATAAAATTTGGTGTAGAAGTTTGTACTACTACATTATGGTATTTAAACCAGTATTGTTTTTAGTAATGTTTACTTTTAACCCAATGCGCTAACTACCATCGAAATCTGTTTTCCATTTCTATTGTAAATCTTTTTGGCACTTGTCACTTTAAGTAAGCAAAAAAACAAAGAGAAAAAAACTTGCAATGTGTTAAAAAAAATGGTATATAAAACACACCTACTTCCTGGGGCGTGTCATGTGATCAAGACCCTTGACGGGTCGAAACGCGTCATGGTTTCAGAAGGTCCGAGCTAAATAAACTCTTCAATCTGCACTTAATTGAGGTCCGTGCTCCTTCTTTGGGTGGGATCACCAAGAGCAAGCTGGAGTACTGCTGATATATATATATATATATATATATATATATATATATATATATATATATATATATATATCTACTGGCGGTCGCCAGTAGATAGTTATAGTTAGGACCTATTTTCCATAGGAAATCCGCAACATTCTATTTGAAATAACGTTGGCGCCGGTAGACGAATCTTCGCAAAGCTTCCAACTTGTTGGGGCGCTCCGGTCCGCTCCTATCCTGAAAGTCTCGGGGTGATTCGTCAGCGGGGGCCGAGAAAAAGGGGGTCCCAAAACACGTTTTCCCCATTCATTTTTCCATAGGAACCGTTCATCGCGGCTACAGCCCGAACTGCTGAACGGAATTACACCAAATTTGGCAAAGAGGTAGCCCTTGGTTCAGTGTCGTGCCTTTTGCTTAAATGGTGTAAATCCGTTCAGTAGTTCCTGAGAAAATCAAAAGTAAAGTCACATATATATCTATGGCCGAGTAGGGTCCGCGTACCCTCCCGATCACGAGCTGCATGCTAATTGGCTGTCAAGTGGCTGTCAACACTCCAAATCAGGAAGTGTTGGCAGCCATTTTGTCCCTGAAACAAGTGCGCAAAGTGCAAAAAGGGGGTGGGGTAGAAACACCCTGACCCCCTAGGTCTGCTCAGGGGGTCCCACAAGGACCCCCTGGGCAGAAAAAAGCATTTTTTTTTTTAAACGGCGGGATGCGCTTAGGGTGCGCGGATCCCGCCGATTAAAAAAAAAAAAAGCACAAGAAACAAGTGCACAAAACGCACAAAGGGGGCAGGGTAGAAACACCCTGACCCCCTAGGTCTGCTCAGGGGGTCCCACAAGGACCCCGTGGGCAGAAAAAAGCATTTATTTTTTTTTAAAATCGTCGGGATGCGCTTAGGGTGCGCGGATCCCACCGATTAAAAAAAAAAAACACAAGAAACAAGTGCGCAAAACGCACAAAGGGTGCAGGGTAGAAACACCCTGACCCCCTAGGTCTGCTCAGGGGGTCCCACAAGGACCCCCTGGGCAGAAAAAAGTAACAAAAAAAAAAGACGGCATCGTGCCGGAGGCCCCGCCCCCTCCCTGCAGCAGTCTGCAAACGTGCCCCCTGGCGCGTTTTAAGAAGTGGAAGTAATTCCCCTTGAATACTGGGGGTCCCTGGGGGCCAACTAGCCCACCAGGAACCTTCGGTATGCGCCAGGGGGCTGCGTTGCAGAGAGGTGTACAGAGGCCACGCCCTTTTTACACCTCTCTGCAACGCAGCTCTGTGGCGCTTTTGGAGGTACATGGTGGGCTAGTTGGACTCCAGGGACCCTCAGTATTCAAGGGGACTTAATCCCCCAACTTAAAACGCGCCACGGGGCGCGTTTGCACAGTGGTGAAGGGAGGGGCGTGGCTCAGGTGACATGTGTGCAAACAGGCCCCGTGGCGCGTTTTAAGATGGGGAATTAAATCCTCTTCAATCCTGAGGGTCCCTGAGGGCCAACTAGCCCACCAGGTACCTCCAGTAAGCACCACGGAGCTGCGTTGCAGAGTGTTGTAAAAGGGGCGTGGCCTCTGAACACCTCTCTGCAACGCAGCTCTCTGGCGCATACTGGAGGTATCTGGTGGGCCAGTTGGCCCCTAGGGACCCTCGGGATTGAGGAGGAATTAATTCTCCAACTTAAAACGCGCCACAGGACGTGTTTGCAGACATGTCACTTCAGGCCCCACCCCTTCCTTCACCATTGTGCAAATATTCCTCTAAAATCAGCCGAACTACGAATTCCGATTTACTCACCTGTTATCAGGAGAGACCTCAGTGCTGCATCTTTGAGCCCAGTACTGATCCTGAAAAGTAATTTTAACCATACTTACCAGTAACTTGAATTTCCTTCCATAGGATATCATTGCCTGCTTTTTGCTGAAAAAGTTTCTAAGTGTCAATTTTTGAAACATACAAATATTCCTCTAAAATCAGCCGAACTACGAATTCCGATTTACTCACCGGTTATCAGGAGAGACCTCAGTGCTGCATCTTTGAGCCCAGTACTGATCCTGAAAAGTAATTTTAACCGTACTTACCAGTAACTTGAATTTCCTTCCATAGGCTAACATTGACTGGTTTCACTTGGAAATTCTTCTGTGTGTGGAGTTTTGGAACTTTATAATATTCCTCTAAAATCAGCCGAACTACGAATTCCGATTTACTCACCTGTTATCAGGAGAGAACCCAGTGCTGCATCTTTTAGCCCAGCACTGACCCTGAAAAGTAATTCTAACCGTACTTACCAGTAACTTGTATTTTCTTCCATAGGAATCCATTGTCTGGTTTTCAGCAGAAAAGTTTCAAAGTGTCGATTTTCACAAACTACAAATATTCCTTAAAAATCGCCTGTATGACTTAAACGCATTCTTTCAACTGTTTACAGGAGATGCACCAGTGCTGGATCCAGGATCCACCACTGAGTAAGAAAAAGTAACAATAACACTACTTACCTGCTAAGTGAATTTCCTCCCATAGGATAACATTGGTGATTCTATGTGAAAAAGTTTCTAAGTGTCAACTTTTAAAATACAATAATATTCCTTAAAAATCACTACTGTAACCAAAACGCTTTTACTCAACTGTTTACAGGAGATGTCCCAGGACTGAATCTAGGATCCAGTCCTGTGGTTAGAAAAGTAATCCATAAAGTAACTAATTGCATTTAACTTGAAATTCACATTGAGCTCAATGTTGCATTGTGTTTGAAATTGTGTTGCCCATTGCAACAACTGTAACTACTGTACTTAAAAGTTTTTTTGCCTATTTGCAAAGTATTTAAACTAAAGTAATTCATTCTGAGAAAGTATATTTTGTAATGTAATGTATAATGTAATTACAATGTATTTTAAAAAATAAAATATCTAAAAATAAATAGTTTAAAAAAATGTAGTAAATCAGTATCAAAAAAATAAATATAACAATTAATACATTTAAAAATTGTCATTTACAAAACCTTTGAAATTCACTGAAAAAAACCATAGGTTTCAGACATGTTATAGTTAGGAATTAGCATTTAAAAAACCTTTGAAATTCACTGAAAAAACCATAGGTTTCAGGCACGTTATAGTTAGAAATTAGCATTTAAAAAACCTTACAAATTCACTGAAAAAACCATAGGTTTTAGGGACAGTTATAGTTAGTTGGACATTGCACTCGTACAAAACCCGTGAAATTCCCCCGTTATAGTTAGTTCAGGTAACTATAACTCGCGCCCCGCAATGCACTGCTGATGACGTCACATATTACATCACTCATGACATGGTCAGTGACATCACTGATGACATCACTGATGACATCTCAAATGACATCACTGATGACATCACTGATGACATCATCCATGTGATAATTTGATGCATCTTCTCACACCCTAATATAACTTTTGATACACCCACTGTAAATTACAGACTGCCATTGTCAAAACCATAGACATTCCAACACCAATTACTATATACACACTCACTGATTCTTAGGTCCACACACATCTACTCACTCACCCGTACAGTCACTCATACTTATAGTCACTCAGTACAGGACTATTATATGCACTCATACACCTATATAAACAGTCACACACCGCCACTCATCCATAGAGGTACTCACACACCTAGTCAGTCATGCAAAAAATTAAGCACACACCCATTTACTCACCTATACAGTTATACACACACCAGCTCACTTACTCATACAAATACTAGCACATTCTTACGCTCTTATACAATCTCTGATACAAGCACACACTCATCCATACAGTCACTCTCACAATCACACACTCTCGCTTATAGCTATTTATATACTCCAACACACATATATACTGCCTTTCACATATGTAGTTACTCACACATGTACCACTGGGACATACATTCACTCACTAACACACTCTTACACACACTTACCCACCCATACAGTCTATCACAGATGCACTCTTGAAACCATCCACCCAGTGAATCACCCACTCACACATCTATGCACAGAGTCACACACACCCCACCCACACAAACACTCAGGCACCCATACAGATACTCAGACAACCAATCAATAACTCATATAGACACTCATGTAGCTATTCACAAACCCATGCAGCCACTTACACAGCAACAGACAGACGGATACAGACATTCACCCAGTTTAGTCACTAACCCATGCATTCAGTAAGATACGTTTAATCACTCACTTATAGAGTTAGTCACGCACCTACTAAATCATCCATTCAGACACTTATACACCCACTCATTCTTCAATACGCCTTTCCCTATATATATTAAACATATTTAAACTTTACAGAAACACACAGTCACTGGATGATGTCATCAGTGATGTCATTTGAGATGTCATCAGTGATGTCATCAGTGATGTCACTGACCATGTCATGAGTGATGTAATATGTGACGTCATCAGCAGTGCATTGCGGGGCGCGAGTTATAGTTACCTGAACTAACTATAACAGGGGAATTTCACGGGTTTTGTACGAGTGCAATGTCCAACTAACTATAACTGTCCCTAAAACCTATGGTTTTTTCAGTGAATATATATATATATATATGTATCCTTCCGTAAATGCCTCTGATCCGCGCGCTCTCTGTAAAGGAAGTCTCTGTGTCAATAAATATCAACTGCTGTGTTTATTCACAGCAGTTGATATTTATTGACACAGAGTCTTCCTTTACTGAGAGCGTGCGGATCAGAGGCATTTACGGAAGGATTGGAACAGCCGGTGTGCTCCGCCGGCTTGCGCGCCACTCTCCATGGGTCCCTTGTAGTCCAGAAGGAGCGTGTTTGTGTTTTATATATATATATATATATTATCTACTGGCGGTCGCCAGTAGATAGTTATAGTTACAACCTATTATCCATAGGAAATCCGCGACATTCTATTTGAAATAACTCTCTTGCCGGTTGACGTATCTTCGCAAAATTTTCAAACTTTATGGCCCGCTCCGGTCCGCTCCTACCCTGAAAGTCTCGGGGGATTCGTCAGCGAAAACCGAGAAAAAGGGGGGTCCCAAACGCGTTTTCCCCATGCAATTTTCCATAGGAAACTTAGACACGGCTACAGCCCGAACTGCTGAACGGAATTACACCAAATTTGGCAAAGAGGTAGTTCTTGGTTCAGAAAGAACCCTTTTTGTTAAATGGTGTAAATCCGTTCAGTAGTTGCTGAGAAAATCAAAAGTAAAAAGATAGTGATATCTATGGCCGAGTAGGGTCCGCGTACCCTCAGCGCACCCTGCGCGCACCGTCCCGATCACGAGCTGCATGTTAATTGGCTGTCAGCTGGCTGTCAACATTCCGATTCAGGAAATGTTGGCAGCCATTTTGTCCCTCGGTAGAACCGAGGGACAGAAACAAGTGCGCAAAGCACACAAAGGGGGCAGGGTAGAAACACCCTGACCCCTAGGTTTGCTCAGGGGTCCCACAAGGACCCCCTGGGCAAAAAAAAAAATTTTTTAAAAATCGGCAGGATGCGCTCAGGGTGCGCGAATCCTGCCGAAAAAAAATCGAAGGCGGTCTCCCGCGCTCGATTGTATTTTGCCCCGGGTGGCCCAAGTCCCGGGGGCATGGTGGGGGTTAATTTTATGTGTGGGGGCCTCAAAGGGCCCCCAAGCCCGGGGACCGCCACCCCCGGGGCTTTTTTTTAAATGGTGCGGGAGGGCTCTGAGCCCTCCCGCAGCCCCGGGACCACCACCTCCCCGGGGCTTTTTTTTTATAATTCAAAAACCTGTGTGGGGGGCTCCAGCCCCCACACGCCCGAGACCGCCACCTCCCCGGGGCACTAAACATTTAAATATGGGGGTCCGTTACGGATCCCAGAGCCCGGGGACCACCACCTCCCCGGGGCTGTGACCTGAATGGGAGGGGGCCGCGCGGCCCCCTCCTGGAGCCCTTGATGGCCCTGGGGACCACCACCCCCAGGGCCGGCTCCTGCAGTGTCCCGGGGTGCCTACCCCCGGGACACTGTAGTTGCTATGGCAGGACGGGAGCCTCGCGGCTCCCGTCCTGCCATAGCAAACTGCTTTGGATATTGGAAGAGAGAGCAGGGAAACCTGCTCTCTCTTCCAATATCCAAAGCACATTGCTTTTCCACATGGGGAGCTGCATCTTAGCAGCTCCCCATGTTGAAAGCAATGCCGGCTCCCAAGGGACGCGGGGAGCCGGCGGGACTGTGGGGGATTGGGGACCCCCACAGTCCCCTAACGGAGAAGGGCCAGCCCCGGGGATGGGGTCCCCGGGGCAAGTAGTGGCCCGGGAGGGGGCCACGCGGCCCCCTCCCCAAAGTAAAAAAAAAAGAAAAAAAAAAAAAAGGGTATGGCCGGCCCCGGGGATGGGGTCCCCGGGGCCTTAAATGGCCAGAGGAGGGGGCCACGCAGCCCCCTCCAAAGAATAAAAATAAAAATAGAGGCCAGGCCCCGGGGATGGGGTCCCCGGGGCCAATACAGGCCCAGGGAAGGGGGGCCACGCGGCCCCTTTCCGTTTTTTTTTTATTTTTAATTAAAAAAGGGGTAAGGCCCTGGGGGATGGGGTCCCCAGGGCCCATAAACAGGAAAAAGGAAGGGGGCCACACAGCCCCTCTTCAGAGGACAAAAAAATAAAAAAATAAAAAAAACGATCGGGCCCGCAGGCCCCGCCCCTTCCTTCACCACTCTGCAAACGCGCCCCCTGGCGCGTTTGCAGAGGGGAACGAATTCCCCTTGAATACTGGGGGTCCCTGGGGGCCAACTAGCCCACCAGGAACCTCCAGTATGCACCAGGGGCTGCCTTGCAGAGAGGTGTACAGAGGCCACGCCCCTTTTACACCTCTCTGCAACGCAGCTCTGTGGCGCTTTTGGAGGTATATGGTGGGCTAGTTGGACTCCGGGGACCCTCAGGATTCAAGGGGACTTAATCCCCCAACTTAAAACGCGCCACGGGGCACGTTTGCACAGATGTCACCTCAGGCCCCGCCCCCTCCCTTCACCATTGTGCAAATATTCTTCTAAAATCATCCGAAATACGAATTCCGATTTACTCACCTGTTATAAGGAGAGACCTCAGTGCTGCATCTTTCAGCCCAGTACTGGTCCTGAAAAGTAATTTTAACCGTACTTACCAGTAACTTGAATTTCCTTCCATAGGATATCATTGCCTGCTTTTTGCTGAAAAAGTTTCTAAGTGTTGATTTTTGAAACATACAAATATTCCTCTAAAATCAGCCGAAATACGAATTCCGATTTACTCACCTGTTATAAGGAGAGACCTCAGTGCTGCATCTTTCAGCCCAGTACTGGTCCTGAAAAGTAATTTTAACCGTACTTACCAGTAACTTGAATTTCCTTCCATAGGCTAACATTGACTGGTTTCACTTGGAAATTCTTCTAAGTGTGGAGTTTTGGAACTTTAAAATATTCCTCTAAAATCAGCCGAAACACGAATTCCGATTTACTCACCTGTTATCAGGAGAGACCTCAGTGCTGCATCTTTCAGCCCAGTACTGATCCTCAAAAGTAATTTTAACCGTACTTACCAGTAACTTGAATTTCCTTCCATAGGATATCATTGCCTGCTTTTTGCTGAAAAAGTTTCTAAGTGTTGATTTTTGAAACATACAAATATTCCTCTAAAATCAGCCGAAATCCGAATTCTGATTTACTCACCTGTTATCAGGAGAGACCTCAGTGCTGCATCTTTCAGCCCAGTACTGGTCCTGAAAAGTAATTTTAACCGTACTTACCGGTAACTTGAATTTCCTTCATAGGCTAACATTGACTGGTTTCACTTGGAAATTCTTCTAAGTGTGGAGTTTTGGAACTTTATAATATTCCTCTAAAATCAACCAAAGTACGAATTCCAATTTACTCACCTGTTATCAGGAGAGAACCCAGTGCTGCATCTTTTAGCCAGGCACTGACCCTGAAAAGTAATTTTAACCGTACTTACCAGTAACTTATATTTTCTTCCATAGGAATCCATTGTCTGGTTTTCAGCAGAAAAGTTTCAAAGTGTCGATTTTCACAAACTACAAATATTCCTTAAAAATCGCCTGTATGACTTAAACGCATTCTTTCAACTGTTTACAGGAGATGCACCAGTGCTGGATCCAGGATCCAACACTGAGTAAGAAAAAGTAACGATAACAGTTTTTACCTTCTAAGTGAATTTCCTTCCATAGGATAACATTGGTGATTCTATGAGAAAAAGTTTCTAAGTGTCAACTTTTAAAGTACAATAATATTCCTTAAAAATCACGACTGTAACCAAAACGCTTTTACTCAACTGTTTACAGGAGATGTCCCAGGACTGAATCTAGGATCCAGTCCTGTGGTTAGAAAAGTAATCCATAAAGTAAGTAATTGCATTTAACTAGAAATTCACATTGAGCTGAATGTTGCATTGTGTTTGAAAATGTGTTGCCCATTGAAACAACTGTAACTACTGTACTTAAAAGTCTATTGCCTATGTGCAAAGTATTTAAACTAAAGTAATTCATTCTGAGAAAGTATTTTTTGTAATGTAATGTATAATGTAATTACAATGTAATTTAAAAAATAAAATATGTAAAAAAAAATTGTTTCTAAAAATGTAGTAAATCAGTATGAAAATTTTTTATATAACAATTAATACATTTAAAAATTGTCATTTACAAAACCTTTGAAATTCACTGAAAAAACCGTAGGTTTCAGACATGTTATAGTTACAAATTAGCATTTAAAAAACCTTTGAAATTCACTGAAAAAACCATAGGTTTCAGGGACGTTATAGTTACAAATTAGCATTTAAAAAACCTTTGAAATTCACTGAAAAAACCATAGGTTTTAGGGACAGTTATAGTTAGTTGGACATTGCACTCGTACAAAACCCGTGAAATTCCCCCGTTATAGTTAGTCCAGCTAACTATAACTCGCGCCCCGCAATGCACTGCTGATGACGTCACATATTACATCACTCATGACATGGTCAGTGACATCACTGATGACATCACTGATGACATCTCAAATGACATCACTGATGACATCATCCACGTGATAATCTGATGCAGCTCCTCACACCCTAATATAACCTTTGATACACCCAATCTAAATTACAGACTGCCATTCGCAAAACTATAGACACTCCAACACCAATAACTACATACCCACTCACTGATTCTTAGGTCTACACACACACATCCACTCACTCACCCGTACAGTCACTCATACTTATGGTCACTCAGTACAGGACTATCTTATGCACTCTTACTCCTATATAGACACTCAAACACCGCCACTCATCCATAGAGGTACTCACACACCTAGTCAGTCATGCAAATAATTAAACACACTGCCATTTACTCACCTATACAGTTATACACACACCAGCTCACTTAATCATACAAATACTAGCACATTGTTACGCTCTTATACAATCACTGATACAAGCACACACTCATCCATACAGCCACTATCACAATCACTCACTCTCGCTTATAGCTATTTATATACTCCAACACACATATATACTGGCTTTCACATATGTAGTTACTCACACATGTACCACTGGGACATACATTCACTCACTAACACACTCTTACACACACTTACCCACCCATACAGTCTATCACAGATGCACTCTTGAAACCATCCACCCAGTGAATCACCCACTCACACATCTATGCACAGAGTCGCACACACCCCACCCACACAAACACTCAGGCACCCATACAGATACTCAGACAACCAATCAATAACTCATATAGACACTCATGTAGCTATTCACAAACCCATGCAGCCACTTACACAGCAACAGACAGACGGATACAGACATTCACCCAGTTTAGTCACTAACCCATGCATTCAGTAAGATACGCTAAATCACTCACTTATAGAGTCAGTCACGCACCTACTAAATCATCCATACAGACACTTACACACCCACTCATTCTTCAATACGTCTTTTCCTATATATATTAAAAATATTTCAACTTTACAGAAACACACAGTCACTGGATGATGTCATCAGTGATGTCATTTGAGATGTCATCAGTGATGTCATCAGTGATGTCACTGACCATGTCATGAGTGATGTAATATGTGACGTCATCAGCAGTGCATTGCGGGGCGCGAGTTATAGTTAGCTGGACTAACTATAACGGGGGAATTTCACGGGTTTTGTACGAGTGCAATGTCCAACTAACTATAACTGTCCCTAAAACCTATGGTTTTTTCAGTGAATTTCAAAGGTTTTTAAATGCTAATTTGTAACTATAACGTCCCTGAAACCTATGGTTTTTTCAGTGACTATATATATATATATATATATATATATATATATATAACATTAAACATCTATATATATATATATATAAATATATATATATATGTGTGTGTGTGTGTGTGTGTGTCTCTCTATATTACTTATAAACAAATGTAAAACACACATTGAATTAATGCACATTTTAACTGCTTTGGATATTGTCATATAGATGCACAATACAGACAAACATATGGAAAACAGTTTAAAATAAATGAAAAAAACTCAGAGAGCACTGCTGATTCTGCACTTCAAATACAATTATTTGTAGATATATTTCCCTCCTGGAATGTTTTCCATTTGAATGCATGTCCCACATTTCCTGTAGAATCACAGGAGTACACTATACTTTTCTGCAGAACTGAAACATCTGTTTTTAAAAAAATTAATATTTTATTGACCGGAAAAATAGAATAATTCAATACATAATTACGTCATAAATAGTAATAGCTGGATAATGATAATTCTGATACAATAGAGTAGATTTCATACTACATAAGATACAAGACAGGGATCACTTATTGCTAAAATACCAATATCTTTGACCCACCTTTAAAGAAAGATAAAGTGCATTATGACCAGAGTAGATGTAAGTTGCGCTTTGTGACATTACATAAAACAGAAAAAAGTTAACATCCATCGCCTGAGTCCCACCCGGCAAGAATCTTCGAGTGTTTCCATTTATCTCCTATGCCATCCTCCGTCCATTCTCTATAATCATAAGTGGACTCCATCATAGCAGCCCTAAAAGTCCTTCTCTAGTTGTTACAAGAAACTCCAAACTCGCATAAACCATTCAATTGCCATGTTATCCGGTGGCAGGCAAAGCACGAGATGCGCTGCTGCTAGGTGAGCTCCACCCCTCCTCCCACAACTCACTTTGGTCTCATGCCTTCCAGGTAGGCAAAACACGGCATGATGCTGCTGCGTTGGGCACGGCTGTTCTGGGACTCCTCGGATAAGGACGCTGGCTCGGGAACCTGCAGAGGAGGATGCCGGCAGTCATAGTGATTTGTGAGCAGCACTGACTTGGCTGCCTCTTGCTGCACATAAGGTGAAATGCGCTTAAGGTGAAACGCTGGTTTGCATTGGATTGTTATTGATGTCAAGTACTAATGCTGATTCTGGCTGCTTGTGGTTCTTTCTTTGGGCGGCGGTATCCCCAGCCTGTCCCACTCGGCTGAGCGGAGACTTCGGTACCTGCCTGCCTGCTGCCTGCTGTGAGGAATCATCTGTGACATTTTTCCACATTTGGCTGGGTGGGTCAGCGGGCTTGGTGTAGTCGGCCAGCTAGTTTCCATTTTAACAGGCGCCATTGATTCAAAGGACACCAGTAAGTACCTGGAAGGTGGCCTTTCTTATTTTTTGGAGCTTTTTCTAAGTATTTTTATAGATCCGCTTTGAGAGGCAACCAGGTTTCACACCAGAGGTAGCTACCCAAGGGTGTTAGGGTTAGGGCGCCCTGGTAGTGGGTCATTGGGTAGCCCCCTCTTATTTAAAAACTGCTTAAGTCCGACCTAATGGATTAAAATAATTTTTCAATTTTTTATAATGGGAAAACATCTCAAGCTTTCAAATCCTACAATGAATGCGGACACTGCATCTGGCCTAAAAACTGAGGGGCATATTAGCAAGACTGGCGATACAATTATCGCCGTTTTAGCGGCAGGAAACTGCCGCTAAAATGGCGATAATGGGCTTGCTAATAAGCGTTATAGAATTCCAATAGAAGCCCAGGTTAGATGTCCTGCACATCTAACCTGGGCTTCTATTGGAATTCTATAACGCTTATTAGCAAGCCCATTATCGCCGCTTTAGCGGCAGTTTCCTGACGCTAAAACGGCGATAATTGTATCGCCAGTCTTGCTAATATGCCCCACAGTCACATACCGCTCAAATGAAGATGGCATCAGCAGCAGCCAGGGCAGAGCGCAGTCAAAAATCACGCTGTGGCTCGGTAGCAGCTACTAGTCCTTTAAGCTCAGAGGAAGATTTGTTGGAATAGGGACAGGCGGCTGGGACTACCTAGTCAGTAATTTTGAATAACTCGAAGGACCTGGCACAAGACGAACTGTCTAATTTATCCAATGGGGATAAGAGGGCTGGGGAAGACAAAGAGGCGGCCTTAAATACGGCACCTACAAACGAGGGAGGAAAAAAAGAGATCTCTTCTCCTGAGGCATGAGTTGAAGATGCCATGTCCTCAACTTTAGGGAAAGTGAAAGAATATTCGCTTTTCACCAAACCAAAAATGACAGTAGCTTCTTTTCTGGGACTCTCCACCAAAGAGCAATGTGGTCAATCTTCAATTTTGAGGTTCACTGCCTCCTCTGTAGAACATGCCACTGTCATAGAAAATAATAGAGCGCAGTCATCTCTTTTTCAGCAGGATAATCTTGCAGTCTCGCTGCCATCCCAGGCCAATATAAAAGATGCAATGAGGGGGGACCTCACCAGAGCAGTCTCAGGTTATCATGGAATGAAACTCTAAGATCCATCCTCCAAATCAGGTGCAGGGCAATGACCAGACTGCGCAATGGAATCTAAAAACAATGCTGAACCTAATGTTAGAGGAAATAAGAGATCTAAAAGCATCACAAGCAACTGAGATTGCATCCCTTCATCATCGCCTGTTGAAAATCGAGGAAGTAGTTGCAAGCTTTCCAGCTAGGATGCAGGAGGCAGAGTGTACGATATCGCAGCTTGAGGATCAGATCACTATACTTCAGGAGCAATCGGAGTTAGTGAAAAAAGATAAATCACTCCTGGAAAACAAGGTCGATGAACTTGAAAACCATTCACAACGCTCTAACCTATGGCTTGTAGGAGTGTCAGAAGGCTGCGAAGGGGCTCAAACTTTGCAATAGGTCGAGACATTTATCAAGAAAAATGTTGTACCAGAAATTTCAGGGGATTGGACAATCACAAGAGCACACAGGGTACCAGCACATCCATTTCAAAATTCAAACTTGCCAAGCACAATTTTTGTGAACTTTGCAGACTAATGTATTAAAGAACAGATACTCTCTAGAGCCATACAAAGAAAACAATTCTCCACCAATGAGGTTCCCTGGTGTCGAATTTTCTATGATATGTCAGTTGCAGCAGCACGACGTCGAAAATAGTTTGTGAAGCTACTTTATCAATTTAAGGCTCAAGGCGTGCAGGCAGCAATAGCGCAGCAGCCCAAACTCCTGGTGCTAGTAAGGGGCAAATTCCACATGTTTACAAACTTAGAAGAAGCACAAACAAATGCTGCAATCAATTTCTACCCAGAGGGTTTAAAAATAGGGAGAGATCTATTATGATTAATGATGTGAGGTGGGGGTGGGTTGTTCACTCAGTGTGCTCCAATATGGCACCCAGCAGGGGCTTCTATATAGCCAGGGTAGCGAGGGGTATGGTGGGCTATTCCCCTCCTTCCAGGGATGGGGGGCTAGGTTGGGGAGGGTTTTGGTAGTGGGAAGCATGGGTATTAAAAAAAGCAGAATCATAGATGGGAAAGTAATGCTGGAAAATATTTCTGTTCTGTTGGCTCCAATGTTTGAAAAGGTAGTGTGGAAATGGGGGCTGAAGTGCGAATAATATCGGTTAACATAAATGGACTATCCAACAAGCAAAAGTATGGGGATTTACTTAGATGGCTAACCTCTTTTTCACCCCAAATTTTGTTTCTGCAAGAAACTCATTTAAAGTCAAATTTCCCGAAGTTGTTTATTCCTAACTACTATTCAAAGGCATACTTTGTTTCTGCTGGGTTGGCCATGCAGGGTGTTGCAATTTATTTTTGATGAGGGCCAGACTGGAATATTATGCAGGTCCAGAGGGTTCCCGAAGGCAGGTGGATTTGGATTTCTGTCGGAGTGAATGGGTACATATGTAATCTCGTGAATTATTACGCCCTGATATTTGACGATCCAAGATCCATTATTAAAATCAATGATTTGATGAGAGGCGCAGAGGGTCCCATAATGGTAGGGGGGATTTCAACTATATTCAGGATCTAGCTAGGGACACCTCGAATAAAACGAAAAAACAGTTGAAGCCAAATACTAAAAGGGTATAAGAATTTATGATTCAAGATTATCAACTGATTGATCCATGGCATAGAGCCCATTTAGGAATGTCACAATATACTTATTACTCTCGACAATTTCAGTCTGCTTTGAGTATAAATTACTTTCTTATTTCTCGTTCCCTTAGGTGTCTTGATTCTCAAATATGGGCCAACTCTTTTTCAGATCACTCAGCCATCAGTCTCAAGATAGAATTAGATGTAAGGCGAGGGGAAAGATTCAGGTGGCAGATGAATCATCTACTTCTCTCTAATCAGGAATGGCTGATAAATACAAAAAAATGGATCAAAGAATTTTTTCAAGTTAATAAGGGTTCTGCAACACTTTTTTCTGTTTGGGATACCTTTAAGGCAGCTATTCACGGGCAGATGGTGGCCTTTATGGTCGCTCAATCCAAATTGCGGCGGGTCCGTATTTCTCAACTCCAACTTGTGGTTGTTACCGCAGTTCAGAGGATGGCGGGTCCATTGATCGACCGAACGACCGCAGTTCTGCAGCTAGCTAGTACGAAAAAAGAGCTAATGGAATTCTTTATTCTCGAAGAGATAAATAGCTCGCGGACATTTCAACAATGAGTTTATGAAGAAAGTCAGATGGTCGGCAAATTTTTGGCCTGGTCATCTAGGGTAAAGCAGGAAGCTGCATTAATCACCGAATTGCAGGAACCCGTGTAGGGGTCCTGGCCTCTGAAAAGGAAGAGGTTGCAAAAATCTTCCTTGCTCATTATAGGAAATTATATGCGACTAAATATATGGTTTCGAAAGAAGCAATACATCAGTACTTCTTAGATATTAATCTACCGGAACTGTCAAATATTCAGGCAGAGGAATTCAGGGTCGATATTACAGCAGCAGAAATTCATCAAGTTATAGTTTCAGTGCCATCTGGAAAGGCCTGCAGAAGTGATAGGCTTACAATAGAGTTCTATAAAATGTTTCAGGAAGAATTAACAACCTTACTACTCAAACTCTTTAATGCGGTGAGAAACGGCCTAGAGGTTCCACCAAGTTCAAGGAATCGATTATTGTTAGTTTTGTCAAAAAGGAGAAGAATCCCCACGACATCATCTCATACAGGCCCATTAGCTTATTAAATTCTGATTATAAAATCTTAATGGAAGTCTGGGCTAATCGAATCATGCCTATTGCCCAGAAGGTTATTGATAAAGATCAGACTGGCTTCCTCCCAGGAAGACAAATGTCTTCCAATGCGACTTTTTCTAATACATGTGAATGATTTTTTTAACACCAATCAGACATCCGCACTTATAACGATGGTAGATGCTAAAAAGCATTCGACCATGTTAATTGGGATACTCAGTTGTTTGCTCTTAAGAGGCTGGGATTTCCTAGCTCAATAATTAATATGTTTCATAATATATATCAGGGCACGCAGGCGCAGATATTTGTGAATTCTAGCATATCTGGAACTATTGATATAAATCGGGGAACTCATCAGGGATGTCCCTTATCACCAGTACTTTTTACTTTTTTAATAGAACCACTGACAGCCAGGATAAGGGCAAACCAGGGAATTGAACCACCAATAGAAGGTATGTCCAAACTTAAACTGTTTGCGGACAATATAATTTTATATCTTAGGCCTGAAGAACAAAATATAAGAAGGGTCCTGGCCAAGTTTGAGCAGTTTCAAGCTATTGGGGGGTACAAAATGAATCATAACAAAACAGAAACATTAATGTTCAACCCTTTCGGTAATGTGCTTCACAGTAGCTTGCAGTGCCCTGTGGTTTCGAGTAATCTGATTCGATATCTAGGGGTCTACGCAACAAATTTCTACGTTGAGCTCTACAAGCTGAATTAGGACGCTATGTTTAGAAAAATGAGGGATCTACTGGATAGATGGTCTCTTCTCCCTCTTACACTTATTAGCAGGGCCGCCCTAGTTGAAATGTCAATCTTACCTCTATTAATTTTCTTATTTATAAATGTCCCAATAAAAATTAATGCAGCGTTTTTCAAAGAGTTGGATGTACTTTTACGACAGTTTGTTTGGAGTAGGAAGGTCCCCAGAGTAAAATATTCAGTACTGCAATTGGCAACAAATCAAGGCGGGCTTGCATTGCCCCAGATTCGTACATATTATGAAGTTTCTCTCCTAGATATTTTGGTTTGTATAGTTGATTTTAAGGGATCCTTAGTTACATTTTTTGGATAAAATAGTAAAGGAAGTGGGATCACAGCTCCTGGTCTTCATAAACACAGCCAAACTCCCCCCAAAAAACTAGGTATAAGACATTACAAGACCTTCATATAAGACTTCAGACACTATGGGGCCGATTCCGATCTCGGTCGGAGGCGCACCCAATACTATTCGGTCGGGAAAAAAGCCATGCGAAAGCCAGTTTCCCGACCGATCCGTACAGTACACCGAACGAGCAAGTACGATGCGCACAACAGCAAAAATCCCGGCCGAGCCGTACTCACCCAAACCAGGTCCTGTTCTCCGACCGAGGCGAATCCGGAAACGCCGAATCGAGTCGCACGGAAGGGAAAATGCAGCCCCGTCCGGCCGGACAAGTACGATGCGCTTTCCGTACGCGCCGAACCCGTCGCTACGCACGGCACGTCAAAGCATCCGGGAGAGGCGCACATAAGCTCCGAATCGCGCCACAACACGATCCACGGCTACGAGACGAACACGGCACCGACGAGGACGACGCGAAGCGACGAGGACGAAGCCAAGCGACGAGGACGACGCGAAGCAACGAGAAGGACGAACGACACGAACCAACCATGAATCCCTTCGTCCCGATCATACCAATATTCTACATCTACTACCGGAACAGGCACGGACGCGTACGGCGCAGAAGGTAAGTCAGACACCAACCACAAAACACATACAACACGTACACGACACATCACACACATACACTGGGAATCTGAATATACTTACACCAGCAACAGCAGCACCATAGGGGCGGGATGCCCATCACCAATGCCACATATGCACACAGGGGCCTGAATGCGCGCCACCAACCCAACCCAGGGGGGCTGGATGCCAACCACTACTACCACCCTCACCCAGGGGGGCAGGATGCCCACCACTACTACCACCCTTAGCCAGGGGGGCTGGATGCCTACCACCACCCTTAGCCAGGGGGCTGGATGCCTACCACTACTACCACCCCACCCAGGGGGCAGGATGCCTACCACTACTACCACCCTCACCCAGGGGGGCAGGATGCCCACCACTACTACCACCCTTAGCCAGGGGGGCTGGATGCCTACCACTACTACCACCCTCAACCAGGGGGGCAGGATGCCTACCACTACTACCACCCTCACCCAGGGGGGCAGGATGCCCACCACTACTACCACCCTTAGCCAGGGGGCTGGATGCCTACCACCACCCTTAGCCAGGGGGCTGGATGCCTACCACCACCCTTAGCCAGGGGGCTGGATGCCTACCACTACTACCACCCTCACCCAGGGGGGCAGGATGCCCACCACTACTACCACCCTTAGCCAGGGGGGCTGGATGCCTAC
This sequence comes from Calotriton arnoldi, assembly GCA_963921515.1. Classification (NCBI taxonomy): domain Eukaryota; kingdom Metazoa; phylum Chordata; class Amphibia; order Caudata; family Salamandridae; genus Calotriton; species Calotriton arnoldi. The sequence goes on along the minus strand of CAWUFW010007225.1, from coordinate 15,869 downwards.
CACTACTACCACCCTCAACCAGGGGGCAGGATGCCTACCACTACTACCACCCTCACCCAGGGGGCAGGATGCCCACCACTACTACCACCCTTAGCCAGGGGGGCTGGATGCCTACCACTACTACCACCCTCAACCAGGGGGGCAGGATGCCTACCACTACTACCACCCTTAGCCAGGGGGCAGGATGCCCACCACTACTACCACCCTTAGCCAGGGGGCTGGATGCCTACCACCACCCTTAGCCAGGGGGCTGGATGCCCACCACTACTACCACCCTTAGCCAGGGGGCAGGATGCCCACCACTACTACCACCCTTAGCCAGGGGGGCTGGATGCCTACCACCACCCTTAGCCAGGGGGCTGGATGCCTACCACCACCCTTAGCCAGGGGGGCTGGATGCCTACCACTACTACCACCCTCACCCAGGGGGGCAGGATGCCCACCACTACTACCACCCTTAGCCAGGGGGGCTGGATGCCTACCACTACTACCACCCTCAACCAGGGGGGCAGGATGCCTACCACTACTACCACCCTCACCCAGGGGGGCAGGATGCCCACCACTACTACCACCCTTAGCCAGGGGGCAGGATGCCCGACCACTACTACCACCCTCACCCAGGGGGGCAGGATGCCCACCACTACTACCACCCTTAGCCAGGGGGCTGGATGCCTACCACTACTACCACCCTCAACCAGGGGGGCAGGATGCCTACCACTACTACCACCCTTAGCCAGGGGGCAGGATGCCCACCACTACTACCACCCTTAGCCAGGGGGGCTGGATGCCTACCACCACCCTTAGCCAGGGGGGCTGGATGCCTACCACTACTACCACCCCCACCCAGGGGGCAGGATGCCTACCACTACTACCACCCTCACCCAGGGGGGCAGGATGCCCACCACTACTACCACCCTTAGCCAGGGGGCTGGATGCCTACCACCACCCTTAGCCAGGGGGGCTGGATGCCTACCACTACTACCACCCCCACTCATAGGATGGACAATGCATGACACAACAAGCACACCACAACCTAGGGAATGCAAGATTAAGACATCCCCCCACCACCATGACAAGCGTGTGAGCAGGCTGTGTCAAATGCCTACAACACCGAACTTGACATTGAACATACAATGTGACCCCCTAGCACATGTGCCACACATATATGTGTGTGGCACCCACAATGCAAGCAGCCCATGACCATTGTGGCAATGGGGCCTAAACCCCCATCATCACAGTGACCAAAAGGCAAGTGTGGGGTCCATAGCTGAAGCACATTTTGACCATTGTGGCAATGGGGCCTAAACCCCCATCATCACAGTGACCAAAAGGTAAGTGTGGGGTCCATAGCTGAAGCACAGTTTGACCATTGTGGCAATGGGGTCTAAACCCCCATCATCACAGTGACCAAAAGGCAAGTGTGGGGTCCATAGCTGAAGCACATTTTGACCATTGTGGCAATGGGGTCTACACCCTCATCATCACAGTGACCAAAAGGTAATTGTTGACAAAGAAAGAGCTGCAACTGCCAAACTGCATGGATCATTCCTGGTCACAGAACCAAAAACTCATCTGTGGCAAAGTAGTGTATGTGTCCCATTGCAACATAAATTGGGGGAGCCAAATACTGCAGTGCAAATGAAACATTCCTTTGGCCATGTGCAGACAAACAACACCCATGGTGGCTGAGACCGTCAACAGTCATCAATGACACAATGACAGAAGTGACCATCAGAATGCAGAACCACATATTTGCACCAATGGGCACACAAATGCAGATACCCTGTGGAGACAGCAGATGTGAGGTGAACAGATACCATACCATGGCAGCAATGGGACACACAAACCATGATCACTGTGCTGACCGATGACCTAGGAGTCCCAGGGACAGCAGGGGAAACACACCAAACAACATACAGCCAATGGCACACCCAAGATATGCCAATGCAGTGGTGCAGATGCACAAACACAAACAGGCAGACCAACACTGTCATCATACACAGCAGGTGAGGGGTGGGGGTGCCATTGTCCCCAGGCAACAACACAACACATGAGGAGAGCTGAATACCAATCATACAGATGTGCATACACTGCCACACTAAGGTAACTCATGGATCCAAATCCCCTATGTGGGCAAGCAGGCATTGACAGGTGAGAGGGAGCACAAAACACACATGTCACACAGGCACGTAGGAACAACAACTGACACAGCAAGTCACAGACACACCACAGCACCACCCCCAGGGCCCCCACAATGTGGTGACCCTGGGCTGAAGAAAAATACCACTGTGATGACAAAGCTAAATGTCGTTCACACTGTGAACCACAGTCAGGTGTCCTGAGCAACTAACTACCATCACACCTACACAAGCACAAATCAATCAGCATGGCCAGTAAGCCAAGGCCAACATGGAGGCAGGGGACTAGCCGGGCAACAACTCTCATCTGCACACACTCAACACCACACCCCTCGACCTCCAACAATGTGCAGCAGTGAAGTACACATGCACTGGTGACATTGCACATGCACCCATTACTATTCCAGGGTGGTGGGTGGGAACCAAGGTGTAGAAACACATCACACATGGACACTCAACAAGACTCCTGAATGTCTGACACACTGCACACTACGCTGTACATGGACATGACGGCAATACCACACCGACCAATGGGATCCCAGCCACAGTCACACACCAATGAAGAAACCAAGGTCACCCACAAAGAACACACATAGACAACAACCAACATTGCAGCCCGGACCCTAAGGAGTGCCAGCAGTCACACACACAACGTGTCACAATCACTGAAAGATAACACAAACTGGAAATCACATGACAGGGGCAAACAACAAGTGCCAAAGGGAAACCTGACTGTGACCCATCTGCGTCAGCACACAAACTCTGCCCTGACAGCAAACACACCTATGGGTGACACCCTGATGACCAGTAATGTGCCATGCACCCACATCACAGAGAACACAGGGAGAAGACTTTGGGGGAACATAGCTCAAGTCAGCAAGCATCACAAACAGGTACAACACTAGGGATCACAGCATGCGCAGATGAATGGAAGTGAACACACAGACATGCACATACAACACACACCTTGGGCGCAGGCAATGTCACACGTGTACACACTGCCATGAGGGGACTCCACTCCTGTGTGAGGAAAGCTGTGCCATATGTTGCCTCAGTAGGGCCCCATCATGTCAGCTGAGCACTTGGTCACACAATCAACAATTAGCACCAAATGAGGGCTCCCATCACATCAGCCTGGTCATGGATGTGCCAACGGAATCTTCAGCACAGATCCAACACACTTGTATAGCAATGTTGCACTGACTACACGGATGAGTCCCTCCCCATTGATGCCCAAACCTGCATGTCCACTGGAGATGGCAACACGGTCAGGGAAGTAGACAAATGCAACGATGGCAGGCACAACAGATGTGCAGGGGTGGAAGCCACAGATGTGAAATTGCCAATGTAAGTAGGAAACCCATTGCCAAATACTGAACACATGACACCCTCAGATGCTGCTATTGATGACATGGATACACCACATGATAGGACACATTCCCCCTGGACCACATGGGTTCCTGCACAGTAACACTTCATAATCATGAGACCAGATATCACCATCACTGCAGCAAGGGCATGGTTAGCTGCACCAACAACATGTACATCTGAAGCATGAGCACTAGAGAAAAGAAAGTTGCTTTATTCAGCATATGTGTTGAGGCCAAACGAAGTCCTGAAAAAAGAGCAAAGGCCAATGGCCAGTCCATTGTCAAAGTTCAAACAGGGTGACACTGGCAGATGTCACCCTACGCATGCCTGCACAATACCAGGGACAATCCACTAGGAGGGGCAACCGGGGGGCAGGCCAGGCACCGCAGGGACAGGATCAGGGCTCACCAGGGGGAGTCAGGGAAGGGGTGGTGGGTGCTGGAGAGCCACTGACAACTGCAGTGGAGGTGTCTGACATGGTGTGTGCCGGCACAACTGGGGGCATGACACAGATGTCGTGGGTGCCGGCACAACTGCAGTGGACCCTGCAGATGGGGTGGACAGGTCCGCCACTGCAGTGCCCAAGTCAGACAGGGCGGTAGTGGACTCCACTGCAGTGCCTACCTCCAGGGGAGGAGAATGGGGAACAGGCAAGGTGGGTTGGACAGAGGGGAGGACACCCTCACCACATCAGTGGCACAGACAAGCGCAGCGGGGGGTGTGGTGCTGGGAGAGCAAGTGGCAGGGGAGAAGGCCGGAGCATCTTGGGGATGGTATATCTGTGGGTGGGGGAACCTGGGGCAGGGTGTGGTGGGGGCACCTGTGCAGTGGGGGCCTGAGGGATGGAGGACGGAGACCTTGTGCCTGAGCTGCAGGGCGGTGGCGGGGTCTTGCTCTTAGCACTCCGGGGGGACTTGCGGGTGGGGGCCTCAGTCCGTCTGCGCCTGGGGGAGGGTGTCCGGGGGCGAGGGGCACTCTGCTCCGTGTGGGTGGGCTTCCTCTTCCCCCGGGATGCTGGAGCAGCTTCATCGGTGGGGAAGAGGCCGAGGTCACAGAGGAAGAGCTGCTGTGACTTTGGGGTTGCAGGTGAGGCAAGGGAGGGTGCTTTGGAGGGAGAGGGAACTGAGGACTGCGCAGTGCATGTGGATGCGTGTGTGTGTTCCAGGGCCCCATCCCCTGTGAGTCTGGCTTCAGTCCCCTGAATGTGCTTGCGTGTGCGTTTTGTCATTGGCGTGTGTGTCAGTGTGCTGGATGTGTGTGTGCTGGTGTGTGCCAGTGTGTGTGTGCCTGGGATGGGTAAGGTGCTGGGGAGTGTGGATGGAGCAAAGGCAGGAGGGGTGAGGGACCGTTTGAGGAGGGACACTGCTGCCGTCAGGGAGGAGTCCATGGACCTATTGCCCCTCTGTAGGTCAGACATGCCCGATGAGATGCCCTCCATGAACGACACCAGCTGAGTCAACAGCGCGGTGTGCGCATGGAGGACACTCAGCATGGCTGTCTGCCCTACATGGAGCTGGCGAAGGAGGTACACAGACTCCTCACTCAGGGCAGCAGGGGACACAGGGGCAGGGGTGCGGTGCCTGGCCCAAAGGAGACACGCTCCCGGACATGGGAGCCTCCACGGACCTGGGGAATGGGAGCCGATGGGAGGGCGGTGGTGGTGCTGGTGGTGGCGGGGACAGCAACACTAGCTGGGGTGTGGTGGCTGCTGACACCCGCCTCCACAAGGGAGTCATCCTCCGAGTTGCTCTGGTCCTCAGCTGAGGTGGATGCTGCTGAGGACTCCTCGGTGTGGCTCCCCTCGCCCTCCGTGCCACTGGGTCCCTCCGACCACTCCTCGGCTGCTGACCCAGTCTGGCTCTCCGGCTCCTCCTGGTCCGTGGAGCTGTCCCCTTCCGTGGCCGTGGATGTATCTGCAAACAATGGGGAAACAGACAGACATCAGTCACCTGCACATAACGCACACACCACTGTGAGCACAGCACATCACAGAGCAAGCCCTGGCATCATTAGTTGTACATTGCTAAAAGTGCACTAATTGAACAGGAGAAGTCAATTGTCAGTCTGATGCCAAGCATGGCACTCACATCCCACATGGCCTTGCACCCATCTGTCTGGTGTCTGTTGGATTGCAACACCCCAGTGTTGACACATGCACCAAGTACACAGTAGTTGGACAGTGCAGAGGACACGGTGTGGACACATCACAGCTCTTGCCACTGAGTCAGTACAGGTTTACGGATGTAAGGGATGCCCAGAGTCAAATAGGAAATGCATGTGATGCATACCAGCGACAGACACCATGATGCACCCATGTCCTGATAGCCAGCGCCACTATGGTGTGCATGTAGCACATGTCACTCCCCTGCAGGATCACCAATCAGTAGACACATGCCATGGCGGAGGCATGACTGCAAAGTCATACATCACTGTCTCAGTGATGTATGACTTTGCAGCCAGACAACAACACTCTGCACTGTGTCACAATAGTAGGTCATGGGGAATGCAAGTCCTGGAGCTGCACAAGTGCACATGTACATCCCCCACAACACATCCTCTTAACCCTCATCTGTCCAGGTCATACCTATTGGACATATGGGAGACCTGTGACACTACCCTACATGTCAGAATACAGGCATTGTGTAAGCAATGGACCCACCCATGATGCCCACCACAGAGTCAGGGAAACAGATGCTGTCTCCCACCTTGAGTCAAGCAAACTGCAAGGACACAGTCCTAAGTGACAGAATTCCCTGCATGTAAGGGCCACACCTGGGTATCAGATGAGGAGTGGGCAGTGCACAATAGAGGGACATGGCTCCTGGACAACATGACTGCTGTACTGTGGCAGTTCAACCTGGCCCGAGGAGGGCACATAACATGTTAGACAGAGTACACAGTGCAGTCTTTGACTCACCCCCTCCTTGCTGCTCTCTGGCCTTCAGCTGCCCATCCAGGTCTGGAAAGACCACCGCCAGGATCCTGAGCATGTGGGGGGTCAGGGTCCGTGTTCCGCCCCTCCTGCGAGGAGGCGACAGCTTCAGCTGGACCCGTGCAATCCTCCGGGTCCAGCCCCGAAGGTCCTGCCACCTCTTTTGGCAGTTGCGGATCCGGCGCTTGTAGACCCCCACGGACCGGACAGCCCGGACGATGTCCTTCCAGATCTCATGCTTCCGATGGGCAGAAGCCTGTCAGGATGACAAAGTGATAAGGACATTACTACACATGCAACATATCCGTGCATGACACAGTTGCATATACATGTCGCAATCACAGGGGCACATGGTGTACCCAGGCAGTGCACGGCTGCCCATGGACAGTTTTCCAGAAGTCACTACATGGTATCATAGCATGGGGAGTAAAACCCTGTTCAGAAGCACTGTCACTGCACCATACCTGTCCAGTGCAAGTCACTACACACTATGGGGGTGACAACTACTCAGTGAGCCTGCTAGCCAGTGGTGTGCTGACTCTCAGCCTTGCTAGTCAGACAAAATGCACATTCAGAAAGGCAGTGCACAGAACACTCACCTGCTCCCCTGGTGTCCCATACAGCTTGCTGTACTGTGGAAGTAGGCTGTCCAGCAGGGCCTGGTTCTCTTCAAGGCTGAAGGCTGGGGCTCTCTCCACAGTACGTGCCATTGCAGGGTCCAGAGGGGCAGAGACAACAGCAGTGCAGTGGCAGATGTCGTCCTGGAGCATGTAGTGCAGGCAAGTGGGCTCTCAGGGGAACATGCAGCAATATATATGTGCTGGAGAGGCAGATACTGTCCCTTGTGTCCAAAGTGATAGGTCCAAGTCGTTTGCATCTTCTGAATCTGGCCAATCCATGGAATAGCAGCACCAAAACACGCCCACAGCATCCTTCAAATCTTCAACTTCATGACATACATGATTTTGCAACATTGTTGTGGGTGACCAACTGATTTTCCAGCAACCGACTCGTTCGAATATTCAAAACGCGTCCGTTGCCAGGCAAGCCCATTGTCAATGGGTGCGCACCGATCGGTCCATTGCTGTTCAACGCGCACAGGGGTACAACGCGTACCCGCACATTGAAAGCAATGGGCCGGCCGGAGGCACCGATCGGTCCATTGCTGTTCAACGCGCACAGGGGTACAACGCGTACCCGCACACATTGAATGCAATGGGCCGGCCGGAGGCACCGATCGGTCCATTGCAGTACAACGCGCACAGGGGTACAACGCGTACCCGCACACATTGAATGCAATGGGCCGGCCGGAGGCACCGATCGGTCCATTGCTGTTCAACGCGCACAGGGGTACAACGCGTACCCGCACACATTGAAAGCAATGGGCCGGCCGGAGGCACCGATCGGTCCATTGCAGTACAACGCGCACAGGGGTACAACGCGTACCCGCACACATTGAATGCAATGGGCCGGCCGGAGGCACCGATCGGTCCATTGCAGTACAACGCGCACAGGGGTACAACGCGTACCCGCACACATTGAATGCAATGGGCCGGCCGGAGGCACCGATCGGTCCATTGCTGTTCAACGCGCACAGGGGTACAACGCGTACCCGCACACATTGAATGCAATGGGCCGGCCGGAGGCACCGATCGGTCCATTGCAGTACAACGCATCACTGTACATGTGACTGGCATATGTCAGCATGCCTGTCTCAGATGGACATATGCCAGCCACAGATAGCTCCCAGGGAGTGAGGGGCACACCTACATCACGACAGCCTGTCCAAACCTTATCATAAGGCATGTAAGGCTGCATTTCCTATTGTGTGTATGTTGGTGTACATGTTGTCCTGTGGGTGTCACCTGTGGGCAGCCACCCCCAGGCTGTGCACGTGTTCATGGGGACAGGATCATGGGTGTTACGTGTACGTGACCACTGTGATGTGCAACTGTTCATATCTGTGCATGTGCCATGGTCACATTTCACAGTGGTGTTTGTGTATGTCATGTCACATACCCCGTGAGTCCCATGTGGGACGGTATGTTTGAGCCAGGGTGTCCCAGTGGCACAATAGTGATGGCCCTCCACAGTCTTTGTGCATGTAGTGTTTACAATGTCTCTGATTTCATGTGCACAATGGGAGACAGTCTCCACATCCACGTTGTGTGTGCATGGACTCTGATGTTGTGCGTGTGTGTCACAGACGTCCATGGCTCTCCTGCCGTGGCAAGTGTGGCCACTACCTGTGGGGGTCATGTTTGTTTTGTTGTGGTGTACACATGATACTCCAGGTGATGCCAGTGTCCATGTGGCATTACAGGGTCCCTGGGAATGTGCCTGTCGTTGAGCTGTGGTGCCTGGGGCACATCTGTCCTCACATGTCACTGGGGGGTGACTGTGACACAGCATCATGATATCCAATGGGCCAACCTGGGACAAATTGATGCCACCTGTAGGACCGTGTTGACAGATGTTGGCCATGTATGTACCATAAATGTCGTTCCGGTACTGCACACTTCATGTAGTTGTGCCTCATGATGATGTATGTTGGGATCTTGAGTGTGTTCAATGCCGCATATGTGGGGTGACTGACGATCTTGCTTACTTCTCCTCTGCACTGCAGGGCTCCTGCTGTCCATCGGCCATTCCCAGACCTGGCAACGATGGTGGAACGGGACAGCATCCAACGGTACCGCTTCACCAGGCAGCTGATTGAGGATTTGGCAGTGCAGTTGTCCCCACATTTGCAGCCTGGCCGGCCGTATCCTACAGCGCTGACCCCCAAGGTGAAGGTGATGGCAGCCCTACACTTCTTTGCCACCGGTACCTTCCAACATACTGTGGCGTCTGCTGGTGGGATGTCACAGACCATGTTCAGCCGTGTGCTCCGCGATGTTTTGGCGGCAATGTTGCTCTTCCTGAACCGGTACATCTATTTCCCTAGACTGCGACGACTCACTGACGTGAAGAGTGACTTTTATGCCCTGGGGAGGATGCCGCATGTCATTGGCTCCATTGATGGGACACATGTGGCTTTGGTACCACCACAGGCCCAGGAGCAGGCCTACAGGAACCGCAAGCACTACCACTCGGTCAATGCACTGGTGGTGTGTCTTGCAGACATGACCATCACACACGTGTGTGCCCGTTTCCCTGGTTCAGCACACGATGCCTTTGTGATGAGGAGTAGTCGCATCCCCAGGTTGATGGCACAGATGCAGAACCAGCGTGCCTGGCTTGTCGGTGTGTACTGACTTTGTGCCATTGTGTGTGATCTGATCTGTAGTATTCCGCCCACTTTTCCAAGTCAGCTGATGTGCACTTGTCTGTCCGTAGGTGACTCGGGATACCCCAACATGCCGTGGTTGCTGACACCCCTCAGGAACCCTGTGACACCTGCCCAGATGCGCTACAATGAGGCACATGGTCGGACCAGGAGAGTGATTGAGCGGACCTTTGGTCTCCTGAAGAGCCGCTTCCGCTGCCTGGACAAGACCGGAGGGTCCCTCCCATATGCCCCTGCGAAAGTGTGCAAGATTATCATCGTCTGCTGCATGCTCCACAACCTGGCAGTGCGGAAGGAGTTGCCTCTCATCCAGGATGACGATGACCAACATCCGCCACCTGTGGAGGATCCTGGCCTGGACCACGATGCCAGTGACGATGATGATGGTGATGGTGATGGTGATGTCCGCACACAGCTCATCACCAACTTCTTTAGCTGAATGTGAGTATCCTGAGGTGTCATGTGAATGATGTGAGTTGGCATGATGTGTGGGTGGTGCTCTGGTGCTGTTGGAGTGTGTCCATGGGCTACTTGACAGGATGTGTGTTGCGATGTGTGGTGACAGGTGGGCTGTACTCCCCAACAGTGTTGACATGCTAACTTGGTTCTGGGTGGGTATCTTGTAACATGTATTGTGCATGAGTTTTGCTGTTCTGTCCTGTACTGCATTGCTTTTGACTGTGTGTCATTTCTGTCCTTCACAGGGTACTTTCAGATTCGTTTGGTGAACTGTGTCCACCGACGACGTGATTGCACATCCAGGCTGGTAGCTGTTGTGTCCCTACAGGTGATGTGCGCCACACCCATGGACTTCCTTCAGTCTACAGTTGTTGACTGTGTGCCCGCTGCCAGGTGGGATTACCTTGCATCTGTAGTGGTTACAGCATGTTGCAACTGTGTAATAAACCTGTGCTTCACTTTGTGATGTGCGTTGTCTGTGGTCACACATTTGACTGCCATTTGCTTACTGCACCTGTGGGCTACTTGACTACAACTGGGAATGGGTGTGGTGTCTGTGCATTGCACCGTCTTCCCTGGCAACATCAGTGTAGGCAATGAGTCAGATGGCCTAGGTGTGTATGTGTTGTGTAGCCCTGGTGGTGTGTCTCCCTCATATGTGTCACGTTGCCTGTACTCACATGCCTGTGTTGTCCTTGCTGTTGCAGTTCGCATACACTGTGTAATTTTGCAGTTCATCATCCCCATAACAGCACCCACGTTGGAATCACGACAGAGGCAAGTATGGTGTATTAGTGTGTTTATTGTGATAATAGTGCATAGGATGGATTGTGCTGTACATGAATCTTGCAATCCCAAGTTCCTAGATGAATAGAAAGTCCAGGTAGACAGGATCCCCAGTATCGGGGCCACTGTTGTCTGACACATTGTTCCAACTTATACTCCCCATGCAATGTGTGGGAGTAGTGTTGCCATCAACAGGGTGAACAGTCTGTGCACAAAGGCGAAAATCCAGAACAGGTTCAGGCTTCCTGGGAGTTGCGCTTGGCCATCAGCCTCTCACTTTCCCCTCCTCGGACGACCCCTCTTCTTGGGGGGGCCCTCAAGTGCAGGCTGCTGCGGTGCAGGGGACTCTCCGCCAGAGTCCTCCTCCCTCCCTGTGGCAGTTGCAGTTTGTTCGGTACCAGATGTTGTTGGCACACAGGGAGGTGTGGACTGGTTGCTGTTCATCTGGCGGAGGCATTGTAAAATGTCCCTGTGCACCGCCGTCATCTCATGTAGTACATCCCACTTGGACTCCACGCGGGTCATGTGGGAGTCCACACGTGACATGTGGGAGTCCACACGTGACATGTGTGACTCCACTTGGGACATGTGGGAGTCCAAGCGGGCATGATGGGCAGCCTGCTGCTGTTTAATGTCTCTGAGGAGCCCCACTACCTGGCTGAGCTCTCCGGTGCTGGACTGGTACGCATCAGCTATGCGTACCAGTTGTGGGTCTTCATGCACACCAGCAACGTCTGCAAGCAGCGACCTCTGTCTCCCACCCCTCCCACCACCCCTGCTGACATGTGCAGTGTGTGCAGTTGCACGCACAGATAACCCTGGTCCACCTTGGGGGTTGGTGGTGGTGGTGGTGTCCATGGCCCCAGGTTGGTCCAGGGTCACTGCGCTGGTGTTGTTCCTTATTCTGTCCATGTCGGCAGGGATGGTATTCGTGGTGACAGTCGTTGGAGGGGTGGGTGCAGGGGTGCAGCTGGTGGACCTGCTGGTGATGCAGCTGGTGGTCCTGCTGGTGCAGCATGTTGACTTGCACCGGATGTGCCAGGTTGTTCTTCATCGTCCGAGGAGGACAGAGGCTGTACGACGCCAGTGAGCTCGGCATCCTCTTGAGCCTGGGACTGGGACTCCTCAGCGTCTGCTGCTGTGTCCCTATCATCACCTGTTTTTGGGAGACACAAACAATGTATGTCATGTTTCTGCAGGCATCAGTGGTTGACACACCTGACAGTTGTGACTGTGCCTCGGGGTGCGGGCCTGTACATTGTATTGTCCTAAGTCGTCACAGTCAGGGGTTGATATTGGTGTGGCACATTGTCCTGCATTATTTGGGCATTTCTATGTATTCTCTGGGGTGTGAACATGGTCTGCATTGATTGTGTTTGGTTGACAGCCAGACCTCCTTCCCACCCACCCACCCACCCAGTCAGTTATCCCACCATGGAACGTGCTTGCATTGCAGGGAGTGTAAGTTGTCTCTCAGGATGTCAGTCAGTGGTGTCCTGCTGTTTGTTGGTGCACAGTTGGCAGCAGGGCCTTGTGCTCCCCACAGCAGTAGCCAGTGTCAGCCATCTTGTGAGTCCTTCTCCACTCCCTGTGATGTGAGCATGGTTCAGGGTGGTGTTGATGGGACAGTTGTGGGGGTGAGCTATGTCTGTGACTACGTCTCCCATCATGCTATTGCCTCCACCCCCTTCCCAGCATGCCCATGCTTCCTTCCTTTTGACTCTGCTTCCCTGTGGGGTGGGCTGGCTGTGCTGACAGGATGGCTGGGAGTGTTGTCCTGGCAGTTGTTTGGCTAAGAGTCCCAAGAGTGTCCCTGTGCTTCACACAACATAACCCAGGGTGGTGGTGCTTTGTGGGATCTTGTGTTAGGATGGAGGGCATTGCATTCTACCAGGTGGGTACTGTGGAGTTTGTGTTGGGGGGGTGTGAGGGGAGGTGCTGGTGACTATAGTCAGTGCTGCAAGTCCCCCTTCCCACCCAGCCAGCCAGATAGCCCACCATGGAACGTGCTTGCATTGCAGGGAGTGTAAGTTGTCTCTCAGGATGTCAGTCAGTGGTGTCCTGCTGTTTGTTGGTGCACAGTTGGCAGCAGGGCCTTGTGCTCCCCACAGCAGTAGCCAGTGTCAGCCATCTTGTGAGTCCTTCTCCACTCCCTGTGATGTGAGCATGGTTCAGGGTGGTGTTGATGGGACAGTTGTGGGGGTGAGCTATGTCTGTGACTACGACTCCCATCATGCTATTGCCTCCACCCCCTTCCCAGCATGCCCATGCTTCCTTCCTTTTGACTCTGCTTCCCTGTGGGGTGGGCTGGCTGTGCTGACAGGATGGCTGGGAGTGTTGTCCTGGCAGTTGTTTGGCTAAGAGTCCCAAGAGTGTCCCTGTGCTTCACACAACATAACCCAGGGTGGTGGTGCTTTGTGGGATCTTGTGTTAGGATGGAGGGCATTGCATTCTACCAGGTGGGTACTGTGGAGTTTGTGTTGGGGGGGTGTGAGGGGAGGTGCTGGTGACTATAGTCAGTGCTGCAAGTCCCCCTTCCCACCCAGCCAGCCAGATAGCCCACCATGGAACGTGCTTGCATTGCAGGGAGTGGAAGTTGTCTCTCAGGATGTCAGTCAGTGGTGTCCTGCTGTTTGTTGGTGCACAGTTGGCAGCAGGGCCTTGTGCTCCCCACAGCAGTAGCCAGTGTCAGCCATCTTGTGAGTCCTTCTCCACTCCCTGTGATGTGAGCATGGTTCAGGGTGGTGTTGATGGGACAGTTGTGGGGGTGAGCTATGTCTGTGACTACGACTCCCATCATGCTATTGCCTCCACCCCCTTCCCAGCATGCCCATGCTTCCTTCCTTTTGACTCTGCTTCCCTGTGGGGTGGGCTGGCTGTGCTGACAGGATGGCTGGGAGTGTTGTCCTGGCAGTTGTTTGGCTAAGAGTCCCAAGAGTGTCCCTGTGCTTCACACAACATAACCCAGGGTGGTGGTGCTTTGTGGGATCTTGTGTTAGGATGGAGGGCATTGCATTCTACCAGGTGGGTACTGTGGAGTTTGTGTTGGGGGGGGGTGTGAGGGGAGGTGCTGGTGACTATAGTCAGTGCTGCAAGTCCCCCTTCCCACCCAGCCAGCCAGATAGCCCAACATGGAACGTGCTTGCATTGCAGGGAGTGTAAGTTGTCTCTCAGGATGTCAGTCAGTGGTGTCCTGCTGTTTGTTGGTGCACAGTTGGCAGCAGGGCCTTGTGCTCCCCACAGCAGTAGCCAGTGTCAGCCATCTTGTGAGTCCTTCTCCACTCCCTGTGATGTGAGCATGGTTCAGGGTGGTGTTGATGGGACAGTTGTGGGGGGGGCAATATGTGTGACTGCGACTCCCATGATGCTATTGGCTACACTGACTTGGCCAGCATACACAGAATTCCTTCCTTTGAGTGGTCTTCACTGTGTGTTGGTGTTGTTGTGGTGGCTACATGTGTGGATGTGTGTGTTAGTTCTATTTGTGCCACTGCCTAGCTGTAGTTGTGGTTGTGTTTGTACATGTGTTGGCACAGTTGGATGTGACTTTTTGATGGCATGTGTTGTGTTTATCTGACTGACATACACATTTTGGGATGATTCTGTTCTAGTTGCTGTGTAATTGCTATGTGTGCATGGTTTGACTCTCCCCTTGACAGTGATGTGTGTGTTTTGTGGCAGTTTATTGTGTACATTTGTTGTGTACTCACCAGGCTCTGGGATGTTCTCTAGTCCATATACGCTCACTGGCGGAAGGATGGCCCGCACCTTCTCCTCCCAGGGCCTGAGGTATATTGGCTTGGCAGGAGGGCCACTGCCGGTCTGTTGGCTGTTGCTGTAGTCTATCTTCAGCAGGTCCCGTACCCTCCTGCGCACGTCATACCACCTGTTCTGGATGTCCGTCTTTGTGCGCCGACATGATGATTGGGCGTTCACCCTGTTGATGATCCTCTCCCACATCTTGGTTTTCTGCGACATGGGGGTCTGTTGGACCAGAGTGCCAAACAGCTGTGGCTCCACCCTGAGGATCTCGTCTACCAGGACTTCCAATTCACAATCTAGGAACTTGGGATTCTTCTTGGGGGGCATGGTGATGGGTGGTGATGGTGAGTGATGTGTGTGTTGGTGTGCAGGTGAGGGTGTGTGAGTGTGTGTTTTGCTGGGTGTATGTGAGGTAGGTATTTGTTGGTGTGCTGATGGTGTGTGGCTTGTGTGAGGGATGAGCTGTGGGTGTGTGGTTGCTTTCTCTTGGGTGCTGGCAGTGAAATGGCATTTGCAAAGGCTCATGGTAGTGATTTGTGTCCTTTATATAGGTGGAGTTGTGGGTGTGTCTTTGTTCTCTGTCCCCACCCCCCAGTGTTTATTGGCTTGGTAATTGCTTGTTTGGCCTTTTTTTGGTAGATTTTTCCTTTGTGCTGTTTGTGTATGTTGGAAACGTTCTTGTGACCGAGTCGGACCCTGCATTGGTCTCGTACGGTGTTTTCCGTTTCGTTCACGCTGTGTTTGTGCAGTTTTGTATGCTGCGTACGCGTCGGTCGCGGTGTATTGTGTTGCTTCGGCTCGGTTTTGTATGCGTGTCGGTCGTACGGCTTGTCCTCCGTCCGACTCGGTCGTGTTTTTCGCGCCTTGCATCGTACTTTGCGGGTTGGAGTTGGCGGGTACGATTCGGTCGGATTTGTTCCGGGTGCGTGTCGGTCGGTTGGATTCGCGTGTTTTTCCGGCCGGATTGCTATTTTCCGAGCGGCTCGGTCGGTCGGCTTGGTTTCCTGACGTGTCGGTCGGATTTATCGCGGCTTGCATCGTACTTGGCGTGTCGGGCGCCACTGGTACGTGTCGGTCGGTATTTTTCCGGATCCGAGTCGGTCGGTGCTTTTTCCGGCCCGAATCGGAATCG